>OZ018322.1:65333693-65933693 GCA_963969495.1 Ceratothoa steindachneri | reverse complement strand
AGAAGCCCAGGAGCCCGTCCCCATCAGAACCCCGATACCGTCCGATTTCTCGGAGACCCCTAACCAGGACTTTAGGACGGCAAAAGAGGAGTGTGAATCACTAAAACCCTTAGGTGATAAGGCCCCAGACAAGGACACGGAGACTGTCCCTGGACCCCAAGAAAAAAAGAACCCCCAACGCGCCCATGGAGATACCTTCGTAGAACTGGACGAAGCATCGGCGCTTGAAGAGGATTGCCCCGCGGGGTCCCTTAATGTAATCCAGACAGTGTGCATCCAACCTGATGCCGATTACCCTCCTCCTTCCCTACCAGGCGAGTCTTTGGAACCCTCTGACCTGGATAGTGACGCGCAGCTGACACCACGTCAGAAGAGTCAGCTACAAGAACTAATTAAATGGAATCACCATTTACCCACCCTATTAGCTCTTTTCGAGCGACTGCGCGAAAATGGCCTCAACATTGGCCCCCGCAAATGCCATTTTGCTCACGAACCCATTAAATATTCGGGTTTCAAAATAGGCCCAAGCCAGTTAGGTCCCCAAGAGAACAAGATTAAGGCAATCGCCGACATGCCCCTCCCGATTACAAAGAAGCCATTAAGATCGCTCATAGGATCAGCTTCGTACTATCAGCGATTTGTTCCGAATTTCGCTGCAATTTTGGCCCCCCTACGCCCCCTACAGGAAAAGAATTTCTCCGATCGTTTACGTTGGAATGATGTCGCTGTTTCCCATTTTAATCAGCTCAAAAGTAAGTTCATTTCTGCCCCCATTTTAAAGTTGCCCAACCCGGAAAAATCCTTTGGTGTTAAGACCGACGTGATCAACGAGAGCATTGGAGGTGTACTCCTTCAATACGTGGATGACAGAACGAGTCATCCAGTTGCATATGCTAGTCGTCAATTATTACCACGCGGAAAGAGATATGCCACTAGAGAAAAGATAGCTCTATCAATTATCTGGGTCATAGACAAATTCAAGCTGTACTTGATATGTAAAGAATTTCGAATAGGAACCGACCACCGTCCGTTAGCCTATATTAGGAATTTGAGACACTCAAACGGCCGCATCATGCGCTGGAGTTTACTCTTGCAAGAGTATCAGTTTAAAATAAATTAGATAAAAGGTTCCGATAACCAGGTCGCTGACGCCCTCAGTAGAAATGCGTTACCGAATAGCGTAGAATAATTGTATTCATAGGATTAGTATCTCCATGTAGGTATATACCGTCTTGTACGACTTAATTTAAGATTCTTTTGTAATATAATTAATTAATGTATATGTCTGAATTTTGTAACGCTCAATGTCTAATTTTTTGTATGTCTATATATTTGTTCTTATTAATTTACGTATAAATTATTTTGTCCCGTATGTCCTAAGTTTATATCATTTCATTGTTCCATGCCCTTTTTTTTTCTTTGATTAAGTTGTATTAAAGGTTATTTTCCCCTGTAATCTAAAGATCAAAATAATCATATGTATTGAGGTAATACTAGTTAGGTGCAGGAAGGTACGGTTGGTACAAGAAAACGAGTTCCCCACAACGGAGCTCTATCGTTGTCCCTTCTCTCTTTTTTTTCGAAGTGACAACTTCCCCTGGAATGGAGGGGTGTGAAAGAACGAGTTAATTTCAACTCCTATCCCATATTATTAAAAACCACGATGCTGCCCACGTGCATCTTCGATTGGAGGCTTGGAATCTTATCTCAGCTACCGGATGCCAATGTTTAAACAAGGAGGTTATCGTCCCCCCGTTCGCCCCCATACGCCGACCTCGCCAGATCGAGTTAGGCTTATGGGCAGATAAGGCATTATTTCCCGGCTCGGCTGTGCGTTCCCTCGAAGCTTCCACCCCATTCTCCCCCACGCCAAGGAGATGTCCTGGCTATTTATATGGAAACTTTACCACTAAGATCAGATTGGAGATCCAGATTTTCGTCGCGAAACATCACCACGACCCTCTCTCCCTTTGTGCGCCAAGGGACCTCGACCTCGAGATTCACCATCACTTGTCCAGAAGGAGGACAATATTCCTTGAGTGCCAAAGGTTCGAGCCTTTAGTGACGCCAAGTCCCAAAGGCATCCCCCCCCCCTGTTGTTCAAGGAGAACAGCATTAGAACAGCCATTGTTCGTTTTGAGCCCTTCGCCAAGAAACGGTTCTCATCCCCCCCCTATTGTTCAAGGAGAACATCATTAGAACAGCCATTGTTCGTTTTGAGCCCTTCGCCAAGAAACGGTTCTCATCCCCCCCCTGTTGTTTAAGGAGAACAGCATTAGAACAGCCATTGTCGTTTTGAGCCCTTCGCCAAGAAACGGTTCTCTCCCCCACCTGTTGTTCAAGGGAAAACAACATTAGAACAGCCATTGTTCGTTTTGAGCCCCTTGCCAAGAAACGGTTCTCACCCCCCCTGTTGTTCAAAGGAGAACAACATTAGAACAGCCATTGTTCTTGAGCCCGTAGACAAGAGACGGTTCTCATCCCCCCCTTTGTTCAGAAGAGAACAACCTAGAACAGCCATTGTTCGTCAAGCCGTTCGTCGAGTAACGGTTCTCCTTTCCAAGACGCCACGTCAGGATCCTTTTATCTCCCCCCTTCGGCTGGAACTCGCCAGCGGACCGAATATTCCTTCAAGTACCTTCCACTGCACCCTAATGAAGTTACGTAAGCCAAGCGTCACCTTTTGAGTATTGATCCCTTATTTGTCAATTCTATCCTGTGCTTTAAATGGTTTATCGAACCATCCCATCTCTTTAACTCCATATTTGTTTTACCTTTTTTTGATCCCTTAAATCCTTGGATTAGCCCGAGTCTCCACGACCCTTTCCATTCTGTTTGTCAATATTTTCAGTTTTTGTGTTTGCTGATAGTTATTATTAATAAAACTCTATTTTATTAATGATAGCAATATTATTATCCTTGAGCTCAGTTCCACTTCTTAAGCATTTTGAAGATACATAATATCGGCCGCCAGACAGTAAAAACGCACTCTAGGGATAATTAAGGAAGTTCCCTCAACGAATAGTGATATATGGTATATCGTCGGGAGTCATTCTACGACATTCATATTCTCGAACTATTCTTACCACATGTCCATACACTTCAGGCTAACCTCCTATATTTTCTTCGATATTCCTCTTATCTCTTCATTCCTGATCTTATCTAATTTATTCACCCCACACATCCATTTGAGCATCCTTATCTTTGCTAAATCCCACTCATTTTCCTGAGCTTGCTTTATTTCTAATGCTTGCTTTATTTCATGATTATCCGGCAGCAAATATCACTCCTATAACTTCTTCCAGGAGTTTTCTAGGTAGACTGAAGCCTATGAGAAAATTTTATATCTAAATCACCATTCTCTGCCACCATCAAACATAGGTATTTAAACTTGATTACTCTTTGAGTTAATCTCCTTACATCCTAAATACCGTGTATTGATCTTCCTTTAACCTAATGTGATTCATCTTCTTCCTCCTAATACTCAGCCACCAATCTTCGAAAGCAATTTTGCATGGTTCTAGTAATCTCTCCACTCCTCCCTACTTGTAGTGCAAACAAAAAACGATAAGACCTGCAAAAAGCATGCAGCAGATGGGTTGTTCCTAATTTCCTTGAGCCAATACCTCCCTGATATAAACCTACTTCAGCTGGAATAAATTCTGCCATTCCTATGCTGCTTCTAATCTGAGTTCTCGCTCCTGCAATATATTCTGTATGGTTCTTATATACTTTTCTGCCACTTCCTTCTCCCTTATGTTTCTCCACATTTCATCTCATGGGACTTGATCATATACGTTTTCCAGGTCTATAAAAAAAATATTCCGTCCTTTTTCTTATTTTCGGGGATTTTCAATAAGCTGCGTAAAAGCATATATTGCATAAATTTACCCCTCCCTGGCATAAACCTAAACTGCTCCTTTCCAATAGATGTTTCTTTCTTAAGCCTTCTCTCGAAGATTCTTTCACATATCTTGATGGAATGTGACAATAACTTTATGCCTTGATTCTTCTCTCAGCCTTTGACGTCACATTTCTCTCTAAAGATATACATAATAAGACTATCCTTCCACTTCTCTGGTATTTCTTCATGTCCATGGATCTTTTTCATTAGATACCACCAAAAGATAGGCCGTGTTCACCCAGGTACTTCCACTCTCTCCTATTAACTCAACTGGCATCACTGATTTGCTTGACCTCAAAATGTATTTATTCAGCGAAAAAAACAATTATTGTTTAAAAGGACATGATTAAATCAATTAACTTTTTGTTAAAATTAAAGATTTCATGGTGTTTTTCTGTGAAAAGCTCATATGTATACATAGGAGCTTAAACAAGCCATCTGAAGAATATAGACCTCAACCTTGTGCTATTATAGAATACGGACCGAAACCTTACCAGTGTTTCGACTTCTACGTATGATCTAATTTATCAGACATATACCCATTCTGAATCGTGTGTCACTATATGACTTAGTTCATGACCGTCCGCAAAATTAGCAATCTTGCGTAATAGGCTGAAAGATTTATCTCTTTCGTAGATAACGAATAATATTGGACCCTATAAAGACAAATAAGGTACGCCGCTAGTGACTTTGTTCCAGTTCGTTTCTTCTTCTTTACAGCCACAATTTGGTTTTGTTCTGTTAATCAGTTCCCTACCCAATGAAATAGGCCACTGCGTAGAGCGGGCGCTCCAAACCTATTTAAATGTCTCTTATAGGGAACCGAATCGAACTCCTTTTTAAATAAAAAGGTAAATAATATCTACTGATTTATGACGATATATTAGGTTATAACGTGAAATATTGTCACCACCTTCTCAAACAAGAGGGATCTCATCTGAAATATTTTTGCCTCTTTTTAATTAAATTATGTTTATCTAGGTGATCCAGAATTTCTTTCTCATTATTGAGTTTATTACTTTACTCACAAGCGAATTTCTATTAAGAGGTCCTAATTCATGGAATTACTCTTCTCCAATTCATAAAAAATTGGTGTAGTATGTGATCCTTAAAGTATTCCGAAAAAAAAGCAGCTTTTAAATTTTGTCTAAAACTTTGGTCAGTGCCGCTATGACCTCATTATTAACTCCTTTATATAGCTTGCATTAATTATAAATGTAGCCAAAAATATCGTACTTTGGAAATTTTCTATATAAATTTGGAGTTGAATCTGTGAACACGTAAGATTGACATGTACGTTTTCTTCATTAAATTCAAATACATCTGGAGAAACAAGAATGTGACATGTTTTTCACTGTAAACGCTTCATAAAAATTCTGATTTATGTATAATTCGTGCAATAGCTATGTCACTAACTATCCTCTACTTGTCATATTAAATTGTCTCTATTTATATCTAATCAGGTTCCTCTAGGTATTTAAATATGTAGACATAGAAATGCCTGGATTTTACTTTACAAATTTTAAAAAGCTAAATTTCGTAATATTGTTTTACTTTTTTTATTTAGCTTTTTAATCATCTCTGAAAACACCATTATTTGAGTGGATTAATTTGTTGCTATTTTCTTTTAGCATGTGATAATGGCGATTTCTTTCTATTAAAGCAAACCCTAAGGTGTTATTTATTTATGGCGAAAATTAATTTAAAATGGAGTTAATTTCCTTTGTTGAAATGCATATCTTATCGTACCGAATAAGTATTAATTTCCTTTCTGAAATTAGGAATATCATTTCTTCAGTGTTATTTTAGAAGGCGCTTTTAAGTCAAATAAAATAGCATTGTGGTCACTTTTGCATATAAGTTCTCCTTGACAAAGACATTTAAAAAAAAAAAATTAATTTGTTATAATTAAATCAATAATATTGGCTCGCGCAAAAAATTCTTGATTCGATTTATTTTTGAGTAACTTTTTGCTTGAAAAATCAATCAATCACAAATCTTCCCTAAAAGATACTTGATTATTAGAATCTAAATATGAAAAGCAAAATCATCACATAAGACTGTCAATCGTTGCCAACAAACATTCCTCTCAACTTAAAATATCCTCCCCATTTTGTTCCTTTTGTGCGGGGAGACTAACTACTGTCAAGCTAAATTTGTTTTAGCCACCTATAGAGACAATCCAATTTATTTATTATGCCATATTTTCAAAGAACAGGTCAATAAATTTATTAGTAATACTGCATTCATTAAGAGAAAGACACCTTATCTTTTAGGTTTTCGTATGACAAGCGATAAACTATATTTATTTAGTCACTGCCCTGTTCTCTAATATTGATAATTACTATTGTTCTGACAGAAAAAGTGTATAGAGTTATTTAAAAGCATGTCTAACCTAGTTTATATGAAATAATGATCTCCAAAGTTAAATAAAGGTACTGTTTATTCCTTGCAAGAACCCACATTTAGACATTAAAAGTATATATATATATATATATATATATATATATATATATATATATATATATATATATATATATATGCATATATCAGTAGCGACTCCGGCAATCGGGCTGTTCGGGATTAGCCCGTGTATAAATATAGTCCAAAACTGACTTCAGATAAGTAATTGCAACCAATACCGGTCGTCTTAGAGGTGCCCTGTGTAAAAAAAATTCATTCGTAGCAGACGTTCTCTTTGCATCGTTCACACGCGCTGGATTCGTGCTCAAAAGTTACAGCCCGCGTTATTATCTAAATTCGTAAACATTAAAGATAATTAAAATTAAATGTTTTCTTGAAACAATAGATTTCTATAGAGATTAATATTTAAATTCCATCTATGAAAGGTTTACTTTCTACAATATTCTTTAAGGAACAAAAAATTATCCAGAAAATCGAGCTACTACGAACAACCCTGGCAGGTGTAAATTACGGGCGACAGTCAGATCGGTCTCTGGCTAATGTTTCTTGTACACACCACTGTCGTTATGTGATTGCTGTTATTCTGTGCATCTGTGGGAAAAGATCAGTTGTGTTTTGCAGGGTTAATTATTTTTTACAGTCAACTTAGGAATGCCTGAAGACATAGTACTATATATACGAGGGTCGGTTAATAAGTTTTGCAATTCGGATATAAGGATACAAGATATGAGGAAAAGTGTTTAATTATTTTTCAATATAACTACCCCTCACTTCAAAGCACTTGTGCAATTTGTCCCTGAGGCTTCGAATTCCCGACAACCAGAAATCTCCCGACTGCTGTTCAATCCACTCCTGGACGGCGAGCTGGACATCTTCATCGTCCCCAAACCGGCGTCCACGCAGTGCAGCTTTGAGCTGGCGGAATAAAAAGTAGTCGCTAGGGACCAGAAATGGACTGTAGGAAATGTGGTTGAGCTCCTCGAATCCGCACTTGACAAGGACAGTTTGTGCAACTCTGGCCTTGTGGACTTTGATGACGTTGAAGTCGATCATGGGGCGTGACGTTTCTAGGGACCCAACGAGCAGAGACCTTGGTCATGGCCAAATTGTCGTGATGATTTTGATAACACTTCCATGTGATATTCCAAGTTCTTGCTCAATTTCTTCAACGTTTACCCGTTGATTTTCGAGGATCATTCTCTCCATAAGGGCCACATTGTCCTCGTTGATCACGTCTGACACGCGTCGTGGACGGGAGTCATCTTCAAGTGGCTTACGAAAATGTCGGAACTCTTTATTCCAGTGAGCAATGGTTGCATAGTAAGGGGCGGTGTCGGTGTATACTGCAACCATGCGTTTATGAATCTCTTTTGCATTCTTGCCTTCCTTGGTCAAAAATTTGATCACTGCGCGGTGCTTAACCTTCTCCATTGTTGAAAAAGTTGTGACTGATGATCTGCGATCAGCTACTGCTTCTTAAATAGACGAGGCAGGAGCGTGCATGTGCAGGTCCTGACTTGTCATAAATTGTCATAACACCCCCACAAAGAGCCATCCTCTTTCCTCTCGTAATAAATAAGCCATTTGGGGCTAGAAAAATTGCGGAAAAACCTGAAATACTTCAAACAGGTAGACTGACTCTTTCATGACTGGAGTTTATTTATAAATAAAATGTGTACTTTTTATATTACAACTATATTTCCGGTTTTCTGTTAAGTTATCAGTGCACATATAAGTCTGCGGTGTGCATTACTTCTCTTATCTACTTTTATACATGTGTGTTATGCAAAAATCTATGATGAGCGCGAGTGCCTCCTTTGATATATATATATATATATATATATATATATATATATATATATATATATTTATTTATATATAGTTTTTCATCCTCTTTCTCTAACTTTTCTCTATTGCGACTTAGTAAAAAAATATTATTAATGACCAAGTGAATTATAAAACTAGAATTTTTAATAGCTTTCACTTCAAAATCAGAAATGAATTTACATAAGTATCCAACTTTGGCACCAATATATCCGGACAACTGGAAAAATTCATCGACTTGGTGCCGCCATTAAATCGCCGATAAGATGAACTTCATTCTCGTCTTTATTGTGAAATGAAGATAACAGTAAGTATGTGTTTGTTGGAACATTTGTCAGTCTCTCTTCAGTTGCTATGCGGGAAACATATCAAATTTGGACGCTCTTCTCTTTTAAGCGTTCACTCACTGACTTCAGGACTCGCAGACACTGGATCAGACTAAGGAGGAAGGAAAGTGAATTCATACTTCTGGCAAAGACTTTAGAACTCAAGCAAGCGTCAATTTGTAGAGCAACAACTGTCCTGGAAGTGAACAAGAAAATAATTACATATCCATTCATCACAGACTCGATTCTTTGGATTGACATCCTTTTTTCGATTAATCAAAGGTAGATGATAAAAGAGGCTTTGAAACTAAGCATTATATTACGCTTAGAAAATAAGTACAAGTGAAAATAAAAAGAAGAATTTAGTTTTTAATTCTAATAAAATCTCTTTTGATTTTCAAGAGGAATTAAAAAATACAGGAAAAGGAAAAAGAAAGAAAAAAAGAGGAAAAGGCTACCTGATATACCTCACAACAGAAATATAGAAAACCAATTATGTATCCAGACATTATCTGCGTAACAAATATACAGAACTGGAGTTTTAAAATTATGCTGAATATGTTTGGTTTTCTTTCTCATTGGTAAATTTGTAAAATTCATTTTCTTATCCAATGCATAAACGAAACCTTTAACTATATCACAGTGCGTTTCTCCTAATAAATTTAAATTAAATGTGGATTTTAAATAAAGTTTGTATCAATTTTAGTATTGCTACGAAGTGAAAAAGTATTAAGATAAACTTTTTTATTTATGTCTAAAATGGAAAAAATTTGGTAACCAGTAAAAATATCACTAGAAGGTCGCTAATGCGGTAATAGGATTCACGAAAATAAATTAATACGCCGAGACCTACTTTATTGGAACTCTGCTTTTCTCTCATTTTATAAAAATATGTTGGATCTTATCCATTATTTAGCCAGAGATATTGATTAGGCAAAAATTAACAATCTGCACCCTTTGTTGACACAGCGTCAAGAGCTTTAAATTTAAGAAATGTGTTTTTTGCTTTTTTCTTCCCTTTTGTTAGCGCAGAAGATAACAAATACCAGTAAATTAAAAATTTTTCATTCACGGTGATGTCAATACGTTTTAAAGGTTTTGTAGCAAGGTCTTACTTTGTTCTTTTATACCCTAGGAAAACAAACAAAATGCAACAAGGCAGCACAAACTACCATAATGAAACTTTTAAATCGACCACCATTTTATTAATCCTTAACCTTAGTGTCGGTCAAATACTTTTCCATCACCGCGGTCGGAAAAATTACAAAAATTCTCAACAGGTATTGCACTGATAATTACTTAAAAAGAGTTTTCGTGAGACAATAAAAGGAAGAATTTGTGGTTACCTACATGAACACAATAAGTGTCATCAAGGTTTACACAGTTAATTTTTCTCAACTTATGTAATGAGAAAAAAAAAATAACTACTAGTTTGTTATTTAATTAAAATCTTGGGTACGATTATCTAAATTTTAACCGCGTACCTGAAAGACTGCGCAATATAACTTTCTATGTCGAACTATCATTTGAACATAGCCTTTTGCCTCCTTATTGTAGACAAGGATCTTATTATAATAATATTTGTGTGTGCGTCCGTTTTTGCAAGGCAAATATGAATATTTTTGGTGAAAAAGTCAGAGATTTGGTTTGGTTTGTGGCAAAAAACGGCCGTAGGGAGGGATTCTGGTAGTGTAAACAATATAAGAATTTAATATATATATGAAGAGATATTAAATAGGCATAGTTAATTAATAAGAGTAACGAGTTATGAAAATTATAAGCAATTATTTTAATATCATTTTCATAGATCATTTGATTTTATAGAGAAAATTATTGGGTTGAGGAATAAGTTCTTGCGGTTTCATAAAATTTATTCATTACCATTAATAATTTTAGAAAAACTTCATTCTTAATTGATAACAATATGTAATTTAATTAATAATGTATTCTCCGTTGTTATTTAACACTTATTATAAACGTTCAACTAGTTTTTAGATGCCTCTGCATTAAAAATCTCTGTATTTTGACTCGAAGAATTCGTCTAACCAGGTTTTTAATTCCACATCAGCATTGAACGAAACGCCGCGCAAATTGTTGGAGAGCGATCGGAACAGATGGAAATCTGATGGAGACAAGTCTGACGAATATGGAGGATGCGGCAGGATTTCCCAATTAAGCTTTTGGATGGCGTCTTTTGTCATATTGGCAATGTGAGGACGAGCATTGTTGTGTTGCAGAAGGACTCCATAACGTCGATGAGGTCGCTTTTCACTAATAAATATAGCTGTCCTCAATTTACAAGAGTCAGGTCACATTTGGAATATTGTCTGAAAGTGCTTTACTGTATAATGACTAAGCCGTTGGGTCGTGCCTAAGGCCCGTTTAGAAGTTTTTACACCTTGCCCAGAATGAGAGACATTCCTTTCGATAAAATCGATACCAGGTTATTTGGAGTAAATGAAAACAAATTTCACACAACTATTATAAAATTTACCTCACTAAACTTTTATATAAGCAGGTATAAAAATTAATAAATATGGCAAAAATAAATGCCAATAATATGAGTAAATGGAGTAAAATCTATTAATATGAGTTCAAATATACTAATGCCTCGTAAATGGAGGATGAAAATTACACTTCTCTGATTGTATATAAAACCTGACAATTTTTTATAACGAGACAATTAAATGTATTAATTAAATACTATGACAAGAGCTTCCTTAACTCATTTGGATGGCAGGAAAGTCTCTATTTGTAGTTTCAATTGGACTTACAAACTAATTGTTAAGGGGACAGTGAGTTATGTATAGGAGTTTGTACTAACCTTTACCAAGCTAGAAATACAAGGACCTCGTTAATTTATTTTTGTAACAGAAAACCATAATTAATGAGTTGGTTTCCACTAGACAACAAGCAATTCTTGTTGACGAACAAGAAGCAGGCAATTGTTGAAAGTTCTTCTGTAATCTTGATTGTCAAACTACTCCTAAATGATAAAAAGCAAATCTTTTTACTGCCTATATTTCACTAGATATTCATTATCCCACACTTTTAAGTGTTTAAAATCTTTTCACTTTCACATTATTAAGAAAATTAATTGAATAAATGTTTGTCCACTCAACCACATTTCAACTTCCCTCGGGGACTATAAGAACGCAGTCCCCTGACTATAAAATCCCAGATTCTTCCGTGTTCGAAGTTAAATTCTTCTGCTTATTGTTAATTCGCCCACGTTCCTGTAGATGCCATCTCATCTCGCCAATTCAAGTTGAATTGTCCTGACCCAAATAACCGTAGCCGATGTCAATGGCATCTCTTCGCCTCAGTATATATTCGAAATTCTTGCAAACGTTTCTTTAAAGCTGCCTCTGATTTGGTTTTGCGGGCAAAGGTAGAAACAATGTCTGGTTTCCTCCTTTTTCTGGATCTATGTCCTTCGAAACAAATAATTGTGGTTCCACCTCTGTTAATTGTCTGTCATAACATCGCTGTACGATTCTCGACTGAAGGGAGATGACGTATGACTTTCTTTATAGAATTCCCCATAATAGTTATTATCCTAAACGTAGTTAGCGATGCACTTTTAGAGAGTCTGGTGGAACTCTTTGCCGAACCATAGATTTTGGAGTTCTTGTTACTCAGTGCTCTGTAGCTGTAACTTTATCATCTTATGTCTATTGCGAGAACCTGGTACTCTTCTTTGAAAAAAAATCCATGATATTTGTGTCAGATAACCAAACTCTAGAGCTTTTTTACTCACAGTATATCTTTGAGGTGACGCCAAGAGAATTCCGTCTTTTACGGCGTGACATCCCTTCTTCAAAGATAGGACAGCAATGTCTGACAAAGTTTGGTCTTTCAATGTGGGTGAGTGTCTTTGACAATCCACCATGATAGTGACGTGCAGGGATATGGAATATAAGCATCCGTTTGGACTTAAGTAAGAAATGATCTTGCATCTTCATAGAATCTTGCAGAGCAAGATTTCATGAGTTCTGTTATGTTAAGGTATAACTGGATTTCACACTTATACCTCCCGTGGAGAAATACTGCTTAACTCACCAGACACAAAAATATATCCCCATTCAGCTTGTATTCATCTATGGAATTTAAGGGTGAGTGGAGTTTAAATCTGACACAGTCTAAATTCTGAATTCGGGAGCGTAAATCGCGTATAATTCCAACGTAACATTCCACTTCGGAAGAGGTATCACGTCCATCAAATGGAAATTATAAGGAGAATTTTCTGAAAAAAAAAACTTAATATACCTTAAAGTTCTCTCATCGATCAATAGTACTGAAACTTCCATAATAAGCCTTCTACAGAGCAGAACTACTCAATATCATCGAAAAGTAACTGTTTTCCTCTCTCTCTCGCAGGTCGTTGAGGATCCTTTTTAGAGATCGTAGGGACACGATATTCGGCACGACTTTCATCTTATCCATTTTTGTTATACCCAAGGCAATCTGGTTTACGCTTGTATCAAGGCGATTTAATTTACCATAAAACCATATCATATCAATCTTCAGATCCACAGCAGTTATTCTACTTTATATACCTCTGTTATGAAGCTTTAACTTTTGTATGATATCCTCTGCATCTTTAAATTCTTTATTCATCTTATGAAGTATAAGTACGTGTTGGTTTACATGTGAAATGATTTAATTAGTAATTCCACTTACATAGTCGACATTCTTATTCGTCTACCGTATGCAATATCTATAAGAAAAAAGGCCCTAGTATTCTCAATTTAGTTCGAAAATGATGTGTTATTTAGTCCTACAGGGCCTTTACCATACAAGGTACTGGTTTTAGAAGTCTCCTTGAGGTACCAATTTGCAGGTGCGTGAGAAAGAGTGCATGAGCGCCGATGCTGCTTCTATTCCCTTGGATACAAAGAGTAAACTTGCCGACATTATTGATATGATATTCGAAACATAGTGCGCATTGATGTGAAGCATAGATATTTGTGTCGAAATAGGTAACAAACATCATCAACTCTTTTTCTCACAGAGTTTAATAAATGTGTCCGTGAATCATTCAGTAATGCTCTCCTACTCGCAATGTCGATATGCATAGTCTGAGTAAATTAGCCTGGTAAGTTACCTCCGTATGTTTTCGTCATATAAATTAAATGATAAACCTAGATAGGGCATATGGATTTTAATGGAAGAAGAAAGATACAAATAAGAACCAACCATGAAACAAATATGTCAAAGCACCTAATCACCCCTCCTTATTCTTTGTATATGCTTGGAGGAAGGAACAGTTTAAGAAGGAAGCAGAAAGAGTAAGTTGCAGCGTAGGGACAGGGATAAGTAACATCTATTGAGGTCAGGTGACAGGGCGAATACCAAATCTTGTATAAGCAAACTTGGTGCAGAAGAAAGAGGAAATATTGGTATGGATGAAGAAGGAAATAAACTGGAGTCAGATGGAAAGGGAATCTCGTACGATTAAACAGTCTATGTATTTAATTGATGGTCTTCAAAAAGGATATACCTATTCGGAGAAGAGGCAGCTAAAACAAAGGTTAATTTATCAAATAAATAGCAAGCTCTCTGCAATACCCAAAGTGACTTATTTTTGGAAAATAGATTATGAAAATGAAATAAATTTATACTCATATATAGGCAGCGGCAAATTAGAAAGGCCACAAAGATCGGCGAAATGTTTGAGTAGTGTTGTTGAGAGAGTCAAAAGTAAGCGAGTGAATATATTCTTCCAATATAGAGTAATTTTGGGTAGTTGAAAAAACAAAAGAGAATTAACACAGTAATAAATTGCTTAATTCACATGTAACTCAGTCTTGTGCTTACAGAATGTAATAGCCTTGTGCGAACCATAAATTTTATATCAATAGAAACCAATTGACGTAAGTTCTTTCTCAGCAGAGCTTCTATGCATATTCTTCAATTCCGCTCGCAAGCTTCCTCGAGGTAATGTATATTTTTATGAAATAGCCCAGTGAATGAATATATATATCGCATTAGTTATACAATATGAAATATAACATCGTGATAAATATGGTGTATGTGACAGATATTATCAAATTAAGAAAAACTCTACCATTAGACTTGCTTTGTTATTTTTTACATATCGTTTCACAAATATGAACGCTAAACGGGAGATGTAATACAGAATCTGGTTATGCCAGAATGTTGCAAACCGTGCGATGAACAATGGATGCTGGGTATGTAATAAAATTCAAAACTACATCAAGGAATTATTATTCTTAGATAAATTCTTCATTACTAGACTGAAGAAAAATGTGTTGTTAGAAATTAAATAAAATGAACTAGTTTAGAGACGGCATAAAAGATGCACTTTTCTACACTAGGCTAAATTCCAGAGCACATTAGGGAACAGATATGTCGTACATCTAGACTATTAGCAGCTGACAACTAAGCTAAACCTGATCATTCTAGTAGTTTGAAAACTGTTTTTGGTGTTGTCTATTTTTTTCTTACAGATTTACTTTTTGTCCACAGAGCTGCGAAACTAACTTAGGAACTGACAAAGATAATAGTGGTAGGAAGCAAATAGTGTGTACGTATGTTTTCTTATCTCTTATAGGTTTATGGAACTAAAAAATGGCTCCAAACTGTGTGGTACATAAATTGGAATTCTTCTTCTGTACAGCGGTAAAGGTCTGTGCAATCCCTCAATTGGTAAGTGAGCAGAATCACGATAGGGGACATTGCACGTGATCATTCTGCCCTGAACAAAGCAGCGACATTATCATGGACAGTAAATCAACCTTTGTTCTACGCGACGTACAAAATAAGTGTATATTACGAAAATTTGTCAACCAACCACTGCAGTTCCATTTGTTGTATCCTCGACAAGCACCACAGGCACCTCTGGTTCTATGCTAAATTTGATTTTGATTAAGTACACATTCAAACCATAGACGGAATTGACTGCTTGAAGTGACTTTAGAGGACGTCGAATGTATACGCTTTTGTTTTTACTATGGAGGATTTCTAAAAAAGTGATTGGATCTTGCAATATTTTACAGTAAATAAATAATTTAACTATATTTAATTAATATGCAAGATAATGTGTTAATATTCACTTCAAGTAAAATTAATTTAGCATTATGGAAGTGAATTTAATCTGTTCACCTTAATCACTGTGAGGAATATACAACTTCACTTTTCAGCTTATGTTATACGAAAAACGGGTGTGAAAATCATGCTGAGCAATTGTAGAAATACTTTGAAAAATGTTGCCAGTCAGTGCAGATAGAGTAGCGATTAGCATTATCTTTGATTTTGAAATTCAATTAAGAGGTTATCAGAAAGTGGAACGATGAGCAGAGGGATGTTATCATGGATACGAGCGAGAGATGAAAACGGCTTAGTTTGAGGCAGACGTAACCTGAACTTCTAGTCAACAGGTCTGGCCTGATTAACTTTTCTCTGCACAAGGGTAGTTATTTATTTCAAGTTATGGAGGTGTGCCATATTCCTTTCTTGGAAAGGAGTTAAAATTTCTTTTGAAAATTACTGACTCAATTTTCTAAAGAAATGCAACCTTTATTTATTTACTTATCTCTATCTCTCTCCTTCTCAATCCAATACGCAGACGGAATTTGGGCTGTAAGAACTTTCGTGATCGACAGAATGGATCGCGCGAACGGTTGCATGTCGTGTGGGAAGATGAAGTCCAGCGTACTCAACATATTACCTTAAAAATACTCTTAAAACAGGAATATTCTACATTTTCTTCTGTAGATAAAAGACCCGGACCCTACTTATTTCTTGTAAAATGATTAATAAGCCAAAGGAGTAGAGGGGGATGGATATACGTCATATGACAAGCAGCTCACCTTGAGGTTAGTTATCTTCCTGTCGTATGAAACATGAATAAAGCAGTAGAGACTCGAAATTTTGCTATGACATTTCTCCAGATTGCAGTTTTATTACTCATTTTTATTATTCCCTCGTCTTTGCGCATTTATTTATTTCATTTACTGACAAATTTTATAATTCTTTTGGACATAACTCCTCAGTAATGGGTGCGGGTAATTGCCTTCTCTTTGAATTGCTCTCGCTATAGAAAAATCAATATTCCTAATGTAAATTATTTCATTCCTCTCTTTGCGACAAAAAATTGTAAACTTCTATCGCTACACTCAGTTGGTTCTCTTTTTTATTATGTCTATATAATGATTTTACTCTATTTAGTCAATGCCAATTTCACAAGCATGAAAATCTCTGAGAGCTGAATAGAATCATGGGGGTGTGGGATTAAAATCTACAGCCTTAAATTCTCGCGAGCCCAAGACTAATTATTATTGACTACTTATAGCGTGCGCGGGCTATGTCATTACAAAAGCAATTTTAAAGACCAATTAAATTTAATTAAGTTATAATCTGGAAAATCTTAAGGGAATTGTGCTCTTTGCGTTTTCAGAATACCCCAAAATACACAACGTAATTAGCTGCTTAAACATTACAGATCCCTGAAGAGACAGAATTTACAACCAAAATCTTTACCAATAATATCAAGACTGAGAATTAAGTCACAAATTATGACCAAAACTTTCAAAAAATATTATCGAAAATATTTATGAAATTTTTATGCTAAAGAGAATGAAATGAAGAAAACCTCATCTGTCTAAAGTCGTAAAGATTTTCTCCTCAATTCCTATGATAAAAACCAAATAATCAAGATTTGACTGATAATAGATCTAAGAATCGTAAATAATAAAGTTATAAACTATTACGTGATAACAATTTATCCAATTTGACCAGATACAATTATTTTTAAAAATTACCCTCGTTTGAAAAACTTACTTGATTTTGTCCCCAAGGTCACACTATTAAAAATCTTAATAGGCTATAGAATATTTTTTTAAATACTTAATTCCTTATATCATTACTGGTTTTAAATTATTGTTCTATGACCATGCAAAAGTATGTCTCTTCAGTTATAATAAAAATAATTCAAAACCGTCTGACTGACAGAAGGTATTTCTCACTTATTATGTCCAATGTCCAATGACAGAAGGTGATCGCCATAATCGCTTTAAAAAATTCAACATTTGGGTGGGGGTTAGTGATATCAGGGGAGATTTCCTTTCTAAAACTACCGACGTGCAACCAAGTCTTTGGGGATACTGGGTAATGCAGTTTATAAAATTTCTTACTTTTCTTCATTCTATTAGAAAAATTCTGATTAAATAACAAGTAGTGGATCTTACATACATAGTTATAATATTTAATATTCCCATTCATCTACCAGTCAAATTTCTCTCTTCCCCCAATAGTGATTTCATCTCCAAATGATAAGAATTCTTTAGGCAACCTCTAAAAACTGAGCTTCTTCTCTGCCTTAAATCCAAGTTCTTCATTATATTGTTTGATCCGACTTTTTAAGATTACAAAAGAAGTTGTCTTATAAAAAAAGAGATTTCTAGAAATCACCAATCGTTAAATAAAAAAATAAGAGGGAAACAATTAAATAGTTAATAAAAATAGACAACACCTATAAACAGTGTTCAAGTTCCTCAAAGGATTAGGTTTAGCTAGTTTGTAAGCTGCTAAATAGTCTAGGTGTTCGACAAATTAGTTCATGAATGTGCTCTGGATTTCACCCAACTGAATTAGTCAAAATATAACTGTAACAAATGAAAGATCATAAAGGTTGAACCTAGCAATGATCTCTTTTCCTTCAACGAGAGTACCACCAATAGGAGAAATGATCGTCAATAACCAAAGAAAGTTTTTTACCCTCTGATTCAACGGGGAATACAGAGCTATCTTTTCCTAACCGGGTGTAGAAAACGTCATATTTTATGCCGTCTCTAAACTAGTGCATTTTATTTCATTTCTAACATCACACATTAGTTCAGTCTACTAATTCAGAATTTATCTATGAATAATAATTCGTTGGTGAAATTTTGCATCTTACTCTATATACAGCATCCATTTTTCATCGCACGTTTTAAAGCATTTTGGCATAAACAGATTATGTATTAGATTTTCCGTTTGTCGATCATATTTTCGAAACGATATGTACAAAATACTAAAGCAAGTCTAATGGTAGAGTTGTTCTTAATATGATGATATCTGTCTCATACACCACACCTATCACAATGGTATATTTCATATTGTTTAACTAATGCGATATATGTAAACATTCACTGGCCAATCTCATGAATTTATACATTACTTCGAGAGAGCTTGCAAGCGGAATTGAAGAGTGTGTATACAGGCTCTGCTGAGAAAAAAATTACGTCAATGGGGTACCTAGGAGATAGAATTCATTGTTCCACAACGCTACTATAACTTATGGACACAAATTAGATTTGCTTGGGAATTAAGAAAAATTTTTACTTCGTTGATAGCCTTTTCTTTTTTTAACTACTCTAAATTGTTCTCTATAATGGAAGTATATATATATATATATATATATATATATATATATATATATATATATATATATATATATAAACTTCCCTTACTTCTGAATCACACAACTACACTAAGCAATCTTTTCTCCGATATGTACGGTCTTTCTAAATTCCCGGTGTCTATATATATAAAGAAATTTACTTCATTTTCATTTTATAATTTCAGGAAGTAAGAAATTTTTGGCCTTGCAGAAAACTTTCTCTTTGATAAATAAAACGTCGTTTCAGCTGCGTCTTTTCAGAATAGGTATCTCCTGTACTAAGACCTTGAATTACATACATTGTTTAAATGTACAAGACTCTTTTCTCATCTGACTATAGTTTATTTCCATCTTCATGCATATTGTAGAAGAACAACCTGTGCTTCCGCCTCCCCATTTTATTTGCGACCATGTGCTATGGTATCGTGCCATGGACGTCTTCACTTCCTGTTCGAATATTCCCGAATTTTAGACTCCCCTGCACGTTGGGAAAATATTTCTTAATCCTGCAAACCTGTCTCAAACATCCCCCCTCCCCTGGTGACGAGGTGTGAAAGAGCCGAGATGTATTGCCCCTTGCTGCTAAATAATGAATCAAAACCGCCTTCTGATTATACGCAAGTCAATTGGTAGCTTCTGTGAACGGCAAGGCTTTGAATTTGCGCCAGTCTCCCTTTGTTTAATCGAACAGAAAAAAATATCCATTGATTACCCTGAGGAAAAAGCAGTTTTCTCTTCCAATGGAATTACGAGAATTCACACATTCCCCACCGAATGTCATCTTTGAAGTTTGGTTATCTTCATCGGAAGGATGGTTCAGATCGTTCCCCACCTGCCACATCGGATCGTTCCTCACTCGCCTCATCTCAAGAAGGACCTTCCTCGAAGTCACCGACCCATAAGACTAAAACCCCCTCCATTATTAGTATTGTCAAATTTCCCCTGTTGTGTTATGAGCCTTAATTACGAGTACATTAATCAATTAATTCCATTTAAGAATCCTTCCTCAGAATAATTATCAAGAGACTATCTCAATTTAAATAATTCCCTTTATTATATTATTATTCTAATTTTAATCTTTTTGAATAAAATTATATTTTTGTTGTTTCAACTTTAACTAACTTCGAAATCAGGTGACCTATCGCTGCTTATATTCTACCTCGGCCTTTTGACCTTCCACAGAAGGATCTACAGTTTATTTTACCTAAACAGAGTGACTCCTTTTATCTTAATCACTTTATTTACAGAACTATTTATGCAAACCTTCTGCGTGATACCGCTTTATTGCGACTAAGCTTTATATTAGTTACAAAAATGCTAGCACTTTGATCAAACTAGTTTAGATATCGCCTTTCGCGCTATTTGTCCACCGCTACGATGATTACAACTCTCTCACTGGATCTAATTCGTCATTTTATTGGATCTCGGGATTTCACCGTCGAGGGTGTTTGTTTTAGTTGACACCAATGTTGCCAAACCCATAGTCAAGTATCCAACCAATCCCACATCTTCAATGAACTCATTTTTTCCCTAGCCCGACAAAATCTTAAAAGAAACGCGCACTCTTATTTATTTTTCTCCCTACATCTCTACATTATGTAATATTTATGTCTGAGCTCTGTCTATCCACTCTTTGTACCCCGTAGTTGTCTGTTCTTCACGACTAACCTGCTATATAAATTTAGTGACATCCTCATTTTTTGGAGTTCCTAGGTTAAACGTATCTACTTTCCCACCCAACAAAAAATACACAAATTGAATTATATAAACGATTTCAAAATAAAAATGACTAAGCAATACAAAGAAGTGGCAAAGATCATAAAATCGACACCTAGTATAATATTTAACCTTTAGAACATGCGGAATGCAATTTGTTTAAGTTGCATTGATTTCGTCAGGGGCAGGAAGACTACTGGCATGAAGGTATCGTGGTACACCACTCTATGCCATACACTACTTCTATTTATGTGGGGGGGTTACTTACTCACCTACTACAACGCAAAGCATTTAAGGACAGTTTGCACGGATTAACGACTGACTAGGAGGTCAAACTTGAGGCGTTGGGTTTCAAATCCCTAATAATCAACCTAACGAGAGATATTCTAGTTGAAACCACCGTAATTAAAACAGAAGAGTGAAATAAAGCTAGGCTGAACATTTTAGAGGCAGTTTAATAAACTAAGGAAAAGCCGGCGATCAATAGTCAAGCATTAAGCTAGAATCGAACCATGAAGTTGTTTTAAAATTCCACTGACCGGATTGGCTCGTTTCCTTTAACGGGATAAATACCCCCTAAAACCCGTTTTCTTTGATACATTTCGATTCTGACTCTACATTTCATCGACAAAGGAGGAATGAATCTATCAAGACGCTCCAAAGATGATCCAATTAGATCGACAGCTCACTAATTTAGTTTATTTTTTACCAGGGTAAGTGATCTACCATCTACAAGATGGAATAAAAAAGACAGTTAGAAGAATAGAAAGTTGGCAAAGGAAATTAACTAAGGTGAAATACACCATGGTTTTCCAAAAAAATTTTCATATATATATATATATAAATATAT
Organism: Ceratothoa steindachneri; assembly: GCA_963969495.1. NCBI lineage: Eukaryota > Metazoa > Arthropoda > Malacostraca > Isopoda > Cymothoidae > Ceratothoa > Ceratothoa steindachneri. The sequence continues at coordinate 65,912,244 of OZ018322.1, read as the reverse complement.
ATATATATATATATATATATTATATATATATATATATATATATATATATATATATATATATATATATATATATATATATATATATATATATATATATACTTATACACTGAAGTGACGAAACTTTTAATTTGGTATAAATATTTCGTGCTTTCTTCTGGTTATATAACTAACAGAAAAAGCAGCTATTATATATTTAACAGAAGAAATATACATAGGACAGATGTTACTTGTATATAAAAACAATTACTGCTAAATAAAATTTACTAGGTGACCAAATTAATAAACCTCCTCCAAAACATGCTAGAATCTTATTATTAAACAAAAGAAATCTGACAAATTTGAAGAAAGGGGTAAGAATCAAAATTCGAGAACTTTCGAGCATCATCCATTAAGAAAAACTTTTAATTAAATCAATGACTAAGATCAAATATTTTTCTTTTTTTTTCGGAGCGTTATGCTTACTCGTAGGTTTTCAGTGTGAGCAATTGATTTTTAATTGCCGCTTGTTCACTTTCGATCTCTGATATTTTATCAAATGTGCAAATATCCGTTTTCTTCATCCTTTTATTTGTTTAAAAGATTTCGAAAGGCAGAAATAAAATAGAATTTAAACTACGTTAACTGGAAAAAGAGTTGCAACTTGACACGATTGTATATGTGAAATGTTCACCAGGCTATCCTTCTGATAAGGCTTTATTTTCTCTTTATGACTATTGGCTCGCGTGATGTTTCAGCGCGTTCAAATGTGAGTCAAAATTTATATTATTTCAAAGCTGTCATTATAGAGATTCTTTCGCAGTTCCGTACTGAGCTTTTCCGTCCTTCATCGTTCTCTATTCAAATTAGCGATATTAATTTAGAGAAAAGAAGATCAGATACGAGGGTATATTCCAGGTAAGGGCGCAATATAGATTTGATAAATTTTACTACTATTTATTTACTCATACATTTCAAATTTCTTGCAATACAACCAAGCGTTCTCTTTCATATTTAAGCTATTCTTTCGCAGTAATTAAAACATGAATTAGTTCTAAATTAATACACCGTGATATTTTTCTTCATACATATTTTCTAATAAACGATTGCCCAAATTTCTTTAAAGTTTCCGTAACAAGAGACAATCTACCTTCTTGTGCACATATTGTAAATAAAATGTTTTGAATCAAAAGTAGTATTTGGACCCCAGGTAACCAAAATGGAGACTACAGACCTCAACTACACCCTAATGAACAATCACTTCTATTAAAATATCTGAATTATTTTAAATCTAAAAAAAATAAAGGTTTTTATAAAATTTAATTATGTTATCTTAAGTTAAACTTAACGAAAATTGTGAAAATATTGTATCGCAAACATGGTTCATTAATTTATTTAGTCATTTATGACCAATATGTATGTCTAATTATTAATCTAAGTCTGATCTCCTTAATTCATTCATTGATTAAAAATAACCCCTTCTTTGTCGTTTCCAATAACTTTTAAAAGTTTTTCTGTGTAGTAGACAAAACAAAACATTTGGGTAAAAAGAAAGCGAAGGATTCTCAGTGCTGAGTGTAAATCTAGGATTTTGTTGCATGCAACTGTTAATCTTCCATTCATACTGTGAATTAAGGTTTAGGATTTACTTTTTTTTAATAATTGATAGTATTGTATCTGCTTTTACTTTATCTACATCTATCTCTGCATCATTTCCGGCTCATAGGCAGGGTCGATGTTCCTGATGTAACTCCGCCATAATTCTCAGTTTTGCGACTTATCCCCAACAGTCCATTTTCTGTGAGGTCGAGAGTGATTTTGTCTATCAACCCTCGCTTCTGCCTTACTCTCTTTATTCACCCATGTACCACTATTTCGATAGCCCTCATAATTCATATTCTCGAACTATTCTTACCACATGTCGATACACTTCAGGATAACCTCCTATATTTTTACGATATTCCTCTTATCTCTTCATTCCTGATCTAATCTAATTAAGTCACCCCACATATGCATCTCAGCATCCTTATCCTTGTTAAATTCAGTTTCTTTTTCTGAGCTTCTTTCATCTCCAAACTCTCAGCTTCATAGGTGATGACTGGTCTTACCCCACACTTATTAACCTTACCCTTAACCATCATGATCATCCGGCAGCAAATATCACTCCGATAACTTCTTCCAGGTCTTTTCTAGGTAGACTGCATCCTATGAGTAAATTTTATATCCAAATCACCATTCCCTGCCACTATCAAACTTAAGTATTTAAACTTGATTACTCTTTGAGTTCATCTCCTTACATCCTAATTACCGTGTATTGATCTTCCTTTGAACTTATGTGATTCATCTTCTTCCTCCTAAAACTCATCCATTAAACTTCCAAAGCAATTTTGCATGGTTCTATTAAACTCTCCACCTCCTCCCTACTTGTACTGCAAACAAAAAACGATAAGATCGGCAAAATGCATGCAGCAGAGTGGCTGATCCTAATTTCCTTGAGCCAATACGTCCAAGATAAGTTAAAAGATATATATATATATATATATATATATATATATATATATATATATATATATATATATAGGCTTAAAGAGGATCCCTCATATAAACCTATTCCAGCTGGAATAAATTCTGCCATTCCTATGCTTCTTTTAACCTGTGTTCTCGCTCCTGCATTATATTCTGTATGGTTCTTACATACTTTTCTGCTACTTCCTTCTTCATTATACTTCTCCACATTTCATATCATGGGACTCGATCATATACGTTTTCCCAGGTCTATAAACACAATATTCCGTCCTTTTCTTATTTTGGGGGATTTTTTATAGAAAGTCTCAAAGTAAATATTGCACCAATGTACCCCTCCCTGGCATAAACTCAACTGTTCCTCTCCTATAAATGTTTCGTTCTTAAGACTTCTCTCGATGATTCTTTCACATATCTTCATGGTATGTGACAATAACTTTTTCCCTCAACTGTTCTCTCTGCCTTTGACGTCACATCTCTCCATAAGGATAGACATAATAAGACTATCCTTCCACTTCTCTGGCATATCTTTAAATTTATGGATCCTTTTCATTAGACCCTACCAAAGGATAATCCATTTTCACCCAAGTACTACCACTTTCTCCTAGTATCTCATCCGGCACGACTAATTTGCCATTTATTACTTTTTGAGCGCAAGCCTTACTTCACCCCTGTTCATCGCTGGTGATCAATCTTCATTTAGGGTACTATCTTCAAAGTCGACTCTCATATTCTCCCCAGTTAGTAAATTTTGAAAACTAACAAACTGTCGGAGCTGTCCTGTGAAGCTGCTTAACCTCAAAATGTATTGATTCAGCGCCAAAAAAGAAATTAATTTGTAAAATGACATGATCAAATCAGTTAACTTTTTGTTAAAATTAAAGATTTCATGGTGATTTCTGTGAAAAGCTCATATATGTACATAAGTGCTTAAACAAGCCATCTGAAACATATAGACTTTAACCATCTGCTATTATAGAATATGGACCGAAACGTTTATTTAGGTGATCCAGAATTTCTTTCTTATTATTGAGTTTATTACTTAACCCACAAGCGAAGTTATGTTAATAGGTCTTAATTCATGGGATTACTCTTCTCCCATTTTTAAAATTTGGTGTAACATATGATCTTTAAAGTATTCAGAAAAAATAGCAGCTTTTAAAGTTTGCTTAAAAATCTGGGTCAGTGCCGCTATGACCTTATTATTGACTCCTTTATATAGCTTGCATTAATTATAACTGTAGCCAAAAATATCGTACTTTGGAAATTTGTTATATAAATTTGGAGTTTAATCTGTGAACACGTATGATTGACATGTATATTTTCTTCATTAAAATCAAATACATCAGGAGAAACAAGAACTTGACATGTTTTCCAGTGGAAACGCCTCATTGAAATTTCGATTTATGTATGATTCGTGCAATAGCTACTATGTCACAGCTATCTCATTCTCGTCATTTTTAATTGTCCCTATTTATATCTAATCGGTTTCCTCTAAGTATTTACATATGTAGACATAGAAATGCTTGGATTTTACTTTACAAATTTTTGAAAGAGAAATTTCGTAATATTGTTTTACTTTTTTTATTTAGCTTTTTAATAATCTCTGAAAACACCATTATTTGAGTGGATTAATTTGTTGCTATTTTCTTTTAGCAAGTGATAATGGCGATTTCTTTCTATTATGGCGAAAATCAATTTGAAGTGGAGTTGATTTCCTTTGTTGAAATGCATATCTTATCGTACCGAATAAGTATTAATTTCCTTTCTGAAATCGAGAATATCATTTGTTCATAGTTATTTTAGAAGGCGCTTTTAAGTCAAATAAAATAGCATTGTGGTCACTTTTGCATATAAGTTCTCCTTGACAAAGACATTTTAAAAACAAATTTCATTTGTTATAATTAAATCAATAATATTGGCACGAGTAAAACATTCTTGATTTGATTTATTTTTAAGTAACTTTTTGCTTGAAAATCAATCAATCACAAATCTTCCCTAAAAGATACTTCATCATTAAAATCTAAATTTAGAAAGCTAAAATCATCACATACGAGTGACTGTCAATCGCTGCCAACAAACATTCTTTAGAAACTTAAAATATTCTCCTAATTTTGTTCGTTTTTTGTGGGGGGACTATCTATCGTTCAGCTTAGTTGTTTTAGCCACCTATAAAGACAACTCAATTTATTTAATATGCCATATTTTCAAAGAACAGGTCATTGAATTTATTATTAATACTGCATTCATTAAGAGAGAGACACCTTATCTTTTTAGTTTTCGTATGACTAGCGATAAACTTTATTTATGTTGCCACTGCCCTGTTCGCTAATATTAAAAATTAGTATTTTTATGATAGATGAAATTCATTTGCCATTAAGAGGTCGTATTTTTAGGTAAAATACTCCGCAATGTTAAAGAAATTTACTGCTTATTCCTGGCAAGAACCAACATTTAAACATTAAAAGTATATATATATATATATATATATATATATATATATATATATCAGTGGCGACTCCGACATTCGGGCTGTTCGGGTTTAGCCTTCCTTTATAGATGTGTGTTATGCGAAAATTTGTGATAAGCCCGAGTGATTCCACTGATATATTTATATATATATATATATATATATATATATATATATATATATATATATATATATATATTGTTTTTCATCCTATTTCTCTAAATTTTCTCTATTGCGACTTAATATAAAAATATTATTAATGACCACATGGAATATAAAACTAGTATTCTCAGTAGCTTTACCTTCAAAATCAGAAATAAATTAACATAAAGATCCAACTTTGGACCAATTCATCGAGTTGATGACGACAATCGAATCGCCGATAAACGAGGATGAAATTCATCCTCGTCTTTATTGTGAAAGGAAGATAAAACTGAGTATCTGTTTGTTAGAACATTTGTCAGTATTTCTTTGGTTGCTATGCGGGAAACAGATAAAATTTTGACGCTGGATCAGACTAATCAGAAAGGAGAGTGAATTCATGCTTCTGGGAAAGATTTTAGAACTCAAGCAAGCGTCAATTTATAGAGTAACAACTGTCCTGGAAGTTAACAAGAGAATAATTACATATCCATTCATCCCAGACTCGATTCTTTAGATTAACATCCTTTTCTCGATTAATCAAAGGTAGATGGTTAAGGAGGCTTTGAAACTAAGCGTTATATTACGCTTAGAAAATAAGCACAAGTGAAAAGAAAAAGAAGAATTTATTTTTTAATACTAATAAAATCTCTTTTGATTTTCAAGAGGAATTAAAAAATACAGGAACAGGAAAAAGAAAGAAAAAAAGAGGAAAAGGCTACCTGATATACCTCACAACAGAAATATAGAAAACCAATTATGTATCCAGACATTATCTGCGTAACAAATATACAGAACTGGAGTTTTAAAATTATGCTGAATATGTTTGGTTTTCTTTCTCATTGGTAAATTTGTAAAATTCATTTTCTTATCCAATGCATAAACGAAACCTTTAACTATATCACAGTGCGTTTCTCCTAATAAATTTAAATTAAATTTGGATTTTAAATAAAGTTTGCATCAATTTTAGTATTACTACGAAGTGAAAAAGTATTGAGATGAACTTTTTCATTTATGTCTAAAATGGAGAAAATTTGGTAACCAGTAACAATATCACTAGAAGGTCGCTAATGCGGTAATAGGATACACGAAAATGAATTAATACGCCGAGACCGACTTTATTGGACCGACTTTATTCATTAGGCAAAAATTAACAATCTGAAGTCTCTGTTGACACCGCGTCAAGAGCTTTAAATTGAAGAGGTGTATTTTTTCTTTTTTGGTCCCTTTTGTTAGCGCAGAAGATAACAAATACGCGTAAATTAAAAATTTCTATTCACGGTGATGTCAATACGTTTTGATGGTGTTGTAGCAAAGTCTTACTTTGTTACTTTATACCCTAGAAAACCCCCCAAAATGCAACAAGGTAGCACAATCTACTATAATAAAATCTTTAAATCGACCACCATTTTATTAATCCTTAACCTTACTCTCAGTCAAATACTTTTCCATCACTGCGGTCGGAAAAATTACCAAAATTCTCAACACGTATTGCACTGATAATAACTTAAAAAGAGTTTTCGTGAGACAATAATAGGAAGAATTTGTGGTTACCTTCGTAAACACAATAAGTGTCATCAACTAGAGTTATTGAGTCGGTTGCCACTAGACAACAAGCGATTGTCGTTGACGAACAAGACCTGGCAATTGTTGAAAACATTTTCTCTGGTGTTGATTTTCGAACTACTTCAAATTGCTAAAAGTCAAAATCTTTTTACTGCCCATATTTCCCTGGATATTTATTATCCCACACTTTTAGGTGTTTAAAATCTTTTCACTCTCACATATTAAGAAAATTAATTGCATAAATATATCTTCATTTAACCAAATTTCAACTTCCTTCTGGGTCTATAAAAATGCAGTCACATGCCTATAAAATCCCAGATTTATCCGTATTCGAAGTTAAATTCTTCTGCTGATTGTTGATTCGCGCACTTCCCTGTAGATGCCATCTCATTTCGCCAATTCAAGTTGACTTCTCCTGTTCCAGATGACCGTTACTCTAGTCAATGGCGTCTTCTCGCCTCAGTATATATTTGACATTCTTGCAGATGTTTTTTTAAAGCTGCCTCCGATATGGTTTGGAGGCAAAGGTAGAAACAATGTCTGGTTTCCTCCTTTTCCTGCATCCATGTCCTTCGAAACAAATAATTGTGGTTCCACCTCAGAGAATCGTCTGTTATAACATCGCTGTACCATTCTCGACTGAAGGTATATGATGTATGACTTTCTTCTTAGAATTCTTCATAATAGCTATTATCCTAAACTTAGTTAGCGATGCACTTATAGACAGTCTGGTGGACCTTTTTCGCGAACCATAGATTTTGAAGTTCTTGTTACTCAGTGCTCTGTAGATGTAACTGTATCATCTTATATTTAATTGCGATAACCTGGTACTCTTCTTCGAAAAATAAATTTCTTGATAGTTTTGTCAGATAACGAAACTCTAGATCTTCTTTATTCACAGTAAATCTCTGAGGTGACGCCAACAGGATTCCGTCTTTTATGGCGTGACATCCCTCCTTCAAAGATAGGTCACCAATGTCTGACAAAGTTTGAAATTCAATGTGGGTGAGTGTCTTTGGCAATCCACCATGATAGCAACGTGCAGGGATATGGAATATAAGCATCCATTTGGACTTAAGTAAGAAATGATCTTGCATCTTCATAGAACCTTCGAGTCCTGTTATGCTTAGGTATAACTGGATTTCACACTTATACCTCCCGTGAAGAAATACTGCTTAACCTACAAGACACAAAAATATCTCTCCATTCAGCTTGTATTGGCCTAGGGAATTTGAGGTTAAGTAGAATTTAAATCTTCTGACACAGCTAAATTTTGGATTCGTGAGCGTGAATCGCGTATAAGTCCAACGTAACATTCTACTTTAGAAGAGGTATCACCTCCATTAAATGGAAATTATAAAGAGAATTTTCTATAAAACATAACATACTATACCTCAAAGTTCTTTCATTCATTAATAGTACTGCAACTTCCATAATAAGCCTTATACAGAGCAGAACTTCTCAATATAATCGAAAAGTAACTGTTTTCCTCTCTCTTTCTCAGGTCGTTGAGGATCCTTCTTAGAGATCTTTGGCACACGATATTCTGCACGACCTTCACTTCATCCATTTTTGTTATACCCAAGGCAATCTGATTGACACTTGTAGCAAGGCGATTCAATATACCATAATGCCTTATCAGATCAATCTTCAGATCTACAGCAGTTATTCTGCTTAACATACCTGTGTTATGAAGCTTTATCTTTGTTATGATATCCTCTGCATCTTTAAATTCTTTACTCATCTTATGCAGCATACGTACGTGTTGGTTTACGTGTTAAATAATTTAATTAGTAATTCTACTTACATCTTCGACTTTCTCATTCGTCTACCGTATGTATTCTTTCCGTTTCTAAGCAAAACAGATACGATGCTGCAGAGATCAAGTCATTGTTTGCCAAATAACCGAATATCTTGCACTCAGAGAAAACCAACTCAACTTTTTGTAATTCTCTTATGTACGTTTTTTCCAGCTAAAAGAAAATAAGGTTGCAAACGGGAGTGTTTGAGGATACTATTATCGGAAGTATTCTTTGCACTTATCGTCATTCACCCAAACAATTGTCTAGACACTCTAGCTCTTCGATATTGTCTATATGTTTACCTCTCTAACAAGTTGATGGAAGGAAACTACCTATGCCAGTTTTCCGTGTGAAAAGAAATACTCCCCTTTCGTGTACTTTAAGCACTCACCGCATCAGGACCCTTGCGGTAAGCACGCTTTATATAGATCATTGCTTACTGGGAAATTTAAGAAAAACAGGAAGGGAAAGGGGTCACTACTATGCACTTCTTTTTTCTATGGTCTCATCCTCCCTTCTTCGTTTAAAGACGCATTGTAGTTCTTTTCGCGTTCTCAAAATGTATCTTACTGTCTATTAATTCTCGTCCTCCGTTTTTCTTTTCTCGTTGAGGAGTCAATGCAACATAAATTATTTCAGTTCAAGTGTTCTAGAGGACGAATAAATTCATACTTGTTATCTATTCTATGATCTTTGGCACTTCAATCTATTATTTATTCATTTTGAGATTGAAATCGTTTATCTAATCCAATTTTTGTATTTCTTGTTATAGGGAAAATTGGATGCGTATAGCCAGGGACTTCTACGAAATAAGGATGACCAAAAATCTATATAGCAGGATAAGTCATGAAGCACGGACAACTAAAATGTACAAAGAGTGGTGGTAAAGAGCTCTAACATAAGTATCACATAAGGTGGGGATGTAGGAAGAAAAACAAATTATAGAATGCGTTGCATTAGGGATTTTGTCAGGCGAGGTAGAAATGAGATTATTAAAGATGCAGAATTGGTTGAATACTTGACTATGGGTTAGGCAGAATTGATGAAACCTGAAACAAACGCCCTCGACGGTGAAAACGCGAGATCCAAAGTTTTTACACCAAGGAGAGTACAGATGAGAGTGAGAAAGTTGTAATCGTCGTCGCAACGGAAAAATAGCGCTAAATACGATCTTGAAAGTATTTTGATCAAAGTGAAGTGCAACAATAAAGTAGTATCACGCACAAGGATTTCCTAGATAACTCTGTAAAGAAAGTGATCAAGATAGAAGGAGTGACTATGTTTAAATGAAATAAAACTGTGCAAAGTAAAAAGGCCGAAGAGGAGTATAAGCAGCTATAAATCATCTGATCTCCCCTTTGCCCATTCTCATGAGAATAAAAGAATATATAATAAGAAAAAAATATATGAGAAAAATAAGGAGAAAATAGTTGGAAGAATTCACACATGTTTATAGAAACCGGTCGTTTGAGCGAACAGGGCTAGAAGTGAGACCACTCCAATCATTACCAGAAGCATGGAGGAATGGACCAAAGATGGTTGGTGCCTAGCCTGCGAATTTAGCAGCCAACCAATAAAATAGGTGCAAAGAAGCTTGTACGCTATGTGGCGAAAAGAGGTAACGCGAAATGTCAATAAGAAATAAGGCTCTAGTAATCTCAATTTAGTTCTAAAATGCCTTGGCATTTAGTCCTACGGGGACTCTACTCCACTAGGTACCGGTTTTAAAAGTCTACTTGGGGTACCAATCTGAGGATGCGCGAGAGCGGGTGCCAGAGCGCGGATGCTGCTTCTCTTCCCTTGGATACAAAGAGAAAACTTGCGGGCATAACTGACATCAGCTCCAAGATATCGTGCGCATCGATGTGATACTCAGATCTTTGTGCCGAAATTGGGAGCCAACATCACTTGCACTTTTTTTTCAGAGTTTAATAAAGGTGACCTTGAGTCATTCAATAATGCTCTCCTACTCGCAGTGTCGATATGTTTAGTCTCAGTGTTGATTAGTCTAAATAAATTAGCTAGGAAAGTTACCTAATTATGTACAATTGCGTGTCCTTGTCATATAAATCAATTGTTAGACCTAGACGGGGCATATGAATTTTAAATGGAAGAAATAAGATACGAATAAAGTAGAAACCATGAAACAAACCTCGCAAAACATCTAAACATCCCTGCCGGCATGTATACCCCTGGCGGCATGAACCGTTTAAGAAAGGAAAAGTTGCGGCGTAGGTGCAGGGAGAAGTATAATCTAGTGAGGACCAGTGGCATAGTGAGTACCAAATCCTCTATAAGCAAACTTAGCGTAGAAGAAAGAGCAAAAATTGGTATGGATGAAGATGGAAATAAACTGAATTTAAATGGCAAGGGAGTCGTCACGTACGATTAAACAATCTACGTATGTATTTGATGGTCTTACAAAGCGATATACCTATTCGGAGAAGAGCCAGCTGAAACAACGGTTAGTTTATCAAATAAATAGCAAGCTCTCTGTAATACTCCAAATGACTGATTTTGGAAAATATATTATGAAAATTAAATAAATTTATACTTATATATAGGCAGCGGCAAATTAGAAAGGCCAAAAAGATCGGCAAAATGTTTGCTTAGTGTTGTTGACAGAGGCAACAGCAAGAGAAGTTTATATATACTTCCAATATATAGAGCAGTTTAAGGGAGTAAAGAGAAGAAAAGGCTATCAACGCAGTGAAATTTGTTAAAATTTGCTATCATATTCTGTTACCACAGAATATAATAGCTTTGTGCGAACAATCAATTATATATCCTAAAAAAAACCATTGACGTAAGATCTTTCTCAGCAGGGACTCTATACACACTATTTAATTCCGCTCGCAAACTCCCTCAAAGTAATGTATATTTTTATGAGATAGGCCAGTGAATGAATAAATATATCGCATTAATTGAACAATATGAAATATAACATTGTGATAAGTGTGGTATATGAGACAGATATCATCATATTGAGAACAACTCTACCATTAGACTTGCTTTGGTATTTTTCTTCATATCGTTTCACAAATATTTACGCCAAACGGAAGATCTAATACAGAATCTGGTTATGCCAGAATGGTGCAAACCGTGCGATTAACAATGGATGCTAGGTACGGAGTAAAATAATAATAATAATAAGTCTTTTGTAAGGGGCCTTTCAAGTCCTGAGGCCTTTCCAGAGCACACGTTGTGCTGAGATGAGAATGGAAATTCAAGAGGGGGAGAAGGCAATACTGGAAGGATTCGTTTTCAGGAGACGCTTAAATGTGTTTAGAGAGGGAGAAGACCTGATTTCAGCAGGAAGAGCATTCCACAACTTATGGGCGCAGATTGAAAGGAGCACTCCCCCATTGAGCAGAGGGATGAACGAGGAATATTCAAAAGAGGTGCATAAGATGACCGAAGGGCCCGAGTGACATGGCTTGGTGAAAGGGCAGAAGAGACGTAAGACGGGGCCTTGTTGTTTAGGGTCTTAAATGTTAAGAGAAGTATCTTGAAGTCAGTACGGGATCTGACAGGGAGCCAGTGCAGTTCATGCAGCAAGGGGTTCGAGGGAGAAAAGCGAGGGCGATGGAGGAGAAGCCGGGCATAGTTCTGTACAAGTTGAAGGGGGCAGAGAGAGGAGGATGGCAGATTCACAAGCAGAGAGTTACAGTAGTCAAGGCGTGAGGTGATGAAGGCATGAACAGTAGTCTCAAGACTTTGGTGATCAAAGTGAGAGCGAATGCGAGAGAAGTTACGAAGGAAACATAGAGAGGATTTGGTGACATTGAGGATATGAGGCTTAAAGTAGGGATGCTCATCAAAAACAACACCCAGATTCCTAACGCAGTCAGAGAAAATGATAGTATTACCGCCCAGAGTAAGCGAGGGAAAGAGAGATTTAGATTTTTTGACAAGAGCAGGGGTGCCGACTAGGAGGACCTCAGTTTGGGAGTGATTAAGCCTGAGGAAGTTGGTAGAGAGCTAGTCAGAAATTGAGGAGTAGGCAGCCAGGAGGTCAGTGATAGAGTAGGCAAGAGACGTGGTGGATGAGGAAACAAAGATTTGAGTGTCATTAGCATAGAGGTAAAAGGATAGACCTAGAATACGGAGAAGAGAACTAGAAAGGAGGAGGTATATACGAAATAGTAGAGGACCAAAAACAGAACCTTGTGGCACTCCAAAGCGAATAGCGGTAGAGTCGGATGAAACGTCCTTAATCACAACAGATTGGGACGAGACGAAAGGTAAGAGTGGAACCAGTCAAGCACGGTGCCTGATATGCCGAGGAAAGAGTAGAGACGATCAAGTAGGACAATATGGTCAATAGTATTGAAGGCAGACGAGAGGTCCAGAAGAACGAGGATGGAGGCACAACCCCTGTCCGCGGCTCTTCGTAAGCAATCAGACACATTGAGAAGAGCGGTTTCTGTGGAGTGACCTGACTTGAAACCATATTGATAGGTTTCATCAATGTTACAGGCCACCATGTGACTGTTGATGCGTGAAGCAACCACTCTCTCCAGAACCTTAGACTGAACCAAAATGTGTTGTTAGAAATGAAATAAAATAAACTAGTTTAGACCCGGCATAAAAGATGCACTTTTCTACACTAGCCTAGGGAAAGATAGCTCTAATTGGTGGTACTATCTTTCTCTAGTTGCAGTTATATTTTCATCATTTCAGTAGGGTGAAATTCACAGCACATTAGAGAACAAATATTTCGTACATCTAGACTATTTAGCATCGTACAAATCAGCTAAACCTCATCATTTTTAGGTCCTGTCCATTTCTTTCTTACAAATTTACTTTTTTTCCATAGAGTGCGCAACTGAATTAGGAACTGACTGAGATTATAGTGGTAGGAAGAAAATAGTTTGTACGTATGTTTCCTTATCGCTCACAGGGTATGAAACTAAAAAATGGCTCCGCACTGTATGGTACATAAATTGGAATTTTTCTTCTGTTACATCGGTAAAGGTCTTTGCAATCCCTCGTTAAGTGAACAGAATCTTGAGAGGGTACATTGCACGTGATTATTCCTGACCTGAATGGCCTTATCCTGGAGAGTAAATCTACCTTTATTCCACGCGACGTACAAAAAAGAGTATATTACGAAAATTTTGAACCAACGAAGGCAGTTCCATTTGTTGTACCCCTGACAAGCATCACAGGAATCTCTGGTTCTATGCTAAATTTGATCTTGATTAAGTACACATTCAAACCATAGACGGAATTGACTACTTGAAGTGACTTTAGAGGACGTCGAATGTATACGCTTTTGTTTTCACTATGGAGGATTGCTAGAAAAGTGATTGGATCTTGCAATATTTTACAGTAAATAAATAATTTAACTATATTTAATTAATATGCAAGATAATGTGTTAATATTCACTTCAAGTAAAATTAATTTGGCATTATGGAAGTGAATTTAATCTGGTCACTTCAATCACTGTGAGGAATATACAACTTCACTTTTCAGCTTATGTTATACGAAAAATGGGTGTGAAAAACATGCCTAGCAATTGTAGAAATACTTTGAAAAATGTTGCCAGTCAGTACAGATAGAGTAGCGATTCGCATTATCTTTGATTTTGAAATGCAAAAAGAGGTTATCAGAAAGTGGAACGATAAGCAGAGGGATGTTACCATGGATATGAGCGAGAGATGAAAACGGCTCCGTTTGAGGCAGACGTAGCCTGATTCTTCTTGTCCTGTTCATGTTGGGATGAACTTTTAAGTGACAGTTCTGGCTTGATTTCTCGAAAAGTGTCTTATTTACCTTAAATTGTGGGGGTGTGCCATGTTCCTTTTTTGGAAAGGATTTTCTATTTCTATGGAAAATTACGGACTCAATTTTCCAAAGAAATGGAACTCTATGTATCTACTTATCTCTATCTCTTTCCTTCTTGCTCCAATAAGCAGACGGAAGTTGGGCTGGAAGAACTTTTCGTGATCGACAGACTTGATCGCGTGAACGGTTGTATGTCATTGGGGAAAACAGAGTCCAGAGTACTCAACACAAGACGCTAAAATTCTCTTGAAAAAAGAATATTCCACATTCTCTCCTGTAGATAAAACATTTCCCCACTTTTTTCTCGTAAAATGATTAATAAGTCAAAGGAGTATGTAATATAATGTGATAGAACGAGTTGAGGCCGCGTTAATTTCAACCCCTATCACATGATATTTAAAACCACGATGCTTCCCACGTGCATCTTCGCTTTGAAGCTTGGCGCCTTATCGCAGCCACCTGAGTTAATGTTTAAACAAGGAGGTTTATCTTCCCCCGTTCGCCACCATACGCCGACCTCGCCAGATTGAGTTAGGCTTATGGGCAGATAAGGCATTGTTCCCAGGCTCGGCTGTGCATTCCCTCGAAGCTCCCACTCCATTGTCCCCCACGCCAAGGGAGTGTCTCGACTATTTAGATGGAAACTTTACCACTAAGAGCAGATTGGAGATCCAGATTTTCGTCGCGAAACATCACCCCGACCCTCTCTCACTTTGTGCGCCAAGGGACCTCGACCTCGAGATTCACCATCACTTGTCCAGGAGGAGGACAATATCTCTTGAGTACCAAGGTTCGAGCCTTTCGTGACGCCAAGTCCACAAGGCTTCCCCCTCGTTGTTCAGAAAGAGAACAACGTTAGAACAGCCATTGTTCGTTCGAGCCCGTTGACCAGAAACGGTTCTCACCCCTTCCCCTGTTGTTCAGAAGAGAACAACGTAGAACAGCCATTGTTCTTTTGAGCCCATTCGCCAAGAAGCGGTTCTCAGCTTTCCTCCTTTTTGTTCAGAAGAGAACAACATTAGAACCGCCATTGTTCTTGAGCCCGTAGACAAGAGACTGTTGTCACCCCATCTGTTGTTTAGAAGAGAACAACGTAGAACAGCCATTGTTCTTCAAGCCGTTCGTCGATAAACGGTTCTCATTCACAAGACGCCACGTCAGGATCCTTTTATTCCACCCCTTCTGCTGGAACTCGCCAGCGGACCGAAAATTTCTTCACGTCGACTTCCTCTGCACCACTAGTATAAAGTTACGTTAGCCGAACGTTACCTTTGAGTACTTATCCCTTTTGTGAATTCTATTCTGTGCTTTAATTGGTTTAGCGAACCATCCCATCTCTTTAACTTTATATATTTGTTTTACCTTTTTAAATCCTTTAATCCTTGGATTAGCCCGAGTCTCCACGACCCTTTCCATTCTCTGTTTATGTCAATATTTTTCGTTTTGTGTATTGTTGATAGTTATTATTAATAAAACTCTATTTTATTAATGATAGCAATATTATTATCCTTGAGATCAGTTCCACTTCTTAAGCATATCGAAGATACATAATATCGGCCCGCCAGACATCCACGCACTCTAAAGATAATTAAAGAAGTTCTCTCAACGAATAGCTATACTGTATATGGTATATCGTCGAGAGTCTATTCTACGACATATAACAAGCCGCTGACCTTGATGTTAGATATGTTCTTGTCGTATCACACTTGAATAAAGCAATGGAGACTCAAAATTTTGCTAGAATATTTCTCAAGATTGCAGTTTTATTACTCATTTTTAATATTCATTCGTCTTTGCACAATTATTCATTTCATTCACTGACAACTTTATAATTCTGCCAATTGCACGAGCAACAAAATCTCTGAGAGTCGAATAGAGTCATGGGGGTGTGGGATTAAATTCTGCAGCTTTAAACTCTCGCGAGCCCAAGACTAATTATTGTTGACTACTTATAGCGATGCGCGGGCTATGTCATTACAAAAGCAATTTTAATGCGCAATTAAATTTAATTCAATTATAATCTTTGACATCTTAAGGGAAATGTACTTTTTACGTTTTCAGAATACCCTAAAATACACTATGTAATTAGGCCGTTTAAACATCACGGATTCCTGAAGAGACCGAATTTACAACCAAAATATTTACCAATAATATCAAAACTGAGAAGTAAGTCACAAATTATGACCAAACCTTTCATAAAATATATTCTAAAATATTAAAGAAATTTGTTATGCTAAATAAAATGAAATAAAGAAAAACCCATGCGTCTAAAGTCGTAATGATTTCTGCTCAATTTCTATGATAAAAACTCCACCAAATAATCAAGATTTGACTTACGAGGGGCAGTCAATAGGTTTTGCAAATCGGTAGGGCAAAACAGAGGAAGGGGGAAGACTGTTTGTGGGAGTGTTAGGACAAGTTATTCCATGCCAAGTCAGGACCTGCAGCCGCACCCTCCTGCCTCGTCTATTTAAGAAGCAGAGGCTGATCGCAGATCGACAGTCACAAATTATTCAACATAGAGATGGTTGAGCACTACGCAGTGATCAAATTTTGACCAAGGAAGGCAAGAATACAAAAGAGATCCATGAACGCATGCTTGCAGTATACACTGACACCGCCCCTTCTTATGCAACCATTGCTCGCTCGAATAGGAAGTTGTGCCATGGTCGTGAGTCCCTTGAAGATGCCCCCCGTCCAGGACGCCCGTCAGACGTGACCAACGAACTAATGTGGCCCGTGTGGAGAGGAGGATCCTCAAAAATCGACGGGTGAGGGTCAATGAAATCAAGCGAGAACTTGGAATATCACATCGAAGTGTTATCAACATCATCCAAGACAATTTGGCCATGACCAAGTTCTCTGCCCGTTGGGTCCCTAGAAACCTCACAAAACCTCACGCCTGATAACTGACTTCAACATCGTCAAAGTTCGAAGGAGCTGCTGCTCCTGTATAACCAAACCCCGGCGGTATTCGAGTCATGCATAGTGACAGGGGATGAAACGTGGGTCCATTACTGGGATCACGAGACCGAGCTCGAAAGCATGGCCTGGAAACACAGGGGTGTTTTTCAACCCTCATGAAGTTCCGGACCCAACCCTCAGCCGGGAAGATCATAGGCCACCATCTTCTGGAATTCTGAGGGAGTGTTGATGATGGACCCTGCGCCACGTGGAAGGACCATCACAGGCTAATATTACGCCAAGGAACTGGCTGGGTTGAGCAAGTGCATCCGTCAGAAGCGGCGCGAGGTCCTGCTCCTCCACGACAATGCCCCTGTCCACAAGGCCAGAGTTGCACAACCATTCCCCCGTCAGTCCAGAGCTGGCCCTTAGAGACTACTTTTTATTCCGCCAGCTCAAGGCTGCACTGCGTGGACGCCGGTTTTAGGACGATGAAGATGTCCAGCTCGCCGTCCAGGAGTGGATTGAACAGGAGTCGGGAGATTTCTTGTTGTCGGGAATTCGAAGCCTCAGTGACAAGTGGCGCAAGTGCATTGAAGTCGAGGGTAGTTATAATGAAAAATAAACAAACAGTTTTACTTATATCCGAATTGCGAAACTTATCGACCGCTCCTCGTAAAATAGATCTGAGAATCGTGAATCATAAAGTTATAAACTATTACGTTATAACAATTTGTCCAATTTGATCAGAAACAATTATTTTTAAAAATCACCCTATTTTGTGTGGCATAAAGGATGAAAGCTTCCGAGTACAAGAGAAATTATTGTAATTTTCTAAATAGAACCAGGCAATGGCTTTGCCACTGCCTCCTACGGCGGAAGCTTGTCCTTCGCTACTAAGATTAAAATTTAAAATCTAAAAAAAAGCAGCCATGGTTAAATTTGTATAAATTTTCTGAACTCCGCCAATTATAATAATTTTAAAAATAAAGTCTAAACTAAAGTTCCTCCCTTTCAAAATAAAATATCACGTTGCTAAAATGAAGAGTTATAGAAGAAGATATATAAAAATAAATTTTCTGTAATTCTTTGGGTTTTAAAAGAATAACAAAATTTCAAAATTTGTATTTATTTCTAAACTTCGCTATTTTGTTTTTTGATATTATAAAAGAATTATTAGAAATAACTTTGATAAAAAACATAAGTCATAACCAAACTAAGATGAAATTTTTATTCAAATACTCAAAAAAACTCCCTTTCTTAAATTATAGAGTTAGTGATAATGATGATGATGATGATGATGATGATGATGATGATGAGAAGTAGTGGATATTACATAAATTGTTATAATATTTAATACTCCCGTTCATCTACCAGCCCAATTTCTCTCTTCGCCCAATAGTGCTTTCTTCTTAACGTTTGTCTAAAACGTTGAGAAACTTTTAGACAAACTCTAGAAACTAAGCTTCTTCTCTGCCTTAAATAAAAAAGAGAGGTCGATAAATTCCTTAACACCAGATGGACGGCCAAGTGCACAACCCCTATAAAGACTGAGCGGTCATTTTGACCTCTGGTATTATTTTTCCTTATTTTCTTAATTTTTCGACAGATTTTTAGGTAAATTCATATCACAATATTTATGTTTTCTTATAATTTTCAGTTAACTTCCTTCTGTGGCAAATATTTCATTATATTATTGTATGAAATAGGTATCAATAAATAATAAATAAAAATACATTATCAATATATTTCCAGTTATTGACATTGTAGGGGAGTAGTCACCCCCCCCCCCCCCCCCGTTCACTCGCGGGGCAGTCACAAAGCGGTTACCGCAAAGACATCCGCCCCAGGCATCGGCGTGTCCATTGCATAACCGCAGCGCCGCCTATTTTTGTGCCATGAAAGACCTTAAAGGTCAAAATTAAAGATCTCCCCCAGGAGAGTGAGATCCAGTTTCACGTCAAATAAGAAATGGGAGACGTGTTTCCCTGAAGCTCGAAGGCTAACGAGGAGCCAATGTTTGACTCCGTGGGAAAAACCGTTTGGAAAAAGAACTCTCCTGAGGCCGTCCTCAAGCCCCTTCCCCCCTTACCACTCCCCCAGTGGGGTGACGAGGTATAAATGAGGAAGTCTGAGAAAAATCGTGGTAGTATACGTCAGTCTCTAGGTAAAGAAGTCCTCGGATCCAAAACTGAGCTACCGAGAGTGGAGAGGTAGTGTACTTGGCTCGCCAGACCAAGAAGTACCCTGCAAGAGAGGCGGGGCTACCTACCTTAAGAGGCTAAGAAGAAGCTCATCCTCGAGCTAAGTCCCTGGTTATCAAACCAAACGATAAGTTAACTTTGGTAAGTTCAACTTACTCTCGCCCGAGAGACTCCTCATATCCTGGTGCACCTTAAACACCAGGGGTATTCCTCGTCCTTGAGGAATTAAAAGGAAGAAGGAAAAGGCTTCCCTTCGAGCCCGTTACTCGGTGGCCACCCTGAACTCTTAGTTAACTTGGTGAGGAACCAAGTTCAACTTGTTCTCGTCAGAGAAATCTCCCTCCGTTATACTCGCCCTTGAGGAAGACTGGAACTAAGAAAAAGCTCATCCTCGAGATAGTTCCCAGTTATCAAACCGAACTTTAAGTAACTTATTCTCGCCAGAGAAACCCCCCTCTATTATCCTCCTCCTTGAAGAAGACCCTTCCCTAGTTCAGTAACAAAGGAGAAAAGCTCTCCCTCGAGCTCGTTACTCGGTGGTCACACCGCACTCCAAGTTAACTTGATTCAAGAACCAGGTTCGACTCACTCTCGCCAGAGAGACCACGAGTGCCTAGCTGTTGCATAAAGCACCGTATTGGTTCTCGTCCTTGAAGAACCCTCCCCCCTGGAAGAACGTGTGGACCCCCCCAGCTGCCCCTCTCGCCAAAACTATCGTGTGATCTCGCTCATCTACATCTGGCCGGCGGCACGCGTCGAGACTCAATAACATTTCTGAGGCCCTTAAACTCCACATGAGTCTGTAAGCCTAATTCTTATATTATTGTTGTGTGTAGAGAAAACGTTTACCAATTTTGGTGGGTAAACTAATTTAATTAATTCTTGTTTATAATAATATTTAGAGTATTGCTGTAGTTAATGTCTAAATGTTATGTATTCATTTGATAAAGGTTTAATATAAGTTTATTTTGTGAATTAGTGTGCGTTTCTTTTATATCCTTACGTGTTTCGTAACGGCTCTGTTCGTTGAAATATTCTTTTAATATCAATATAGTAGAAACACTTAGCACTCTTAGAGAAAGAGCAAAAAAGGGGGGAATTCTACGACATAAATAAAAGTGGTGTCAGGTGTGGGGTTGTTATTAGAAAGAACCCAGCAGTGTCAAATTAAGAAAGAGCCAACACGTAAAGGAATATAATATCAGAAATAAGAGAATAATTGACGAGAGGAAAATTGGTAGAGTTAGGGGTGGTAACAATCTAAAGGTAATTGGTAGGCCAAGTGGTAATTTTTTTTCGGGAGTGGTATTTCAATCAGCATAGTAGTGGGATTAAGGGTAAGTTATGCTGAGCGCTACCTGGTGAGTGGTGGCATAATTACCTGAGAGTACAGTAAGGAAAATTCGACAGACCAACACAAAATGGATCCGGTCAAAAGATTTAACCTACAAGCCCAAATTCTGGGATTTGAAGGCGAGGATATGGATGCCTACATCTTTGAAGAATTGAGAATACAAAGAGAAGAAGAAGAAGATATAATAGAGTTTGAAAGAAAGAGGGAAAATATAAAAAGAGAGGATAAAAGAGAACAGGAAGCAATGGAAATATGGATCAACCAAAAAAGGAAGAAGCCAGAACACAGCGGAACATAGCAGTAGAGGAAAGAAGATTCTCAAGAGGATGAAAGACAAACGAAAGAATAAGACAGTTTAAAAGAGAAGCACAAGAAGTCGGAATAGGGATAGAAAGGGAAGATGAGGAAATAAGAATACAGATAAAACGAGAAGATGATGAAAGAAAAATAAAGATAAACCTGGAAGATGAAGAAAGGAGAACCCGACGGGAAAACAAATAGCGAAAGCAGAACAAGAGGCTAAGGAAAGGAGAATGAAGAGGGAAAAAGAGCGTGCTCAAGCTGAAAGAGAAGAGAGAGAAGAAAAGGAAAGATTGCTCGCACTCGAAAGAGCACCTATCGAGAATCTGATAGAGGCCGAGGAAGTGGGAGCTCGGCCTGGACCTAAGAAAGGACCATCGAGGGAAACCCAGCCAAATGGGGTAACGATGGAAGAAGTAGGAAGTAGGAATGAGGTACAAGCAGGAGTACCTAATGAAGAACCTACGAGTAGAACCCAGCCAAATGGGGTTATCAGGGAAGAAGAAGAAGGTAGAGTAGAGGTACGAGCAGGTGTACCTGAAAAACTACCTACTAAGAGAAGTGAGTCAAATGAGTTGACAAGGAAGGAGGAAAGAGATGCTATTGCAATACACCCAGGTAAGACTAGTCAAATGGTAGACTCGGATGAGTATCCCCTACCCTTAGTAGTCTCCTCCCTGAACGGAACGTCCACGGAGTTACCGCTAAATCGCCAAGTCGTAGTGAGCGCCACGCCCATTAACGACCTCGCAGGGCGAAGTTTTTTCGATCCCCAAAGATCGAACCCAGACACGATCTTCCCGTGTACCGGGTTAAAAGAGAGCTATAGGACCTACGCACCCATCAATTATGCCCCACTACAACAGGCCGCTCTAGCCATAATGTTCAATTTAAAGGTAGTCAAGTACCATAATATGGGTAAGTCGAGTAGGTTGAAATACCGCTACCCTTTAGTAACATACTGGGGTAGACTTAATAACCAGAACCGCCGACTCAGTCGCGGTAAAGTATTGGTATTAGAGCACCATTTTAGTATTCTGCTACATCAAAGGGGCCGATAAAGTACAGCTGCTCTATAGGCGGAGACGAAATATCATTGAAGGTTATTTCAAAACCTAATGAGCGTGACACCATGTTTTAATTTGTTGTACGTGTTAATATTTATCGGTAGGATTTAAGTTCCCAAAAACTTAGAAATGCAAGGTGTCGTAGAATGGACTCTCGACGATATACCATATATAACTATTCGTTGAGGAAACTTACTTAATTATCTTTAGAGTGCGTGGTTGTCTGGGTTAACCGATATTATTTATCTCAGATATGCTTAAGAAGTGGAACTAAGCTTAAGGATAATAATATGGCAATCATTAATAAAATAGAGTTTTATTAATAAAAACTATCAACAACACACAAAACGGAAAATATTGAAATAAACAGAGAATTCGAAAGGGTCGTGGGAAATCTAGCTAATCCGAGGATTAAAAGAGATTTAAAAAGGTTAAACAAATATAAATTAAAGGGATGGGATGGTTCGCTAAACCATTTAAAGCACAGGATAGGGTTGACAAAAGGGTTAAATACTCAAAGGTAACGTTCGGCTTACGTAATTACACTTGTTGTGAACAGGAAGGCGACGTGAAGGAATTTTCGGTCCGCTGGCGAGTTCCAGCAGAAGGGGAGAAGAATTAAATGATCCTGACGTGGCGTCTTATGAATGAGAACCGGTTCTTGACGAACGGGATTAAAGAACAATGGCTGTTCTACGTTGTTCTCTTCTGAACAACAGGGGGGGTGAGAACCGTCTTTTGTCTACGGGCTCGAACACAATGGCTGTTCTAATGTTGTTCTCTTCTGAACAACAAGGGTGAAGGGTAAGAACCGTTTTTTGGCGAACGGGCTGGAAGAACAATGGCTGTTCTACGTTTGTTCTCTTCTGAACAACAGGGTGGGGGTGAGAACCGTTTCTTGTCTACGGGCTCGAAAGAACAATGGCTGTTCTAACGTTGTTCTCTTCCTGAACAACAGGGTAAGCCTTTTGGACTTGGCGTCACGAAGGCTCGAACCTTGGCACTCAAGGGATATTGTCCTTCTTCTGGAGAAGTGATGGTGGATCTTGAGGTCAAAGGCCCTTGGCGCACAAGGTGAGAGTGGATCGTAGTGATGTTTCGCGAAGAAAATCTGGATCTTGAATCTGATCTTAGTGGTAAAGTTTCCATCTAAATAGTCAGGACATCCCCTTGGCGTAGGGGACAATGGAGTGGGGGCTTCGAGGGAATGCACAGCCGCGCCTGAGAACAATGCCTTATCAGCCCATAAGCCTAACTCAATCTGGCGAGGTCGGTGCATGGGGTGAACGTGGGAAGATAAACCTCCTTGTTTAAACATTGACTCAGGTGGCGGTCATAATGCGCCTGGCTTCAAAGCGAAGATGCACGTGGATATCATCGTGTTTTTAAATAACATGTGATAGTGGTTGAAATTAAGCGGCCTCAACCCGTTCTATCACACCCTTCCATTCCGGGGAGAAGGTGTCACTTCAAAAAAAAAGAGAGACGGGACAACGATAGTGCTCCGTTGTGGGGAACTCGTTTTCTTGTACCGACCATAACTTCATGCACCTAACTAGTATTACCTTAATACATAGGATTATTCAGATCTTTTGATTATAAAGGAAACTAACCTTTAATACAGACTTAATCAATAAAAGGGGCATGGAGCAACGAAATGACATAAAATTAGTACATATGGGACAAAAATAATTTATACGTAATCAAATGGGTACAAATATATATACATACAAAAAAAATAAACATTGAGCGTTACAAAATTCAGGCATATACATTAACTAATTATCTTACAAGAGAATCTAATTTAAGTCGTAAAAGACGGTATATACATACATGGAGATCCTAATCCTACGAATACAATTACTCTACGCTATTTGGTAACGCATTACTACTGAGTGCGTCAGCGACCTGGTTATCGGAACCTTTCATATAATTTATTTTGGAATTGATACTCTTGCAAGAGTAAAATCCAGCGCATAATTCGGCCGTTGGAGTGTCGTACATTCCGAATATAGGCTAACGGACGGTGGTCGGTTCCTATCTGAAATTCTTTTCCTATCAAGTACATTTTGAATTTGTCTATAATCCAGATAATTGATAGAGCTTCCTTTTTTATAGTGGCATATCTCTTTTTGCATGGTAATAACTGGCGACTAGCATATGCAACTGGATGACTCGTTCCGTCATCCTCGTATTGAAGGAGTACACCTCCAATGCCCTCGTTGCCCGCGTCGGTCTTAATCCCAAAGGATTTTTCCGGGTTGGGCAACTTTAAAATGGGGGCAGAAATGATCTTACTCTTGAGCTGATTAAAATGGGAAACAGCGACATCATTCCAACGTAGACGATCGGGTGAATTCTTTTTTAAAAGGGAGCTGAGGGGCGCCGAAATTGCAGCGAAATTCGGAACAAATCGCCGATAGTAAGAAGTTGATCCTAGGAACGATGTTAATTGCTTCTTTGTAATCGGGAGGGGCATGTCGGCGATTGCCTTAATCTTGTCCTCTTGGGGACTCAACTGGCTTTGTCCTATTTTGAAACCCAAGTATTTTATGGTTTCGTGGGCAAAATGACATTTGCTGGGGTTAATGGTGAGGCCATTTTCGCGCAGTCGCTCGAAGAGAGCTAATTGGGTGGTTAAATGGTGACTCCATTGGCGAGTAGCGACGTAGACATTATCGAAGGAAAAGGATACATTCGGAAGTCCATCTAACAACCTTCTCATGAAACAGTTATAGTTGCTACAAGCAGTGACGAGGCCAAAAGGAAGGTGCTTGAATTGCATAAGGCCTTTCTCCGTTGCAAAGGCGGTATATGCTTTCACCTCGGGCCCGAGGGGAATTTGATAATACGCTTTGCACAAATCAAGTTCTGAGATGAACTTGGCGTTTTCAAAAAGGGGGAGGTTTTGGTCTACCAACGGAATGGGCTCGACGTCGAACACAGTTACCGAATTTAACTTCCGGAAGTCGATGCACATCCGATAAGAGGCATCAGATTTCTTGACCATGACGATTGGGGAACAATAACTAGAGGTGGAAGGTTCTATAACGTCTAAACTAATTAAATTATCAACTTCGGCGTTAAAGGCTTGGCGTAAATAAATCGGCATGGGATAGGGTTTTGAACGGACGGGTTCTAAGGTTGTTAATTTGATATCATGCTCGAAACTAGTAGCGCACCCAGGCTTCTCTGAAATAACGTCGTCGAACTGACATAATAGGTCTTGAAGCTGACTCTTTTGATGTGGTGTCAGCTGCGCGTCGATATCCAGGTCAGAGGGTTCAAAAGGCTCGCCTGGTAGGAAAGGAAGAGGGTAATCGGCATCAGGTTGGATGCACACTGTCTGTATTACATTAAGGGACTCCGCGGGGTAATCCTCTTCAAGCGCCGATGTTTCGTCCAGTGCTACGAAGGTATCTCCATGGGCGCGTCGGTGGTACTTTTTCAATAAGTTGACGTGATAGAGCTTATCGCCTGCTGGGGTACCAATAAGGTAATCTACCGGTCCTCGTACTTCGCGGACCGAGTACGGACCTTTCCATTGGCTCAGTAATTTATTACTAGCTGTGGGAAGGAGCAGGAGTACTTCATCACCGGGCTTAAATTATCGATCTTCGGACCTGACATCAAAATAGGTTTTGTATTTCTCCAAATTGACATCGGCATTTTCATAGGCGATGTTTGCGCATTTCTCGAGCCTCTGGCGTAGGTCCAAGACATAGGCGTAAGATGACTGGAGTTCTTGATCCAGTTGGGGCTTGATTAACAACTCCTTTAAAATACTGAGTGGCCCGCGTACATTACGTCTATAAAGGAGCTCGAACGGGGCGAAGCCTAATGTACGGTGGGGAATTTCCCGATAGGCGAATAGGGCGACCGGGAGATATCGGTGCCATTCGCAGGGCTGCTCTGCACAGATCTTCTTAATAATGGATTTTAAATTTCCATTTAATTTCTCGCACATCCCGTTTGTCTGTGGCTGGGAGGGGGTGGTAAAAAGAGGCTTTACCATGAGGCAGCTTCCCTACGTACTCCATCAACTCAGAGGTGAATTGTCGGCCTCTATCGGAGAGTATTTCCTTGGGGACGCCTACCCTTGAAAAGATGGAAATGAGGGCCTCGGCGCAAGAAATACTGTCGATTCGGCGAAGAGGAACAGCCTGGAAAAACGGGTAGCAAAGTCTACTAAGGTGAAAATGTAGCTGTGCCCTTCGCTCGAAGGGGGGTGGATAGGGCCAACCAGGTCGATGGCCACTCTGGAGACGGGGTCAGTGAAGACTGGTCCCCTTTGTAAGGGAGTAGGTTTGACCCGATCCTTAGCGGACGTCTTCTGACAAACATCGCACGATCGACAATGCTTTAAGATGTCAGCTGCAGCACCCAGCCAATAAAATTATTTAAAAATGCGCTGGCCCGTTTTAGTGTGACTAAAATGACCGGACAAATGCTGTCATGAGCTACTTTGAGCACTATAGGGACATTGGATCGTGGAAGGCATAGGACAGTAGTAACAGCGTTATTACTGTCCTCGGCGGATCGATAAAGTAAGCCACCTTGCTTCAGGAACCTGATGACTTTGGGTCCACGGACAGTCTCCGTGTCCTGGTTTTGGGCCTTATCCCATAAGGGTGTTAGTGCTTTACACTCCTTTTGTGCCGTCCTAAAAGTCCTAGTTAAGGATCTCCGAGAATTCGGACGGTATCGGAGTTCTGAGGGGAAGGGACTCCTGGGCTTCCTTCTTAGCTCAGCCTCGAGTAAGGGCGGCCTGGGACACAGGGGCGGAGGTCACTTGAGGGCTCTGTCCTATAAGTACAGAACAGAATTTTATGGGTGCTGAAATGACTTCAGCCCAGATATCATAATATTGACACTGCAGGTAACATCTAACGACGAGGAATTGGTTCGCCCGCCCAAGGTAGTCATGTACCACCGCAAATTTTTCGTGGTTAGGGTCCACTGGGGGGAGGAGTTCGTCGGACACGATGAAACACGTACATCCTGTGTCCCTGAGGAGAGTCGATACTCGGCAGCCGTTCACGCTGCCCTCCTCAAATTTCAAAGTTCCCGGTGAACTTTTATCAACAATAAAATTTACCTGATGGCCTGACGGAGGGGAAGAAGTTGCTGCTTGGGTCTGCACACCGGGGAAGCCGGGGTGGCATTAATATGGTGAACTTGGTGGGCTGGTCCGCTTTTAAGCCTAGAATTTTGGGGGCAATTTCAGCTCATGTGGTTTCTACACCTCAGGTGAAGCATATGATTGGTCGCTTCGGAAAGAGAGATGGAGAAGAAATCTTAACGGGAGGTTTGGAGTCCCGTTGTTGGTTTTGGGGAATGAAGTTTGGGGGTTTTACGGGGCCCGGAAACTTCGTTAGCTTTCCTGGGAAGGGGCGCGAATCCTTCCTTCTTTCCTGGTTTGGGGGTTGGTGAGAAGTTCGATTCTCCTTTGGGTATAAATTATGGCTTGCGGCATAGACATCCGCTTCTTCGGTACATTCTTTAAAGGTCTGGCACCGACGATCCTTGACGAACGCGTAGATCTCCATCGGGAGAGTCGCCAAAAATTGATCCCGCAACACGAAATCTGTTAAGGAATCGTAGTCAGGATCAAGCTTTGAGGATTCTAACCAAAGTTTAAAATTCCTCTGAAGAATGTATCCGAATTGACGGAACGTCTGTCTGGGTTTAATACGACCTCCTCGAAATTCTTGGCGGTAGAAATCGGGAGTCATATTATGAGCGGCCAATGACTCAGCTTTTAAGGTGCTCTAGTTAATTGTACATTCAGATGGTAAAGATATAAAAATTTCGCGCAATTTACAATTTAACAAGGAAAGTAATATGACTACACCTTCAGCCTCCAGATCCATGTTATTGATTTCGAGGATCTTTTCGAAGTGGGCTAAAAATGCTCCGAAATCCTCTCTGTCCTTGAAATTGGGGAGCTTAAGTGGGAGATTGGGGGGGCTTCTAAACGTGAACTAGCTGACTGAATTTCTGCTTCAACACGAGCTATTTCAATCTGGTGGTGAAGGTCAGCTTGTCTTTTCCGTTCCTCTCCTTCTTTTTTTTTCTCGTTGGATTTCTCTTTCTTCTCGTTGGAATTCTCTTTCTTTTTCTTCACGTTGGATTTCTCTTTCTCTTTCTTTTTCTTTTTCTTCTCACTCTTTTCTTTGCTCCTCTTGAACGTATTCAATTAGATCTTTTCCGGAAAGTCCCAAGGATTCTCCTTGCGCTTTATAGATTTCGAACTGAGTCATCTTTGCACTTGGGGGCGCAATAGTCAACCAACTAAAATTCCTTGCAATAAGAATTATGCCTTCTAGCGAATAAGCCTACCAAAATATGGGCACTGACCTATTCGTACTTGGTTTCTGGATCTAAATAACCACTGACTAAAATCACACAAAAAAAACACAAACAAATTATTATAACAGTTCCTTGAGCTACTCCAGCTTCTTAAGTTTAAAAAAAAGGGGATAGCAATCGTTAAAACAGAAGAAAACTACTATAATTAATTATTATAACGAATAACACTATGCTTTACTCGACTGAGCCCAGTGTTTACAAAGATATAGCGTTAAACCTTACACAAAGACACCAAATTTAAATAGTATATATATATATATATATATATATATATGTCGTAGAATGTACTCTCGACGATATACCATATAGGACTATTGGTTGAGGGAACTTATTTGATTATCTTTAGAGTGCGTGGTTGTCTGGGTTGACCAATATTATGTATCTTAGATATGCTTAAGAAGTGGAAGTGAGCTCAAGGATAATAATATGGCTATCATGAAAAAAATAGAGTTTTATTAATAAAAACTATCAACAACACACAAAACGGAAAATATTGACATAAACTGAGAATTGGAAAGGGTCTTTGGAAATCTAGCTAATCCGAGGATTAAGAGAGATTTTAAAAGGTAAAACAAATATAAATTAAAGGGATGGGATGGTTCGCTAAAACATTTAAAGCACAGGATAGGTTTGACAAAAGGGTTGAATACTCAAAGGTAACGTTCAGCTTACGTAATTACACTTGTTGTGCAGAGGAAGGCAACGTGAAGGAATTTTCGGTCCGCTGGTGAGTTCCAGCCGAAGGGGAGAAGAATTAAATAATCGTGACGTGGCGTCTTGGGAATGAGAACCGGTTCTTGGCGAACGGGCTTAAAGAACAATAGCTGTTCTTCGTTTTTCTCTTCTAAACAACACGGAGAGGGGTGAGAACCGTCTCTTTTCTACGTGCTCAAGAACAATGGCTGTTCTAAAGTTGTTTTCTTCTGAACAACAAGGGGGAAGGGTGAGAACCGTTTCTTGGCAACGGGCTGGAAGAACAATGGCTGTTCTACGTTGTTCTTTTCTGAACAACTCGGCGGGGGGGGTGAGAACCGTTTCTTGTCTACGGGCTCGAAAGAACAATGGCTGTTCTAACGTTGTCCTCTTTCTGAACAACAGGGGAAGCCTTTTAGACTTGGCGTCACGAAGGCTTGAACCTTGGCACTCAAGGGATATTGTCCTTCTTCTGGAGAAGTGATGGTGGATCTCGAGGTCGAAGGCCCTTGGCGCACAAGGTGAGAGTGGATCGTAGTGATGTTTCGCGAAGAAAATCTGGATTACCAATCTGAATTTAGTGGTAAAGTTTCCAAATAAATAGTTGGGACATCCCCTTGGCGTAGGGGACAATGGAGTGGGGGCTTCGAGGGAATGCATAGCCACGCCTGAGAACAATACCTCATCTTCCTATGAGGCCTAACTTAATCTGGCGAACGGGGGAAGATAAACCTCCTTGTTTAAACATTGACTCAGGTGGCGGTGATAATGCGCCCAGCGTCAAAGCGAAGATGCACGTGGATAGCTTCGTGGTTTTAAATAACATGTAATAGTGGTTGAAATTAAGCGGCCTCCACCCGTTCTATCACATAAGGAAGTAGCTTGTTTTTATTTTTTTTTATTTTTTTTTTTTGCTGGTAGTCGACTAATTAAGGTTTTTTAATTTTATGTAAAATTGTATTGCGAGTAGGTCTAGCTCGA
Organism: Ceratothoa steindachneri; assembly: GCA_963969495.1. Lineage (NCBI taxonomy): Eukaryota > Metazoa > Arthropoda > Malacostraca > Isopoda > Cymothoidae > Ceratothoa > Ceratothoa steindachneri. The sequence goes on along the minus strand of OZ018322.1, from coordinate 65,882,100 downwards.
CATATTGCTTGTGTAAACGCGCGCGAGGGCGCTCATGTGTAAGAAAACTTAATGTAGGAGAGGGCTCAAAGAGAGACAACTTTGCTAATCTTGACTAGGTTGAGTAAGTTGTTTACAGTTCCAGGGAGTCCCCCCTCCATTAAGTTCTTCGATACCATTTATGCTTATCATATAGAATAATTGATGCAACTATATAATAGAAATACATTTATCAAAAAGTATTCAGGTATTTATATAATATTAGGTCGTTAGATGTATCAATTATTATCAATATTATGAACAATTTCTACAAATTATTTGCTTGTGTATTATTCCAGTACCTTTACCACGCGCACATTCGTTGCACTTGTAGCTTTACGCTCATTGGTTCTTCCAAGAGTTCTTTATCTGTCCATTTGTCTTCAAGGTTTTTATCCACACTTCTGTTAAAAGCTTGCCTATGAGTTTTAGAATGTAATCTCGTCGACTTATTTTATTTCCGACCACTTCACGGTATATTATAACTGAATTAATCACGGCCAGATCAAGTAAGTTATAGAAGAACTGTAATGGACAACGCCGAGAAGCCACTTTAATAGTGTACAGTCTGGCCATCTGGCCAACAATGTCAACGCCAGATTTTGTTTTATTATAATACGTGACAGACTCTGGCACCTTCTTTGTACCACTCTCAATATGCACTCTCTTGTGCACAGTAATTAGAATCAGTACACTCTTAGAAGGTTTTCCTCGGTACACGGTGAGTGGCATGTTATAATTCTTCAAAATAATGGATAAGTGTAGTGGTTGTTTTCTGATTTTTGATGGTTATTGGTATTTCGTGCCGAATTCGATTCATGGTTCCAACGATAATCGTTTTCCTGGTCTGAAATGTCTTAGCAAGCCTCACTGAAGCAAACAGGTTATCAAATGTGATATTTCGACCTTTATTTAGAAAAGGCCCCCAAACTTAATTTAAACATAGAAAAGCAAGTGGTTGTCCTTTAGCAATAAGTCCTCTGGCGTAGACTATTGCCAGCATATGATATATTTCTTCCTTAGTTACGGTCCATGATTCATCATTCGATTTTCCGTGAACTTCTGCTTCTCTACATCTTATTACCTCTCGAATTATGAAATAATCAATGAATTAGTAAAATGCACTCATCATGCTTCCTGACATAATAAGTCTCTTGGCCTATGCAGAAGGACCGGGAAGTTCCGTTAGAATATTCTGTGCAATGTATCTTTCACTAATATCGGAGCCTTCAGTAGGGATTTCAATCGACTAAGTTCCATCTGGAGCCTATAGATTTTTGTCATGTGCAGATATAGGGGAGGAGCTTCATCTGATGCATTTCCTTCCATTACTTCTTCATCGGCCATGGTATTACTCTAAAGACCCTCTTCATTAGTAGATAAAGACGTAAGGATTCATTAGTCTTTTATAGTAATACATATGTAACAAAATACAATATACTCATCGCAACATACTATAATAATAGTATTAATATAATATCATAATAATGATAATAATAACAATATCCATAATAATAATATAAAAAATAATTTAAATTGCTACATATTATTTTGAACGGTATATCGAATGACATTCCAACATATCATAAAATAATCACATCACACTTACGTTGCTCTGTAGTTGATGCAATGTTTTCATTTTATTCTTCTGAACTTGAGGAAAAATTGTGTTCAGAAATGTATTCTTCTTCATCACTATCAAAGGATTCACCTTACAATCATCGCAAGGTGTGGCAACAAGAAATTGTCGAAGTCGTTCCTCAGTCAGACGAGTCTCCCTTCTATCGGACGACATCGTCACCCAACGAGAGTCTATTGTGTACTTCAAAATTGTGTAATTGCAGTGCGTTTATATAGAAAACACACAAACCTTGTCTGAACATGCTGGAACAAGCATGCACTGAGTTATGAACTGTAGCGCCCTCCCTGTAATGAAATAAATACATTGAAACAGGATTATATTATGCAGTGGTCAATCTGACCGCTCAGTTTTTCTAGGTAGTATACTCTATGGCTCGTTACCTGACTCTTGTAATAATTTTATACTTTCACAATGCCATTTTGAATATAAGAAAATAAAAGTCAAGAAATTTAAACGTATTGCGATAAAAAATGCGGTTAAAATGAGCGCTCCGTCATTTTAGTGTTAAGTACAAAATCCAGGTTCTTCATTATTTTGTTTGATCCGAGTTGGTGAGATTAGGAAAGAAGTTGTCTTATAAAAAAATGGAGACTGATTTCTAGAACTCACGATTCGTTAGATAAAAAATAAGAGGAAAACAATTAAACATTTAATAAAAAAATGGACAACACCTTAAAACAGTGTTCAAATAACCGAAGAATCCGTTTTTGCTAGATTGTAAGCTGCTAAATAATCTAGATGTTCGATAAATTAGTTCACGAATGGGCTCTGGATTTCGCCCAAATGAAATAGTCAAAATATAACTGTAACAAAAGAAAGATCATGAAGGTTGCCCCGAGCAAAGATCTCTCCACCGTAAACTAGTGTACCACCAATAGAAGAAATGATCGTCAATATCCAAACAATCTTTTTCACCCTCTAATTCAAGGGGGAATACAGAGCTATCTTCTCCTGGGCTTGTGTAGAAAAGTGCATCCCTTATGTTGTCTCTAAACTAGCTCATTTTATTTCATTTCTAACAACACATTTTATTTTAGTCTGCTAAGTATATGTATATAAACTTCCCTTACATTTGAATCGCTCAACTACACTAAGCAATCTTTTCTCCGATATATGTCGGCTTTCTAAATTCCCGGTGCCCATATATAAAAATAAATTTACTTCATTTTATCCTTACAGGAAATGAGTAATTTTCTGTATTGCAGAAAACTTGCTCTTTGATAAATAATAAGTTGTTTCAGCTTGCTCTTTTCATAATAAGTATCTCCCTTTTTAAGACCTAAAATTACATACATTGTTCAATCGTACGTGACTCCCTTCCCATCTGACTCTATTTTATTTCCATCTTTATGCATACCAATTTTTCCTCTTTCTTCTACGCCAAGTTTGCTGATACAGGATTTGGTATTCACTCGCCACTGATCCTTACTATATTATACTTCTCCTTGCACCTATAGCCCCAACTTCTCCTTTCTTAAACGTTTCATGCCGACAGGGGTATAAAAAGAATTATGATGTATTTTTAGGTGTTTAGCGAGGTTTGTTTTATGGTTTCTTCCTTATTCGTATCTCATTTCTTCCATTTAAAATTCATATGACCCGTCTAGGTCTATCAATTAATTTATATGACGAAGACACGCAATTATACATACTTAGGTAACTTTTCCAGCTTATTTACTGAGACTACTCAACACCGAGACTATACATATCGACACTGCGAATAGGAAAGCATTACTGAATGACTCAAGGACACCTTTATTAAATTCTGAAAAAAACGCGTAGGTGACGATAGTTCCCAATTTCGACACAAAGATCTGAGCGTCACAACGATACGCACGATGTCTCCAAGCTTGTCAGTAATGTCCGCAAGTTTTATCTCTCTGTCTAAGGTAATTGAAGCAGCATCCACTCTAACCTACCCGCAAACGGGTGCCCTGAGTATACTTTTAGAATCAGTACCTAGTATATTATAGGCCCTGAAGGACCAAATAGCCCCACATTTCCAACGAGATTGAGACTACCAAGGCCTTATTCCTTATAAACCTATGTTTTGCAACTTTACTTAAAGGCCTTTTCTCACCTATTTGCTTAGTCGGCAGCTAAATTCGCAGCCTAGTCGGCGACCAGCTTTGGTCCATTCACCTATGGTCGTGGTTGTGAGGGAAGGGCTCAGCTCCAACCCTGTTGGTGCAAATGATCTTTTTGGTTTAAACATGTGTGTCTTCTTCTCGCCATATATTTCTTTTCGTTATATACATATATTCTTTTATTCCATTGATAATGGGCAAATGAGAAATTAGGTGACTTATCGCTTCTTATATTGCTACTCGGCCTTTTTAACTTCCACAGAAGGATGTACAGTTTTATTTTATCTAAACATAGTGACTCCTTCTATCTTGATTACTTTCTTTGCAGAGCTATCTATGCAAACCTTCTGCGTGATACCGCTACATTGCGATTAAGCTTTATTTAGTTAAAATAATGCTCTCACTTTGATAAAAATAGTTTGACATCGCCTTTCGTGCTATTTGTCCGACGCTAAGACGATTACAACTCTTTCATTGGATCTATATTCATCTTCTCATTAGACCATTCAACTGGTGCAAAAACTTTGGATCTCGGAGCTTCAGCGTCGCGAGAGATTGTTTCAATTTTGTCCAATGCTGCTCGACCCATAGTCAAGTATCCAACCAATCCCCCATCTTCAATTTCCTCGTTTTTCCATGGCGCGACAAAATCTTAAAAGCAACGCACTCTCTTATTTATTTTTCTCCCTACATCTTCACCCTATGTGAAATTTATGTCTGAGCTCTGTCTTTCCACTTTTTGTACCCCGTAGTTGTCTTTTCTTTACCTGCTATATAAATTTAGTGTCTTCCTTATTTTGGGGAGTTCCCAGGTTAAACGTATCTAGTTTCCCACCAAATAAAAAATACACAAATTAGATTATATAAACGATTTCAAAGTAAAAATGACACCTAGTATAATTTTCAACCTCTAGAACACGCGGACTGCAATTATTTTAAGTTGCATGGATTCCTTCAGAAGGAGGAAGCCTTCTGTAGTGATGGAATTGTGGTACACCACTCTATACCATACACAACTCCTATTTATGTGGAGGGTGACTTAATCACCTACTACAACGTGAATCGTTTAAGGACAGTTCTCATGGATTAACGACCAACTAGGTCAAAACTGAGGCGTTGGGTTTCAAACCTTAATAATCAGACAGAATGCATAATTGGTTGGCAAAATTTACTTGAATAGACCGAGAGTACCGTTCAAGGTGAGTTAAAGATGAGACAACACAAATATAATTTTATCCTCAAAGATTAAAATAAGAATAATAATAAGCAAAATGGAATTATTAAAAATTAAATAGTCTCTTTATAATTATTATGAAGAGGGATTCTCAAATGGAATTAGTTGATTAACCTTTCTAGGCTCCGAACAAAAGGGGGAACTTGATGATACTAATTATAAACGAGGTTTCAGTCTTGCGCGTCGGTGACTTCAAGCAAGGTACTTATTGCGATGAGGCGAGTGGGGAACAATCCGATAAGGTAAGTAGGGCACCAACCGATGAAGGAACTGGAGCAAGGTCCGAATGAGGCAGGAGTGGCAAGATGCGAACTAACCTTCCGAATAGGATAGTCAATCTTCAAAGATGACATTCGACGGGAAATATGGGATTACTCGTAAATACACTGGAAGATGAAACTTCTTTTCTTCAAAGGAAATCAATGGAGATTTTCTTCGGTTCAATTAAACGAAGGAAGACTGGTGCACAAACTCAAAGGCACAGAAGCTCCTAATTGACTGGGGTAGAATCTCGGCGGAGAAAATCTTGCTCTCTGACAAACACTCACAGGATTTAAGAATTGAGACGATGAAGACGAACTTGAGGTGCGTGCAGGACTCTTCGAAATACATTAAATCCAAAATATTTATATGCCTAAATCTGAGGGGGAAGGGGGAATTTGGAGAAAGAGGTCACAAGCTCCAGACATCGTAATCCAGAGGCGGAGGCAATTCATCAATTAACAGCAAGGTGCGAAACACAGCGGCTTTTTCTTGCCTCGTCTCCTTAGTTGAGGTGGTTTGAGACGAGTTCGACTAATTGGGGAATATTTTCCCAATACGCTCAGGAGTTGAAAATTTACGAATGTTCACACAGGAACTGGCGTTGGTCCTAGCGGGATCAATTGCACGTGATCTCCAATAAATTGGGAGGGGGGTCAGAGGTTGTTCTTTACTCCCCTCAATTCCATACGATGGAATTTTTCCGAGAGAGAGGGGAAAGAACAAGGGACATCGCAAATTTGGATAAGGGGAATTATTATTAAAGCATTAGCCTGATCAAAAAAGAGGGACCTGACCTGTATTCGACAGGCTTACAAAAAGGCTATGATGTTGATCTGAGCAAAAAATAATTTAAATGGGTTGACAAAAACTTACAGTTAAATTAAGGAACAAAATTACAACTTTTCTAAAAGGTTAGTGGAACAACAACACTCTCCAAAAAACAAACACTATATTAAATAAGTATCTACAGAGACAATAGATAAAAAATAATAAATACATGATTAGCTAACGGGTTTACAGGAGACCTATAATTTAGTAGATTAGCCAGCATTGTCAGCTAATGGATTCTGGCTAAGAGTATTAGCTATACAATTCTCGGTACCACGTATATACCAAACTTTAAACTGATATTGTTATAGTATCAAAAGCCATCGCATTATACGTCCGGTTTTGCTCTTAGTATTTCACAGGTATGACAAAGGGTGATGCTCAGTCTCGACAATAATCTCTTTCCCTATTAAATACATTCTAAATTTGATAATATTCCATACTATAGCTAAAGCATTCTAGTGCCGAATAATTACGTTCACGGAGCAGTAGCTTTCGGCTCGCTAAGCCAACGGTTGGCGTTCACCTTCGTCGGAGTACTGGAGCAGCACGCATACAATTCCTTCGTCACTCACATCCGTCTGGATACAGAAGGGTTTGGAGGGATTGGGTAGCCTCCAAATGGGGGCGGACGCTAGCTTGTACTTGAGCTGCTGGAACCTGGCAGTAGCTTCGGGATTCCATGAAAGGGAATCTGGGAATCTCTTCTGAAGGAGGACACTTAAAAGGGCGAAAATAAACGAGAAGTTACGGATAAATCTCCGATAAAAGGAGGCCGATCCCATGAATGACCTCAGCTGTTTCTTCATTTGGGAAAGGGGCATCTTGACAATGACTGACCTTTTCTTCATGGGGGTCAATCTAATTTTTCAAGCGAACAGGCTTTTGAGTAGTATGGACGATGTTATGCTCAAATTATTGGAGCGACCTGGGATCTCGGAGATGAGATCTTCAAACCAACTTTGCAACTGCTGCAGCTGACTCTTTTGAAGAGGGGCTAGTCTGAGGTCGAGACATCCAGCACGGGGGATGACGATTCCGGGGGTCAAGGTAAAGATCGAATAGGGTAATCAACATCTTGTTCAATGCATACAACTTGCACGTTATTGAGGGGGTCAGCGGGATACACCGCTTCCAATAGGGACTCTTCATCGAGTGCCACAATAATGTTGAGACACGCACGGCGGTGATATTTCTTCAACATATTAATGTGGAAAACCTTATCTCCTAGGGGGATTCTACTTTGTTCTTTTACCTATAAAACGGAAAAGGTGCCCTTACACTGGCTCAGAAGTTTGTTACTCTCCGTGGGAAGTAGCAACAGCACCTGCTCGCCAGGCTTAAAACTTCTTTCCTTCGCCTTAAATCGAAATAAGTTCGATACTTCTCCAAATTTAGCTCAGCATTTTGGTACGAGATGTCAGCACATATCTCGAGGCTTTCGGAAGTCTAGGAGGTAAGAATAGGAGGATTGGATTTCGTTATCCAGAATGAGATTGGTGAAATTTTTTTTTAAAATTGCAAGTGGCCCTCTAACAATACGGTTAAACAGTAATTGGAAGGGGGCGAATCCTAGGGTCATATGCGGAATTTCACGCGTAAAAATCCGTGCCATTCTCAGGGCTGATCCATACACAATTTTCAGAGAATTGCTTTCAATGTGCTATTTAGCTTTTCGCAAACTCCGTTTGCGGATGGGTACTATGGGGTGTTAAACAGAGGTTTTATAATGAGGAGCTTGCCGACATTCTCCATAACTCGTAGATAAATTGTCTTCCTCGATCCGACAATACCTCTTTCGGAATTGCTACACGAGAAAAAATGAAAATAATGGCTTCGGCGCACGAAACGCTACCAATGCGCTTAAAAGGAACTGTCTCGGGAAAATGGATAGTGAAGTATACCAAAGTGAGGACGTAACTCTGTCCTTCACTAGAAAGGAGATGAATAGGTCCAATACGATCAATGGCCACACGAGAAAAAGGTTCCGAGATGATCGGGCTTTTCTGAAGGGCTTGACGCGCCCCTTTGCTGATGTCTTTTGGCAGGCATCGCATTAATTTCTTTGGCCACACCAGGTCAATAAAAATACTGAAAAACATTCTGAGCGTTTTTTTATGACTAAAATGAATGGAGAATAAACTATCGTGAGAAATCTGGAGGACTTGGAGGATGTGAGAGCGGAGAACACACAATACCTCTTTCGGAATTGCTACACGAGAAAAAATGAAAATAATGGCTTCGGCGCACGAAACGCTACCAATGCGCTTAAAAGGAACTGTCTCGGGAAAATGGATAGCGAAGTATACCAAAGTGAGGACGTAACTCTGTCCTTTACTAGAAAGGAGATGAATAGGTCCAATACGATCAATGGCCACACGAAAAAAAGGTTCCGAGATGATCGGGCTTTTCTGAAGGGCTTGACGCGCCCCTTTGCTGATGTCTTGTGGCAGGCATCGCATTAATTTCTTTGGCCACACCAGGTCAATAAAAATACTGAAAAACATTCTGAGCGTTTTTTTATGACTAAAATGATTGGAGAATAAACTATCGTGAGAAATCTGGAGGACTTGGAGGACGTGAGAGCGGAGAACACACAAGGTGCGTGTTTCAATTTCAGTCCTGTCGGAACATTTACGATGTAACAGCTCATCCTTGACAAGGTATGAGATGCTTTTTCCAAAACTGGAAGACTCTTGCTCATGAGTGCTGGCTTTCTCCCAAAGCGGAAGGAGAGTTGCATACCCTTCCCGTGTGGAGGCAAAATCCTCGTTCCGGAGGGTCTCTATCTCCGGATCGACGGTTTATTTTGGCTAAATGAACAGGTTCCTCGGAAGCTTTGGCGGCCTCAGCACGGGTTACCACTGGTTGTGCTACCAGGTTACTTGTATACTGGGGCCTTTAAACAATTAGTACAGAGCCATCGTTGATTGGGGCTGCTACCACTTAGATCCAACCAGTCAAATGCTCACATTCAATGTGGCATTTTACAATAGGGAAATGATTCGCTCGGCCGAGGTAATCATGGACCACAGCGAACTTTTGGTGGTCAGGACTGACTGTGAGAAGTAAATTCTATGATACCACGATGCATGTGCATCCACTGGCATGTACACTGGTGGACACACGGCATCCGTTCACGGCTTTATTTTCAAATGAAGATAGCAAATCTTCAAAGATGACGTTCGAATGAAAATGTTGGATTACTCGTAATTCCACTGGAAGAGGAAATTTAATTTCCTCAAAGGTAATCAATTATAAATTTTCTTCGGTTCGATTAAACTAAGGGATAATGTTGAGCCAATTCAAAAAGGTTTGCTGTTCACAGAAGCTACCAATTGACTCGGATAGAATCACGGCGCAGGAGGTCTTGCTGTCTGACGAACGCTCACGGGACTTAAGACTTGAGACGATGAATACGAACTTGAGATGCCTGCAAGACTCCTCGAAATACCGTAAACCTCGTTTATTTGTATGCCAGATTCTGGGTGGAAAGGGGGAATTTAGAGAAAGGAGTCAAGAGCTCCACACATCTTACTCCGGCAGGTGGAGTCGATTCATCATTTAACAGCAAGGTGCGAAATACAGTGGCCCTTTCTCGCCTTGTCTCCTTAGGGGAGGAGGTTTGGAACGAGTTTGCATGATTGGGGAATATTTCCCCAATGCTCTCAGAAGTGAAAAATTCGCAAATGTTCGAACAGGAAGTGACTTCTACCCCTAATAAATTGGGGCAATGGGCCACAGGTTGTTCTTTTACAGATGGTTACTCATGTATTTCGATACCTTTTAACTTTTCCCAATTTTGGGGGGCAACTAGGGGTTCTTGACACGCTGCATTATCGTGCTGTAATATCCCTCACCTCTCCTGGTACATGAAGTCCATCAATAGATTTAAATGTTGACCAAGCAGTGCAATGTAGTGGTTACCGGTTATCATTGTACTTGACAGACTAGCAGAAACAACCTATGGCACATGAACTCACCGTAGACAGGTATGTATTAACTACATGCCTGTACATTACCTCGCTGACAACTGTAGTTTATGGTCGCATGATGTATCATTTTTTACATCCGAACTTTATCCTCAGACTGAAACAATGGAACACTAAATCATGTAAACTCGCCCAATGTTTCTCATCTTTCAAAATAAGAAAATGCAAAGTCACCACCCGAGAGCCGCTCTATGTGCTGCGATATAGAGGGTGGTACCGAATCGTATGAAAAGCATAGAGCGCTGCACTAACCTGATGAATATGCGTCTGGTACCAATTGAATGGAATATAGTTGCGAATTCAGTCAGGATTGTTAGAATTACCATGAAACTTCTATCCATACGGCACAGATCTAGATTTTTAACCATCGAGTCTCGGCCACTGTAGTTTCAAAGGTAAGGGATAATTCCCTCCATGAGGTATTCGGTGTACACACAATGAGACTATAAAACAAGCGATGTTAAATGACTACTCAGTTGCAGAAATGGAATGTCCCATCCGTCTGCTCTCCACTACTGTGCTCAGTTTTAACTCAGATAATTTTACAAACCAAACGATAATGCAATATATTGAAACAACAAATAATTTCTCGATAAAGCGAAAAATTATACGTGACGACAATTTTGAACATCATTACTATTAGGCTTGATTTATCCCCTGATTTAGACCTAAAATATGCATGCTGATTTCAAAACTCGACTCAGTTTTCTTCTATCACTTCAAGTTTTTATGTACAGCTTACTCTCTGAATAAGAAAAAATGTATTGTTTGTCCATAAGTAATAGTTCTTGGTAGCGAATATTTTTTATAATTTTATTATCTATTTATTGCTACTCATAAATATTAGAAGCAAAATATAAATTCGATTTTTTATCAGGTAATTTTATTACCACTATGACCGCGACTTGTAGATCAGGCACTATTAGAAAACAGTGATAGTTTGTAACTTTTCTATTCAATTCGTCGTGAGACAGAGCAGTAAAAGTTTGTGCTTCGCTCGATATAGGTAATTAATCTTGTAATCTGTAAGAATACATAAAAGTCTGTACACAAGTGGTTAGCAGACTTTATATAAGCCAGGACTCCTTTTGTTATATTTGTAGCAGTTTTACTATTTCCAGTCAAAGGACAAGCATCAGTGCATTTGTCAACCAAGCCTGTTTTGAAAATTCTAAAGTAAACTTGATGATTATCACAATTCCTTGGACCGCACAAGCTATGAAACTAGTCTGTTCCCAGTTTGCGGATTTGAAGTTTGAAGTTGGTTTATATATATATGTCTCGGCAAGAGAAAAAAGATCATTGCTCAAAATGTTACTTCTATTTAGTGAAAACCTCATGATGTAAAAAGAAAAACAAATGTAAAATTAAGCATCGTAGTCAACCATTCCTTTATTCAGCTGAAATAACAGTGATGGTTTTCGTTCAACGAACCTATTTTAGAACATCTGAATTATGATGCACAAATCAGGGACAGCAATGATGCAAATTTTAAATCAATGATGAAAGAGCTCATTAGAGATTCGATCAGCATGAGTTGAATTATTTGTTCATAACACAGCATTAAGACTGAATGAGAAAAAAGGGATGGCTAAATGAAAGAACATATCCTCATTTCTATCCAGAAAAAGTATATATTTTCAGTACTTTCAAAGTAACAAGGTAAGGTACAATTCTTTCTTCATTAGCAAAGAGGGACCTCAAATTATCCCTGCTTTTTGTTCCATGTAGCAGAACAGAGCTCCAGAGAAACATTAGGAGAAAGGAAATTGATCGCGAAACTGGTGATCCCAACATGAGCCCCTTGTTGACAGGAAAAAAATTATATTCACATTTCTAAACAGCAAAGTGCGTATCATGAAGCAATTCGTTAAAGCATTGCCAACTAAAGGCGACTGTTTCAGGTAATAATTATGGTCAGTTTATTTGATCGTTCACAGATTCGGCAGCTCATCAAAGATGAACATTTCATTGGAACATTGTGAGAACTCGAAAAGAATACTTTTTTTCCTTCAAACATCTTTTCCAGAATTTCACCTAAAATTGTAAAGAAATATTGTATTGCTAGAAAACGCTCAGTGGCAATATGAGTATCATGTTGCATTTTATGCACAGCTATTTTTTAACTTTGCTGAAACTTTAGCAAAATCATCAAAGAGCGAGGTGAACTAATTTACCAACAGTTGAATGTCCCATCCGTCTGCTCAACTTAATATGGTATCATCTTAGTTCTTAAGGTAACTATGATGACTCACTACTGATGTAATATAAAGCAAAATTATGCACATATTGAACATTTTAGGAAAAGCGTATAAGCGTAAAATTTTTGTTTTAAATATTTACACACAATCTGAATTACATATAAAATTTCCATTTTAGAAAAATAAATTGTACAAGCATTAGAGTCGAGCAATGTTTTATTGTTTTTCGATGTATATAAATTGTAAAAACATTTATATAATAAGAAAAAGTTGTGAGATGCGGCATTTTGGGGGGTCTTTGATACAAACTGAGCATATCTCGTAGCTTAAAAAGTTCATGTGTTCGATATAAGTGGTTCAAAGTGCTAATCACAACACAATGTCAGTTACTTGACATTGGACAAGCTCCGTAATAGTTTAGCTTTAGTGCGCTTAACAGCATATTAGTTTTCTTATGAGAATGACAGCTTAAATCAAAAAAGGGTACAACATAGTCGAGAATAAGTGTAAAGATTGTAAATTTGTTTAACTACCAGGGAAACCTTATTTACAAATGGAACCGGCAGTATGCGAGGCTGAGAATGAGAAAGAAGTACCAAAGGTCATGTACAGCCAATTTCCTTCCACTTTGATGGTTCTGTTCGTGTTCGGCAGCGAGGGCCAAATTTTTCAAATGGGAGCAACACCTATGATCCCGATATCAGGAGAGATTAACACGAACCTTTTTCATACTCAGATGTTACAAAAATGAATGGCGTACAAGTTTGGCCACTAAAAAATCCTCGGAGAAGGATTCAATGGAACTTTACATTCGATGGCGCTGCATCCAGGCGAATATGGCCGATTTGGAGGGCCCAGAAAATCGCTTGATTCAATAAATGTATTGGGAAATAGGTCTATTACAAGAGAAGCAGAGCATTGGCATGTAAGTTTATATTCCTACCAGCAAAGTCCTTTCTTTTTTATCGTGCAGGTTGAACCGCTCTCTTGGTACGGTCAGCTTGTCAGGGTGAAGAAAAGGAATCTGCCTGATTCTTCTTTAACGGGGCTATTATTCCGCTTACTTCTAAATGAGAGGATACACAAGTCCGAATTAAGATTCGAAGAAAACTTTTAATTTACAATCTTTACACTTGTTTTGGCGCAGTTCATTCTCAAGAAAAACATAAACAATCACTTAACAAGAATGGCAAATATAAATATAAAAAACTAATCAAGACTCCGCTTACTTACAATAAAAGGATTCAAAACAAAGTGGGCGTGAAAAATAGAAACATATTATAAAGAAAATATGTATCCTTTTGTCGAACGTAGGCGAAGCATCGATTAGTTCTCTTATATACACACATATATATATATATATATATATATATATATATATATATATACCATTCTTGTAGAGTATTTCTCTATGTAGTCTTTGAGAATGAACTGAATAATGTTCGGAAGTACTTGAAATCCGCTTTTCATTTTTCCTCGATGAATTTTGCAATTATTGCTCTAGTCAAGCGCTATCTAGTAAGTTTCTCACATCTCACATATATATAAATATATATATATATATATATATATATATATATATATATATATATATATATATATGATAAATCCTAGAGCCACTCTCTAGGATATATCCACTTTACCTGAAAATAAAAACTTGTAGTTTTCGAAACGTTGTGAAACCTAAAAGATGTTTCCTCCGTTTCCGGTGGCATAAAGATTGATAATTAATATCCAATGCAGGCTTCACGGCCAAGCTCCGTACAAATATATGATGAGGCTAGGACCTGGAAACGTTCCAATCCAGAAAATAAGGATGTTTTTATCAATAGCGTGCTTGGTTTTCACCTTCCTATATATATATATATATATATATATATATATATATATATATATATATATGGATAAGAGAAACTCACAAAGTAGCGCTTGAGTAGAGAAATAAATGCGGTTAAGTAAGGGTAATAGTAAAACTGCCTTAATCTGCTAGAAAAGGCTCTTGGACCTCCTTATCCCTCTTTACGATTGCCAATCATACGACTGGGCACCACCCATTTCTCTAAAAAGACACATTTCAAGGATCATTTTGTAAGATGACATAGATGTCTCTGCCTAAACCTTTAGCAGTGAGTGTAGTTATAAGGGTCGACTGGATAGTTCCGTGGTAAAATGAAGCCTCCTAAAGGTATTTAGTAAAACCACTGAGAAAACATATTTGGAACCCTCGCCCCAAGTATGCACCTAGGTAAAATATCTAATCGGACTTGTGTGCTGATTTAAGGTTAGTATGTTGAAGTCTCCAAGAAAAAAGAGAAGGGGCCAGTATAATTAATACATCTGGCGAGGCTAGAGCTTCCATCCCCGTTAAATAAATGCAAAATCACATTTGTGCTCTTAGTCGTGTATAATACCGTTAAAAGAAATAATTTTATGAAGAAATTCTATATATTTTAAATATACCGGATAATGAAACATGCATATAATCCAACATTAGTCTATATCTTCAAATTAAAAATTACTAACATTCGGCTACCTACTTTATTACCAAATCCTCTTTATTTGATGTTCATACTGTTCAATGATTTCCTCTTTATTACCTAACCTCTCTCAATCTTACTCTGACACAATTTGGTTTCAATCTACTCTTTGTTGCTTTTTAAGGTCGAATTTCTCTTCTTGAGTGACTCTTTCTGCGTAAATGGCTGGGACATAGGCGAAGTTAAAATCTAATTGTCCATAATATGGAACACTTGGGCTAAACGACGAGAGTTGCACGCTTAGTCTATTCACTTTCAGTGACATATACAAAATTGGCCGAAATTGCCTTATTAAGGAACGAAAGGCGGGAAAAAAATTTTAAATTTGAAAACACATTTCCTACAGCTATTCTAACTTAATGACTAAAAGGGGAAATTTCGTAGAGTTAATTGAAAATGGCCTCTCCTTTCATCCAACTGGCGGAACATTATCAGTTCATGAGGCATTGTTTCTAGCTAGCTGTAATATGAGGGCCTTTCTCGCCTCAAATACTACGCACCACCTATTTTGTTTTAAAAGAAAATAGGAAAAGTAGATATATAATGGCTTATACTATTTACAAATTAATATTTTTTTGCTCTTGATTCATATTCTTCTTTGAAGGAAAATGTTTTTTCTTACTCTCAATAAATTAACTTAAATATTCATTATTATCATTGGTAGGTAATTAAGAATATAATATTCTATTTTAGTGGAAAGCTACTAAATATAAATATACTGAAGTGAAAAATTGGTGGTGCCTCTGGGTTGTCAACCTTCTGTTTTGTTACAAACCGATTAATTAGATAAATAACAGTGAATCGATTTATAATTGTTGCCTCCTCCGAAATCCTCTAAAGGGTGACTATGTAATACCCTTTTCCTAAATTTCTCCCTTCACCAATTGTTAAAATTAATCCATTAGATGGAATTGATGAAGATACTAATACATACCTCTTCGTGCAAGGAGTTTTTAGCTCTGGTACATATTTTCCTGTTTTATCTAGACATAACATATTTACTTCTGGTTTTGTTAGCAAAATTATTCAAAACTGCATAGTTAAAGGGTATCAATTAGTAACTGCATATTTTTCTTTCAACGTAGGAATATAGACATACTTCCCGACACCTCCCCCCCTCCAAATATGATGGTTCTATCCGGACCAAGAAAGGAATGTTTTTCCATCCACACCTATCAATAAAATGCATATTTATTATATTAATATTACAAGAATATAACATCTGTTTATGTAAATTAACTTCCTGAATATTCATTATTTTTCTTATAACCTCGGAAATATTTGAGAATTTGCTCTTGCGATGCACATGGAACAAGTTTCTCGTAGCAGGATCCAGCAGTAATGTCCTATGTGTGTGGTTGAAACGACTTTGATAACTTTTCTTCTTTTTAAGAGATGTCATGGTGTAACCTCTCACCAAGTCTATCGTTACTAGTACTAAGATATGTTGAGCAAAAATCTATATGAGATTGAACAACGTGCATTTTAAGAAACAACCTGCAGAGCACGTTTTGAATTGAAATTAAAATATTGTTGATAAATCCGCAAAATGTTTTGGCCTTTGATTTCCTAGAGAGATTAAATTCCCAAAACAGTTGAATCCTAGGCTATCAGTTTGAGTGAATTTATAATTTTGATCAAGCTGCTATGATCAAAAATTCTCTGATATCAAGTCCAATGAAAAGTTTGGTTTTAAATTTGCACAACTTTTTATGCACCAAATTTTATTTTAGGTTAATCTTTGTGTTAATCTTTTGCTATCACTTTGGAAAAGTGCTTGATGTACTCTAATTTGATGTAAAGTGCTTGGAAGAAGATCTTTTCTTGGTTTATTAGTGGCATATGCTGCAGATTATATCTACTAAGAACATGTTCTTCACTTTTAGGCTAATATTTAACAAGATTAAGCCTACTTAATAGCGGCTGTCTCATAGGCCAAAATACACATAATTTTGGCCAATACAAGCTGTATTCCTAGAATGAGGTAAATAAATTAAGATCTATACACTTATTACATTTATGGAATCACTATTTATTTTCTTATAAAATGAAACCCATTGATTTTTATGTTTCTTGTAGGGTAAGGTAAATTAGGTCTAAAAATAAATTCCAGTAAGAAGCATATTCCCAAGTCCTAGTAAATAAATAAGTCCATCGATGTCAGAAGAGAAGCGAACACGAGCCTTCTATTTGATAAAACAGCTAGATCTTCAAGGAGAGAAAGAAAACGTTTTGTAATACCTTTTCTATTTGAGTTTCTTTTGTTTTAGTATATATACGAGGGGTGTTTAATAAGTTTTGCAATTCGGATATAAGGAAACGAGATATGAGGAAAAGTGTTTTATTTTTTTTCAATATAAATACCGTCGACTTCAATGCACTTGTGCCACTTGTCCCTGAGGCTTCGAATTCCCGACAACCAGAAATCTCTCGACTGCTGTTCAATCCACTCCTGGACGGCGAGCTGGACATCTTTATCGTCCTCAAACCGGCGTTCACGCAGAGCAGCCTTGAGCTGGCAAAATAAAAACTAGTCGCTAGGGGCCAGATCTGAACTGTAGGGAAGATTGTTGATCTCCTCGAATCCTCACTCCCACAGGGCAGCTTGTGCAACTGTGGTCTTGTGGACTTTGACGACGGTGAAGTCGATCATGGGGCGTGAGGTTTCTAGGGACCCAACAGGCAGAGACCTTTGTCATGGTGAAATTATCGTGGATGATGTTGATTACACTTCCATGTGATATTCCAGGTTCTCGCTCGATTTCTTCGACCTTGACCCACCATTTTTTGAGGATCATGACCCCAACACGGGCCAACCTTTCTTCGTTGGTCACGTCTGACGGGCTTCCTGGACGGGGGTCATCTTCAAAGAACTCACAACCATGGCGGAACTCCCTATTTCAGCGAGCAATGGTTGCATAGGAAGGGGCGGTGTCGGTGTATACTGCAACCATGCGTTCTTTTGCATTCTTGCATTCCTTGTTCAAAAATTTGATCACTGCGTGGTACTCAACCTTTTTCATTGTCGAAAAAGTTGTGACTGACGATCTGCGATCAGCAACTGCTTCTTAAATAGATGAGACAGGATCGTGCGGCTGCAGGTCCTGACTTGTCATAACTTGTCCTAACATTCCCACAAACAGCCATCCCCCTTTCTCTGTTTTGCCCTACCGATTCGCAAAACTTATTGACCGCCCCTCGTATATATATATATATTTATATATATATATATATATATATATATATATATATATATATATATATATATATATCCCAAAGTGTGCTTTTTCTTTTGATGGTATAAATGATCTTACCATACCATTCAATCTTCTATATTTTTGAACGTGATTCGTTTTATTGATTCCCTGGTATAGTCTTCAAAGATTAGACAAGCATAGTCTCTTCGCATGTCTAAGCCTCTTTTTTATTTGAATCTGATAATGGAAAACTGGAACAGTATGAGCCACAGAACCAGCATATGTTTTAAAAACATTCAGTAACAACACAAGTTTTAGGTTATCTTTATTTAGCCTCTAAACAATTTCTAATTCTTAGCTCTATGATCGTGTCCTAGTTCATTGGTGAAAACCTGAACGTCATGTTGAGAAAGAAAAATAGAAATTTTTGTATCACTGTTGGAGTTTTCATTGCTTTTCTCTGTACCCTCGAACTTCTTTCTTTTCCTTAAAGAGTAACACATATCTTACTAAATCTTCAAATCTTCTCACTTTGAGAAATTGGCTTTTTATTAATTCAACAAAATAATCTACCCGTGACCTCCTAGTCAATAGTTATTCAATAGTTATATATTTTCTAGGTGCTATGTACCATTGAGTGACTATGAACTCTTCATTCAGGTGAAAATAATACGCTTTTTTGTTCGTTTTCTCAAATTTAGTGAAGTAAAATCGTTTTTCTTATATGTTTCGTACTCGAAATTATTGTATCAGCGTCTTTTCAAATATTGTTAAAAATTGATGTTTTGTAATTTATTTTCTTGTACAACAGAATCCAGCAAGAGATCCACCATACATAACGCGAAGAAAAGCATAGAAATTCAACTAGTTAAACAAAGGAACTTCAAAGGAGAAGAAACCTCAGCTTACTGCGAATAAACACACAATGCTGGATTGGTAAAACTACAACACTCGGAAATATATTCAAAGCTAGCGATCCAGATATTATATTAATATCTTAACACGGAGCAAATCCAGAAAGATGACCAATTAACCTGTTGAATTACACTTAAATTAATGCTAAACCTTCAGGTGAGCGAAATGTTCAGAAGTCAACAACTTGGATGAGGCATTCCTGGCAGTTAAAATTGAAACATAATTGATGCCAATATTAGTTGCAACAGCATATAAGTGCCAAGGTAATATTATCGCGCCCTACACAACCTAAATATTATGAATCTTTGTCTATATTTATATGGGAGCTAAATGCCAGGTGCAGAGCAAACAGCTACCACATAATAAACTATAGAGGAGCCAAATTAGAAATGATGTTAAAAAGAATTAATTCTACAAAATATGATGGACTTTACAGTATATGTCCTAGGCAGTGATTCTAAGAAACCAGTCGATTACCATTATATGTACATAGTGAACATTTTGGAACATGTTGAAAGCGCTAACTAGAAAGGTTACAATGAGGAACTCCATAATGTCATCCTTAATGATCTTTTAGACGTTAACATGGGAGAAATTGACAAGGTAAACTCAAAATTGACAAGAAAGCTGAAGTCGGCGGACGAAATAAACATCTAGATAACATGATTTTGTATTTTTCATAATCCTCACTGGATGGGAGGAACGAAGAGAGAAAATCGACAACTCTTTGCAAAATACGATCGAGTAAACCCTCTGGACTAAGAAGAGAAAAATAGAATGCACCCTGAACAGTTATGGAATAACTAAGACTTTTCATAGAAGACAAATTGCACTATATAGAGATACACATAGAAAAAGCATATGTACAAAAAAGACCTAAAGAAAATTGGGGTTTAATAAACAAAGTCAAACAGAGACCATCGAGAAAGAAAATAACAATTAAAAACATACGTGGAGAAAAATCAAAGAGTAACTGCTTGGCACTCACTGGAAGTCTTTGCTGTCCATAGAAACAGAGGCGAAAGAAGACTTCAAAAC
The DNA here is from genome assembly GCA_963969495.1 of Ceratothoa steindachneri. Classification (NCBI taxonomy): domain Eukaryota; kingdom Metazoa; phylum Arthropoda; class Malacostraca; order Isopoda; family Cymothoidae; genus Ceratothoa; species Ceratothoa steindachneri. Next base: position 65,862,147 of record OZ018322.1, on the reverse strand, counting down.
AGAAATATACAAAATGGTCCTGGCTCACTAATGAGAAAACATCCCTAAAATAAGCCAAGGTACAGTAATAATAGAAAAGAGAGGAGAAATTTTGGATACAGGGGCCAATGTAACTATAGAGAATATCAAAGGTATAATAAAATTATTCAAGAAAAACACCAGGTCTCACTACCCCAAGCACCAACAAAGAAACAGTAAAGAACATTTATAACGCCTGGTTAAACACGGGTTACTTCCTTGATGGATATGAACTAACCATAATAATTTTCGTTCCGAAATCAGGAAAACCATCTAGTCGCTTTAATAATTATTGAATTTCATTGTCAAGGTTTTTAAAAAAATTCTCAATCGAAGAGGGAAAGAATAGCTAGAATAAAATAATCTATACATATATAATGATTTCCAGTTAAGGTTCAGAAGGGGCAGAGATATCAAAATAGTACTTGGTGTAATAACCTAAAAAATAGACTAGGAAAAACCAATGAAAGGCAATAGCGCTCTCGTCCTGAGAAATGATGGAAAAGCATTTTACAAACTCTGGTCAAAGAAATAGAATATTAGATTTTAAATCTCCAGATAAACAGCAATATGGAGAGAATTTTATCCGATGACATGGTGAATAATGATTATGCACGACCTGAAATGGAAATAAAGGCTGTAGACATATAGGTTGGCTGTCTCAGCCTCACGCTATAATTAATCTACACAGCAAACCTGCCGCCACCATTAATGCCTAACGATTTATACATACAGTTCTTTGGACGACCTAAGCTACTAAACCAACGCTTTCAGGCGAACACTAAAATAGTATAAATCAGAACATAAATAATAATTTCAAAAAGGACCAGAAAATAAGAACAAAAAGGAGAAAATTTACGATAGTCACCATTTTCATAATCCAGATTGCAAATATTAAATTTGAAGATCAGATATACATATATTACACAGATGGTAAATTCTTGAGTTTAAAATATGCGATTAGAGGCTATGAAAACATAGAACGAAGAGGATAAATAAGGCAGCACCAATGCTAAAACCTAATTCATAGCTTCAAATGTATAAACATGAAAAACAAATGGAAATATACTGTATATGGCACTTAGAAAGGAAGTCGTCCTGTATCCTCTCATCTAAATAAACATTTAGTCTAAAGCTAAAGAAATCTAACTCCAGAGGACTCAGAATAATGTTATCTATTTAATTACTTATATACAGAGAGGAGAGCAAAGAATTCAGCGGTGATTGCACCAAGAGGGAGGAATAGTCGCGCTTATCAATGAAATAAAATAGAACGAATACCTCCAAAATTTGCCAAGCACAATATCATCAGAGCAAGAAACCCCATTTATTACTCGATTCCCCAGTAAAAGACATCAACTTAAAATAGATGAAGCACTCTAAAGAAAAAAAAAGTAGGAATGAAACCCGACAGGGACATATATGAGGGGCGGTCAATAAGTTTTGCAATTCGGAAATAAAGAAACGAGATATGAGGAAAAGTATTTTATTATTTTTCAATATAACTACCCTCGACTTCAATGCACTTGCGCCACTTGTCCCTGCGGCTTTGAATTCCCGACTACCAGAAATCTCCCAACTGCTGTTAAATCCACACCTGGACGGCGAGCTGTACATCTGTATCGTCCCCAAACCGGCGTCCACGCAGTACAGCCTTGAGCTGGCTGAATAAAAAGTAGACGCTAGGGGCCAGATCTTGACTGTAGGGGGGATGGTTGAGCTCCTCGGATCCACACTCGTGCAGGGCAACTTGTGCAACTCTGGCCTTGTGGACAGGGGTATTCTCGAGGAAGAGCAGGACACCGCATGTCAACTTGCCGCGCCGCTTCTGACGGATGCACTTGTTCAACCCAATCAGTTGTTTGGCGTAATATTGGCCTGTGATTATCCTTCCACGAGGCGCATAGTCCACCGTAAATACTCCCTCAGAATCCCAGTAGATAGTGGCCATGATCTTCCCGACTGAGGGTCGGGTCCGGAACTTGATGGGGATCAGAGAGCCCCTGTGCTTCAAGGACATGCTTTCGAGCTTGTTCTCGGGATCCCAGTGATGAACCCATGTTTTATCACCTGTCACTATGCGTGACTTGAATCCCGCCGGGTCTTGGTTGTAGAGGAGCAGCAGCTCCTCCGAACTTTGACGACGTTGAAGTCGATCATGGGGCGTGAGGTTTTTAGGGACCGAACGGGCAGAGACCTTGGTCATACCCAAATTGTAGTGGATGATGTTGATAACACTTCGATGTGATATTCCAAGTTCTCGCTCGATTTCTTTGCCCTCGACCCGTCGATTTTCGAGGATCATCCTCTCCACACCGGCCACATTGTCCTCGTTGGTTACTTGTGACGGGCGTTCTAGACGGGTGTCATCTTCAAGGGACTCACGACCATGACGGCACTCCCTATTCCAGCGAGCAATTGTTGCATAGAAAGAAGCGGTGTCGGTGTACACTGCAACCATGCGTTCATGGATCTCTTTTGCATTCTTGACTTCCTTTGTCAATATTTGATCACTGCGCGGTGCTCAACCTTCTCCATTGTTGAAAAAGTTGTGACTGACGATCTGCAATCAGCTGCTGCTTCTTAAATAGATGAGGCCTGAGCGTGCGGCTGCAAGTCCTGACCTGTCATAACTTGTCCTAAAACCCCCACAAACAGCCATCCCCCTTTCTCTGTTTTGCTTACCGATTCGCAAAAGTTATTGACCGCCCCTCGTATTCCGAATATTAACAAAAAGAACCAATAAAGTCTACCTAACAAAAATGCCGAAAAGATACCTAAATAAGACTACGAAATTAATCCAAACTATATATAAATGAGCAATCAATTAGAAAAATGACACAAATACACTCAAACTGAAGAGAAATCCGCCCGAAATGAAGAGATATTACCAATTGAGCTTAAGTTTAATTGAATAAATAAGTGAACTACAAATAAAATCACAAAGTGTAGTGAACAATGAAAAACAATAGTGAAGTGATATGCTCAAAGTGAAGTAAGTATAAGTGGAAAACTAAACTCAAAGGTAAGAACTCTAATGAAAAGTGAAAATGAAAGCCTCATAAATAAAAAGCAAACAAACACTGCACCATATAAAACATACAAACCTAACAAAAAAAATAAGTTCATATAGCTTAAATCACATCACCTCAAGAATGCCAAATTAAACAAGGAAATGAATGAGAAACGATAAAATGTGACTGTGATAGAACGGGTTGAGGCCGCGTTAATTTCAACCACTATCACATGTTATTTAAAACCACGATGCTACCCACGTGCATCTTCGCTTTGAAGCCTGGGGCCTTATCGAGGCCACCTGAGTCAATGTTTAAACAAGGAGGTTTATCTTCCCCCGTCGCCCCATGCGCCGACCTCGCCAGATTGAGTTAGGCTTATGGGCAGATGAGGCATTGTTCCAGGCTCGGCTGTGCATTCCCTTGAAGCTCCCACTCCATTGTCCCCCACGCCAAGGGGATGTCCTAACTATTTATTTGGAAACTTTACCACTAAGATCAGATTGGAGATCGAGATTTTCGTCGCGAAACATCTCCACGACCCTCTCTCACCTTGTGCGCCAAGGGACCTCGACCTCGAGATTCACCATCACTTGTCCAGAAGAGGGACATATCCCTTAAGTGCCAAGATTCGAGCCTTTCGTGACGCCAAGTCCACAAGGCTTCTTCTGGTTGTTCAGAAAGAGAACAACTTTAGAACAGCTATTGTTCTTTTGAGCCCGTTGACAAGAAACGGTTCTCACCCCCCCATCCCTGTTATTCAGAAGAGAACAACGTAGAACAGCAATTGTTCGTTTAAGCCCGTTCGCCAAGAAACGGTTCTCACCCTTTCTCTTGTTGTTCAGAAAGAGAACAACGTTAGAACAGCCATTGTTCGTTCGAGTCTGTTGACAAGAAACGGTTCTCAGCCCCCCCCTGTTGTTCAGAAGAGAACAACGAAGAATAGCCATTGTTCGTTTGAGCCCGTTCGCCAAGAAACGGTTCTCACCCTTCCCCCTTGTTGTTCAGAAGAGAACAACATTAGAACAGCCATTGTTCTCGAGCCCGTAGACAAGAGACGGTTCTCACCCCCCTCCCCTGTTGTTCAGAAGAGAACGACGTAGAACAGCCATTGTTCTTTAAGCCGTTCTCATTTCCAAGACGCCACGTCAGGATCATTTAATCCCCCCATCCTTTGCCTGGAACTCGGCAGCGGACCGAAGATTCCTTTACGTCACCTATCTCTGCACAACAAGTATAATTACGTAAGCCGAACGTTACCTTTGAGTATTTAACCCTTTTGTCAACTCTATCCTGTGCTTTAAATGGTTTAGCGAACCATCCAACCCTTTAAATTTATATTTGTTTTACCTTTTTAAATCTTTTAATCCTCGGATTAGCTCCGATTCCCGACGACCCTTTCCATTCTCTGTTTATGTCAATATTTTTCCCGTTTTGTGTGTTGTTGATAGTTATTATTAATAAAACTCTATTTTATTAATGATAGCAATATTATTATCATTGAGCTCAGTTCCACTTCTTAAGCATATCGAAGATACATAATATCGGCCAGCCTAGACATCCACGCACTCTAAATATAATTAAAGAAGTTCCCTCAACGAATAGTTATATATGGTATATTGTCGAGAGTCCATTCTACGACACTGACAGAGCTTAGAAGGTTCTCTCAATACTTATATTAATTTGTAAAAGGGGAACAAAAGAATTGAAATTGATTGAAGAAACCGCAAGATAAAGTGATGCATTGTTGGAATCCCTGATACAATTAGTAGGTCCATGAAATGGAGTTTTTCCATTTTATCAAATCAATCCGCAATATGAAGAAGGTCAAAAGATCGACTTTAATTCTCTTACACTCTTAATTCAAATTTACACTCCTCCTCCGACTCCTCTCTACTTTGATTGGCTCCCACAGACCCTTCCTCCTCTGCGTCCACTTGGACTCATTGGTAAAGTAGACGGAGTTAGGGTAACGATCGACCGGAGCCACCCTTCGCCGAGAAGGGCCTTTGCTGGCAATGAATCTTTCCCTCCTACTATAAAACTTGTCTCCCTTTCTATGCCCCCGTTGAAAGCACCAACTCTAGAGAAAATGATCCTGTGAATTTATCAGTACCGTAATATAAATTTTTAAAGTAAAATACTTTTGCATTTTTTCTACAAGGTACTGTAAAACCATTGGTTCCCTACTAGTTTGGAGCAATATTTTAGGCCTGAAATGTTCCGCCTTGATAAACTTTTATGTGGTAGAGTTGCTGTGCATGACAGAAAAAAGTTTATGTATAAATTTATAAAACAATTTATATGTGATAACAAACATTTTTTTTCTCTTTCGTTAATGGTCACCCTCACAAAAAAGAGGGGTGATTAATGCTTAGTTTTTTTATGTTCATTCATATGATGAGCTAATAAATTCGAAATATCTACTACACACTCTAAATCTTAACTCACAGAGATTATTCACAAAGGATCTTCTAGAAGAGACAAATTATGCCTGTGGCTCCAGGAATTTTAAGTCAGAGCTATCCTTCTCTTAGGTGGACTGCCTATCATAGCTACGAGCTCCACCTACCCGTTCCAATTGTGATGCGCAGTCACGAAGGTAACCTTCCTAATAAATAATGTCGGCCTTAAAATAATCTGGACGGAGAGTTTGAGCTTCGGATCACTTTAGAAGGCCTTTCTATCAGCCAAACGGTTGATAACTTGAGGTCTGCCTCAACATCGTGGTATTTAAGGGCTTACCAGTTCTTAAGTCACACAGCGACTGCATGGACTGTATCCGGCTGACTTTAGGTCGCTTGTAGATGTCGGACTTGTTGTGGCCCGTGCAGTAGGGGACAGAGATCTATATTCTTTTCACTTCCATCTCAACATACCTGAGTACAAAGAACAGGACGTTTTACTGAAACATGCGGAAACTTTTTCTATTACACTTAAATCTCTCGGAAGTTAAAAAAACGAGTGTAAAATAACTTTAAAAAACTTGGTAATTTACATAATATATATAACAATACCAAGATTCTCAATTTTGTTTAGTATAAGATAACAGTGGTATGAGCTATTTTCAAGATCTAACACATAATATGTGATTTTAGGCAGGTTTTCCGCGCTGAAGCTGAAAATCATGCTCATTTTATCGAATCAGATCAAGATTTTAAGAAACAAGCACACTCGAGAAATCCCTATATTTCGATCTATTTGTAGGCGAGTGTACACACAATAGTAAAGTTTAAACTGATATATACACTGAGGGTTTAGAGAATGTTTTAATTGATACCAAGAATTACAACATACAAAAAATGCTACTCATAGTTGAATGGTCTCTTCAGGAACTTCCTATTGTGCCTAGCAGACACCAAATCCCTTTTGAGGCACCAACAGTAGTCAGACATAGGGTTGACATCCCAACTCTTGGGTTTTCTTCCTCCATTACAGGGATAACTTGGGAAGAGCGCTCACCCTGTTCTTCACTGAATTTTCCAAAATTCTCGGGAAATTACTCCAGGTTGGACCGAAAGAAGTGCAGTCTTTCTGACATGTGCGCATCATGGTTAGGGAAATTCTCTATTAACTCAACAACCGCCTTCTCATAGTGAGGTCTTCTGTGGTTGCCAAGGAAATTTGCAATGACTCACTTAAGGGTCAACCCAGAGTTCAGTAGGATTCAATGCTTCTTTAAAGCTGGTGTCTTTGATGAGCTCCCTTATTTGAGGACAACCAAATACCTGCTTTCCCTTTTTCCATGCCGACTCGTGCAAACTTCTGACGAAGGAAAAGCAAATCCTCTACCTTCCATGTCCATTGCCGTGACAAAGTTCTTCATAAAAACGAGTTTGATGTGCAGGGGCGGAAGCAATATCTTGCTCAGTTAAACCAGAGGGTGGGAGAGAACGTTGTGTGAACCGGGTTCTAATTCTAAATTCATTCTCGCGATCCAGATACCAATTGAATGTTGTCTCTAATGGTAGAATACATTTGTCTCGAAGATGTGTACCCAATAGCTAAGCGAATTCTTTGGAAGGGTTTAGGTCTCGTAGAAGGTCGTTGAGTTTGGCTTGCGTAAATGGCACAGTTGTTCGCCCTGTTTTGGCTCGTATGCATCCAACTCAGTTATACCGGTATTGAAACTAGCCTCGGAATCTGAGATAGAACACATGGATAAATCAGGGTGAGGAACAGGATTATTGAGGACATGTGGGACTGGTTATATATCAGATGGAACATTAAGGTATTGGACATGGTGCTTTTACTTGCAGTTGATGCCTTTCAAATTTGTCATGCAGAAGTCACAGTTTTTGACATGATCTTTGCCTTCCTTCCACATCATTGAAACACCAAATGGCATATTCTTTCTTTTTTCATTCCTCCAATCCTGAAAGGTTTTCACATATTTTACAGCAAATATGGGGAGAAAATTACTTACCCTGGTCTCATAATTTCAGTCCAAATTTGCATGATATGCTTTTTCCCAAAATCTATGGTTTTACTTGATGGTCTCGAAGAGCGACATGTCCACAGATATAACAAAAGATATTCGGATGATTATTAGGCGTAAGATGCATTGTAATGTAACTCTAGACCTGAAAAGATAAATAAAATAGGTTATGTATGGTTACTCATCACTAGATGTGACAAAACTTAAATAATAAACGGTTGGATGATAGCGCTATTTTGGAATATACTTGTAAAACAAATCGAGCATACCTTAGAAAACAAACTTGACCCAAGAGAACCAATTATCGGAAAATTGGGCGAAAAGTTTTACCTTTTCTTATGCCATTTTTGTCCCAGTAGCGAAATCAGGTTTTCCCTTTTTGCTCGAAGAGTTTGGGAAATCTTAAGAAAATGATGGATTCTAATGATCCCATCTACGGTACTAGTAACCCCCCAAATTAGATAATTTGCTAGCTAATGATACCAAGACAAGGCTTTAGCTTAAATAGTTTAGCCGTGAGCATATTTAAAAAACTTTTAAATTCAAAATAACGTAAGAGTATGGTTAAGAATCCAATAGCTTTCCATTAAAGTTAAAAAATGGAAGAGAATAATCACTTTATAATTTTTTCACTTTAAATAAAAATTAATTAAAAACTAGCTATTAATGTCACCACATTCACTCTTATATCACTAAAAACAAGAGGCACAAACAAGTCTTTTCTATTTAAAACAAATTTTGGTTAGGCCATATAATAATCGCATAAATAAAGAAAATTGATAAATGAACGATAGATAAACGAAATTCTTAATTGAAGATCTACTATATACCGACATGGTACAGAGTTAAGGAATATGATTGAAACTCATTTATGTCCTACTTGACAGCACATTAAATATTTTTGCGTATATTCTAACAATATTTAATATTTTACGTGTCCTCATTTTGCTTTTATAACCTTGTTTATGCGTTTAGTCAAACTTGAGACTAAGTTGGCACTGGTGTTTGGCTCAATTTTCTGCCACTCTTCATGAATTTTGGCTGTTAATTCACATTTTTTGGAACATTTGTGCACCCTCACTCTTGTGCCCAAGTGTGACAACATGTATCAATGGTTTTGAGTCTGGAGATTGAGCGGGCCAATACATCAAAGTCAACCATTTCTTTACAAACCAACCCTTTGAGACTCTAGATGTATGGCATCGAGTATTTTCTGGTTGGAAGATTACATCATATGGCATGTCATCATTGAAAACTTTACTTGAGGAAGGTTGATAAACCCAGTCTAACATGCTAGTATAAGTGTTATAATTCATACTGCCCTGACAAGTAAACAACAATCGTTGACTTGAAGACGACATGCAGCTCTAAACCATTACACTTCTAACTAAAGATTTGATTGTTGGGACAACACATTTCGGATCATAAGCTTCCTCAACTCTTCGACGAACATAAACAGCTCTATGAGTTCCAAAACTCTGAGGATAAATACAAATTTTACTGATAAACTTTGGTATCCCCCAAAAATGCGTAGAAGCGTAATAAATTGGTAGAAACTAATGTGGAGAACATACTCAAAGTTGCTTTTATCAGACCAAACAACTTTAGCCCAATCACCATCAGTCTACTCTTCATGCTCACTTGCCCCTCCAAAAGCTCCTTCTTATTCACCTGAGACAGACACGTTTTCGTTCTTGCCTTACATCCTTTGAGCCCAGCTTATAATAACCTTCTTCTCACTGTGAGTCTTGATATCTCCTCTTGTTTTTTGCTGCAAAGAACTCAGCAGCTACATCAGAAGAAGTGTTTTCCTATCAGTCAGACATGCCCTCCTTGGCAACGTCTCTTCCCTTTCAGCTGTACACCTTTTGAAACCTTGACCATCACGGTTGTTGAAATAATTGGTCTCATTTTTCCTCTGTTTGGACAGAGTTTCTCGAGCACTTTAATTTTCTTGCAATTTTGACTTGGGATAATACCGATCTGGACAATGTAATAATTTGAGCTCTTTGAGCTTGAGAAATCTGTTTCTTCAAAGACATTTAATCAAATGACATTTGAAATTAACAATAAGATATGTTTTTAATGGGGTATTACTATGTTATTTGTCAACTTAACCTATGAAATTTATGAAAGTATACTCAATATACCTTTAGTTATATGGATCCAAATCCGTGCTAACTCTTACATAATCCTTGATAATTTTTTAACTTCTATAAATGCTTCCTATTTTTAATTTTCATCTAATATTTGTTCGTCATTACTATTTTTATTATTTTCACATATTCCCGAAACAGTTTCTTCTATATATGTTTATCAGTTACATTAGAACAATACAAGAGACAGTTGAGTAAACATGTTAAGAAACTTTGTGAGCTGTACTTTGGATGAAAAGTTGGTGACCACTACCAAGTTTTGGCACCTAACATGTTTAGTGTCAAATGTACAAATTCCCTTTCTGCCTGAATTAAAGGCAAATGGCCTGGCCTTATGTTTGGCGTACCAATGGTCTGGAGAGGGCCAAAGGACCATTGAACGGATTACTACCTCCTGCTTGACAAACATTAAAGGGGGTGTTCAATGTGTTTTCTTTCCTTTTCTATAATATATTTCAAGAGATGCATCACTTAAAAGATCAAAAAACATACGTTGTATATCAACTAAGTGATCACAGCCAGTAATCCCTATTTTTAGACTGATTTTATTTGAGTCAACTACAGTTCGCAACAAAAAAGGCAAGAAATCTATCATGCATCCCCTTCTTCAGTCTTTTATTTGCCCAGTATGACATTCAAGTGTTATTCCTGTACCACCACCGCTCACTAAACTACCAAGCAAAAACATGAGCAACTCAGAGGATTCAGAATTTTAGGATGCACCATATGTAGCACAGCTTCAATCAGCCAAGAAAACACACCTCATCGCTCAACTGGAACTCAATGATCTAGTTCGTTATCCAACACTTACTAATCAACATAGTGAAACGTAGGCCTCACGTCTGCAATAATGGAACCTGTTGGATGAACAAGCTCGAATTATAATATTTAGGAAGCGTTCTGTAGATCTACAGCAATTCTTCAATTTTGAAAACAACTTGAATTATTGTAATGATATCAGAGGCCTATTCAATGCCCTTGAGCTAAAGCTTAAAGCAATCTTCCCTAAAATATGTGATACCAAGATTAAAAAAGGCATATTCGTAGGCCCTCTGATTCGTCAACTTATAGCTGATGAGGACTTCAAGTCGACAATGGATGAAACAGAACTAGTGGCCTGGCATGCATTCAAAAGTGTATGCCGAGAACGTCTGGGAAAGCACCAAGTGGCCAAGCGAGAGCATATATTAGAGAGCCTAATAAAGATCTACCAAGATCTCGGATGCAATATGTCACTGAAGATAGACTTTCTTCATTCTCATCTGTCCTTATTCCCATAGTCAATGGAAAAAAGGTATAATGGAAAATGGAGCCTTGCTATGCTAACTGACTCCGGCTGGAAGCTTAAGCGTTACACACCTGAGACGTCTTATAAACGAGGAAGCAGAGGTGGGCACGAAATATTTATAAAATATTTAAATACTAAATAGTAAATACATAATAAAAAAATATTTAGATACTAATTACATTTAGAAAATGTATTTAGTATTTAAATACTAAATACATTAAATGTATTTAGATACATTTTTAAATACATTTCAAATACATGATATATGTATAATAACAATCGATAAGGACCATTGGTATCACAACAAAAAATATCCATTAAAATTGAATTGTATATCATAATTAATAATGTAAGATTTGATGACAATTAGACTTAGGTACTACGAAAAAATACAAAGTTCCATAGAATGAAATTTCAGTAATATCAGTTGCTGAAATGTTTCGTCAGATAAAGAACTCCGTTTTGGAGATAAGGTCAATTCTCCTAAAACGAAGAGCCGTTCCACAGTAGCTGACGATGTAAGGGTGGTGTTGTATTTAATGAATAACTTTTTATGTTTGTATAGTTATGTAAACTTTCAATTGTTTTATTTGAATCCTAAAGGGAACTGAACAATTTTGAATCCTGAAGGTAACTGAACAATTTTAAATCTGCGGTTGATCGTGTTTGAGTGGGTTTTGTAAATCCAAAATAATCGTCACTGTCCGATACATCACTGGAGGATTCATCTTTGGGTCCCTCCTCTAAATTCTTAATCCCCTAAATCATAATATTTTAACAGTCTTGGTGGGTTGAACTGTCCCATGAAATACTGATATCTAACCAGCTGAGTTTGAAGAATGGATGGCTTGTTGATGCAAAAATGGCATCTGTAACGCTGGATTCATTTGCCAAGGTCAAATAAGATTGGCAGCGCTTTGCAAAGTCCTTAATGACTGCAATTAGAAGAGGTTGGCAAAACTTCAGAAAACGTGTTTGAAGGCTCTTCAACTTTTTCTCCACAGTGAGTAAAGTAGAGAGCCAGTCTCCATAAAAAAATGTTCTTCCTGTAGACGATCAATTTTCACTGCAATAGAAGCAAAAACCGAGACATACTCCCCAAGAAATTCAAGTTCATGACTTTTAAACACTGGAAGTTTAAGGGACGTCATGAGTTGATATAATTTGTCCTTGTGTTTTAAAAGTAATGAAAATGCATCAAACAGAGAGTTCCACTTGTAATGCAAGGCACCTTTAATGAGTAGTTGATAAGTTTTTATAATCTCTGCTAATTTTAGGACGACCGCTTTTGTTTCATAATAGTAAGTGCGCATTTCCGCATCGCAGCATGATTGGTATTTGCAAAGGACGATATTTTCAGTGACTGTTTTGCAACTCACTATATAACCATACACAACTGTAACCATCTCTTAACTGAATTTGAACTGAAACAAGCAATCTTCCCTCACTGGCTCACGCATTCAACCGTTTGTGTCATTCAAGTTGCGACAAGCTAAAATATGTATTACACGTCCTTAACAGCAATATAAACCTATTATCAGTAAATTATTTTCAAAAAGTATTTAAATACTTTCAAAATTATTACAAGAAAATGTTAGGCAATAGGAATTTTTGTCATCCAATTCGGAATTTAGCACACTCAACTTCATAATAATTGCACATAAGATCTATATTTTTTCCTTTAGTATGTGTCCCAGAATTTTGGCCAAGGCTGTAGATTAATTAGAGTATATGGCGGCCTTTCTGTCATCTGCACAGAAATAAAACTCCTATCCACCGAATTGATCTTAAAAATAATATTAGTTACGGTGAAATTTTGCCGCTATTTTCTCTTAATCCTGGCTAAATCTACCACTTTTAAATTAAACCACTAACCTAGGGGAGAGTGAGCCAAAACCAAAACGGAAAGGTTATATCATGCTGTTGAAAAGGGTTGACGAATGGCTTCATTACATTCTCAAACTGACCTTGGAGGACGCGGTTTGTAAACTTCCAAATATCTTGTTTATCTCAAAGCAAAGCAAAGATTCAAGGAGTTAAGGCTCCTAAAGGCGAACACCCCTAAGTTTCCGATGTATTAGGATTGTTTTAATTTTCAGGTATTCTTTTTAATTATTTGGGTGTATGAATACTAAACACCTTGAGTGTATGAAGACTTTGCCTTTTAGTTTCGTATAGTAAAAAAATGATAAAGTGTTTTAATTCAATTCTAACATCTGTTATAATGATGCTGAAAGACTTTCTCATAAGTTAAAAAAAACTTACTTATTCTTAATGTCGAGATATAGCCGATATATATCTATCTATAGAGGGGGATTAGATTAGCCGAGTACAGAGGGGTAGAGCGAAAGGACGCCCAAGCGACCTGACCTCGGCTCAGTTACCAGATGATGGGGTATGATAATGAGAGGGAATAGATAGAGGGATACTGATTTCCTAGTGCGCAGGCAAATAACAACAGGGAGTTAAAATTTCCCGCGTATTCATGGTTATATCTAAATGATGTTCTGGGTTATTTAAAAGAGAAGTAGAAAAATAATATTTAATAGCAACCAAAATATATATATTTACACAAATAAAATGAATTGTGAATTTTCAGGACCTGGGGGCTCGATAGTTGGGAAAAAGGGACAAACTAATGAACTCAAGGCATGTAAATGACCAAACTCGGATTGAGTCTTCAAAGTGCTGCGCTGAGCCAAAATACAAATAAATAATTAGGGGGATGACCGGATTAAGGTAACGGCACGCGTCGACGTCTTGCTTAAGTTAAAGCTTGGACGACGAAGGAACGGTGAGCAATTCGTGGAGAAAAATTGCAGAAGCCAAAGATTTACCTCAGAATACGTTGACAAGTAAATACTTGTGCTCATGAACGAGAACTAACGTTCTTGGGAAATATCTAATTATCTAGGGCGGAATTGCGAAGGGAGAACTTCTTGCTTTGGCGCTCATGGAGACGAAAGCGGTGCCAAAGCGAGAAGGAATGTTTCTTGTTCTGGATTGTTAGCCTGTACTACCTTGATCTGGCCGAACCTGACGTTAAATACGGACGAACTATGGTGGCTAAAATCGCCTACAGCTACGGAGAGGATTCTCCCAAGGTAAACAGATGGCAGGGGTGAGGTAGGCGTCTTCCAGCCAGGAATTTAATTACTTGCATCACTCTGGCATTCTTCCAGATTTTTGGCGGAAGGCAAGAATGCCGCAAGGCTTGGGGAAGAAAACCTCCATAACTAACTACAGCTGCATTTCGAAGCCTCTTCTTGTGGCTTTCAGGCCCGTTCTCTCGACTTATGACCTCGTGTGTGATAGCTACGTGGGTTTTTAGGGTCCACGTGGCGCTTCTTGACTCAATTCTTTCACCCCGAATCTTAATGAATTTCTAGATAAACCTAACACATATTTTGTGATGCCATCTTTTAATCTGCCAGCAGGCAATCAAGATTACATGTGACATTGTGGAATTCATTCTTGTCCATTCATTCATTTGATATGTAAATTGATCATAAATGCTGATAAATAATGTTAGTTAATTAGATAATAAATAAAGAGATAGTTAAATGAGGATTCCAGGTCTTCAATAATAAAGAAGAGAGAGACAAGCAGGTAGACAGAAAAACAAAGAAAGAGACAGAAAGAGAGGGGAACGATGAACAAAAACCAAAGCGCAAAAATTTATGCCGATTTTGCTCACTGCTGCAGCCGCTTGATTCTATTCTTAAATTTAGCATGCAAGATGATTCTAAATCAGTTTGAATTCCCTATGACCTTTGAAAAAAGTTTTAGACGCAGGTCAGTGTAGTAGGTCTACATTGCATCTTATTTTTTTACGAAGCTTAAATGACCACTGTCAGTCATGAAAACTCGCCATTTTGGTGTTTTTACTTAAAAGCTTTAAGGTCAAAATATGCTCCTATTTTGCTTATATAAGGAATTTCCTAGAGTCATGAGAGATCTGTATTTAAAGATAATCGTGGATAGCACCAGCAAATTGTGATTTCATTGAAATTTTCATACATCCATCATTTCTGATCTGAGATCTCGTGTATCAGTGTAAATATTGAATACGCTGCTCATGGTAAAGCTACGTGAATTTTCAGATGTAGAAAGGGGTATGATTATCGATGTCAAACGGATAGTACATTCTATTTCTGCAAATATAAATATTTAACATCCCTCGAGCTAAGCCATCACGTTCACATCAGGTAAGAAATTACTACAAACTTAGAACAGTAGACTCCACAAACACAGGTTATTAATGCTCGTGATTAGTGGGGTCAGGCTAGAAATGTAAATGGAAACAGACACGCAACTCTTGATAAAATTTCACCTACATTCGATACCGGAGCAACACGAAGCATATACACCAAGTTTACTCAGCATAATTTAACAAGAAAAGAAAGTACCCTAGAAGACCTTACGGTCCATTCAAAGAGGGTACCTTTGGACTAGCAGTCGAGCGGGCATATCTCTGCTCAAATGCTTTACGTCCTTAAACGGCCACTTTTCAAGACCCTGTCTAGTCTTGACTTGAACTGGTCAACAGATTCACTGTTGACAATTTCCACTGGAAGTGCGTTCCAACTACCGCAGATACTGTAGGTGAAAGATTTTCCATACAGATCGTGGTTGTAACGCTTTAGTTCAGGTTTAAAGCCGTGATTTCTTGTTATGCTTTCAGCAAGTGTGAAAATATCCCTGTAGTCAACATTGTCGAAACCTCGAAGTATTTTGGATACTTGGATGAGCTGACCACACAGTCTACGGGTTTCCAACGAGAACAGATCTACTTCTCTTAATCTATCTTCATAACTATTATGTCTAATAGAGGGAATCTGTTTGGTTGCGTTGCCCTGATTTGCACGCGTTCCAATCTCTTGATGTCGTTTCGAAATCAAAGACTCGAAAATTGTAAGGCATACTCCAGATGCGGTCAGATAAGTGAGTTGTACAAACACAGTACAATGTCCTTGTCCTGTTATCCAAACTGGTGCTTAATTTAGCTCACTTCTATCAACACTTTAGGTAGAAACCCGATCCGGGCCAGGTGTTTTTCGTCATTAGGTCAGTGATCTTCTTTTCTTTTTTCTCCTTCGGGAAAGTCCATATCCTCCAGCTTTTCCCCGAGGATGAATCCGTTAGCTGGGGGATGGAACCACACTCTTCAGTAAACACTTAAGAGAAGTAGTCGTTTATGAGGTTAGTATTTTCTGCAGGTGAGTGCTTTAATGTCCCCTTCTCATTCCTCAAAGATTCTCTTTACAAAGTCTCGACACAGGGAGTTCCTCAGACCGCTTAGCCGCCCTTATGCTGGACTTCACTCTCCTGGCTAGCCTCCGGTATTCGTCAAAGTCACCCGAGATCTTCAATTGCCGATATACATTTCTCTTCTCTCTATGCAATTGGCCGATTTCAGAATTTAACCACTTTGGTTGAACATAAGACCGACAGGGGCATTTCAGAGGGATGAAACGCGATTGAAGACTCATGAATGTGGTTTTGAAACTGTTGACGGGTCTGAAAACAGCCTCGCACACTTCTAGAAACAGGACCAGAAAACAATGAAAAGTATCCTTTTAAGCACTAACACATCGAACATAGTGTTACATTTCACCTTTGCTCGTAACATTTCTATTGGAACCATAGACAGGGGACAACATGTAGCATAGCCCGATAATTCATGGTTTAATTAGTTTCAAGTAAATATTAAGTTTAGAGGTTAGTACAGATCCCTTGAATCTATAGATTTCAATTCTCAATAAGGCACCATTGAAGATGGTGGTATTTTTTACTGAAAATATTGGCTACTTTAAAAATATAGATTCGGTTTTAGTTTGCAATGTAAATATACTCCCTCCCTTAACGTGAACACATTGGGATAAAAAGTAGAATAGCCATTTATAGAGAGAAAAATGGAATTCAAAATTAACATTATTATCTTGTTTGTCCGAAAAACCAACGTTCATGTATTGGACATCTTGTTCGACAGAATATGATAATGACCATAACAGTTTGAAGGAGTTGAAGTTAATTTGTGTCAAAGTGAAAGTGAGTCAATATATTAAAACAATTTTGATTGTTTTTATTTCAAATTACAGAAAAGATTTTGCTGATAACCATATCTATTGAAAGAACCAAACAAACAAGTTAATTCACGCTAAAATAAATAGAACTTGTTCGAGGATCTTTAAACTATAAAAAAATAAAGAATAATTTTGTTTCGAAATGACAAATTATCTCTCTCCTATTCTTTATCAGGTTGCACAAAATTGTCAACTAATGAAGATCAGGAAAAGGGAGACATAAAACAAACTGGTCGACGTTTTTATACTCTTGGTAAAAATTTTTCTTATAAGAGATCGAAAATAGATCCTATCTAGTTGTTTTAATTTGTTGATAACAATATTTCAAATATTTTAAGCGTGATCGCATAATAATAACTAATAATAATTTACATTTATTTTATATACAGCAATGCATATCTTATGACGTTGATTAATTATCATTGCAAAGACATTGAATCCGTACACATTCTACAGTACAGAAAGAAAATAGAAAGTACCAATAAGAAATGTGAGTGGTGCCTGAAAATCCTGTGAGAGATAATAAATACGTACATGACTCTTATGTGAATACTAATTTTGTTGTAAGATTTTCTTTACCGTCATTATTTTATCTCAAGTAATTAAATACCTAAATAAATATATCGTATTGTATTAAATATAAATTTAATCAGTTGTTCGAAAATTATTAATAGCAATAATATTAATACGAATAATTATGGACCCAGGGTATTGAAAAGTATGGGTACATTGCACAACACGTAAACATTATGCAAAGATTGAGGGAATATGACATTGGAAAAAAATGGAGTAACACAAAGAAATTCAGTTAAACATTCCACTTCACGTGACACTTCAATTATTTCATCCAAATAAGTCAGGAAATATATTATTTTGGCTAATTAACTAAATAAAGTGGGAACAACGAGAAGCCTCTCCCCTGAAAAGGTTTTATTAAAATGGACGATTTACTACACTACTACACTCAAGCAGAATACAAACTTAAAGTTTTTAAAGCTTTATATTTTGTCACTCTTTTCTATGGTTATAAAATGAATATAAAATCCTCCTTTTTCTAATCGTAATGGTTAAAAGAAATTTAATAAATTTAAAAAATGATTGTTACTTTCGTCATGATTTTGTTGATAAGCTATTCAAAATCTTTCCTCATCGGGTTACTGATATCATATAAATATTGGCGCAACGGACTAGCTAAATTAAAATACCAACGTCAATTATAATAATTTTAATTCAATTGAACTCTTCTCATTCACCAAATTGAGTTTCGATTCTGCTATGCGCTATAGATAGTCTTTATTTGATTCGCACATTATATGTACTAGTGTATCGGTGCCGTCAAAAATGACGGCATTATATTAAAGTTAGAGCTATATTTCATTCGTAAAAACTGTTTTTAAATAAAAAAACTCGCCGCTTCCTATCTATATTAAATCAATATACATACCTATGTATATCTATTTTGGTTTCTTTATCATATGTATATATATATATATATATATATATATATAAACCAACCCCACACCCTAATTATGGTCGGCAGAAGTGGGTATTTGCGGTACTTTTTGCGGTACTGTGGTACTGAGGTTCCCAAAAGTATATATATTATATAAAAAATATAGGTTACTTCAGCATTTTTTCAGTCGAAAATATATAAAAAATTTACAATTATCTTATTTATTTTATAATTTAACAATATATAGTCGTTTTATATTATACTTATAAAAAAGAAAATGGTAAAGTAACTTTATTTTTTTATATAATACAAAGTCGTTGAAATATAAACTACAATTTTTTTTCCAAATAAATAGCTTAGCTTCGCTTAGGGAACTCCATCGAGGTCGATGATGACGGATGTCCTCAAGGCGCTCTCCGACCTTGGTCAGGGTCGGTTTGCTGACGACATCAAACCTGCAGTAGATTTAAACGAGTAAGAAGGCGTGCTCACTTCAAACCCGTATCTTGACCAAAGGGAGTAGAATCCTTGTGGTAGGAGAGGACTCAAGACGTCCAGGCTTCCTCTTCGGATGCAGGGGGCTGCCGAGACACCGGCCTGCTGGTGCTCGCCTATAGTCTGCCCCAGTCCTAGTTTTATTATCGAGGTTATCCTTCCTCTAGCCTTTACCTAAAGAGGTAGCCCTACAAGGCAGCAGGGTGGTTGTTGGGGGCTGCGGATTCTTCAGTCTGTCGAATGTCACCTAGCGCCGGCCCCCACTGCGTGACGCGCATTTGCCTACAATCGGACGTATGAAAATCCTTCGTTGGGTGTCACTATGTTTGTGTGATGGAACTAGAGTACTTTTAGGGAGCACCAATGGTTCTTACCATATTTTTTTATTAAAATAAAATGTTTTTCATTCATACTTGGTTAATTGTTGAGCAAACCACCTTAATCAATAGAGACCGTTCATGAGGTATCAATCAACCTCTCTTTAAACTCTTTCCATTAATTTTAAGGCGATTAATCACATTGAGCCAAAGTTTATCAAAATATTGAGATAATTCCTGAAATTTCTGAGCTGCATTCTCTTTATTCTTTGATTTTAGGACCTCATTAAAAAAATTATAAATAAATACACGACGGGTATTAATATTATAGATAATCTCACAGATAAATAGAAGGCAATTTTCACTACAGCCTTCATCATTATACATAGCAGTTTTACCACTGACCATAACTCTAAATTAGTGAAAATCAGTCGTAAAACCAGTACCAGATCATTATTACATATTATAATTATATTTGAAAGAACAACGTTTGCGTAAAACTTGAAGTATTCGTTTTTTCGGGGATAATAATAAGGCGGAACAGCAAATTTATAGGAGGGCTCAAAGGGAGGAATTAATTGGTTTCAGGAGGTTTCAATGGCTCTTCCTGGATGGTTCAATGCGTGTTTATTTAGGGTCTACATTACATGGGATGATGAGCTCTGCAGTTTCTCCGACAAATCAGTTCCTCTCTCCAGTGATTCCTTGATTGGTTTTCAGTGGAGATTGAAGATCTTAATTGGGCAGGGAAGCATCCATGTATTCTCACACAAGGGTCATTCGGTGATCAAATGGGCCTCAACTGGTCCTGGGTGAGGGCTTACTGGTTGTTTAGTGAAGAATCAAAGAGCGCTCAATTGCAATACAAGGAATGATCATCTGTTGATTTGGGAAGCCTCAATGGCTGTAAAAATGAATATATCATTAGGGCTTAGGTGGGAGCTGGTCATTTCGGGCAGAAAATTGGTTAGAAAAAATCTATATAGAAAAGTTTGAAGATAAATTAATTAAAAATATGTGGAATAAATATAACCATAGATTGAGTCATTTCCTGATGTTACCTGTAATATGGCTGCCCATTATAAAGCTGATACCCCGTTACAAAAGGCTTGTGTAACGTACAATAAAAATATAAATCATTTACTCTGAAAATACAAGAATAATTATACTGCACTATTAGAGAAAAACATACTTTCCGAATTTTCCCCAAAGAAATCTCAGACCCTATAAAACATAAACAAATTAAAATAAAACGATTCTCCTACACAAAACAAACTACAACAAATATAACACCTCACCGCATTCAACGCCAAACTCTAAACAAAAATACAAAAGGAAAACTGGAAAAAATACATGAGAACAATATTACATAAGAAGACCTCGAAGTAGCTCTGATTAACTTTAAAGTAAATAGTCTCTTCACATTCAAACCCTAGCCCATAAAAAGTAATCACTGATTATTCACAACAATAAAATAGCCTCAAGCAATGTCAGTAATCATACCCAATCTACTACACCCTGGTTGGTTGAACCTATCCAGTCCCACTATAAAGAAAGCAAAGTGGGCTTATGATTTAAGTTTTGTGATTTTCTTTAGTTGCCCTTAGAAGCAAGAGGTTGTGGATACGTCGGTGTCCTTCTTGTGAGGTAGTCGGCTGCATGTGTTTGCTGAATCTGTTAGTCTGGTTTGATGTTGATTCAATCTATAGTTAAAACTCAGTTGATAATTATTCACACTATCATGCAGGGGTAAGTGTATTCGTCTCAGTTTTTGTGTTTAATCACAAGCTATCTAGGCATAATAGCTTCCAAGATCTCAACAGATATCTCCTTCATTTAATGCTGAAGGAGATATTGTAGTTTGAATTAAAAGGCTCAGTAGAGTTTCAAAGTTGCAGAAAGTGACAGATGTCGCAAGTTTTCTCCCCAGGGTTTTGATAGAAATTTCTTTAGCAATATATTTCTAGATCTGTATAAAAGATCAGACAGATTCATCAAAAATTCAAGAGAAAATAAAAACTACATTTGCTGATGGTCCATTTATAACTTATGGGAAATTAATACATAAAACGTGGTGTGGTGAACGATTAGATGTTTTTCGCAAACCAAATTAGCAGATTAGCTAGATTAGGGTGATTTAAAGATAAAGGATTGGAAAGAATTACTAAATTGGCTTTTATAAATTGCTTCCATAATTGTTTATAAATTATGGATTGAAGATGGAATTTTAGTATACTGTGAAGAGAATGTGGAAAGGGGAATTCTGTCGTTAATGGCTGTGAAGCAACCCAGTAAAAATAACGTACGGCCTGTGCTTGATTATAGAGAGTTAAAAACTTATGTGAAGCGTCATATTGGGGTGAGATGACGCATGTATGCAATCAAAGATTTAGGAAGTGGAAACAAACGGTGGGTAATGTTGCTGTTGTCGACTTGAGATCTATTTATTTTCATATTAGAATTGAAAAGAAATTTTGAAAGTACCAACTGGTAAGTTATAAGGACAAAACATAATGTCTTACAAGATTTTGGTTTGGTTTGAGTTGTGCACCCTGAATCATGTCAAAAAGTTGAAAACCGTCTTAGCCAAGAGTGATAGAATTAAAGAGTTAACAAGTTCATATATATGTAGATGATATAGTGGTTAATGAGTCACAATTATGTAACAGAGATTTAGAGAAACACTCAAAGCGATTTGGATTTATCACAAAAATCGCTGAATCATTGGATAAGGAGCAGTGCTTGGACTGAAGTTAAAGATAAATAAGGTTGTAGACCTATTACACTGGTCTGCGTCAAAAATGTACCTTAGGTTTTCTATAGTGTTTCTTAATAAAATTGACCTCCTAAATCCGAATCTGTCATCCGTTTATCTCTATCACCTCCAGTTTTTGCGATACAGGGGGTGATAATAATTTTATAGTTTATACATCTCCTATATTACATCAAATTTCAATAGTTTTTGCATTGTTCTATTCGCAGTAAATTTTGTGTACATTTTAAGTAATTATGCAAATAGGTTCATATTTTGCAGATTAAAAATTGCTTAGCATTACAATAATAATAAGAAGAATAATACTGGTTAAGTTAAAAATGAACAGAAAATGTAAGAATAGCTCCGACAGATTTTGCTATGTTTGCGGCAAAGTGACTTTTCCCGAGCAGCAAAGTACAATCCATCCTGTAATTAAATCTTTGTATCATGCATATTTTGGAGTAAAGCTAAGAGATCAAGATAAAAGTTTTGCACCACATATCTGCTGCAAGGGATGCTACATAAGTTTAAGACGCTGGAGTCAGGGCGAACAGAAGTCCCTCTCTTTTGGTGTTCCCATGGTGTAGAGAGATGGCAAGGACCACACTACGGACTGCTATTTTTGCATGACAAATCTTAAAGGTGCGCACTGTATCAAGTATTTAAGCTTTCTGTATTATACTGGCTCCTGAAAATGTCATTATTATGCCAAGACTTAGCATAAAATTAAAAACTAACATAGTTCACTTCAGCATGAACATATCCTTTACTAAACATTTATGTACTATCTGCAACTCCAAATCAATTCCTTTATGTAAAATGCAATTATATTTTCCACATGTATAAATAAGGAGAATAAACATAGTGTGGCATATCCGGATGTTCCTTCTGCCATCAACCCCCTGTCATATGGCCCAGGAATTTCTATACCTTCTCCCCCTGAACATATAGAGGTACATGAAGAGATTAATATGGAAGTTGACCAAGATTATGACACATCTGAGTCTTATCAGGTTTCCACACATGATATGGTCGCAAGACCATTCACTCAAGTTCACTTAAATGACCTGACCAGGGATCTGGGGGTTTCAAAGGCGAATACACAACTTCTTGGCTCTCGACTTCGTGAAAGTAATCTTCTCGCTTAAGAAACAATATTTAGGGGGGGTACAGAAATAGAGAACAAGAGTTTCAAAGCTATTTTTTACAGCATTCTTTCAGCTCTTTAGTATACTGCGCTAATATTAAATGACTTGTTGAGGCCCTTGGAATTCCCTAAAACCCATTAGAATGAAGAGTGTTCATAGATTCCTCCAGTAGAAGTTAAAAAGCTGTGTTACTGAATATTGGTAACAAGATAGCTTCCGTTCCTATAGACCATTCAATCCAACTTACTGAAAGTTATGAAAATATGAAAAAATTGCTGGATGCAATAAATTACTCTAGCTATAAGGGGAGGATCTGTGGTGACTTAAAGGTAAGATCATTTTACACTTGGCATTTCTAAGCTTTTTGATATTAAAATTTTCATTTATTATTGTTAATACTTGCATACACCTTTTGGTCAACTTACATTTTACAAGAATGCAAATCTGGAAATCATGAGTCATTTTTTAGTTATATTTTTGGTGGAAGTGTGTCCCTATAGGTTAATGCATCCTATTGGGTTAATGGGGAACTTATCCTAATTGAAAAGGTATACAACACAACTCAATAAACACAAAATAAGATGTACATCTATTCAATTAGTTCCAATACGATGATTTAATGCATCGGCATCCAGGATTTTTCAGTACATATTCATATTCTTATTGTTTTAAGAAATATTACTTTGAATTTGTTTTTAGAAATATTACAATTTGAATTTACATACCCTTCTAAATTGCTTTTCAGGTAGTGTCTCTTACGCTTTGGACGCAAACAGCCTACACGAAGCATCCCTGTTTCCTATGTTTATGGGACAGTCGTGCAGATAGTATGCCCTATGATAAGAAGGTTTGGCCTCCACGAGAAGCATTTAGAATTAGATCGAACAATGTGATAGCTGAACCTTTAGTGCCTCCTCAAAAAATACTCCTCCCTCCACTGCATATACAGCTTGGAATAATGAAAAATTATGTCAAAACCCTTAATAAAGTAGGCCATGCTTTGAAATTTCTTCTTCAAAAATTTCCACAAATCAGTGACGTTAAGCTCCATGGGGGAATTTTTGATGGACTTCAAATCAGGAACTTGATCAGCAATTTGATGCATCAATGAAGAACATAGAAAAAGATGCCTGAAAAGCTTTTAAAGCTCTAGTTAACAATTTTCTAGGCAATAAAAGAAGCCTAGAAGAATATGTTGCCTTGGTTAATCAGCTCTTAACAAGTCTCCAACATTTGGGAGCTCGAATGTCTATAAAGATACACTTTTTACAGTCCCATCTGGATTTTTTCCCGACAACTGCGGGGATTACAGTAAAGAACAGGGGCAAAGATTCCAACAGGACATAAAAACATTGGAATCCAGGTACCAGTGTAAATGGAACGGAAACATGCTTGCTGACTACTGTTGGTGTTTGAAGCGTGATGCACCAGATGACAGGCACAAACGAAAATCGTCAAGGGCGTCTGTTCTTCGAAATTATAATTATTTTTTTTATTATGTTGCATTCTTTTATTTTTTGTTTATTAAAAGAATTATAGTTTACATACGTGTATTCCTGTTTATATGATATAACAGTAATAATGCATTATTAGATAGAGAAAGTTGTTTTTTTTTTTAAATTCAGAAAAAATGAGGTAATCTCAATGAAAATGGTGTATGCTCTACTGAGAAAATCTGACCTGATTAAACAAATATACATTCATTTTTGAGCTCAAGAGGTTGGATTTATTAAGAAACTACAAAGAAATCCTGGGGAACAGAAAATCTTTTTCAAACGCAGGCCTGTGTTATTCTTTAGCATTGTACCAAAAGCGCATTATTTTGAATCTGTGGGAAATTAGTATGGCATTATCCAATCGCAAGATTGATTCGAGTGTTATGCAGCTATATTAGAAGAAAAGCAGAAGTTACTGGATGGGAGGAGTATATGGGAGATATGAGCATATGGCTTTCTTTATGATGAAGAAGACTTTAGATAAAGTGAAAGGAATCTTGTTTGTGCAAAAAAAAGGAAGTGAAAATGTGTGGTGTGACGCTAGAAAGATTTCTGTTGGCGCTTTGCTTGAATTCGATTGATATGGTGTGAAAGATGTTACTTGGGTGAGAAAAAATGTGATTTTGATCATATTAATGTTGCCGAGCTGGAAGCTGTATTGAAGGGATTCAATCGTGTGCTAAAGAACTACCCCAATTACTAATAAACAGAATTATATAAAAATTATATGCTTGATATATATATATATATATATATATATATATATATAGGTATATATATATATATATATATATATATATATATATATATATATATATATATATATATAGTTACGGTAAACAGAAAACGAGGGGGGGATTCATTTGATTTGTACATTTTAGCATTTATTTGAGCAATTTTATGGTCCTAAAATTTACAATTAAAATCATAAGCTAGAAGTTTTAAAGTTGAAACAAACAAGAAACTAAGGAAAAATATCCAATTGCGACTAAAAGGGGGGGTATATTACCCCCCAAACTAAAAGGAAGTATGACTAAACTTTAGTATGTATATAAAAATATTCACGTTTGAAAATTAGATCATTTAATATTTGGAAAAGGGTATATGCGAATCTTTGGTTGAATCACAAAAAAAAACCACTCAACGGACATTAAATTTATCGAATGCTTGTAAACGGAAGATTGGAGGAAACTGTGTTAAAGTGAGTATTAGGAATACAGAATTGGGTGAAGATAAATCGGTATTAAGGAAATGGGAAAGAAATTTTAATGAGACAGGATCCATAATAGTCTTCAAAGATTAAAAAATTTGTATGAAGGCTTCGACTTTACAATATAAGGATTGAACCCGAACTGAAAAAATCTCTCATGGAAAAAGCATCCCTATCCTATGGGTAATTCCCAGGTTGAAATCAATATGACCCTGAGGGAGCACATTTTAATGCTAATATACTTCTTCTGATACAATTTAAGCAATAAAATTCATAAATTACGCAGCACTTCGCCTCGGGAGGGATTCTGCCCTTAAGGTTAGATGGGAATAAACAACGCGACGATTCCTTTCAATTTTTGGACAGTGCTTGTGACTAAAGTTTATCGCAAGCGGACCTTTGTAGGGCAAATTTTTCCCAGGTAGTAATTCAAACACCAAGCGTGACTTATCACCTGGCAAAATTTCTGAACTCGATCATCGTGCCCTACACCCCATCAGACTACACACTTCCCTCCTCTTCAACTCTTCTAGTTATCCTTTAGACTTCTCAACCCGCAACCGTACTAGCTTCTTTGGACGTAGAATCTCTATTCACAAATGTTCCCGTTGATGAAACCATCGAATTTATAACCCCTGCCATTTGCCATACTCAAGGCTCTACACCCCTCACCATTCGTGAAGACATATTGCGACAGTTCCTCCAAGCATGCACAAAAGAAGCCCCGTTCTACGGTCCCGATGGGAAAATGTACGTGCAAATTGATGGCGTCGCGATGGGGTCACCCCTGGGCGTCCTCTTTGCGAATTTATACATGAGCTCCGTTAAGAACAAGATTTACAAGAGCAATATAGTGCCAAAGCCTCACATCTATGCGCACTATATCGATGACATGATTTTGAATACTAATAACCTTGAACAAGTGAACGGCCTAGTTGAAACATTGAAGAACAACTCGTGTCTGAATTTCACCCATGAAACGGAAAATAAAGGATCCCTTCCCTTCCTTGATATCCTCATAAGTGTCCAATAGTCCAAATTTGTGACCCAAGTATACGTTAAGGCCACGAATTTGGGATTCTCCTTAAACGGTTCTTCTGAGTGTTCTGAACGTTACAAGAGCTCAGTCACCAATGCCTTAGTTAACAGGGCAATTTCTCATTTATCCTCGTGTACGGCTGTTGATCACGAATTTACGTGGGCTTCCCGAGTTTTCATTAACAACGGCTACCCACAAGAATCCATCGACGCCTCCATAAAACAGAAAATGAACTTGGCTGCTAGCCCTGGCGTCAGGTCTACTGCGAAGAAGAGTAATATAGACCTTTATTACAATGCCAATATGAACACCGGCTACCTTGAAGGACGAAAAGGCTCTCAAAGCCATTCTCCATCGTAACATGACCCCAACCGCTTCTAATACGGATATTTATCTAAATATACTAAAAGACCAAGAAAATAAGTAGTTGCATCATGAAGGACAGCTGTCTCCCTCCACAGAGCGAACTCCAGGAGACTAACGTCGTGTACGAATATTCGTCTAAAGTCAGTGACTGCGAACACCGCAATTCAAAGTAGATCGGCGTAACCTCCACACCCCTGTCAAGGCGACTGACAGCGTACCTTCAAGGTGGCACGATTTAAAAACACGCCCACTTTCATGGTACCATCCTAACCCGTGAAAAACTGAATCAGGACACTTGAAAAATACTGAGACTCCAAAATCGCAGAAGATTGCGGATGGCCGAAGCTGTAATCATTGAAATGAAGAAACCGTCAATTAACGTGCAACTTCAGCCGGAAATCATACTCCTGACATCTCAGCGTCTCCGAGTTAACCACCGTTAAAAGAAGCACGTTTTAAAACTTCATTTTCCTTTCCTTGCTTTGCCAGAGAATTAGATCGGAGCGACAAATAGTCAGACAATTCTTATATGGCCTTTGTCATATCAATTGTGATA
The DNA here is from genome assembly GCA_963969495.1 of Ceratothoa steindachneri. NCBI lineage: Eukaryota > Metazoa > Arthropoda > Malacostraca > Isopoda > Cymothoidae > Ceratothoa > Ceratothoa steindachneri. The sequence continues at coordinate 65,834,312 of OZ018322.1, read as the reverse complement.
TTGTCGAGTCGAAAAATTAACTTTATATCAAACTTGGTAAAAAAGATGACTGGTATTATTAGATTGCAGGTGTTATAGGTTTTTATTAGGCCATACGAATAAGCTAATGATCAACCACTAGAAGAGACTAAGTCAATAATTGATTTGTGATTTTTAAAATATTTTTTATGTCACTATTAAAATTTTTAATCTTCCCCTAATAAGACCAATCATCAGTGCCACTGGACCAATCCAATATAAACTATCAAAATATCTAGTAAATTTACATTCTCCGATCTAAGGATCGATATTAGCCTCACATATAAAAAATTCAGTTATTTTTTGCAATAAATTATACAATATGAATTTAATACCAGACCTGAGATTAGCCAGTTTAAATGTTATCTCGTTTTTCACTAAAGTGCCCGTTAAAGCCATATTGGATTTCCTAGTTGGTATTCTTAATTCTTATGATTTGTCTTTACCGTCCAACTCAATCATTTAACTCATTTGTTTATGAATTAAAAAATCTAAATTTAGTTTCAATGGTAAATTCTACGAACAAGTGTTTGGCATGGCTATGGGTAATTCCTTATCTCCCTTATTGTCAAATATATATATGAGATATTTTGAAACGAGGCTGATTCCATCGGTTTGATCCACTCAAATTCTTTGGTACTGTTATCTCGACGATGTCCTGGGAATTCTAAAAGGAGATTTTGACCTAGATGGTTTTGCAATATTTATGAATTCATTAGTTCCGTCAATTAAATTTACTTTAGACTTAGAAGAAAGTAATAGCCTTCCTTTACTATATGTTCTAATAATTAGATAACCAGACAAGTTTAAGTTTTCTATTTTCAGGAAACCGACAAATAATTTATCCTATGTCCATTTTTATTTAACTCATTCTAAAAATATTAAAACAGCAATATTTTCTTAGATGTAACTTATGGCCCTCGAATATGTAGTCCTGACTATATAGACCAAGAATTTAAAAAAATTGAGATTACCTTCAATCTATGTTATCCAAAATATTTTTGGGAAAACTGCATATATAAAGCTAAAAAAACATTCTATAACCGCAAGTTAAGGAGAACAGAACCTTTACACAACATATTACTTTTACGTTACCATGATAGTTTCTTGTATGTAATACCAATATGTAACTTTTAATGACAATTATACATCTAAAAATATGTTGGTAAAACACAGCCCAAGGAAAGATAATAATGTAATATACAGTATACCTTATTTGGATTGTAATTTATTCTATGTAGGTCAAACTTCTAAAATATCTCTGTACGATTAAGCAACATCAAAATGCAATATCTAAGGGATATACAAATAATTCTTTGGCCGTCCACAGGCTTAAGATGGGTCACAAGATTAACTGGTCAAAAGTAGATACCATAATGCATATAAATGATTTTATTAGCAGAAATATCTTTGAATCGTTCCTAATCTCCAGCACAAAGGAGAGAAATGTAAATATTAGCCCAGGTTCATTTTCCCTAGATCCAGTCCTATCTTTCTTCCTCAAATCAAACTTATCAGAGGTCATAAAAATCTGACCATCTGATTTTATAGGGAAAACATAGCTTTATATAAATACACTGTTTCTCCATTTCATAAACCAATCAATCTTTATTTTTCCTACGTGGTACAACCAAATATTTATAATTATTCACGTGTTACCTCTCGTAAATTTTACCTATATATATATATATATATATATATATATATATATATATATATATATATATATATATATATATTTATATGTATGTATATATATATATATATATATATATATATATATATATATATATATATATATATATATATATAGTGTGTTCGAAAACTAATGGTACATACTTTGACAGTAGGTATTAAGCCTCAAAAGAATGACTTTTACAAGAATAAGTAAATGTCAAAAGATCGATCGTTTTCGAGCTATCGAATCGTAAATTTGAGTATGGTATAACTAACTCTGGTGTGGGCAGTCCCCAGAGTAGTAGGTGAGGGAAACAGAGTTGAGTACATACTTTATTATGGAATTGGAATTAGAATAAGTGTTCGAAATGTCCTCCCTGTACGTCAATGCAGGTCTGGTACCTACGCAGAAACGTTTCTAAAACATCATATATTAATTTATTTACGCTTTGCATATTTATAATTATTTTTTTCTATTTCAGCAACAAATTATTTAAATCCAATGAATATATACCAACTATGTAAATAGGAGTTGGCTCGTTCCCCGGAAACACTTCCTACTTTTCCTGTTATTTAAGTTTCACCACTTTTATCTGCTTCTCCTGACACCTCTCCAGGGAAATAAGGCGGAGGTCCCACACTTTTCACCCTCTTTATACATGGAGAAAAAATAACCAAATAGCATTTATTAATTGGCCACAGTAGCTACTCAAGGCCGACCTAAGAGCACAGTCACACACCTGATAAAGGAGGCATAGTGTCTACGAAGATGTATGGCAAATCAGCCTCGAACAATTATAAGACTTCCGTCTGAATATACCCGAGGAAATTTGAAGGCTCATGGCTAAACAAACAAATTTTTATGTAAATAAAAAGGATTTACCCAAATTAATCTATTTTCTACCCGTAAGGGAGAATTAAACTAGTAAAATTGAGAATAAATTCAGGCTTGTCAAAACTAAATTCAAATTTGTCTTCTAGTAATTATTTATACAAAATGTTGCTCTCTTCTTACACGGATATATAGTCATAGCGTGAAATATTTAGAAATTACCATCTTTTAATTAGTGATAAAAAAATTAGATAAAAGTAAACAAAAGCTCACAAAACATCTTAGACTTTCAAATACAGAGCTACAACGATACATAACCATCACCCAATCACTTTTCAGTATGTATGACTTGTCATAAGCTCATAAAAGAGGAACGGTGCTCGCCCTAACATATGCTCAATATGTTTGTGCATAAAAAATATTGAATTAGCTAACCTCGCTTCTCTCTGAAGCCGTTGCGTTGATATTTTCGCCGCAATATGTAATTCGTTCCTCAAAATTCGGGAAAAATTACTTAGGTAAAAGAGTCATATTAGGATTAAGGTAGATAGCCTCTTAACCAATTTAAGTGTTAACGAAGCGCCTGAGGCTCTATCTAGCGTATTGCTAATCTTAAGTCAAACCTCTCTTTTAACCAAATTAAAATTGTTAACCTTGTAAAAATATGTTATCAACAATGTATTAATTAGTAATATTGATTTCTTTCGTCAAAAATATGGACTTATCTCCTACTCTATCTAAACATTTTGTGAAGCATTTTGAAGTTTCTGTACTTAATTGTGTTATTCTACATCCAAATTTGCATTGTATAGGTGCGTAGATGCCATATCCATTTGACATATATTCCAACACAATTTCAAAGAAAAATGGGAAATTGAGAAGTGGTTTGTCATTGTTGATCTCCAAATTGCAAGAGTCATAGATCAAACTAGCTTCTCTGTTTTTCGTAAACTGAACCATTCCTATTCGTGCATCCATCTTAATATGTTTTTACAAAGGTATGTCCTTTAGAGCAATTAGAATGTGTGATCCTAAACAATTACAAGGTGAAATTACATTTACAAACTCTACATTAATTGAAATATATTATAAACCTACACATCAATAACGAGAGATTATTATACTTTCTTAATGAAAAATACAATGAAATTAATATAAAATGTTCACCTTCCCATTTACTTCTCTGCTTAGAAGATTACATAAGCAGTGTCATATCTCCCAACGGAATCACTTTGGAATGCCCTTTTTAAATCCTCAAATCTTTCCTTTAAATTAATCTTAAGATCAACAAGAGTAAGCATCCGTATAGCTAATTCTTGTAAATCCACCAACATATATTAGAGAGAATGGGAGATCGTTGAGATAAAGATTTTTTAGCCAGTAGTGCATCCAATATTTGCAATCATATCCAGAAGTATAAGCTACCTAAACAGGAAATAAGTTATGCCTACTTAAATAATTTACCTTTGCATTGATTTTCGCCAAAGAAAAGATATAGAATTAGTATTAATTATAAATCCCTAATTTCATAAATACAAAAGATAAGGAAAATTAGTACGAATAGGAACAGGTTGAAGATCTTTCAAGTTCAGGAAAACCTACGTCGAAGAAGAAGATACAGATATTCTCACGAAACCGGAGTGCAAGGATTCCTGTTTAACAAATAAAGATACAGAAATCATAAATTGAAAATAAAGTACAGAGAAGAAGGAGGTCTGAGGCTTCTTTACAGGGAGAGATCACTGAAATTGAATAAAAATGAAGATATACCAAGCCATTATTCCATCAGGTATGGTGTATTCAGTTATACCTATGCACACCATCTTGAAATCAAACATTATTAAACTAAAAAGAATTTCAAACAAAGCAGCCTAAATAATATCATACGCAGGAAAAGAAATGAGAAAACATCGTGATATTCACAGAGGAGCTTAAATGATACTGATCAGCAAAGTAATTGAGGAAATAGCAAAGAAACAAATAGAAAAACCAAAGGAGGAAATTGGAGATGAAATCACGAAGATGATAACCCAAGGGGAGTATGGGAGATCACACCGCCTCTTCTTTACCATATAGCAAAAATTAAGAGAATGCGGAAAAGATTTAATAACGAAGGAATGCCCAAAGGCCTCAACTATAAAATATAGTCTTTCATCATCAAGGAAATTTGTTGAAAGTATCTCTGTTCATGTTTTTGCGGAGAATTTAGTTCACCATGTAGACACGGTTAAACGATTTCTGAAGGACTCTATGCTCTAAGTAAGAAGAGATCCTAGGGTGGGACGTCAAATACTGTGACAGCTAATGATTTTAGTAATATTGACCGCCAGTTACGTGGGTAAACCGGACAAAAAAGCAAAGTGATTTTCAGCTCCGCTGGATTTCTCGTATGCAGAAGACTACCAGCAACCGTATTTTAGGGACAATGGCTTTCATGCAGGCTCCACTGAAACAGCATCCTTTAAGATCTCGTCACAAACTCTGCAATGGGCCCAAAATTAGATAATATTGGACATGAGTAGCGTTTTCTTCACTGGCGAGACCAATGCAAACCTTAACGGATCTAACAGATGGGCATATGGTTGTGTTTTTCAGAGAGGAGAGTCAACATAGTTTGCAACCTCAACAGCAAGAAGGAGTAGCCGTGTTTTGGGCAGACATAGAATTTTTGGTCAATTCACTATGCAGGATGAAGCTAAAGTGACCGCAGCCGGCCAAGGCAAACTCTTGAAGGAAGCCTTGGATGCTTGGCCATATGACATACAATGGTCACTTTTAATAAATTCTAGTTTTCATGCATGATAACGCTCCCCCTAACTCTGACATGTCCACCTAAACGTTGATGGTGTGCCTGCCAGCCTCTCCCGATTTAAACTTATTCGAAATTTTGCGGTGCATCATTAGATAAATTTTTATGCTAATGGACGTCATTTTTTGTGTAATGAACTCTTACTGACGTCCCTTAAAGCTGCATAAGAGGCAGTCCAGCCTGCTTCTATTCAAAAATTGACACATCCCATTAATGATAGGGTTCTTGAAGTCATTTGTCGAAATGGCACTCATATTGACAAATAATCCATTATGTCAATCAATTGCGTAATATAATTATGGTGTTCAGTTGGATATACATATACGCAAGGTATACTTAATGTGCGTAATTAACTTTTGTTTTCTCCAAACTATGTCGAGATGGGCTACATTCATTCAAAAACGACGAATCTGAAATAAGATTTGAAAAACGTAACACGGCATAATGAAAATATAGCATTAGTATTAAGAGATTCTGTTGCCCAGCTGGGAAAAGTTTCATCTAAAGGGATTTACACACAAACTAGAAATCCTAACCTTATCTAAAAGTTATTAGGGTGGGTGATTGTGTAGGGGATATTTTTTTTTTAATAAAACATATTTATATATGCCTAAGATATTGTTTTTTGCCTTTTAATCAAACCATAAAATTTTGGCAAACTTATCTCCACGGGTTAACGCACAACAAAAGGTGCAATATATATATATATATATATATATATATATATATATACATCGTCTGAATGTCCAAATAGTTTGCATTTATCAATTGATGATATTATAACTCAATCTAAAGTAAATCTTGCTCACACTGATCCCAAATTGATAGATGGTACCGGATATATTTTTCTCCCACCAAAATATGTGTAATCAGCGGTAATAAAGAAGTAAATGTTCGAATAAACAACAATTCTGCTGACAAACGAATCGAAGAATCTTATTTCATATAGTGATTCTCGATTTTGCCTCTTTATTGTCAACTTCTTGCCATGATTCTAGTGTTTTTCTTTTTAATTCATGTTTTCGTGAAACCTTCTCTTTCAGCCACTCTCGAATTTAATAATCCATCGGTTAAGAGTGTACTCTGAAATTTGAGGATGCCATACATTCATTGTAATAAATTTGTGTGTATTCAGAAACGCCAATGTGGACTTAATTAAATCTGAAACTGCTCAATTTTGTTGACTACAAAAATCCTTTTTGGGATAGAGACGATGTCAGTCTGCCAACAAAATTATCCTTAAAGTTGAGACAGATATTGCTGTTTCCGATGCAACCTATTCACCAGTATATCACATTTTAACCCCATATATATAGTTCGATTTTGAAGGTTTCGTAGAATTTCTATTGTAAAATCTTAAGGAAAACTGAACCTTAACTTAACATCAACTAAAAATTTATCTAGGAATAATCTGCACATTGCGTTTTTTTATTCTTCACAATGATTTTTTTATCGAATTAAAAGTTCTTTTGAATGCTTTTAGATACCACGATTTCACTAGAAGTTGCAGAGAACCTTTAACAATATTCCAATTTATTGGGATTGTACGTTGCGATATATGAGTTACAGGGTTGTCTACCTAAAAGAAATATTATCACTTATGTAATTAATATTTTAGGAGACTGTAGTTGCTTTAAGCCTACCACCCTACGGTTTTTTGGTGGCGGTTCCTCAATAGCGAATCATCTCTATGGTTTTTCCAATACACTTCTCTTCAATCCTTGGCCACGGAACTCGCCAAAAAACTTCCACTACCGCATCGTTTTTAATTTTAGGAAGGTTTACTAATGAGAAAACGGTCTTCTGACAAAGTTATTTATCGGACTGAGAAAATGAAATATAAGTAAATATGCAGGCGTATGCTTTAAAACTAAGACTAAGGCGGGTGAGCGTATGCAAGTAGACTAGGCCCGAAAACACCAACTGGAACCTACCAACGCATAGTAAGAGATTGCATAATAAATAGATTTTAATTATTATATTGTGAAAAAAATATATATGGTATCGTTAAAAAGTGTGAGGAAAAGTTATTTGGTAAAGTCTGTCAAAATATCGTCAAAATAAGCAGAATGGTTAATAAGATCGAGTTGAATAATTCGAATATTTGCGAGAAGTCCTTAAAATATAATATAATATATATATATATATATATATAAATATATATATATATATATATATATATATATATATAAATATATATATATATATATATTTATATATATGCAGTATATATTTAAAAAAGCCCAGAGAAAGGAAATATGGTATCACAAACTGGTAAAAAGATGAGGAATATATGTATTATGTGAACAATTTAAAGCTTAAGAAAGAAAACGAGAGATTAAGAAATTTATAAAATAGGAAAAAATATTTCAACTGTTATATGAAAGTGGAAAAAGGAGTTGAATTTGAGCCTGTGTCATCAAGCGCTCATCGCTATCACAAACACGAAACTCAACGACTGTTAATTTTTATCCAGTGAGACTCAAGTGATGTTTTTTTCGGTAGGAGCGGTCATCAACCTTTTAATAGAAATAAGAATTTAGTATATTTTACCGAAAAATTCAAAGGTCTTAATCTATCCAAATTTTGATGATAGTTCATTATTTACTAATGTAGCCATAAAAGACACTATTACTTTCCTTGCAGCGTTTCCTATTAAGAAAAGCAATATTATACCTGTCAATACTCACACATTTATTAAATTAATTGAACTTTGCCTCTCTAATACATATTTCCGCTCTAAATGTTTGTATTTTAGAAAAATTGGATCTTGCAATGGAAACGGCGCTTCGCCCAGTTCTGATTAAGTTATTCATGGAAATGTTTGACCTGGAAAATCTAAAATCGAAATTTAAAGTAATTTACCTTAATGATTAAAGATCATTTAAATTATATAGAAAACCTATGCATACAGATTCCTACATATATGTATTACTTTTCATTTCCTTTTAAAAAAATCAAACGTTGGGTTATCTTGGGGTTGGTACTTAGAGCACTACGCCTTTGTGTCTTCTTTATAAGATCCTGAGGGCATTATCAACTGTAACAATTTTTTTCAACATGTAGTACATATTAAGAGCAGTTTATTTTTAACAAAAAGATATCTTATAGTAACAAAATAAAGCTAAGAATAAGCGCAACCCTTTGATTTATTTTTTAAAAGGTCCCCTTTGCCCTTTCACAAACGTATTCAAGCGTCATCCTTGAAAACGTAGAAATCGTTACTTAAATCTGTAATATTTTTGTGGAATTAAGTAGATATAAAATACTTCCTCACAAAATGTTCGCGACTGTATTTCAAGCGTTGGTTTGCTCTGGGTGCCCTGAATATATTTACTTGAAATCGTGGATCTAAAACACCGGATTTATAGAGACGGGAGTTGTGTTGCCAAGCATATATTTGAGAAGGAATATATAACACTAGTTAGTACACTTTTTGCTGAATTATGTTTTTCTGGTAGTTTTTAACTAATTTTTGCTTTCTAATTTCAAATATGGCATCCATTTTTTTGTAACACATCAGGTTTTCATTGAGTGCCTATTCCTATTTTACGACTTACGACATGTATTTACTCGGTAAGGATAGTTTTCTTATTGTTATAGCTTCAAACCATAACTAAAAATATCAACAGGATTTAAAAGGATAAATGCAGTTTAAGATAAAATTACATATTACGAAATCCATAGAGGTTATTTTTCTAAGATAATGGAGAAAAAACAAGCAATCGTACACATACCAATACATTCATGGAAGAAATATTCGCTTGCAAGAGTGTCTGGAGTCTACACAGTCTCTTTGAATACAATAAAAGTAGCCGGCCAGCATGTTTCTGTTCCATTGGCCTTGATTTCTCTCCTCTATAATCTTGATAACCTGATGAAAACTCTCTTCGTGTTCATCACTCAGGTTGCCAAGATTAGAAGGAAATTTATCAACATGGCTCTTGAGAAAATTACCCTTTATGCTCATGTTGCAGTTGAACGATTAAAGCTATCAAGTAATGTCTTTACCAAATCCTTATAGTTAGGAACCTTTTTTGTCAAAAAAATCCTTTCGCAACAGCAACAAATGAATCCCATGCTCCTTTTTCTATGTCAGTCATCGAACTCGAGACGTTTTGGTTCCCATTGACTTTCTGATTAGTTGCCGATCAAAAATTCCAGCCTTTACTTTATCATGACTTAAGCCAGGAAATATTGTACACATGAATTTGAAACAGTCACTCTCCACATTAATACCCTGTTAAAATTGTTTCACCAGCCTTAGTTTAATATGAAGGGGTGGGAAGATGATTTTCTCTCGCTCAACAAGTGGTTGGTATATAATATTCTTCTCTCCAACAGTCGACCTTTCTCTAACTGGCCAGTGTCTCTTCCCAATGTTTGTCCTTGGTTCGGCCTTCCCATAAACACAAGAAAAACGGTTATTCTATATAGCCTCCTTGTTAGCCAAGGAAATCTTTTACAATTGACAGATCCACACATATGATCCATTTGTGTTCCTTATATTTGAGTAAATCGTATACATAATATATGTATTCATGCTTCCTTTTTTAATGCACAGAGTGACCAATAGGAATCGCACCAAACAAGTTCCATTATGGAGTAACACAGATTTTGACCCTTCTTTGAACTATGCATAAAAAGTCTCCACTCACTTGGATCAAACACTGTAACACCCAACGCGTTTAATAGTCCCGCCACCTCACAACAGTAAACAAAATATTCTTTAGTTTTAAAGAATGCCAAAAGATCTCTCTCCCTGTTCAGTTTCAAAGTTACATTTGTTTTTCTTGCAAAAAATTCTTCTCTTTAAGTCTAGAAGCTAACACTTTTGCTTACTCTTTTGACAGGCCTAGGTCTCTAATTAAATCATTCAGTTCTATTCGTTGAAGTTTCCACGTTTTTGGCTCAATATATATATGAAAGTCTGGATCACTGTCAGGTTCATTGCTTACATCAGATTCACGTATATCACTTACATCATCCATTGAAGGAAGTTCCTTGAATACAGGTACTGGAATTGCATCTAAATGAAGCACTGGACGAATTGCTGAATCAGGATTTGGATAACTTATTTTATGTCGCGTTTTCTTGCTATAACCAGAAGTCTTTGTAAAACTAAAGTAGCAATCGTTCACGTGGTTTTTTGGCTCCCTTCACACAATAGAATGTCAAATCCTAACTGTTTCCTTGCGCTCTTTGTCCATTAGCGTAGATTTTTGACACGTGGTTTACAAATATTGTGCGAGGCCCACGGTTTATTCTAATCACCTAATTGAATCTTAAAGCCCTGAAGGGTGCATTATAAATACCTTTTATTATTATTATTAAGGTAAGCCAAGTATTCTCTTTTCACAAATTTACTAATGTCTATTCTTTGAGTTGGTGCAGTAAAACAACAACATATATAGCAAAACGAGTCAGGTGAATTCAAATATTTCTTTTGTAAGGAGGCCATTCTACTGAATGTTATTTCCTAAAATAAATCGGAAAAAGACAAAATTATATTTTAAACAATTGCTTTATATATATATATATATATATATATATATATATATATATATATATATATATATATATATACATCTAGATGTGCATAAAGTGAAATCAAAATACATAAATAAAATAAAATTAGAAGAATACCAAACGCCTCCACTTCCGTTCACTTGGTCGTAAGATAGCCTGCTACTATGAGTGGGACGAATATGCACAAGTCTATAAATGAAAAACTTGGCGTGATAGAAGAAAACTAGTTATTTTTAAACGCGGTGACCCCGAATTCCCCAAGAACAGGTCTCAAATTTAGGGCAGCAGAAAAAACTCTAAAATTTGTTGACCATTGTAATTGATTTTGATCGGGTTATAACTATTAAAAAGCTCAAGACACAGACATTCGAAACCTTTGAAGAATTTTATATCAATAAATTGAAAGATGAATTTCTTTTATTCTTACCTATCTACCTAGCTTATCGTTGATCCACGAGTTTAACGAGTGTTGAGTTCATGGTGAATATCAGTATTGAACTGAGTGAGTTTTTTTATATTACATATAATTTCTTTTTTATGTCGGATTTGCTTGAAGAGAGGCAATTTGTTACTGTCTAGAGAAATCGCTTTTTTTATTTCCTTTGTTTCGTGTGTTGATGAATTCCTTCTCTCTCTTATTTCTCTGAATATATATATATATATATATATATATATATATATATATATATATATATATATATATATATATATATATATTTATATATATATATTTATTTACAAAAGATAAAGGGTGTTGCAGCAGCTTGGTAAAGCACGAATGTCATACTCACTGTCCTTAGGACATACATATATGAATAAAATTGTGCTGCATTTGCGGCTTTCATCCTGTTTGTGGCCGGCCGTCAATCTATTGGGACCTATAACATGGTAACTTCTTAGATAATCAATCACATTAATGGGCAATAAATGTTGAATTTGACTTTTAATGTCTGTGTTACGCAATTATTTAGGGATTCTGTCGCCCTTCCAATAAAACCTGGTATTTCAATGAGAATCTCCAAAGATATGTAAATGTAAATTGCCTCCTCTTTTTGAAAAACAGTTTAAATGAATGTAAATAATAGATGAAAGTTCTTTCAATAAATCGTCCTCTTTCCTAATTCAGTTTAAATTATCGAATACTTAAGTTAGATTTATATTTCTAAAAGAAATGTAGAAAAATACGAGAGAATAAAAAAAACAAGATTCGCTTAGAGTAGGTGGGTCATATTTTAATTGGTTTAAGTTATTTCAGGATTATTTTTATATTTTAGAAGTTTTAAGAAAAAATAACTGAAGTTGTGACTCTATTTATGAGAAATCATATAATTTGACGTTGTCATTGATGATGGTGCCAAATGAAAAAAAAATTGTGAACCACTAGCCAAATATTACCTAATGTTTCTAGAAAGCTTGTTCAGACTTATCAATGTGGCTATTTGGTGTTTATGGATTAGTTTTAAAAATTTTCTTTCAAATTTTCTGATTTTACAGGCCATTTGAAATTATATCTTTGGATATGACGAAAGGCCTCTATTAAAATCTTTCCTGTTGCATCAGATCGTATTTAAATTGATTGAAGGCAAGAAACTCATGATTAAAAGAAACAAAATCTCATTTATTGTAATCTTTTGTTCCACTCGTTTGTGACAATGGCATTTTAACATGTAAAGATTAAGAATAATATTATATACAATAATGCTCTCATCGCCTAAAAACCCAGATCTACATATTAATAAATACTGCACATCCAGATTAATGTAAACATTTTAATATTTTGCAAAGCCTCATTTAAATATATTAGCATATGCAAATATTCAATATTCATCAGTAAAACTCATCTAAGTTTATTGTCTATTCAAACGAAAATTACTTCGCTTTGGCAGGGCTGGTCAATCTCGGATTTATTACCATTCTGCTTAAATTTAGAATGTATGGAAGCTCAGTTACGCTAGTTTTTGGAATACGTATTTAAATTATGCACAAATATTATCAATAAAGATAAAGGTAAATATAAAAATGAAAGAGGTATAAGAATGAAAGAGAAACGTGGAAATAAAATGGCATGGGGGAGAGAGCAAACAAGACTAGATTAATTTACACAAGGCGATCTCACTAATCTTGAAATCCTTTGGACTTAGAAAAGTTTCAATCTGCAGATGTTTACTTTATAAAACCATGGATTTTAAAGTTTGAATTAGAAACATATTGGGTGGAATTGGCAATAGGTTGATAACTGATTCATTGGTTGCTTGTCCAGAGGATAGATAATTTTGATAATCTTTCCATTGATGATGAACATAAGAGATTTATATTTTTTTAATATAATCAAAACTTTCTTGCTACAGCTACCAGTATTAAACATAGTTTAGGTTAGTTTTTTCGCCTTTTTATTACTAAATTTCCGCTTAAAATTTTGAAAGGGAAAACGGAATTAAAATTTTCTTACAAAACTATGGGCATTTTAAAAATAATTAAGTAGATAAAATAACTTTTAATTTGACATTCTAGATATGTAAAATCGAATATTGCACAATGAATACTAGGGAAATAGGTTCGATTAAAACGGATTTTTTTGTGTGTTTTAGACACATTCACTCATCCGAATATATACATATATAACTTATCTTTACATTCAATTGAAAAAAGATGTGTTTTTTACGCTCCATTGTCATGCATATACCGCATAAAAGAAACATTGTGAAAGTAAATGTTTGTTAATATTAGAAGGATTATTTGAAATTTGGTTTTATACTTATTATGCATGAAAAACTGCTAGATTTAAGTTTATTATTCGGCAAGTTTTGGATTAATGAGTGAATGCAATAATTTCAACTTGAGGTTAAAAAGTTAAAATTCATATCAATTGAAAATTAGAATGTTTCATCTCAATAAAAAGGAAGTTTTATTATCAAAATGAAAGCTAGCATTGTAAATATCCCTGCCCATAATAAAAACTGGAAAGAATCAAAATACCGTAGAGGATAAAGTAAACACTCCATTTTTACCTTTCAAAAAAGATCTAGAGTAGAATGACTATTTTAACTAAGGCTTTGCACTGAACAGATAATATTCGTAACAAAATAGATGACATTCGCTAAAATATCTTAGAACAACTCATAAAATTAAGATCATGGCTAAATTTACATTTCAGATAAAAGGACCACTATAAGAAGGAATAAGGCAATATTTTCGTTACCAGTGCGATACATTGATCATGAAACTTCCATTATCAGTTGATCACAAAGATTTGGTGAGTTAGTTGATATTTTGTGAAAGATTTACTATATCAAACACGTCACGTCAAGGAGAAAATATGAATGTTGAAGATTCAATGTCTAAAATATTCGGACTTATACATTTTAAGGAATTTTTCGGAGGATTTTGAACTTCTCGTAGAAAATTTGAAAAATATGATCTGATAATTAAATGGGAGATTTGCTGAATTACAAGAAATGAATATTCTATTTAGGATAACTAATTTGTTCTTACTAGATTTGTGTGAATTGGAAAGAATTATAAAGAAAAAACGTTTGAAATATCGATTTATAACTCTGGCAAAACTATATCCGTTCAAACTTCAGAAGACCTAAGCCGTATTTTTATTCTCATACAAGTATTCACGGCCTTTTTAGGCATCCTAGTAGGAGATGCGGTTTAAGATTATACTTTATACTTTATTTTCATTAGGTAATATATAACTTCATCAAATAGAAAAAAACAGGTTTCAATGCTGGTTAGAAGGGAAGTCTATTAAAAATCACCTTCTTACTAGAAATATTCATCGTATGTGTAGTTGAACTTATGAAGGGAGCACTGTGCATAATTCTTATGACATCCGCAGCCCAATAAATAAGCATATCTAACATAAATCGTTTTAATGAACTTCTAGAGGCAAGTAGTTAGTAAAATTGGGCGGAAACTATCCCGGAAGGAAGGATGTTTTCGTGATGCGTCAAAAGCTAACACTGGTTTTATATGCCAGGAATTGAGAAAAATGCTATCAGTCCAGATCTTTGTGAACAAAGCTAACAAAAATGCGATGCTTCGCTCACACAGAACTAGAATCATAACGTAACGGATGTCGTGAGTAGCATAGACTATATTCGCAGGCGATTCGAGTGCGGAACGCAAGAAAATTAATGTAAAGATTTCAAAGTCTTCCCGGTGTATAGAAGTAAAGTTCAGTCGGCGGTCATCAGTGACCAAGCGACATGCTTGTAATGCTTATGGAGCAGCGCCTCGCCTGGTGGTTACATCATTCTTGACAACTGGAACATTGTCCTACGAAAAATTTAGTCGTATCTTTTACACACGCTTTCACACTCCCGGCAGAGGGGTATTCGTATTTAGTGAGGGCATATGTGCCGGCCATGAAATGCTGCAAGTGTACATGAAAAAGAAGAAAAGAATACCTTGCCTTCAACATTATAGTTTCTCAAAAGGCGAAATCTTTAGGACGTCTTTGGTAAAGCTTATATGCATTTATATTTTATGAGATATTAATCTCAGACTAGGCTGACATTGAGTGAAGCTAACTTCGTGCAAAATGGCCAGAATATCGTTGAATGGAATTCAATCATGTGGCAATGATGTTATGGCAAACAACTCAGCGACCTCAGTCTCGATCTAGATTGATGAGTCTGTTATTTTATTGAATACCGTCTATCTTTTACGATACTAAGACTCAAGTTTGCAACTGAAGTGGTAGTTGCCCCGTAAAGCATATTTGATGGTAAAGTATTCGCTACCCTTGAAATCGCTGACTGGATCGAACAAAAATTCCGAGCGTACTAAGGAGGTCTCAATGACAGGTCGAGGGTAGAATAAAAGCAGGTCTAGGATAAGTGGGTTATATCTGGTAGTCATTCCCGGAAGCTATATCTAGATTTCAGCTTAATAAAACGCATTAAGATGCAGCCAAACTCCGCGTTATTGACGGAGACTTAGTGTGAAGTGCATAAAGGGGCAATAAACAACAAGCTATCAAATTTGACTTTGATAACACGCTCATGGGTTTCTAATGGGTGTAGAAGTTCTTTAACACCTAGAAGAGGAACCAATTGAGTGGGGGCCACATTTTTACTAAGAGAGTCATAGGAAGTGACTTGTGAATCGATACCGAATTGGTCTGATACCTGCATATTCATACTTTAAAATGATGAAGGTCTTGCCGACCGAGTGGTACGCCAGAAAGGAGGGAAGTTCGATTCAGTTCTTTTGGTGGAAAAGGGTCTTGCCTATAAATAGGGAGTTGTTCGGGAGAGTCCCCAGGCCGAATTATCTCCGTGTATAAGCCTGTGTTCTGATGCTATGAAACACTGGTAATATTTTGCCATTCATGATCAACTCGAATAGGCATTATTCTTGCCCTTTTCTTTCAAGCTTTTGAGAACTTCATCGCAGGAACCTGAGATGAATATTCCATAGGAGAATCCCAGAGTTCTATTCCGTGATGGATCTCTTTTCCCTGCTTGTCGCCGTACTGGTTCCAAAATGGAGTTCGCGGTCAGCCAGCACACCGAGAAAGAGGAAGCCCAAATTTCTGTGGTCAAGTTAAAAAGGCTCCAGAGTGGTCGGAACCTAGAGTCTCTCTTTCGGAGCAGATCGTGTCAACGGTGAACGCAGATATAGGAGAATCCTTTCATGACATTCATTTATTTGAAGAAGGGGTTGTTTAGACAGCATAAAGTAGGTCACCTCTATGCTTAGCAGTGGCTCGCAGAAGGAAGAGGTAATGGGCACGACTCTTTAGTGCAAGGAGGTTGGTGAAGTACGAACCTCTTCAGCGTAATCATGATTTATTCTCACATTTGTGCATCTGACGACTGCCTACTTGAGCAAGAGTAAAGTTAATCACGTCAAATCATATGTACTATTGGCTTAATGACAAAAATAACAAATCCAAATTACAAATATACAAACAAGGTTTGCTGACCAATGGTCACGTACTCTCGCTTATTCTGATTTATGACCTTAGAAACATCCAAACTTTAAAAGATTTCCCGACTAAGCTTGGGAGGACCTTGGCTATTACAGCATTCAAAGGGGAATGTAAGACATCAGAAGGGTTACAAATTTCGTTAGAATCGGCTGACTAGTTATGATGTTATTGACAAAACAAAATAATTCTAGGGCTAACATTCGGAGAGCCTTGGTAACTATATCATGTGAAAGAGAATGTATAACAGCATAAATGGTTTTAAATTTCGTTAGAACCAGCCGAATAGGTACAATTGAATTCCCCCCCCCAAAAAAAAACAAACAGCAAAACGGGTTGCGTCCCAGAAGTATGTCCAATTCAGAGACGCTAGAAAGAAACTTGAAGCCGTGGCGGTTTTGGGGATAGGTCTATGGCAACATTAGCAGCGCAATGGCTGTCTCAACCTTCTTTGTCAAGCAGTTCAGAGGCTTTCCCTGATTTATGCCATGTAACCTGTGTGAGGAAGAGCGAAATGCTGCAATCGCGCATGGAGGGGGGTATCGTTTTTTTCTCGCTTACTTGACTGATGGGGGAATATATATTTATAAATTTAACGTGTCAAACTCTCTAATGGTCTTCCAATTAAATTAATAGATTCAGTTAATCAGATCACATGAATGCTACTTTGATCAATTTAGTGGGAAAGTTAATTCCTAAATAAAAATATTCTTCGATAAGAATAAAATAATACATAATTGGAAGGTGGTAAAATAGACAAAAAAGACGTCCCTTGAAAATACCAATGCTGTTCGAGGTAACAACAACACATGCTATATTAGCGACATGCATATTTCATCTATAAATAAAATTATGCCAGATCCCATAATACTGAAAAATAAAGAAATATAACATAATGTATCAAATTTATATCTTATTTTTAAATCATCTTAAGAATTCAAAAATTGAGCAAGAAAAATGATGCTCAAATTATTATACCTGCTCCACTTTGAGGAAAAAGTGGTGAGAAAGAACTGAGCCTCTCAAAAGTAGAAATTAATTCGCTGATGCCCATACCAAATCAGGTACCTTGATTCCCAAAAAACATCTTTTAGGGTAGAAAAGGAAAGATATCATTGATCAAGTACCATCACAATGAGTCTACCTAAAGTGTAAAACCAATTATTATTACCGAATAAAATTTATAGGTTGATTCTTAGAGGTAAAAGCGAATATTTTTTCCATTTTCTAGAATTATGATAAATATAAAGTATAACAATATAGGCTTATTAGATTAAATCATTAGTTATAAAATACTACTGTTAGTATTAAGAGCGAGTCCTAGAACATCTGGAAATCTAAATTTTTAATACAGATTGTCAGCAAAGATTTGAGAAGGAACTTTTCATGTCTTATTAACTTACATAATTATTTTACAACTGCATGATCGGAAACTTTAGACGAAGTTAGTATGAAGACGTATCTAACGCTATGTTTTATCTGTTATTGATAATATTGGATGACTCATGTAACGGCTATTAGCATAGTTAAGTTTATTGCAAACTTAATGAACTACAAAGAAAAGTCAAATCAAAATTAATATCAGCGGGTTTGCTGATGAAAACAAAGTTAGCCATAGAGACAACTGTCCTCCTTGATCGTCTTCACACTTTCCTTGGTCTCTCGGGCAGTGCACTTGATTGGTTCAAATTATACCTCTCCTTCCGCACTTCGTTGATCGTGCTCGATAACCGCTTCTCCAAGCCCGCCGCCATTCATTTTGGGGTGCCTCAGGGCTCAGTCCTTAGTCCCGTCCTCTTTTGCATCTACTTACTTCCTCTTGGATGCCTTCTTCGCGATTTGGTCCTGTACTTCCACCTCTATGCTGATGACACTCAGATATACCTTTTCTCATCCTTTGTGTTCCTCTCTCAATCAAGTACCAAGCTCCTTTCAGCCTACACCTCCATATATGAATGGCTATCTGCCAACTTTCTCATACATACAGTCTCAATATTTGGGAATACTGCCTTTACCTTTAGAATCCATATATGTTTAGAGATGTGAAATTATTGAATGAGTTTATTATCAGAATAACCAATATGATTCATAATTCTTAGGAACTTTAAGTGAATGGAAAGACTTAAAGTTCAAGGTGTACCAGATGAGACAGAAGATGTTGGGAATGGAAACTAATAGATGGGTGAATATTTTAAAGCAATTCTTTGAGAAAGAATAAAATTTGTTCTTTACTTTGGAAAAAGAATGAATCACAGGCGGCAATGGCATCAAGGTGACTGCGATTACGTGATTTAACAATATATTTTATACAAACCTGAAAGAACGACATAATATATAGACGCATTCGTATTTTTAGAACAAAGTTGAACTAAAATAGATCTTGAAACTGTAAACAACTGAGATAATGCACAGTATAGTCAGCGTTATCTGCAATTTTTATTATTACTTCATCCTGTTTGGACGACTCTCTCCGGACTTTCTGCACAACAAAAAACTTCTACATTGATATTTTACCATTAATTAGAAAAATGTAATGGACTGTACCTATTAAAACCATATATAATAACAATTAATTTCTTTTGTTGATGCAACTTTGGTTTGTGGAAAGAGTTGTGTGCCTTATCATTGATAAGCCAATGCCCAAATGACGTGAACTATTTCAATTTCTATCAAATTTACAAAAGAAAAGGACTATTTCCTTATTAAAAGGACGTATAGAAGGCACTTCTAAATCTCCATGATACTATTATTAACTTGCAATTGTGTAAATCCAAGAAACGCGTGCAAAGTTTTAGAACCATTCAAATTACCCATCTCCAATTGTAGCAGGTGCTTCATAAAACCCTTTTCCTCTCTCTATATATATTGGTAATAGCGAAATTGTCTTCTTTTTAGTCGCGTAATAACATTGTAACTATTCGACCGATTCTAATGAAATTTGAAAGCCTATTGTTGTTGTAGATTTTCCTTCGAGTAATATTTTGGTTGTCAAGGTTCTCCTTAGGTTAGCCCGGGAATTATTTTGTTTTGGCAATAACATTATAACTACTAGGCTGATTCTAACGAAATTCAAAACACTTATTTTCTTTTACATTTACTTTCGAATGATATAATTGCCAAAGTCCTCCCAAAGTTAGCCGGGGGAAATATTTGGCAATAACTTCATATATCTTCTTCCGATTCTAATGAAATTTGAAACCCTTATGTTGTTTTACATGTTCTTTCGTATGATATAATAGCTAAGGTCCTCTAAAGGTTCGTTCGAAAATTATTGAAAGATTGATGGTCATAAAGTCATAAATCAGAATAAATAAGAGCACGTGACCTTTGGTCAGCAGACCTTGTTCTATAATGTTGTAATTTGTTAGCCATTGAATCTTGAATGTAAAAATAAGTATCATTACAAGGAACGATATTTGAAATTTCATTAGGTAGTTTATTTCAGCCTAGACCTGCAGTGGATAGTCTATCCCAGCCTATGATAGCTAGCCATGCAAATATTACTCTCTCAAAACTGGAAAATTTAATTCCATAAACAAATCAATTCCTCATTTTCAGTCAAGATACGAGTATGGTATAGGATTAAATAAATAAACAATCCAAAGAAATGACCCCAAGTAGATCAATTCGATCAATTCATTATTTAAATAAGGAAATTCCGGTCGTTAGAAAAGTCTGAAGACTGAAACGAATATTAACCAGGTAAGGCCTTTAATTGATGCTGATGAAACAGTCAGTGAGAAAATCGGTTGCTGAGACAGAGTTAATAGAGAAGCTGCGCTAACTATTCTTAAAAAAGATCTTAATTTAAAGGCATAAAAAATCAATTTCATCAAGAAAGTTCTGCCGCATAAGCAACCAAGGTTATCATTATGCATCACGGTTACAGAAATGTCACCTGAATTGACGTCTTTAGACTAATTTCTATGGAGTTTGGTAAAAGGAATTCTATTTACTAATCGTATTGATAAGTGCATAGAGTTCGGTGGTGGTCATTACGAATGTTGAAATGTTAACTAATTAAATTTCCCATATTCTTCTTTGTATTGATATTTAAGTTTTTTAAGTAAAAATTAAATTCGTTTAGAAAGGAAAAATTATTCATCAAAATAGCAGCATCCTTATTAAGTATACTGGCACAGCCAGCGACCGCTGCAAGCCGATAATAGAGACACATGGCAACCTAAGGCCGTTCGAAGCCTACATATTCTGGACGGACGGAGAATAGAATCAATTATTAATTGTATACGCACGCCCTCACTACTACCCTCGCTCCATGCTAAGTGTTACCTTTCACTTAACCTCCAATAACCTCTCCATCTACGCGAGCTCTGAATTACCTGACTTAAAGCAACAAAGAAGAATTCCAACCTGAATGGGAAATGAATTAAATAAACTGCAAGTCTGTTTATATAACCCTCAAATCCAATAACTCCTATCGTTTACCTATTCAGTGAATACCTTTGAAAAAAATATCATTCGGCTTCCAAAAAATATAGGATTTGATATCCTTTTCGATCTTCTTCATTTTAGAGTCAACTAGGTCAATTTTTTTTTAGGATGAACTTAAAGGACTAAATTTCCCTGAATCAAGCGTGCCACATGTGGGCATGTATTGTCTTGAAGGAGACCAGTACGTTTAGGTTTACACAAAAAGTGTGTTTTTCTAGAGCTTCATTTAAAAGTTGCAATTCTCGAACATGCAATTCTCCAGTAGCTGTCTGTTTATAATTGCGGAGCTCATAACATTGGTCCACAAGGTTTTTGGTGCTTAGGATATTTACATCATTCCTATACGAAATCAGTTTCCTAAATCGAAATATAATTTTCATTTTGACATATCAGGTCTATTTTTTAAGTTATCGAACATTATTATTAGGTTTGAGTCAAAGTGCATATGTTTATATGTCTCTGTGTGAGTCAATGTCCATATGCATATAAGTATAAGTGGGAATTAATGACCATATGTATAAGCCATAGGTATTTATGTTAGCCCATATGTATAAGCCATAGGTATTTGTGTGAGTCCATATGTATAATAGGTTATAAATTAGTTACTATATATGTGTTCAGTTCACCACACTGGGTTCGTTACTTTATCCCAATTCTAATTCTTTTCCTTTTACCGATTTTTCAGATGTTGTGGTGAACTAAGCAATAGAAAATGAACAAGATTTTTTTTATTCAAGAAGCTGTTGCGTTAATTTTCCAGATGTATATTTTTATGTTTGTGGAAAATACATATTACCGGAAAATCGAAAAAATAACACTGATTATGTGGAAAGAGAAGATATGGCATATTTTTAGGTCAAGCTGGGACACCAAGATAAATATTGGGCACCAAATTGTGTCTGCAAACAACATTCAAGCATTTGCGACAGTGAACTAAAGGGTATAGGAAAATTATAAGGTTTGCTTTACCCATGGTATGACGGGAGCCCAATAATTCCGTGAAGGACTGCTATTTTTGTGCCCTAAATTCGAATGTTATTTACTGTAAAAACTACAAACGTTTGTCTATCCTAACCTTGCATCTGTTATCAAACAGGTTTCAGACAATAAAAAGCTTCCTGTTCCTATTTTCAGTGTCCTCCCATCAGATAACTTTGCTCTCAGCCGAAGAAGCTTCATCACCTTAAGCTGCCCCTAGAGATCAAGACTTTTCAGTTGAGGCTTTTAACTCAACTATATGCCCAGGTAAAGCTGAATGGTCTAGTTCGTGTCGTAAACCTGAAAAAAATTCTGCCAAAACTGTTATCTTCTTGATTGAAAGGGAAGAATCTTCTAGAGAATGGGTTCGTACAACCTTTTATCGGTGTCAGCATAAAGAGTTCCATTTACAAAAGGAGCTGGTTTATTGTAGAGATGTCAGTTGGCTTCTTGATAAACTTGGCATGGAGGAATACAAACCATTTCCACATCATACATTAGATTGATTGATCAAGTATTTGTCAAAGATCTTGACAAGAATTGGGACTAGGTTAAGTATATCTGGAGTGTATTTCTCGGCTTGTTGATTGCAAAACTTAAAGCAGCGATTCTTGATGGATTACAGATTTGTAACCTCTAGAAGGAGACAAATTTTGTGAAAACGATGAGCAAAAACGAAGCATAATCTTGGCAAGCCTTTGTAGATGTAGTACAAAATATCCTCAGGAAACACAAAAGTAAAAACTATAAAGACTTTGTTACCATCGTGATATTAACTTTTCGTGATATTGGGGTAAATATGATCATCAAAATGCATTTTCTTCATAGTCATCTTTATCGTTTACCTGAAAATCTCGTGGATGTTAGGGACGAAAGAGGCGAGCGATTCCATGAGCAAATCAAGGAGATAAAAACTCGTTACTAATAATTTTTGTATATTGTGATGATGGCAGAATATTGCTAGTGTTTAAAACGAGCTATTCCTTTTGCTCAACAATCACGGTGCACAAATACGCGTAAATTTATTCCTTGAATTTTATGCCAAAAATCTTTGTTACAGAGCATTTTAAATTTTTAATTTTTATTTCCGCATGGTTTGTTTATGTGTTATGTTTTCTTTATTAGTTCATATTATTTGCCTTTGGTATTAATAAAATACTTTGTCAAAGATAAAGTCTTGTTTAATTCCACTAAAAATCTCTAATATCAACTCATGTACACTGTTGGAAATATTTTTATGCGCATTTTAAGCATCTAATCGAGTCAAAATAAAGATGAGGAAAGTCAGAAAACTAGATCTGTTAGAGAAAAACTGAAGTTATTTTGGAATATAGCAGAAGCAAAATTACTACAGAATTCATTAAAATATTCCAGGCACCAGACAAAAGGTTTATTAGTTGCCCAGTGTAATCAATAAATCGATTTACATCTTACCAAATGCAAGGCATAACCTTATGCTGTTAGAGAGCAGACCTAGGAGTAGACATGTTTTTTGGAGATTGAACATTTTTTCGGGGATCTTAAAATTACACTAAAATCTATTATTTTTCTTTAGTAATAGTACCAGCCAGAAATGGTGGTTGAACTTTAAAGTAATATTCACACGTTGTAAGCTTGTCATTCAGACAATTCCTGTGACACATAAGGTACATTTTTAACTAAA
Organism: Ceratothoa steindachneri; assembly: GCA_963969495.1. Lineage (NCBI taxonomy): Eukaryota > Metazoa > Arthropoda > Malacostraca > Isopoda > Cymothoidae > Ceratothoa > Ceratothoa steindachneri. Next base: position 65,810,413 of record OZ018322.1, on the reverse strand, counting down.
AAAAATCGCATTTTTAGTTGTAAAATTTATAGACAGAGCTAGTTTTAAAAGGTCTAGGTTTACCTTACCGACGTGCCACATCAACCAGGACTTCCTCAACCATGGAGGGCCACCTAACTCTGTCTCTTGTTAGCTACAATGGTATCTTGGAGTGGCTCGAAGAATCCCTTATCACCATTTCCTATCCCTAAAGTTGCTATTAGGCTCTATTTCACCACATCTCCTCCCTTCCGAAAGATGGCGATTTTCTCAGACAAAGGGGGAAGAAATTGGCATCAGGAGAAAGAGGAAAGGCGTTTTCCGACTCGTATCTTCAAGAGGGAGGAAAATTTTAAAGGACTTCCTGACCCGTGTCGAACGGGTGTACACAACTAAAAAGAGACTGAACAGAGTTTAGATGTATATCAGGGAAAAAAACCCCAAAACAGGTAATTTACAGCGGGACAACGAAAATATCACAGGATAAAATATACAGGCAGTGTTTATATTACAAAGACAGGTTCTTTCTTTTTTTTCTTTTCGTTTCTTAGCCTACAAATTAAATGTACTGCCTCGCTCAAAATTATATATATATATATATATATATATATATATATATATATATATATATATATATATATATCTCTTAATGCGCCTTTAGCTGAGATTGGTGGCCAAGGGGTTACGGGTGAGGCTATCTGCTACACAATTATCAGACCCCTTAATATACTGAATTTTAAACTGGTATTCTTAAAGGAGTAGGCTGTGACGCATAAGGCGTCCATTATTATTTTTGCCATTGCGTCGGTATGCAATAGGGCTGTTGCTCCGTTTCGATTATGAATTCCCTTCTTATCAGATACATTCCAAATTTCTGGGCATTCCTTACTATAGCTAAAGCTTCCAGCTCTATGGCGGCATAATTCCTTTCGCGCGGTAATTACTTATGGCTCGCGTAAGCCACAGATTTGCTTTCGCCGTCGTCACCATACTGCAGGAGCACACGAACCAATGATCTCGTTACTCGAGTCCATCCTGAATCCAAACTGCTTATTAGGGTTCGGCAGTCTCAGGATGTGGGCAGACGCTAATTTGCCCGTTAACTGATAGAAGTGAAAAATAGCATTCGAATTCCACACTCTGCGATCCAGAGACTTCTTATGGATGAAATCACAAAAGCAGGAGCAAGGGTCACGAAGTTAAGAACGAATCACCTGGAAAACAAGGCGGTTCCTATGAAGGATCTGAGTTGTTTTTTACTACATTGAAAGGGCATCTCGACTATGGCCCTGACCTTATCCTCTTGGGGCCCAATCTGGATCTTTTCGATGTTATAACCTGGATACTTAAACGTGTCCTATGCAAAGTGGCACTTGTTGGGGCCAATCGTTAGGTCATGTTGGCGTAGCCTACTCAACAGTGCTTGGAGGGAGACTAAATGCTGGTCCAATTGCTGGTGGCAACGTATATATTGTCGAAATAAAAGGTGTCGTTTGACAACACGCTTAAGATTCTACGTATCATTCTATTATAGTTACTACAAGCCGTTACTAATCCAGTGGGGAGTCGACAGAACTGCATAAGGCTTTTATTGGTCAAGACTGCCGTATATTTTCGTACAATCTTCCAAATGGCAATTTAGTAATAGGACTTTCAAAGATCTAACTCGGAGCTAAATTTTTCTTCTTCAAAGAGATGGATGTTTTGGTCAATTAGGAGAATGGGTATATCATCGAAGACAGTTGCGGAATTTAACCTGCCAAAATTGGCGACAATACTGTACGTATGAACAGGCTTCCGTACCATCACGATAGGAGAGCAGTAATTGGAATTGGAGGGCTTGATGATATTAATCCTCAGCAGGTTTTAAACCTCCGAATTAAACGCTTGCCTCAAGTGAATGGGAAGAGGATACGGCTTCAAAGCGATGGGCTCTTTGATGATAAGAGGGATGTCATGCTCAAATTGGGTAGCACAACTGGGGACTTCAGAGATTACGTGTTTAATGCTATTTAAAAGTTGCTGCAGCTGACTATTTTGGGGGAAGTCAGCCATGTTGCAATGGTTAATCTAGTGGGATGCAATTCTGGGGCGTCGGGCAAGTTAGAGAGAGGATAATCCTTATTTTGCTCCACGCAGACGACTTGTATTACTTCGAGCCTAAATAACGGGGAAGGGGCCTTTCCACTGGCTAAAAGGCTTGTTGCTCTTGGCGAGCAGCAGCAACAGAACCTGGTTGCCGAGATTAAACCAGCTCTCAGCAGAGTCAGCAAATAGAAGTACGAGATTGAATTTCCTTTTCGAACCGAGGGTTAGCAATTAATTCATTAAGCATACTAAGGGGACTACGTACATTGCGGCTGTAGAGTAGCTCGAAGGGGGCAGATCCCAGTGTACGGTCGAGAATTTCCCTATATGCAAATATTGCCACCAGCAAATAGCGATGCCACTGTCAGTGTTGATCAGCGCATAGTTTCTTCAGTATATAATTCAGGGTCCCACTAAGTTTCTCGTAAATTTCATTTGCAGAGGGGTGAAAAGGGGTGGTGAATAGTGGCTTCACCATTAACAGCGTCCCTTCATTAACTAGGAGATAAATTGCCTACCTCTGTCCAAAAATACCTCCTTCAGTATGCCTGCCTTGGAGAAAATGGCTATTAGAGCCTCAGCGGAGGTAACAATGTCAATACGCCTGACAGCAACTGCTTCGAGGAAACGTGTTTTAAACTCCACAATGATGAAGACATTGCTATGCCCCTCACGGGGGGGGGGAAGATGAATGGGGCCAATGAGGACAATGGCCACGGGAGAGAAAGGGTGTAATATGATTGGTCGTTTCTGAAGCAGGGCCGGCTTAATACGCCCTTTTGCCGTGGTTTTCTGGCAAATATCGCATTACTGGCAGTATTTCGAGATGTCAAGGGTAGCACCCAGCCAAAGGAAATACCTATATATCCTTTGGGCAGTATTGTTATGAATAAATTAACGCGAAAACACACTATCGTGTGTGATCGTAATAACGAACGCACAGCGAATAAGCCTTGAGTTTATTGCCATCCGAGCCAGCGAGGTAAAAAAGGCATTCTTTTACAGGGTAAGGGACCGTTTTGTGACTGCGGGCAGAATCTTGCTCGTGGCTCTGAGCTTTCTCCCACCTAGGAGGAAAGGTTTCGAACTCATTCCACGCTCTAGGGAATTTTTCACTCCTGACACTGATAACCTCAGCGTCCAGGGGGCTTTAAGGTGTGCTTGTGTTTGTGATTCCCTCTTTGCCTGGACCCGCGTAACAACAGGCTGAGCCACAGGTTTCGGGGACATTTGCAGACACTGTTGATCAAGACTGAGTAAAACCCAATAGGAGCTGAAGTATTGGCACTTAATGTAGCACTCGCTTAAAGCGAGTTGTGTCTCGATTAATTGAAAATAAGGCCCTCTCACTGGATGCCAGCGAAGAAAGCACCAGCCGCCAAAATCAAATCATTCTACCTTTACGATGAACTATCATGAGCAGATTAGTAATTTTGACCCATTAGTCAAGTATAGAAGGAATAAAAGAAAGTTAATAGAAAAGTATTGTAGCATTATCATCACTCACGTGTCCAGCGACACAGTTTATATAATTTGCATGGGGGGCGTACATGAGACACTACGGATCTGTATAATTTAGTACAATGAACTACGAGGGGCGGTCAATAAGTTTTGCGAATCGGTAGGGCAAACAAGAGGAAGGGGGATGGCTGTTTGTGGGGGGTGTTAGGGCAAGGTATGACAAGCAAGGACCTGCAGTCGCATGCTTTTTCCTCGTCTATTTAAGAAGCATTAGCTGATGGCAGATCGTCAGTCATAAATCTTTCAACAATGGAGAAGGTTGGGCACCACTCAGTGATCAAATCTTTGACCAAGGAAGAAAAATATGCAAAAGAGATCCATAAACGCATGGTTGCAGTGTACACCGACACAGCCCCTTTCTATGCAACCATTGCTCGCTGGAATAGGGAGTTCCGCTGTGGTCGTGAGTCGCTTGAAGATGACCGCCGTCCAGAATTCTCGTGGAGAGGATGATCCTCTAAAATCGACGGGCGAAGGTCGAAGAAATCGAGCGAGAACCTGGAATATCACATGGAAGTGATATCAACATCATCCACGACAATTTGACCATGACCAAGGTCATGATTGACTTCAACGTCGTCAAAGTCCACAAAGCCAGAGTTGCACAAGCTGCCCTGCGCGATTGCGGATTCTAGGAGCTCAACCATCCCCCCTACAGTCTAGATCTGGCCCCTAGCGACTACTTTTTATGCCGCCAGCTCAAGGCTGCACAGCGTGGACGATGGTTTGGGGACGATGAAGATTTCCAGCTCGCCGTCCAGGAGTGGATTGAACAGCAGTGGGAAGTTTTTTGGTTGTCGGGAATTCGAAGCCTAAGGGACAAGTGGCGCAAGTGCATTGAAGTCGAAGGTATTTATATTAAAAAATAATAAAACACTTTTCCTCATATCTCGTTTCCTTATATCGGAATTGCAAAATTTATTGACCGCCCCTCGTATGTCGGTTGATTTTAATAATAATGAATCCATGTAGGTCGATTACTCTGTCAACCCATTAATTAGCATTTTAGGACCAGGATAATACCTATCATGGCGAAGTAGTACATTATTTAGGTGGTGCGCAAAGAAATCCCAAACCCGTGCGTTTGTTATAAAGAGAAGGCGTTTCAGAGCTACTTTCATACGTCGCTTTAGTTTATATTTCTGCACATTTTATAAAAGATTAAAAAAGTTATATTTGCGAGCGTGTTGTATATCTTTTCTCGGAAGTACCCACAAGATATCGTTAATATTAAAGCGGGGAAGAGATAGACTCTGATACAAGATCGCTGTGGAGATCATCCATTGCCCTTACGAGAACAAAGATTGTTACCCACATGCGTATGCGTAAGCCCCTAAGACTTGCAAGAGGAAGGCGTGACACATTTTGGTTAACATCTTGATCTAAATGGTACCTATAACCGGCAAAACAGTTTTCATTGACGCAAAAGCTAACGCGCTCGTAAACCTATATGATAGAGGAGCAGAGGATGAATTTATCAGGTGAGGAATCCTATCAGTTTTTATTTCATTTGTCTATTTTTGAATTAAATTAACTGCTTCAGCTTTTCAAAATATATATATATATATATATATATATATATATATATATATATATATATATATATATATATGTATATATATATATTTATATATATATATATATATATATATATATATATATATATATATATATGTATATATATATATTTATATATATATATATATATATATTATATGCAGATACACCCACAAAGGAAAAGGGAAAAACGATATAGAGTGCTTTCGTCTTTATTATTAAAGACCTTTTCAAGGAATGAATAGGAGGCTGGACATACATTGCCTTAAATGGTGGAAGGGGTGATTAGACTACCCAAATTGTACCACAATTAGGGGGTACAAAGTCGTGAAACAACTTTATTTGAGATTTTATGTATGTAGTAATAATAGCATTTAGCGTGAACAAACCAGTGTTAATATAGAAATTTGGGAACGCGTTAATGAAAATATATTCTAATATATTTCTCAAAATATAATTACTGCATTTTATGACTGGTTTGGCACTGTTTCAGTTAATGCTATGGTTAGGATTGTAAATATGTAGAAAAAGCGCAGATAGTTCACTGTGATTACGTATATTGGCTTGCTGTTGCTTAAACGGACATCAAGTTCTTTCCTGATTTGTCCATAATAACATTTTTGGCGGTTGTTGTAGCCTATCGAATAAACACTGCCGGGTTGGGGTGTGAATTTTTGACTAGGATGCGATAAATTGTAGTCTCGTACTTAAAAATAACATTTATGTTCAGAAGCCTTAGTAAACGAGGTAATTTAATAAAAATATTGTTCCAGGGTAAAACTAATAAGTTTTTGGCATGAAACTTAGGGATATTAACATTAGTTTCATAATAGGAACGCTTGGCGGACTTATAATAATTGTCAAGAAAGTACAAAAGGTAGCATAAATTTATCCCTATTTTATATATTCTATCGATTTCTTTGTCTAGGTATTCTGGTGAGACATTTCTAAGGGCCTTCAAAACATAGAGGAGAAAACGCTTTGTTTGATGTTATTATGGTGGTTAGAATAAAAGTGTATAAAAGAGCCTATGGCTGTGTATTTTCTATATAGCCATTGAATTACCTCGTTTTCTTAGGCCTCTGAACATAAATGTTATTTTTAAGTAAGAGACTACAATTTATCTCATCCTAGTCAAAATTCCCCCCATCCCCTGAACTGGCATTATTTGATAGGCTGCAACTGCCAAAATTGTTATTATGGACAAACCGGGAAAGAACATGATGTCCGGGTTAAGAAACATCAAGCCAATGTGCCTAATTAAAGTCAAGAATATGCTTATTTTCTACATATATACAATCTTAACCATAGCATTAACTGAAACAGTGCCAAACCAGTCATAAAATGCAGTAATTATATTTTGAGAAATATATTAGAATGTATCTCCATTAAGGGGTTCCCAAATTTCAATCTTAGCCCTGGTTTGTTCACGCTAGACCCAATTATCGCTATATACATAAAATCTCAAATAAAGTTGTTTCAGGATTTTGTCCTCCTAATTAGGGTTCAGAGGTGGGTGGTCTTATCCTCCCTTTCACTATTTAAGGCAATGTAAGTCCAGCCTCCGGTTCATTCTTTAAAAATGTCTTTAAGAATAAAAATGATAGCGTCTGAATCGTTTTTCACTTTTCCTTTGTGGGTGTATCTGCATAACTTTGACTCACGTGCACTTTGCGAGCTTTGTTCATAAATATATATATATATATATATATATATATATATATATGAATAACGTTACAGCCACAAGGAAAATGAAACAACGGAGAACTGCGAGGCCTTTCGACTAATGTTCAGTAAAGGACCATTAGTCGAAAGGCCTCGCAGTTCTCCGTTGTTTCATTTTCCTCGTGGCTGTAACGTTATTCATAAATTCCTCACGTTCCTTTTTTTCGTGAATCAGTTTTACATATATATATATATATATATATATATATATATATATATATATATATATATATATATATATATATATATATATATATATGCGGTTAAAACGCTTTGATAATGAATGGTTTGAAAAAAACAGCCTTTTAACCGCATAATTATGATTATGTTATTGCAATAATTTTTCTCGATATATATATATATATATATATATATATATATATATATATATATATATATATATATTTTTATATATATTCATATATTTATATATATATATATATATATATATATATATATATATATATATATATTTATTATCGAGCAAAATAAGACATCAATTTTCCTTTAGTAAAATATTTTCCAAAATATGATGATAGGGTAAATAAATTTTGTATGGTACATAAAAGCATGCATTTAATATACTAGATAAAGAACTCGTACTAGCAAGATCGTGACTCAGTATTTTTGCTTTCCTCCGAAAGAGAGAGAATAAAGAGAGTGAGAGAGAGAAAGAGATACTGAGAAAAAATAAATGAAGAATTAAGTCGCGATTTTGAATCCGCATAATGGTGGTGGAGGTTCTACTTACTCGAGACATTTTTTAGTTGGAAGATTTCACTGTTAGCTTTAATCAATCAGGTTCTGGAACGGTTGCATTCCATAAGCCAAATGGATTTTAAAATAATCCTTTGGGAGAATTTTCGAAAGTGGATTTTAAATTGATAAGTTGACAAAGAATATTAAAAAAATCAATTCTATTCTTCCTGAAGTAAATGAATAATTCGTTTTTGAAAACAATTTTTTTCCAATTTACTTCTACATCCCCGTTGGAATATAAAATAGATTGAAAAGGGAGATTATTTTTGTCACGTACTAGAAAATAGTGTGTGAATCCTTAACAAACCCCTATAAAAGATAAGTCAAGTCTCGATGCGATTGATTTAAGAAAATATTTTCAAAACCCAAATCTCAACTCCCACCATAGGTCTACTCCGTTATTAATCTCATAACCCCTACCAACTCGATAATCCATATCATCCTACAACATAACTCGATTGATTAAAGTCCCATAGTATATGCTTCAATATAATTCGGTAAAGGTTAGTCAGCGTCTCAATTCCTATGTTTTTCAAATCCTTCATTCAACTGTGTCTGCGTTTTAAATGGATTGGTTCATGAATTATATCTCACTACCTTTGTTTATATTCAAATATCGTAAAATAATATGAATGTAAATTATGCATTTTTCAAGTAAGTTTACTTTAAATTTGATAACTACCTTGTCAGTATAATTATTATAAAATAATTCAAATTTTTACATTTTGAAACACAATATAACGCTATCACTTTCTTTTATCTTTTCTTCTTTATTACTACTTTTTGAAGACCAGAAAACAAACAAGAACTTAAGGCTGTGAAACAATAATCTAAACATAAATGAAAACAAAAAGATATTTGTGTTAATAAAGGACACAAAAACTCCCCTTCCCTTAAAACAAGGTATTTACTACATTCAACTACTCCTCGATACACTCTAAGATCTATTGTTTAGAATTGATTCAAATCAGTTCTTATGAAGAATATTCTCTAATCGTATTAAAAAAACAACCAACCAGGAAACTACCTTAATTAATACATAGAGCCAACAAATCTGATACGTACGGTATCTGTCGAGGGACGAAGGCGTGTGACCCCAAAGTTTCAAAAAGGTACACACATCTGTAAGCCAGGACGCCACCGTTGGCGCTGGGCTCGGGTACAATTGAATTGGGCAATAGTAAATACCTTCGAACTAGAGTTCAATATTATTAAGGTTGGCTTTTGAATGGGAATACGTTCGCCGGGGTTGTCTCAATGGTCATTCGAAAGATAAACACTTCTACAAAAATAAAATTTAATACAAATAATAATAAGCACAAGGGCACAGATAAATATGGAAATTTAAATAATAATTAGTACGACCAAAAAATATTATGCCGGAAAAATATTAAGGAAACTAGGTCCGGGAAAAATATATAAGTGATCCAATAAGTTAGATTGAAGGAAAGACTTAGTAGGTCTATTGGCTTTACACAAAATGAGGGAATTCTTCTTAGGACTGGGAATGGAGAGGTGGGACTTACGAGGAAAGGACTCCTGTTTACCTCTGGTGGTTGAAGTGGGGAGGCGAAAGACCAATGGCCAGGTCTTCGTCGATGGTGTCCCGATGCGAAGGCGCCCATAGAGACTCCCAAGGGGGTTGAGATACTTCGGTTCCAGGGAGAAGTAATCACAAATCGAGATTCGTCTGCGGGAGGGCAGGAAGTCTCATTCAATGTAGTGAGAGGAGAGAAACCCAGGGCAATCACAAGGTGAGGGAATCTCTTCACGGCGGACAGATACTCGGATCTGGACGGGAAGAAGCTCGTCTCTCTCTATCTGCTAAGGCTTTGCAGGCATCACTTTAAATAGGAGGTACAGCCATAGGCGTCAGAAGGCTGTGCGCAGGAGGTGTCCCAAAGGATATCAGACATGGCTTAAGCATACATGGAACTTGATAATTTCGGACATCGACGAGGCGAAAGAGAAGTAAGGGTAATTCCCTTCTATCCCAAAAGGGGGGAAGATAAACACGGCTGCTGAGCCGGACAGCGGGGCGGCTTTTTTAAACTAGGGGAAGATGGTAATAAAGCACCACGAATTAAATACAGTTGCGCTGATCCGTCTTGACCAGGTAAATTTTGTGTGATAATGGCGTAATGAGTTTCATGCTCCCACAGTATCAAATCTTTGTATATACAGATTTTTTTTAACTAGTACCATCAGTGATGTTGAGTAATAATAAGTAATCTAAATTCTATCTTTTTTTTAATTTTATGGGTTATAAATGGATACAAATATTTTAAAGTTACCAATAAATATTGGGATTTTACACTTTATGGTATGTTCAATAATCGAAGATATTTCCTTCGATTTCAGTATGTTTCCTCTTCTATAACTGGTGCCCATATGGGCAGAGAACCTTACATCAAGGTCCCTAGTAGTTCTGCCAAAAGAAGTGGAGCCAGTAGATTTGTAGCTCTTAAAATAACATGAATAAATCCAGTTGATTTACATCCCGTTTGAATTTTAGTTGTTCACTCTCATTATTTAAGCTTCTTTATTTTCCTATTTTGGCCGAAGTACGTTCAAGTAGTTCTAGATCAGTGGAACTTTAGTCTATTAACTATACAAAATTTACATTATAAATAGGTGGGACCCGTTCTTTTTTTTGTGTATTACATTCACCGGAATATTTGAGTTAATCCCCAGGATGATTACCCTTCCTAGCTGTGTAGGAAGAGTTTTAGTGTTCCTTTAGTGGAATACTTTTTAAATATTTATATCGCGGAAAAGTTAGGCTTCACGTATATTCCCAAGTAATTTCGTTACGTCAATAACCCCGTTCGCGAGTGACGTTCCTCCTAGTAAGCCAACAAGATAACTTCTTCGTTTATCCGTTTCAAGATTCAAGGAAAGTCGTTGGACCTGTCATCCGAGAATTATTAACTTATATTCAGGAAGAAGAGTGAAATAAAAGAGAACAGAGACGAGCGAAGGAACCAGAACTATGAGCCCATTAAAAAGAACTAAGAGCGCAAGAAGAGTAACTAAGAGCCCAGGAAAAACAACTAAGAGAAGCTGAAGATAGAAGAGCAGAATTGGAAGAGCGTGAAAGAATAAAGCAGCATGAACTGGAATTAAGCCGTAATTAATTACAATCAATGTCAATTAACTCTCGAACTGATACTCCACCGTTCCCGTCAGTAAGATTCCCGTGTTTAAAGAAGGATGAGATTTTCGATCATATATGCATTTAGAGAAGATTTTTGAAATCAACAATTGGGATATCGAGGTAGATAGTGTCTACAAATTGCTCCCTCAGAGTCCAATGTGGACTAATCTACCAACAAGTCTGACCTCTTAGCTGCCGTAAATATGACCCCAAACTCCTATCCTGCCCGTTACCGTCACTAAAAGATTCGCCCCTGTCAGACCTTTCGCCATTTTGGGTATAGCCTCCAGAAACACCTTCAATTTTGTTTAGATGCTGTAAAGTCCCCCAAGAGTACGAAGCCTTTCTGGAATAGGGCCTAATAGATCATTTCTAAGCTTTCCTGACCCACGAAATCCGTGCCTTGGTTAAGGACAAGCGCTGCTCTAAGTTCAAAGAATGCCTAGCAGAGGCTGATATTTACGAAAGCAGCCATAACTTGTACCCCAAGGTTAATAAGAATCCTCCCCCGTCTCCTCCCAAATTTAAGAAAAATACCTCCAGGCCCCCTCCAAGAAATACCCCTAGACATGTGAAAGTTCAAGGCCCCTCGAAACTCAGGAACCTTCTTCCTTCGGAATTAAGAGATATTAAGCCCATAGTTACCGCTTCACCCGCGTCGTTATTTCCAAGAAGGCAGATAATCTGATTTAGGTGCGGAATAGAAGGTTATGTACGCACGAACTGCCGTCCAAATTCCCAATTTAGAAGCGTGTCCTCCTATCAGGTACACCAAGTTAGTGCCACCCCTGCTCCTCCCACGTACTCTCCAAGATACCAGTACGTCTCTCTCGTCGACCAACAAATCCGGTTGCCAATTAAATTTTCTTTTTAATAAGAGCTCCCTCGGTGGTTTGAAATTTGAAAATGGAGCCGTGAACGGATGCTGTGTGTCCACCCGTGTACGTGACACTGGGTGCACATGCATCGTGGTATCCGAGAATTTACTTCCCTCGGTCGGTCCTGACTACCTAATTTCGCTGTGGTCCATGAATACATCGGCCGAGCGAATCGTTGTCCTATTGTAAAATGCCACATCGAATGTTTATATTTGACGGGTTTTGTCGAAATGGTAGCAGATCCAATCAAATTTTGCTCTGTACTTCTTGACAGAGCCCCCAGGTTACAAGTAACCAGGCATCCTAACCCGTGGTAACCCGTGCGTAGGCCGCCAAGGCTACCATGGAACACATTTCTTTAGAAACTCCGTCGATCCGGTGATGGAGACCCTCTGGAACGAGGATTGTGCCCGTGCACAGAAGGCGTGCGCAACTCTCATCCCCATTTCGGAAAAAGCCAGGACTCAGGAGCAAGAGTCTTCCCATGGGGAAAAAAGCATCTCATACCTTGTTAAGGATGAGCTGTTCCTTTTTATATGTTACGAAGGAACTGAATCTGAAATATACACGTGTTGTGTGCTCCCCGCTCTCACGTCCTCCAAGTCCTCCAGGTTTATCACGATAGTTTATTCCCCGGTCATTTTACTCATAATAAACTTCTCAGAGGGTTTAAAAGTATTTCGCAAGGGCCAGGTGCGGCCATAGAAATTGCAGAGTACTGCAAATCATGCGATTCCTGCCAAAGGACATCTGAAAAATAGCGCGTCAAGCCAGCCTCACTCAGAAAAGCCCGATCATCTCGGAACCTTTCTCTTGTTGGCCATTGATCTTATTGGCTCCATTCATCCCCTGTCTAGCCTCCTGGACAAAGTTACGTCCTCACTTTGGTAGACTTCGCTGCCATTTTTCATGAGGCATTTTCCCCGAAGCCCACATATCCAGTTTTACTCGGGTAGGAATTCCTAAAGAGGTATTGTGGAATCGTAGAAGACAATTTACCTTCTAGGCTATAGAGTATGTCGGAAAGCTCTTCATGGTAAATCCTCTGTTTACCACTACATACCATCCAACCGCAAACGGAGTTTGCGAAAAACTAAATGGAATATTGAAAGCAATCCTCAGAAAATTGTGTATCGATCATCACCGAGAATGGCACCGCTTTTAACTCGTGGCACTGTTTGCGTGTCGTGAAATCTCCCATAGGACCCTAGGATTCACCCGCTTCGAATTACTGTATGGCCGCAATGTTCGAGGCCCCCTTGTTATTTTAAAGGAACTTTTCACTAATCCCCGTCTGGATAACGAAATCCATCCTCCTATTTGTACCTCCTATACCTCCGAAAGCAACTCGAGATATGTGCCCACATCGTGCACCAAAATGCTGAGGTAAATTTGGAGAAGTATCGAACTTATTTGATTTACAGGCGAAGGAAAAAAGAGTTAAGCTTGGCGAGGAGGTGCTGTTGCTACTTTCCAGGTAGAGTAACAAACTCCTGAGCAAATAGAAGGGCCTCTTTTTCATTCTCGAGGTGAAATGACCAGTGGATTATTTAATTCGAACGCCATCAGGATATAAGGTTTTCCACATCAATATGTTGAAATAAACCTCACCGCCGTGCGTGTCTCAACAATATTGTGGCCATCGATGCAGAGTCCCCGTTAGAAGAGGTGTATCCTGCTGACCCTCTCAATGTCGTGCAAGTAGTATGCTTTGAACATTATAGCGATTACCCTATTCTATCTTCACTCAGACCCCCGGAATCATTATCACCCGTGCTGGATGTCTTCCCCAGGCTAGCGCCTCTTCAAATTAGTCAGCTGCAGCAGTTGCAAAATTGATTTGAATATGTCACTACTACTCAAGAGCCTGTTCGCTCAAAAAATCGGATGGGCCCCCCGGACGAAAAGGTCAGAGCCATTGTTGAGATGCCGTTTCCCCGCAGGAAGAAACAGCTGAGGTCATTCATCGGATTTGCCTCCTTTAACAGTAGATTAATCCCTAACTTCGCGTCTATTTCGCCCCTTTAAGTGCCCGCCTTCAGAAGAGATCCCCAGATCCCCTTTCATGGATTCCAGAAGCTACTGCCAGGTTCCAGCAGTTTAACGACAAGTTAGCGTCAGTCCCCATTTTGAGGCTGTCTACCTCCTCAAAACCCTTCGGGATCTGGGCAGATGTTAGTGAGGAAGGAATTGGATGCGTGCTGCTCTAATACTCCGACGAAGGTGAAAGCCACCTGGTGGCTATGTCCCTTGTTCTTCCATCTCTCTCAGAAAATTTTCATCATATGGTAAGGAAGGGTGTAAAAGAACAACCTCTAACTTCCCTCCACAATTTATTGGAGACTACCCGCGATGGTATCCCGCCGTGGACGGCGACATTTCCTGTTCGAACATTCACTAATTTTCGACTTCCTCAGAATTGGGCATACAAATATTCGGGTTATTCTGTAGTTCGAAGAGTCCAGCACGCACCTCAAGGTCGTCCTCTTTGTCACAAGTCTGAGGAAATCCCGTGAGCGTTCGTCAGACAGCAAGAGTTTCTCAGCCGTGATTCAACCTTAGTCAATTGGTAGCTTCTCTGATCGGCAAACCTTTGATTTTGTGCAACAGTCTTCCTTCGTTTACTTGACCTGAAGAAAATGTCCATCGATTACTTTTCAGGTAACGAAGATTCATTTACCAGTGGAATTACGAGATTTCCCACATTCATCGGAAGGTTAGTTCGGATCTTGACCCGCTTGCCTCATCGGATCGTTCTGCACTCGCTTCATCGCAAGAAGGACATTCCTCGAAGTAATCGACGCGTAAGACTGAAACCCCCTCCATTATTAGAATTGTAAAGTTCCCCCTTCTATCTGAGTCTAGTAACGCTAATCAATTAATTCCATTTGAGAATCCATCGTCATAATAATTATCAAGAGACTATTTTAATTTAAATAATTCCCTTTTGTATATTATTATTCTTATTTTAATCTGTGTAAATTAAATTATTTTTTGTTGTTCCATCTCTGACTAAACTTGAACGATACTCTCCGCCTATTCAAGTAAATCTCGCCAATCATTAATGCACTCTGTCTGATTATTAAGGATTTGAAAATCAACGCCTCGAGTGTGATCTCCTAGTCGGTCGTTAACCCCTGCGAACAGTCCTTCAAAGGTTTGCGTTGCAATAGGTGATTAAGTCACCCTCCCACATAATATAGTAGTTTATGGTATAAAGGGGTTTTTCCACGACAAACACATTCTCTCGCGAATGTTATAATTCCAAAAGTCCCCCCACCCCCACACACACAAGAATTGATCGGGAAGTATATTATTTTGGCAATAACATCATAAATATTCGGCTGATTCTAAAAGAATTTCAACCTCTTTGGTTGTTTTATATTATCTTTCGAATGATATAATTGTCAAAGTCTTCCAAATGTTAACCAGACAATTATTTTCATTTGGCAATAACATCATAACTATTTTTCTGTTTCTAGCGAAATATAAAACCTCTATATTGTTTTACATTCTCTTTCGAATAATATAAGTGCCAAAGTCCTCCGAAGGTTAGCCCGGGAATTATTTTGGGGGGCATAACATCATAACTATTCAGCTGATTCTAACGAGTTTTGAAACCTTTATGTTGTTTTACATTCTCTTTCAAATATGGGAATTGCTTAGGTGCTCTTAATGTTATTCCGGGAATTAGTGAAAATTTTCAAGATCTTAATGCCTTAAATCAGAATAGGTACGCGATCGCGGCATTTTGTTCAGCAGATCTTATTTTAAAAATGCCTGATATAACTTGCAAATATTAAATTACTGTAATATATCATTTTCGCACATATGAAACAGCATTTACTACATAATAATGGCGCTACAGTCGGAAATACAGCATTGTGCCAAATTATTTCCTTTTTGCAATAATAAATGTTATTTATCACCAGCGTTTAAAATTAGGTAATTCAAAAACGTTAAACTTTTTCTATGACAAATAAATTTGTTTATTACAGTATTAATTTCATAACTTGACGAACAAAAATGCTTTCATTCTTGATGTTTCTCTTTGCAGCGTTTATCATCAGATTATCAAAATTCATCAGAATTTTAAGAAGGGAAATTAGCTCTCGTTTTTTAAGGTTTTATCTTTCCAAGGAATATAAATTAAATTCATTCAATGAGCCTTTTACATATGGTTTTAAATTCTTCAACTGAATCTTTTTTAAGCTTCATAGTTCAAATAGAAACTAAAACATCTGATAAATTTATTGGCTTTTAGTTTTAACAACCTTAGAAAGATTCCGCATCAACATTTACGTCAAAGTCTGAATGTTTACCTCTATTCGAGAAAGTATTACACTTAGAACCGAGTACGGGGTAGACTCACGCAAATTAAACAAAAATCCTCAAAGCTTAAGGTGTTCTGCGAGGAATTGTTCAGATTCCAACGGGACGCGAATAGTGGGTACGAACGCGTGCGGGCAGACAGCGGATACTGACAAGGGGGGGGGGAGCAGGCGGCAGATCCTGACGGAACGGGCAAGTGGCATATACTGACGAGGCAAGAAGGCGGCGGGTACTTCCTTTCAAATCTGGCCCTCCAGGATATATAGTGGGTTTGAATGGAGTTTCCCTCGTCAGAAGGGGAGGGTTCCAGGGTCGGACGCATCACAAGCGAGGGTAGTCTCGCGGTATTAGCACGATCGTGGTAAGATTCCTAATCCGGCGAGGGACCTTTTCGGGATTTCAAGCTTGGCATGGCTTTCTGGGATGGCGGGATTTCTGGTCACCACGGCGTCTCATGATTTCACACTTCCATTATCGCAGACAAAAAGGATCGACCACGTGTGTGTTCTCTCTCTCTCTCTCTCTTATTTCTGACGCTTTTCTATCCCCAGAAGGAACTTCAGGAGAAGAAGTGACAATGGAAAATGATTAATGGGGGGTGGGTGATTATAACTTAAAAACGCAAGGCAATAATGGATAAGTTTAAGAATACCTAGGATAAATTTTCAAAAATGGAGCCAAAGTAAAAAATAGTGGAGCTAGTGGGGCAGGGCGCGGTTGCACCATACATATACACAAGGTTATATAATGCTACGGCATGGTTGCCAAAGGATATTTCTTTTCTACAATTATTCAAAAAAATATATATATATATATATATATATATATATATATATATACATATATAAGGATGCGCGTTTCCTTATGATATGGCTGAATATACAAATTTATTTTATGAACAAAAATTAATACATGATTAAAAAAAGAAATGGCTTGGCATTAGATTCTACTCAAACTATCAGCCCCACTGTTATCAATGCCTTTTTAATACAAACTGCGGAATTGAAATCCCTGGAGGAACAAGCTCCAACACATCAACCGACCGTTATTATTCTTGACGTTACCTATGTATGATAGGGGTTTGTGGTCCGAATACACTACAAATTTCTTGCTGAATAATTACTTCTACATTTACAAATTTCACAAATGCTAGCGAGTGCTTCTCTCTCATCGCGCACAAGTAATTTTATATATGCCTAAGCGATAAGGAAACTTTGGCCGTTATTCTCTGCCTGGATTAGGATACATCCTATATCCTCATTACTAGCGTCTGTGCGAATGCCCAACAGTTGGTCCAGGTTAGGTATGCGTAGGATAGGAGCGGATGCCAACTTCTCCTGATTTGGTTAAAGCTGAGATTTGCAAATTTCGTCCAATTGGATATGTTTGGTTGCCTTCTTCTTTAATAGCTCGCCTAGGTCGGCGGAGATAGTCGCGAAGTTGGGTAGAAAGCGACGAGAGAATGATGCAGAAACTGTGAAGGATTGCAGCTGCTTTTTGTTAGTGGGCAAAGGCATGTCCACGATGGCTGGGATATTTTCTTGCTGGGGGGGCTAACCGATTATTCGCATTCCAATGTGGAAGACGAGGTAATTGATAGTGCCTAAAGCGAAGTAGCACATGATGGGGCCAATTGTAAAATTGTGTTCCAGTGTCGGTACAGAAAAGGTTGAAGGCTGGTCAAGTTTTGATCACGGTCTTGGGTAGCCACATGAACATTATCAAAATAGAAGTTGACGCTAGATAAGCCTTCTACAATCCTCCTCATAATCCGGTTATATTTACTACAGACCAAAAGGGAGCCATGGAAACTGCATAAGCCCCTTCTAAGTTGGAAAAGCAGTAAATTTCTTCGCTTCCTCCCGGGGGGGAATCTGATAATAGGCCTTGCATAAATCCAACTTTTCGATCAACATGGCCTTCTCTAAAGGTGGAGGTTATGATCTATGGTGGGGATTGGTTGGGCATGAAGTACCGTTACCTAATTAAGCTTCCTAAAATCGATGCATATTCGATAAAAATCATCACCTTCTTTACCATAACAACCGGGGAACAATAGCTCGACTCTGAATGTACGATGATCTACCACCTTAGAAGTTTATCAAATTCTTCATTGAATGCTCCCCGGAGGGTTGCAGGGGGTATGGTTTAAATGGATTGGTTCCAGGGATGGTTAGTTGGATATTGTGCTAAAAATTGGTAGCACAATCGGGAATCTCAGTGATGACGTCATCAAAACGATTCATGGGCGCTGGAAGTTAATCCTTTTAAAGAGATGATAGCGTGTCGCATATTTTAATTTCTGCAGGCGGGGAATTATTAAAGTCGTGCAAGACATGCAACGGGTATTCCTTGTCTTGCTGTACGCAGGCGACTTGGATTACTTAAAAGGAGTCTAGGGGGTAGCCTAGATTCCATGGGGGATACTTACTCGAATGCAACTATCTGGTTGATGCTCGCGCGTTGGTGGTACAGCTTGAGCTTATTAACATGGAAAAGCTTTCTCCCCGAGGAGGTTTCAATAAGGTAATCGTCGGGGCCACGCTTTTCGATTATGTTGTAGGGGCCTTTCCACTTGTTCAACAATTTGTTGTTGTCCGTAGGGAAGAGAAGCAAAACTTCTTCTTCGGGGTTATATTTCCTTTCTTTGGAAGTGCAATCAAAGTGTGTCTTATACTTGTCAAATTCACGTCAGCGTTCTGATATGCAATTTCGGCGCACTTTTATAGTCTCTTTCTTAAATCCAGTATATACGAGTAAGGAGTCTAGATAATTTGATCCAAATTTCTGATTGGAATAAAGTTCCTTTAGGATACTCAGGGGGCCTTTGACTTTCTTACCATCTTTTGGCAAATGTCGTATGATCGACAATATCGCAGAATTTGGTCGGTCGCGCCAGGCCAATAAAAATATTTGAAAATCCTATGAGCGGTCTTCGTGTAGCTGCAGTGACTAGCAAATAGGCTATCGTGAGCCGTTTGCAGGATTGGAAGGACTAGGACCAGGGTACACATAATGTGCGGGACTCGGTGACGTTTTCTTCGGGGCACCCGCGATAGATGATATCGTCCATGATAAGGAATGAAATCACTTTATTCCCTCTGACGGTTTTGCGTGATTTATTCTGGGATTTTGACCACAAGGGACGAAGATACTCATATTCCCTCCGGCTTTTAGCAAAGTCATGGTTCATCGCACTCTGGATTTGAATTTCGGGCGCACACGAGGGTTCCAGATGTGTAGGAGCTTCAGTTCCTTCTTCGCGCGGAAACAGGTAATAATAGGTTGAGCCACGGGGGCGGAAGAAACCCGGGTGGAGTGACCATTTAGGACGGCACAAAACTTGAGGGGGACTGCAACGAGTTTAGCTCTACCAGTGAAATAGGCTCACTCAATGTAGCAATAAACAATGGGGTATTTATTGGCGCGTCTCAGGTAATCATACACTACATCAAACTTATCGTGGTCCTGAGCCAGGCGGGTGAGTAGTTCATCAGATGTAACAATGCACCTGCACCCTGTATCACGGACGATGTTAGAGATCCGGCACCCATTCACTCCTCCAGTTTCGAATTGCAGGGCCCCAGGAGTACTTTTATTGAGCAAAAAGTTTACCTGGTGGCTAGTATTATTGGGCGGGATTGAAGAAGAGGGGCTTAATTTTACGACGGTGTGGGTGTAGGGGTGGCACTGATCTGGTGTACCTTTTCTAAAGGAGGGGTGCTTCTAAATTGTGAGTTTTGAGGGCAATTGCTACTCACGTGACCGTGAACTCCACAGGAATAACCAACGATTGTCCTCCTGGGCAACGATGAAGCAGGGATGTTTAGAGCAAAGGGCTTAACATCGCGCTGGTTCGACGAGAAGAGAGGTTTGAGTTCGGCGAGCCCATTCACCTTAACGAACCCATTCCCATTATGAGGAAAAGATTTGTTCTCGCTGGTTTTGGGTTCAGGAGATAAGGGATGTGATTTTTCCCTTCTTTCGGATAGCAATTGTGTCTAGCCGCGTAGACGTCTGCTTACTCGATGCATTTCTTGAGAGTACGGCACCTCCAGTCCTTCACGAAGGATCCGATTTCTGAAGGTAGCGACACAAAAAATTTGTCCATGAGGAAGAAATCAACCAGGACGTTGTATCGCGGAATTAAAGAGTAATTTACTTACGAACGGGTGTGTGAATGGTTTTGCTATACAAACGAAAACACGAACAACAGAGGAGAACTAGCACTCGCGAGAGAGCTTTTGAGGTCGAGATTCCACTGTGATTAAGATGGGGGCTACAACACTCTTAGCACAGCAATACGAATAATAATACTATTTTTACTATACATTCAACTTACGGCACGAGATGAGGCCTTGAATGACAACAATTCAGTTCCGTGTGGGAATAAAAATAATAATTAAACACGGTCATTCAACAATCAATTTCGAGAAAAAATAAGTTGGAACGGGAACAAATACACTTCGCTTGTAGGTACTTGTCGTAGAGTCGAACGTCGACGCTAGCAAGAAAATTAACTCTGCCGTGACACGTGAAGGAAGCATGCCAGAAAATCGGATATAGATCTCAGTGTGAGGCTTACATAATCAACATCGAGTGCGATTGGCCTAGGTAATCATTTTTTAGAGGTTCTGGGTTGAGAGAAACTATATACAAATAAAATATTATTAGCAGAAGTAAATAAATGACAATAAATGAGATGAGACACGGGGTACCAAACGGGGGAGGGGTAGAAATGACTGGACGGGAAACAGAGTCCGAGAAAGGATGTACGGTAATTGCTTCCAGGGTAATGGGGTGAGTGAAAATGACTGGGAGACTAACGTAAAGCCTAATTGACTGGAAGCTTTGAATACGACGAGTAAGAGGGGTGCTGCAAAGTTCCACTTGCTAAATCCCTTCTTCTTTAACCTCGTTGAGAAAAGAACGAGGGAGTACTACAGAGGAGAACGAAGTCGATACCCGAGTGATAGATGCCTGCCCGTGTCTGTTGTCTGTCTAGCGTAAACTCTGGCTTTTGGTACAGGTGAGGCCGGGTAGAAGTATCGTGTCACGTTCGTAGCTGGAAGCCCTTGAGAGATGGGGCTGGGCGTAAGAGACTGTACGTGGCTCCTAACCAAGACGAGGCTGTATGGTACTAATTTCTCAAAGTTTTGGGCGAAGTATTTATACTGCCTTGGCAGAAGCGGGTATCTGGAGGCCCCATAATGGGGGATGGGGATATCAATATACTTGTGGCACCATGGGTGGGGTGGGGGGGAACGATATTCTTGGCGAGCCTCACAAGCTCGCGCGAAAGTCTTCGACGCCGTTTGCCTGGCGCTGATCAGGCGTTGCGACGGGGGAAAAGGGATCCCAACACAGATCACGCGACCGCGCGAAATTCTCGCTACTCTCTTGGGGCTGTCTGAGCGTGCGTGTGCATCTTTTGCAGGCGCCACGGGTAAGCGTTTGGTTCTAGGGGAAGAAGGAAACCTTCAATCTCTGGCAGTAGGCAATGGTTATTTTTCACCTTTTAAACTCAAGAACCGGAAGTAAGATTAGCCAACAATTAACAATTTAACCAAGATTAACCAATAGATTGATCAAATTCTAATCAATTGATTGACCAAGATTAATCCTAATAAACCTGATGCCAGTTTAATATATAATAAATATTACTATATGCGTCGTAGAATAGGGTCGAGTTCAACCCTTTCTGCGTTTTTCAGCCGAGATAAATGACGGCTATGTGCGTGGGAGATTCATAATACAGACAGAGTGCAAATTAACCGAATTTTAGGTTGGCCAAATAGTTGACTATCTTATAGGTTCCGGGTAGAAATATAACTTTACTAATATACAAAACAAGCTATATAACACATTAGACGTACACGCGTCTCAGCGTTTTAAAGGGGGGGAGAGGACTTGGCGGAGAAGATCGCCGTACACACAAACAAACACAACTGACCGAAGAGTTGCTTGAATACCTTGAGCTTACACGAAGCCGACGATGGAGGCTTACACAAGAGAGTTGCAAATTGCTGTTACCTCGAAGATTTGGTCTGAGGAATTAATCCTTACCTTGGCGCAAAGTTCAAATAATAGTTTCTTGATAATAATTATTAACGGGATGAACTTAGTCTTGCCTTCGAGTTTAGAACACATACTCGAGAGTAGGCACGTTGCGTTAGAGGAGTGGGTAGGACCGAGTACGGGGTAGACTCATGCGAATTAAACGAGAATACCCTGAGCTTCAGGGGTTCTGCGAAGAATTATGCAGAATCCAACGAGACGCAAATAGCGGTTACGAACAGAGGCGGGCAGACAGCGCATGCTAACGGGGCGGGCAGGCAGTGGATACTGACGGGGCAGGCAGGCGTTACATACTGCCTTCCATTTCTGGCGCCGGAGTATTTTTAGTGCGATCAAATGGGATTTTACACCTTCCGTCCAAAGGGGAAGGTTCCATGGTCCGATGAATCGGCAGACGAGGGTAGTCTCGCCCTATTAGCACGATCGCGGGAAGGTTCCTAAGCTGGCGAGGCAAAACTTTGATCGGCATCCAATGAGACCTTTGCGGCTTTCTGCGATGGTAGTCTTTCAGGCCACCACTGAGTCTCATGATTTTGCACTTCCATTAGCGCAGACAAAAAGGGTCGACCAGTGGTTTGTTCTCTCTCTCTCTCTCTCTTTCTCTCCTCCACTCTTTCTCCCTGTCTCTCCCTCTGACCTCTGACACGTACGTTTATCATTCCTCGTTTCTTCAAGCCAATCAAACTAAAATTGTGATAAATTTATTGGCTTTTTGTTTTCACAACATTAAAAAAATTCCGCTTCTACTTTGAGTTTAAAGTCAGAATCTTTACCTCTATTCAAGAAAGTAGCTGACTTAGAGAAAATTTGCTTGTTTGTTTTCCTTTCCTTTCTGTCCAATTTTAAGATTTATGAAGCATTGATTCATTGATTCGGGATATAGTGTTAATCCACGTTCTCATTCTAAATGAGTTTTTAGAGTTTCGTTTCCATCCTTGAGAGATGCGAATACGATTAAAGTAAACATCTCAATTATACTAAACAAGTCAGATTTCATTTAACAGATATAATTGTAGGTGAAATTAAAACCGAAAAACGCTTCTTGCTTTATTAGGCCAGATTGCTAATCAAATTATGCAAGTTTATTTATCCTTTAATATAGAAGAAGTTTTTAAGACTCTTTGTTCGAAAATGAGGTTTGATTATAAATTGATTTTGAATTTGAAACCATGTATAAACTGATCGCCCTCTTAAGGGACCGAAAATTTCCTTACCCTTACTCTACATACTACTTCTACTAACTTCTCTGCTGATCACATAGTCCTATTAAATGAATTAAATAAACCATATTTAAAGGCCTTGCATTTCGTTCTATGAAACTTCAATTTAATTTCCACATTTTCTTGTCCCAATTCAGAAACATAATCACTTCCAAGAGTAATATTTTAAATTCAAAAAAGCTTGCTTATCTAATAAGTAAACTAAGGGATAATTCATTTACAAGAATTATAAAGTTATATTAGGTAATTAAAAAACAAGTTTTTTGACCGGGAAAGTTTCATCAAATTTTACCTCTCTAAAATTTTAAACTCTTGGGAAAACAGTTCGATTCAAATATAAGTTATGGCAAACTGCCTAATTGATTTAACCGAGAACTAAGAGAGATAACTACAAAAGTAGATTAAAATTCTTTCGCTGAAATAGTTGAAAATTTTAAACATCTGGGTATCAATAAAAAAATACCTGCCCGAGAAAACATTAAGTTTAATTCTAACCACCGTCTTTTCAAACCTTTTTCTAGTAATATGTCAAATTCCCTCCCACCTCATTTGAAGCTTTATCGCTCATTAAATTTTCAAAACTAACAATTTAAATATCCTGATAAGAAATGCTTCTAAATCAAACATTAAAATTTCAAAGTCGATTTGTTAGCAAATATTGAAATTCAGATTCTCATACCTATAAAATGTTTAAAAATTCTCAATAAGATCTTCTTTCAAATGAAGATTTAATCCTTCCTAATTTTAAAACTCAAATTGTGAGATGGAGCCAATAATTTGTTAAATTTTCTCAAGTACATAAAATAGACTTTCTATGAGGTTAGCCTGATGCTCAGATTTGCAAGTGTGTATTCTGCACTCTTCCTCTCGCAAGCTTTGGACTATTGTCATGCCTCTCCCCATTTTCATTCATATCAATGATAGTTTTGCAAAACCAATAATCACATTTTTAGCCATTTTTTTATATATTAGCAAAAAATCTAGTAATTTTGGATAATTTTAAGGGTATATTGCAACACTCTGGGAGCATGTCGAATCTTCGAAGGTTTTGGATCTGTGCTTTCTTTGACTGTATCCAGTAAAACATGACATGTAATATACCTAACCCATTTTGTCTCTTAAATGTCCTATACTTTTAAGTCCGTTTCCCTATCCTTGGTAGAAAACTCAAGCGAATTCATTCGTATACATTAACAAATATACAATGATGCACAAACCAAATGCCATGTAGAAGGTCATCCATTTTCCTTGATTCAAAGCGAATTTAGGCTAAATTAATAGTAGATTTTAACTTAAGCCTGGATATATGTATCATAGAAAGGGTCGAACGTGTTGTCCAAACATTTATAGAAAGTGCTGTCTCGCCAGGAGAAAGAACATTCTACCGTTTATTCGAAAGATAACAGGATTGGCTGCTTCTTGGAGACTTTGACTTATACGAAATTTCTCAAAAAAGGGGATCATAAGGGACACACTGGCATTACAATTCAGTTCTTATTGCAGCACATATGTATGCAACAGTCAAGAAAACTTACATGCCTAAGGGTCAGTTGGCCCCTACAAAAATCAAGAGTTCCATCGAGTTTGTGGCATGTATTACCATATAGATTATGGAGGTTATCATTATTAGGAACTAAATGCGGATACACCTTGACAAATATCGAACTCTATACAAATCGAGCTACGAAGGTTCGCATCCCGATGTAATCCGATGGAGCGATTCACTAATCTTAAAATGGGATAGAAAACGAGTCAGGAGATCGAGTCAAATCGCTTTAAAATCTATTTAAATCCAAACTTGAAATTAATCAAGTTTTCGAAATGTTTATATATCAACTCACCTGGCATCAGCGAGGCAGAGGCAGGTCTAATGGATGAATTAAAAATTGAAAGATTTTTCAACACCATTGAACTGCCATAGGGCAGAAACTATGTCGATTTTTCTAGGTACGAGACAGTTTCTAAAAAAATGCGTTTAATTTTAAAATAAATTTGGAAACATTTAATAAAATCAAAGCAAAATGGCAGAAAGAGCCTAAAACAGGCTTACTTGGAAATATTTGAAAATCAATTAAAGCATATTGGAGGATATACACGTGGTCCCCCTTGATTACACTAGTCTGCATGATTTTTTTATTGACTATATGACATCTTTTTCAAAATATATATGAAAAATGGTGATTTTCTTAGTTTTTTATTCATCACTATTATAACGTTGTCGAGTTATACTGATTCGTTACTTTTTTTTATAGCATAAGTCAATATTTATATATATTATAATATATATATATATATATATATATATATATATATATATATATATATATATATATATAATATACATATAATATATAAGTTTAAATCATATAATATTTATATATATATATATATTATAGATATATTTATAATATTGCTAATATATTTTTCTTTATTTTTAGATTGTGAATATGTCTAGAGGCTGTATAAATTTAGCAAACATATTTTGCTATGTCTGCGGGAAATTCACCCCTTCAGATTCTCGGAGCAATATTACTCCTTTGTTGAAGCATTTTTATTTAGCCTATTTTGTCTGCAGATTAGGAGACCAAGACAAGCCATTTACCCCACACAAAGCTTGCAAGAGTTGCATCAGTAAGCTCCAAATGTGGTCAGTTGTAAAACTTAAATGTATGCTCTTTGCAGTACCAATGGTAAGACGAGAGTAGCTGAATTCAACAAGAATACTAAAGATCGCATAATATACCCAAATATTCCTTCAGTAATAAGGCTTGTTCCATACTCAGATGATACACCTGTGGCTGTGCCACTTGAGATAAGGAAAATTTCATCAGAATCCGATACTAGTGATACTAATCAGATGGAAGTAGACTATAAACCACCAACAAATGACGATCCCAAACTTTTCAACCAAGCTGAGCTCAACGACCTGGTGCGAGACCTTAACTTTCCTAAAAATATTGCACAGTGACTTGGTTCTAGACTGAAGGAACACTGAAGCGAACAACATTCGCTTGGTACCGTCATCGTGAAGCGTAATTCATTCAGTTCTTTAAGAAACAAGATTCTTTAGTTTTCTGTTCAAATATTTCTGGCCTTATCGAACACATGGGGATAACGTACAAGGCAGATGAATGAAGTCTCTTCATTGACTTTTCTAACAAAAGTTTAAAGGCTGTTCTTCTCTACAATGGCAAGACAGCTGCATCTGTGCCAATTGGCCATAGTATCCAAATGTCCGAAACCTACGAAAATTTAAAAACACTAATAACTGCAATCAAGTACCATCAGCGCAATTTTCTCATTTGTGTTGATTTAAAAGTTACTGCTCACCTACTAGGTCTTCAAGGGGGATACACAAAGTATCCCTGTTTTTTGTGTCTCTGGTATAGTAGGGCTGACAGCCATTACTATGAAAAAAAAGACTGGCCACCTAGAACCAGCTTTTACCCGGAAATCACAACGTGAGAGCTATGTCACTAGTTTACCCCACGAAAATAAATTCAGCTACCACCACTCCACATCAAATTAGGGCTTAGGAAAAATTTTGCGAAGGCCTTGAACAAGAATAGAGCTGCTTTCAAGTACCTGGAATCAAAGTTTCCTCGTGTAAGTGAAGGCAAGCTAAAGGCAGGAATTTGTGTTGGTCCTCAGATTCGGGAATTGATGAAGGACAAGCATTTTAGAGGAAGCATTAGCAGTTATCGAGGAAAATGCCTGATTTTCCTTCAAGCAGGTTGTCCATAACTTCTTGGGAAACACCTCCTCCTCAGAATATAAAAAAATGATCCAAGATGCACTTTTGCACTCACATCTTGACTATTTTCCCACGAATTGTGGGAACTACAGTGAGGAACAAGGAGAGCGTTTCCAACTGGATATTTGCACCATGGAAACTCGATACCAGGGCAAATGGAATGTCAGCATAATGGCCGATTACTGCTGGTGATTGAAATGGGATGGTCACGATGCAGAGCAGAAGTGGAAATCACAGCGTTAGGCCTTCATTTGAATCGGTATGTAGACTAACCATGAGAGCATATTTTTTTACATTAATTTGAATTGATGTTGATGATTTTGATTCATTTCATGATAACCGTGATTTATTTCATGTTGATTTGGTATACATATGTTCTTAAAACCAAAATAATGTGCTTTTCCATGATTACTTATTCATTTTAAATAAGTTACAATATATTAAAATGCACATTTATTGTTATCATTAAGGATTTTATTTAAAATCCTTACGTGATAGAAAAAAATGGTTTAGATATTTAAAAACAGCAACCCAAGAATATATAAGATCACATCCATGAATAAAAATAAAAATTCCAAAATAATTTCATATTTGTACCCCATCTTGTTGTGATAAAAATTATAGCCTATTTGATAACAAAGATCTTTGCTGTATTTAATTACAGGTTTAAAACTAACTTTTCATCTTGCCTCAATGAAGTAGCCTTTCCTGCCATAGACCTCGTGGCTTCTCTATTCAATTAACTTCGTAGTTTTCCTGTCGATAAGAAACAGGAAATATCGGACACGTCTGCCAGAGATTGATATCTTCTCTCTATCAAATCGCAGACTGAGTGGAAAACTAATATTCAAGTATTCAACTAGTATTCGAAATAGTTCGCGGTTTCGAGGAAATTGATCACACGAAGTTTTCCACCCTAAATCAGACTACGAGTCGGAACCACAAGTAGAAACTCGAGTCATAGCGGCTTCGGACTAGACTGATAGGAATCTTGCCTTGAAGAGTATAGTCTAATAATAGAATCGGCTTCATGTTGATGAAGTAAAGAGTGATAATATTGAACAGGTCTCAGAAGCAATTCAATAAACTACTGCGAGTTAAGAAAAATTAGAGAAAGGAATCAACTAAAAATCTTAGAAATATTTCAACATTTCTGTCAAAATTCCTAGATATAATTTTGCTTCACCATGCCTAGAGCGATTTTCAATTTCCATACCTACATGTTGCAGGTGGAAGATTGGGAAGGAAGCCATACATTTTTTTCTTTCTTTTTCTCTATACTCTTTATATATATATATATATATATATATATATATATATATATATATATATATATATATATATATATTCAAAAGTCTCGTTACCCTCATTACGACGCTTTTAACCAAGGACACAGTGATAGTTTTGATGCAGTTAGAAAGGTTTTGTTTATTATTTAATGTTTCCTTTCAGTATTGAGTGCACGCTATAGCCGGGTCCCGAATGCCGCACACATGATGCGGACGAAGCACTTCCTCATACTGACCTACAAACAGTTGACCCAGGAATTCAGGTCGTCGACGTTGCTATGTCGAACCTGACAGGAGTGCCCTCGACCTGTGCTCACACGCTGTAATCTAGGAGATTTTGGTTAGGCGAGAGCGTCGTCTCAATGTCCTTTGACAAGAAGTTCATGATCGACCTCATTACACTCTTCCACATTGTTTGCAATGTGGTTCTGGGTACCATCTACGCAAAGACGTTGTCCTACTTCTTCTTGATCTTTTAAATCCAGTGCATGACGTTCCTAGATAAGCGGTCCCTGTAATCGGACGCAATAAGCCCCTAACACGGCGTGAACCCCTCCGGCGGCATCTTTTAGCAATTCCTAGCCAAGAGGCTGAGTACCTTTACAGAGGCAGGGTGCTTGGTCGGAAAGACGTATTGGGGATCGCTGAAGTCCTAGAAAAAGCTTATTAGGTGCCCATTCTGCTTGTTGATGACCGGATTGACCCTGAATAATTTTTATCATAAAACGTAATTCTATTTTCATTACTCATCATTTTTTTCAGAATGCTACAACAGCGCTCCTGTCTTTGTACTGGCATATGGTTGATGATCAGAGGCTTTTCTACCCCCTTCTTTTTGACGCCCCTCGTTCTTGAGAGAAGTGGACACCGTGGCCACTAAGATCTTATTATTTTCATACGAATCATTTTAAGCTTCGGATCAGTTTCGAATCTGCTTCTCACAGCTCAACGGTTGAGAACTTTAGGTCTGCCTGAACTAGGTCAATATTTGAGGTCTTTCCCTCCTCGAGCCTCTGCGCGACTATGCAGACGGTCATATGGGTGAGCCGCTAAGTGATCTCGATCTTATTCTAGGCCACGCGCAGGATATCATAGATGTCTATTCTTTTCACTACCATCTCGAGAAACCTGCACACAATGGAAAAAACGATTAATGGTACATGCTACAAAAGCATAAATTTAAGTTTGTTTGACGGAAATTTTTCTATCACACATTTAAAATTCCGGAAATTTCTCATTGACTATGTATTGTGCATCACAATAGGAAATCGGTTACCACTCTTATGTGCACGCTCTTTGGTGAAAAATTGGCATGCGCCATTATATTAACAGTGTATGTCAAGGAACCTATTTAGGTAAAATAATTTGATTCCTCGGATTTCATCTTGAATTAAATCAATCCTTCATTACTGAGGATGAACAAGTAGGTTTCGTCTGATTCAGTCAATTAATTTAAACTTATAATTTCGACCAAAAGCACTGCTTAGCTGATGACAAAGGGAGCAAATATCTGTTGAATGTTTTTGCCAATGTTGTCAGGAATGACTCACGTCGCGCACATGAGCAAGTATCTAATCATGTTTTAATGGGCCTGATGGAACCTTATCTGAATAAAGGAAGCAATTTAACAACTTATAAATACTTTACATCTATGAAGATGTACAAGCAGCTGAAGATGAAAGTTGCAAGCCTATTAGGAACAATCAATAAAATTAGAGGGAAACACAAGCGCCAATAAAAAGCAAGAACGAATAATTGTATTCTACAAAATTATACACTGATATTATGACACTATTTATCGAAGTTATAGCTGAAAAAAACGTGGTCTTCTTAGCACTTTCTACCCAAATGTTGCCATAGTTGATAATATAAAGAAAGTACCAGAAAAGGTCAAAGGTTATAACAAATATAATGTAAATAATGAGTTGATATTGTAGACCAAATTTGCAGCAAATATATACTAGGAATATATATATATATATATATATATATATATATATATATATATATATATATATATATATATATATATATATAAGGATGTAACCTATTTATTTATTGCAAAATACTTTAGATTTAGCTGTAATAAATGCATGCATTATTTACAAAAAAATGACTAAGGCGAAAATTTCGACACGAAAATTCAGGCAAAGTTTGGCAGAGGAAACAGCTGAGCCATAAATGGAGTCATTTTTTCACAGATATTTATTAAAAACATTTCCGACAGCAAATGGCCCCCTTATTTTGTTGCTATGAATTAACAGAAACTTATAAACACGTTTACAGGATATTTTTGACTCGGTCGAGTCTGACAGCTCAGAAAATAAGTTTCCCCCCCCCCCCTCCATAACTGAGAAGAAAATGGAGTAGTAATCCCACTAAAACTCAATATTAAGAAATTGAGAAAAGAAAAATCTTGCTACGTATGTTTAATATAAATTTAGGCAAATCTTTTTCGCTAGTAGGAAAGAAAAATGCATTTATAATTAAGAGTGGCAGGTTTATAGAGTTAGGAGTTTTTGCAACTTTAATGCCTATTTCTAAACCAAAAATTTGGTGAGAACTTTTCCTTGTATTCAGTAAGGTGGAAGTGATTTTGCAGAAAAGGAAATAATTTGGTACAATGCAATTATATGCGACTGTAGAATCATGATTATCTACAGTATTTTAATATCTGCAAGTTTTATAATACGTTTAAAAAACGAGGTCTGCTGATCAAAATGTCGTGAGCTCTCACTTATTTTGATTTAAGACCATGGCAAGGACGATCTTGGCAATTCTACCATTGAAAAGAGAATGTAAAGCAACATGAGGGTTTTAAATTTCGTAAGAATAAGCCGAATAGTTATGATGTTATTGCCAAAACAATATAATTATCGGACTATCTTGGGAGGACTTTGGCACTTATATGCTATTTAACAAAAGAGAATAAAAAACAACATAAGACTTTCAAATTTTGTTAAAATCAGCCGAATATTTATGATGTTATTGCCAAAACAACATAATTCCCGATCGATCCTTGGGGGACTTTGGAAATTATATCATTCACGAGAACATATGAAAACAACATAATCGTTTAAAATTTCGTGATCATCGACATCAGAAATAAAAGTAAAAAGCGGCTCAATGTCAAGATAACGATAGAGAGTAATTTAAGACCCGTCTGGTAGTAGTCAAATTGACGAAGTGAAGTGATGTAGCGTGAATTAAATTATGCTCTAATCAGATATATAATTATATGAAAATTTTATAGACCAACTTGAGAAATAAGACGAGACTTAGAGCGCTACAAGCTGAATCCCAATCTTGGATCCACGAGTGTCGGTCGAAATTAGCCAATAAGGAATTGCTCTATATAGAAGTCCGTTAGAGTAGTTATCGTGACGAATTATTTCGAATTAAGAATTGAATTCTGTATTCTTTGTTGATGTGCTGAAATGGGCCTCTAATGGCTGATAGAAAGTGGAGAGGAATGCAGGAATGCAGTCCAATTTATTATTGTTAGGGGAAAAGCCGTAACGAGCCCCTCACTCGACCTAATGGATCTTCTGACACTGACTGATGCGATTTTAAGACATCTATAACCAGGATAAAACGATGAAGTTGGCAAGTCTGTGATACCGAAAAGAGAGCAAAAAATATCAGGGTGTTAGAAGACAGTTAGTATTAAATACTTATATTCCATTTTCAAATTTGAAAACCACAAATGCCATCTGCACAAGTTTTTAAGTTATTTAATTAAATTGAGGAAATTAGGCAAGAAAATCTGAAGAAAAGATATATACATGGTGGAAAAAGGAAAGCTAGACATATATTTGTTCAATTATTTATGGAGTAAAAATATACTATTTGATAATGCTTTGAATACAACAAAAGAAAAAACTATATGATACGAGAAGATGTAAGTAATATCCAATGCCATCTTTTATTGCGTCTATGACAAGACAAAGTCTAGTTAGGTATTGATTCTTGAGCAAAAAAAGCCTGTACCAATTCTCAATAAGTCTCGAAATTCTCAGGTGCAAACTGGAAAAATCGTAGGAAAAAATATCAGATGAAATCCAACGTGCACGTTAGCTCAATACCTAACTAGACTTTGTCTTGTCATAGACGCAATAAAAGATGGTATTGGATATTACTTACATCTCCTCGTATCATATAGTTTTTTCTTTCGTTGTATTCGAAGAATTATCAAATAGTATATTGAACTACCAAAATAATTGAACAAATATAAGTCTACTGTTCCTTTTCCCACCCTGTCCTTTGATCAAAACTTCTTAAAGTTTATCTACCACTAGTCTTAACCTTACTTTGTTGTGTGAGGTCGCTCTTACTTGTTGTAGGGTTATATAAGCATTTTTTACCATTGCCACTCCAATTAAACAAGTTGATTAGGGGTGATCCACAATTCAATAAAGATTATAGAAGTAATTGGGTCCGTTAAAGTTACGCCTGCCGACACGATCACCGATATTCGCGCTTTAAGCGGAATCTTACTTGTATTTAGTGCCCAAACACGATTATTTTGTGTTATTGTTGTTTGAACAGTAAACAACTTCTCATCACTACACAGAACCGGAAGCTGCGAGAGATCAAGGAACCGTTGGATATGAGGCTTTACTCTCTCATCTCTCCTCTTTTTTGGTGAGCTGGAAAAGAAATGTCATCTAGGCTACTTTGAAGGGAAAAAGATTCAGATTATGTTTCAATAATGTTTGCACGGTCATATGGCTCACCTTTTGTTTCCATACAATTTAACAGGCAATTTACACTTTGGCCATCTCTTCATCTGATTAATAAAGTTGTTACTTAGAGTTGGGTTTCTCACTGATCGTGTATGTGGTCCTCACACTTGTAAGAAGGCTGAGGAGTGTGATTGCTTATAAACTCCAGGATTTACTCACAATGGAGCTCAGCATTCTTAAATATTGCTCTTTGTCATCTTACTTCTATGCATATTTGTAAACGAGTGTTTTTTTAATTCACAGTTTGATTCACAAAATTCAATGAATCCTGAAAGAAACTGTATGAGAATAATTAATTGATGGTATGTAAATATTTACAATCATATGTAAAAATCAATCTATACTTTGCGTTTACCCCCTGTATTAAGGTTTTGGTAGGAGAGATTTCTAAGAGGACGTGGGATATAGCCTTTACACTCCCATATAGAAGAGTTGGTTTGATTAGCTATTAAAGAGTTGAGGTTTATCAATAAAGTTAGAACGTTAATTCAACGGGGAGATACAACAGTATATCAGTATTGATAATAATGTAAAATTGGAACCAAAATACATGGAATTGAATTAAGTAGGAAACTATATAGCAAAATAATACTATGAGATAAAACTGTAAGAATGAGAATAAGGAACGAAAAAAGTTAGATTAATTGCCTGTATACAATTTTTAAGGATATTTGCCGGATCACTGGAGAAAACTCAGAATATTAACGTTCTATGAAATCGACTGAAGAACTTACAACTAATCTGGACGTTACGATCGAATATTAGTTTTTTTCTTGACCCCTAGAGCATTTAGAATTATTCTTGGTATGTCGCCTATGTAACTGATTCAATTTGTTCCTTATGAACTATTGATTTCTGTATAGAACTGTTTCTTAGGCATTGGAAAGAGACCTATCACATTCCAGAATGTTAGACATGCGATTTTTACTGTCATCTCAGCATTTGAATTAATAACATCGAGTGCCTCTGCTACGTTTACGAATTTGATCCTTGATTCTTGTTTTTATTTGCCGCCTAAATACTAATGTTTGAAGAAGGCTTTGATTAAATTAATGTTTTTTATCATTAATTTACATTGATCTTGTTCAATCCAGGCTATAATATAGCATCGATATGATTATTATACAAAAAGATCACTTCCAAATGAAACATAACGGAAAATAATCCTTAATAGTTCAATATTCGTCAATATTTCAATGTCTCTGACAACATAAATACATTCTATGTATGATATTTTTCTTTTCTCTTTAAATAAATCATTCTTAACATACAAGAATATTGATGGCATAGTTTTGTTAGCACTAAACCCAAAACGCGTTAAATAATGGCCTAAAGAAATCCATAATTTTTTAAACGAAGTAAATTGAAATAGATTTTTTTGATTTTATAGTTTTATTTTTTGCATTGAGAATCATGTTATATTTGGTATTTATCATTATTTTAATTTCCTTCATTTCCATGACATATTTTTCTCTTTGTAATATTGGGTCACCTGACGATACAGATTTGCATTCCTGTCGTCATTTAACTAATCCTGATTTTCTCTTTAAATCATTTTCCATCCTGCCACAAAGATTCAAGAGCTGTCTTAAGTAAACTTATTCTTGTCTCTCCCCAATCTTGAAATAATATCAGCACCAAATTTAGTAAGACTAGAATTCACTTATCTTGACCGTCAAAATATTAGCTTCAGTCGTGTAGGTGTCTTAAATATTGCAATTTTGTTATTCTTAACTCTAATTTTTCTGTAATTTAAGTAAACACTTGGATCACCTCATTAGAAGTAAATTTAATTCTAATATCACAATAACTCCAAACCTCTTTTCTACTCTCTACAAAGCCCTAAACAACCTGGAATCATAGTAAAAATACGTCGGGGGTATTTGCGGTATCTTATTTATTTTGCCTAGGAATTGAATACAACTTAAATGACGATGATGTTTTCACATAAAATGATAGAGAGTATTTAAAATTTAAAAGGAGATTTGCATCCGATCTGTATAAGTATAGTTTAACATGGATTCCAGTGGATAAGGCGTTGCAGCGTATGGTAGCCGCTGTGTAGTTGGCCTGAATCGGGCTCCATCATTTGACTAACTACATCCTATGTGACTTAAACTTCGCCCTAAATCGGAAGCAAAGTTTCTACTTGCTCAGACATTCCCAGTTATCTCATATACTTCCCTAATAACTAAATGTTATTTTCGTTTTATTAGACCTGAAACGTCGTATACTAAATCAAAGGTAGTTAAATAATCTATGAATCTTATCAATCTAGGCATTTAATTTTCATTACTTTAGTGCAATACTTGTGAGGTAGTGTACTGAATATCATATGTTATATAGCTATTTCTGAAAGCGGTTTGCCTTTCGTACTGATTACAATCTAGTATATTTTGTTGTCGAATTAATATGATTATTTTAACTACTTACTTGGTGAAACGATACTAATGAGATAGTAGTTATTTAGTTCCTCCTTGTCGCCGTTTAGTTAAAGAAAGCAAAAGATGCAATTTTACATTGTCCTTTGTATGTTCCTTTTCTTTGTATATATACACGATTTGTATTATAAAGGATATGGGTCTAAAGATAATGTGTTGCAAGGGAAATTATAATAACATATAATTAGTTAATTCTCTGGTTGAAGGGTGTGTTTGGATGATTGCAATTGGAGGTGTATGTATTAACGTTCAATGAAAGCGATGCTCAAATCCGTAAGAAGACGACATTCTTTGTGAAACTGAAACTAAAAGGATTAGAAGCAAGGAGACCAGTTTAACATAGGCCAGTGGTAAACTTATTTGTGAAAACCACATTTTAATGCTGGAAAAAGGTTTAATTCCAGCATCAAAACTATATATAAATATCTATTAATTCTTGAACAATTTGAAATCGACCTTGCAAGACATTGATGAAGACAAAGAAAGTAAAAACAGCATAAGGATTGAATTAGGGCACCATACTCATGACAGTAAGGGATAAAAAAGTTTCACGAAAGTCATATTGAATAAAGGGATTAATACCTAAAAATTGCCTCATTGCGCGATAAAAAGTGGTCCTACCAGACCGTAACGAGGGTGACAACGCTCCTGCCCTGGGGAACAGGTTACACAAAAAAAGAATATGATCCGACAAGTAAAACTGATTCGTAATCTCAAATTTAAGAAAGTAAGAACAACAGGTTCCGTAACCTCTCGCTTATACAGGCTGACAAAGATAAAAACCCCGGATCTACCGTTGCGCCCAAATACGTAACAATAGCCTCTCCCCAAGGAGGGCAAAATGCTACTGATTTAGGAAATTGGATCCGAGGAATGAAACTACAAGAGGTAAAGATACAATGTAAATTCATTTGTTGTAACCTAATAAGGGAAAAAAATTCTCATGGTATAAATGGTAACCAATATTTTTTAAAACAACCATCTCAAGGAGAGCAAAGAAATTCAACTTGGGGAAGTTTGTGTAGATACCACTTATTTTAAATATGACAACAATATTTAGAATTAGTCTCCTATTGTTATCGTCATCATGGGATCTCATGTACCAGCAAAAATGTGGATGAGATATGTAGACAATACATTTTCAACCGCTGACCAAAACAAAGTACAAGAGTTTATCTTACATATAAATACTGTTATCCTCGAGATCCAATGCAGAAGGAAAAGAAATAAGAATAAAATTTACTATCAGTCTATGTGCTAGTTTTAAGTAAACCTGACCTGAACCTTTAGACACAGTGAACCAAATGAACACATACTGACAGAATAATAGATGAACTCTGTCTATCCACTCACACATAAATAGAATAACGCTATGAGTCTATTCAATAGGGCTTACTTAGAGTAGTGTATTTAGAGCCCAAAACCGATGGAAGAAGAAACTACAGAAAATTAGTCTTTTCAGCATATGGCACCCATCGATGTGTATGAATAGTTTGAACGAACACCAACAGAACAACAATACAGAAACAATAAGGAGAGTCATACTACTGTACCTAACTAATAAGGCGGAAATAACAGCATAAATCCTCCGAACCCATGTTATAGGAGTGGCGCACAACCAATCACCACACTACACGGCCCGTTCACAAATATATTAAGGATAAAGTGGATGATAAGTAGGAGTTTGACTAATTAGAAATCATAAGAGCGACTTGCGTTGTATAAACGTCACTCGAATGAAGAAATAGAATCGAAACCAGATTCACGAAGCATAAACGATCCCCTCTTGCCACTGCTCTCATTGCATTCTTAGAAACACGAGATAAATTGGAAAGGCACTTGGATTTTCGGGAGAGGAGCAAACGAGAATTTGATGGAATGCTTAAAAGCATTAAGACTAGATGGATACAGTGTAAGTATATATATAATATAGAATAATGCCTACAATCTATTAACGTAACACTTGCCATTATTTATATTATTAATTATTAACTTGTCCTCATTCTGCTTTAGATTCGTATTTTAAATTTCTTGTCATTTTGTTTGGTACACATTTTTTTTTGTATGTTTCTCCCTTAGTTACATTTTCTGAGGCAATTTGTCTTAATATAATATCCCTGCATCATACCTCCTCTTTTGTTTTTTGTAAATAAGGTTTATCTTTTGCACCACTTCTAATTATTAATTAACTTTTCTTTCTTTTGTAAGAATTATATCCTATTCATGTAAGTTATTCATTTACTTATTTGTAATTGTAGCTTTCTTATGAGGCATTTAGTGATTGTGAATGCAAATTGGTGAAGGTGTTTAAGCATAAGTTAGGATCGGTAGAAACAATTGTATAAAAGTATGAAATGAGTGATGTTGATGATATGGATGAGGAGGAGGAGATTTATGAGAATGATTTGTTCCAAATTGCCTAGTATACGATTTCGTTTGGGTGTTGGTAAGTATCATCTGGTATTTAAAAGAAGAAAGTTATCAAGCAAATTCTCTACCAAAGCCAGATATGGATATCATGCTCTTTTTTCTACGTCAGTCATCGAGCTCGAGAAGTTTTGACATTTCTTTAACTTTTTGATTTGAGTCCCATCAAGAACATCAATTTTTATTTTATCATAAATTAGGCCAGGAAACTTTATACATATGAATTTGAAACTGTCCCCTTCAACATTAAAAGCTTTATGATATTATTCTTCTAAACTTTCAAACATTTTCTAGCTTTCTCAAGATTCTGTTTCCAATGTTTTTCTTTTGCTGGGTTATCACAGAGGGGCAGGAAACATGGATATTTTGTAAAACCTCCTTCCTGGGCAACAAGTAATATATCAACCATTTTCAGATCCATAGCCATTAACACTATGTGTTCATCATACTGGAGTTAATCCAATATAACTTATATGAGTTCATCCTTCTCATTTAAGTGCAAGGGGTGGCCGATAGGATTCGCATCAAGCACGTTATCATTTTGCTGTAATACACATTTTCTTACTCTTTTCTTAACCATCTTAACCCTTATTGATATGTGTGAAACATTTTGTTACAATATTTTTTTGTTTTTCTCTCTAAATACGTTAATAATTTTTCTTGTAGAAAATAGTTTCCAGATGATGTTAGTGAAGCTACTTACTCTATTTCTACTGAATAAAAAATATAATTGATGCAGAAACTTTTTTGTTATTTGGTTGTGGTACCTTATCCATATGCGTGCAACATTTTGTTACATCCTGCTTATAATGGCGCACAAGCTCTTTATTCATAAGGAAATTTACAGAAAATTTTGAAATGCCTATTTGAAATAGTAATTACGAAGTGGCAACCAATATTTTATGAGATTTGGAATCTACGTATATTTTTACAGCTAGTACTGACCCAACCATGTCGGCAGGGGCCCCAGTAAAGAGACTGAATGATCATAATATTTTATCTCAGCTGAATGCTGAAGGAAT
Organism: Ceratothoa steindachneri; assembly: GCA_963969495.1. Lineage (NCBI taxonomy): Eukaryota > Metazoa > Arthropoda > Malacostraca > Isopoda > Cymothoidae > Ceratothoa > Ceratothoa steindachneri. The sequence continues at coordinate 65,771,441 of OZ018322.1, read as the reverse complement.
CAGTTTTGCTCATGATGAATCAGATAACGAATACGATTTTAATATTGTAATATTCCGTTCTACACGGAGGTGGGCCTAACGGACAGCGATGACCCAAGTTTAAGCGACGATGAAGAAAACAATTCACCTCAGGCATCTGATGGAGCTTCCAGTGACGCCTTTGTGAGTAAGTAAACTTTTCACCACAAAACTACGAGATACTAACCTTGGTTGTTTAAGCTTAACAACTTTGTTCATCCAAATGATGAAGCTGAAGCTGTGAAATCCGTGAAGATTTAAACCAAATATACCATTACATGATTCCTTTTACAGTGGATAAAGTAAAAGCATGTCTAGGCAGTATCTTGTATGCAGGAGCTGACTGTCATAATTTTACGGCTCTTGTTGACCTATGGGATCCGGTTGATGATAAATTGATATATCGTGCCGTTTATGTCTTAAAATCGCTTTAGACTTTTTCTTCGTACTGGAAGATTTGATAACTACCGAGATTGACAAACTCGATTACCTAATGATCGACTTGCTGCAATTAGCGATGTAAGACATGAATTGAGGGAGAACCTCTCCAAACTTCATATACCGGGAGACATATTGACTGTAGATGAGCAGCTCCTTGGTTACCGAGAACGCATTCCAGGCGGCAATTATATACCAACAAAACAAAGAAAGTATGGCATAAAAATATTTTAGTTTATGTGAAGCTGACACTAGATATGATTTAAATTAATTTTATGATCTACACAGGTAAACAAGGAAATTCAGTCCAGCGGGAACTTGGAAAAATGTTGTTTTACAATTCTGCAAGCCTAATGAATATTCGGGACGTGAAATAGTTACAGATAATTATTTTATATCACAAAACCTAGCTATTTCACTGCTTCAGAAAAGACTCAGCTTACTTGGTACAATCAGAATGCACTGGAAAGAAATTCCTTCAACTCTCAGAAATAAAAACAGGCCAGTGCATTCAACCTTATTTGCTTATGACCATTATAATAAAATAATATTGGCTTCTTAGATACCGAAAAAAATAAGGTTTAAATTACCAAAGAACATATCTTAAACATAAGTAAGTAGAAAAAAAGTAAAAATTTGTTAGTCTGCTTAATCCTTTGTTTATTATTACACCTGTTGCTATAAGGCCAAAGACTCTCGGGGCGTAGGTCACTTATAATTATCTGTGTGATATCATCTACAGTTGCATGTGCATCGAACCGCATTTTGTCAGGTCACGTAGGCAACCGGTGTATAGGGTATAAAGTGTTGGGCCAAGACATCCACCTTAAAGGACATGACGCCCACTTCTAGTTCGAATGCAGCTCCCCTGCGTCATTGTATGTAGATGCAATGTGACATTCCCTTCATCTAGGTAATTGCATCCATATTTGCTCAAGTTTTTTTAATGGTTAGGTTGTTAATTTTTATTTTTTTACAGGGAGATAAGTAGTGGGGCCAGGGTATTTTCTAGAATACCGTGTATTATAGAAAAAAACAGAAGCTGCAAGTGTGCAATACCTGACAACGATAATAGTGAATGGGAAATCTCTATAAATTCACCAGCATAGTCTATTCAGCTGAAACTGGAGTTTTGTCACTTAGGTCAGTACTAGAGGGAGGTTCCAGGATGATGAGTGATTAAAGTTATCAGCCTGAAGAATAAGAGCACAAAGTTGTATCCTACAAGAATCCCTAAAATGTATATATTTAGTAAAGGAAAATAAATCAAGAAGAGGTTTATGATCTGTCACCAAGACAGAATTGTGCTGACACCGCAAAAAAGAAAGGAATTTTCTTAGAGCAAAAGAAATCGCTAACTCTTCATTTTCCAAGTTAGAAAAATACGTTCTGTAGCTGTCAGAGTAAAAAAAACAAGGTGAACAGGACGCTTTATACAATCTATTCGGTGGATTAGAACAGCTCAGATGTCAAAGGTACCACTGTTTCAACGAGTATATTAGGATTCTTATAGTCAAAATGCATTAACGCCTCAGAAGATAGAAGAATCTACTTGCAGGCAACAATATCAGTTGTTTGCTTTTTCCTCTAATAGCAAGCTAGTAATATGGGTAATTGTGAAGAATATGGGCAGATCGTAGGCCTAGTTTTTTTTTGGCTATTTTGGGCTACTTTTCGTTGTTACTTTTTTAGAGATGAAATCGAAGAATTTTATGGCGATTTTCGTTTTTATACTGGGGGGCTGTGCCCCCCAGACCCCCCCCAAAGGATTGAAACTCAGGGTCATCGCAGTGTTATCCCCGCGGCGAGCCGTACCCAACAACGAGCCGACGCTCAAAATAATGGTTAATACTTACGTCAGACAGGATGGGAAATTAAGTAAAAAGTAAATAAAAACACTAAAAAATGTCAGGCATAGGGTAGGTAGGATATATAAAAAAGAAATGAGGGGGGAAAAAACATCGAAAATATAAGATAAACCAATTTTTGATTATTAGAAAAACACAAAAAGCCTTGAAACAAATAGAGCTTTATGATTGGTCATTTATGAAAATGAATCCAGATCTGTGGTTGGCCAGTGCGATAGCAGAAAAACCATAGTCTACACAATTACCGTAGTATGCCTTTAAGAGGCTCCAGATAGATGATCCCTAAGGAATCATCTACCTATAAATGTTAGAAAAACCTTAAGTATGATTTTAGCAGTCTCATTAGTAGGAATAAGGTCATCTGTAATAGCTTGAAATTTTTCAGAAGTAGAGTGAATACTATGAAGTTCAATATCACAAATCAGATAAGACACAGTAGAGACACCAATAGCATACTTATTCAAGCACAGCTTCAACCCAGCATCTTTAGTATTTTTAGTAAGGATCTAAGTCACTGCTCATGCTCAAGTTAAGACTTAAACAGAGCAGCCAAAATCTATCACCTAAGTAACAGTTAAGTAAAGAGCAAGAGTATAGAGTGAAAAAGAAAAAAACAGATTTGCAAGGAGTTACTGATTCGAATTCATATTTCCAAGTAGCATGGCGGCAATGGAAAGATAATAGGAAGAAGAGGAAACAACTACGTAGTTAAAATGTAATACATCCAATGGATGCGCCAGAAAAACACTGAAATTAAACAACGTTTTAACAAATTCCAAGAATCTGTGTATAAATGTATTATGATAGATTAATTCATCGAAAACAAAACTTAACGAACCGGAGACAAAATGAAGGAAAATAACTTCAAAAGAGAAAGAATGAAGCAAACCCATATGACTTACACTGCGAAAAAGGATACATATATCTTAATCAATTTTATGAAAACTAGGTCAAGTAATGCATGATAAATTTCAGATACAAACTAAGCATTGCTATAAGTAATATATGTACATTGTACATATGAGGATAAATCAAACTGCAATTTACATGCAAAGGAGCATTTTTAATCCTCAAATCTAGTGACAATCATGATTTTCCCGTAACCGAAGGAATTTTAATCGACAGGATTTATTCAGACTACCAATTTTGGGTAAAATATTGTGGCCTAAATTTTATGGTACGAAGAAATCAGAAAGTAGAGAGATATAGAGAGTGTCTATAAAATTTTTGAGTATATTGTAGGAGTAAAAAGACGGAAAACAATTTTTACAGAATAGAAAAAAAATCAAAGTAATAATTACGTTATTAGTCCTAGAATTAGATGTTAGATGTAGAACCGAGACCAGAAAGATTAACGTTTTAATATCTTTGTAGTTTTACACTAAAATATCTCCTCTTCCTCCTCTTTCTTTGACTCTCTTCCACTCACCTCAACTTAAAACTCCTCCTATGTACCCCCAGAGTCGGAAGAGTTGGGAGGAGTGGGCGGGTTTACACTCCCTCCCCTGCCATTTTGCTTCCTCTCGTTTTATTAGCACCACGTTTAGATGTTGGGTTAGGACTACCTAGAAGAAGGGAAGCGGAAGGTGGCTCAATCATGCTTCTTTTCATTTAATTTACCTTACATATTACTGCTTTTCTATTCTAAAAAGATTCCACTCATTTGACGTGCGATTACTTCTTACCAATAATGCACTCTCGACTTTCATCGAAGCTTACTTTCGATCATTTATGTAATTATTTGAGACTGAGAATGGCCTGAAAGTCGTAAAGGGCAGCATAGAAAGGTAGTCTATATGTATTTCCTGGTGTGTAATAAAAGAAATTGTTTACTTTAATAAAACGGAATTGAAAGAAGCCAATGACTGCCTTAATAAAACAAGCACTGACCTTTCGTCGCCTCGATACCACCGTGACTAGTTTTTGCCTTAACCCCATACCAACTATGCCATAAATAAAGTAGGCATAATTGATGACTCCATGAAAAGCAGGTCTGAGGTATAGCCGACTTTAGAACCTAACGTCTGAATGCGTCAGTACATGACTAGAAAAGGACACATTACCGTCTATGCTAATGTTGCAATCATCTTTGATAACAAAGTACCCTTGGGGCTGCACCCAATTAGGCGGCCTTTGATTTTGCCACTGAACATTATCAAGTAGGATATCATTACCCTAGCAGGACAGGTTCACGGGAGTCACGGCATGGTGGGCGGGAGTTGTTGTGAACCATGAACAATGGAAAAGTTAATCTGACAAAATCTATCACAATTGGGTACATACATTATTTCACACAACAGGTACAGCAGAGGAGGAATAACAGCCTAAGACTGCGAATATTACTAAAGAAGATGAACCAGAATGAACGCAACATCATCATACCCCTTTGAAATGAGGAGGGATGGACAACATCAAGCATGTCCAGCCAAAGACAGCCATAGACCACACCGTGATCCCAAATCAAAGTCCTGTCAAGTCCGTCTAGCAGAATTAATGTCAAAATCAGATACATAACACTAGATGCCAGATATCGTACTTCGGATTCCACACAGCAAGTAAACTATAGAAGAAAATAGAGAAACAATAGAACTGAGCCAAGAATAAAGAGGTAATTAAATTTAACGAACATAGTCGTGTCCTCGAAATTACGATTAATACCAATGAATGGCCATCAAAACCCTGAATACAAGATCGGAATAGAACATTAGTATTCCGATAATATAGAGAAGGTGGAATTTCACGACATCCAAATGTGCTTCTTCTGCAAAATGATGGAACTACACACATTAACTAACTGCCCGAGAAAGAAAGGATATATGCTCCAAAGAGAGCTGACACAGGAAATGAGACTCGAAAAGAAAGAAGCACAAGAAGTGTCAAGGAATGCATCGTGCAATGCCGGTAAGTTGTCTCCAAAGAAACTAGATTAATGAAAAGAGGGAGAAAAGAGGAAAACTAATACACAATCACATAATGAAGCAGCCTGCTTTGTAGAAACAACGAAATTGACCAACCAAATTGAAAAAAATCACCAAAAATACAGAACGAAGAAAGAAAAAAGACCCCGAACCTGCCTTTCACAATAAATAAATATAATATTATCTAAAATAATAAAGACAAAAATATGAACAAGATTAAAAAAATATGACAACTATAATATGTATAATCAACCAAAATACAATTATAGTGAATAATATGGTTTGAAAGTCTAGCGAAAAACTGAGTAATCAAATAAAAATAAAGAGAAAAAGACAGCAAGTAGCCTGATCTCCACGCATCTAGCTATTTAACGCTTAATTTCTCTTTATTCCTACTATAAGTTTTGTTCCCTACATATCCTTCTGCTATTCTTGCTCATACGACTTCACCAATTTTTCCTCATATTGTGAGATTACGCCAAACTTGCCCTGACGATGGCCCCTTGAATCGTCAAAAGAAGTCATGGCTAATTAGAAAATGCCACTCGCCAGCCAATCTCTCATCTCTCCTTAAACCTTACGAGAAGAGAAGTGTGCATAAAAGTTATAAACTGGAGACTAAAGAAGTTAAGCAAGAAAACTTCGCTCTTCCTTTTAACCAATTACCAATTTCTGTATATATATATATATATATATATATATATATATATATATATATATATATATATATATATATATATATATATATATATATATATATGTATATGTATTTAAAGACCCAAAGAAATGAAAACTGGTAATACAACCTGGAAAAACGCTAAGGAAACTAATTATGTGGTCCATTGAAGCTTGAGAAAGAAAAAAAGGAGAATTATAGAAACGGACAATAGAGAAACTATTTTAACTGTTATATGAAAATAAATAAAGGAGTTAGATTTGAACCTGTTTCATCAAGTGCTTAAAATGGAGGCAGGACATACATTGCCTTAAAAAGTGGAAGCGGGGGATTAGACTAACTACATCTGAACCTTAATTAGGGGGTACAAAATCCTGAAACAACTTTATTTGAGATTTTATCTATGTAATGATAATTGGGTCTAGCATGAACAAACGTGGGCTAAGGTTAAGATTTGGGAACGCGTTAATGTAGATACATTCTAATATATTTCTCGAAATATAATTATGCATTTTATGACTGGTTTGGCACTGTTCGAGTTAATGCTATGGTGAAGATTGTACAGATGTAGAAAAGGAGCATACTGTTGACTGTGATTATGTACATTGGCTTGATATTGCTTAACCCAGACATCTAGTTCTTTCCCGGTTTGTCCATAATAAACTTTTGTCAGTTGTTGCAGCCTATCAAGTAATTCCAGGTCGAAGGAGGGGGGAATTTTTGACAAGGATGCGATAAATTGTAGTGTTCTACTTAAAAATAACATTTATGTTCAGAGGACTAAGTAAACGAGGTAATTTAATGAAATTATGGTTATAGGGTAAAACTAATAAGTTTTTGGCCTGAAACCTAGGGATATTAACATTAGTTTGATTATAGGAACGATTGGCGGACTTAAAACAATTGTCGAGAAAGTACAAAGGGTAGCACAAATTTATCCCTATTTTATATATTCTATCGACTTCTTTGCTTAGGTATTCTGATGAGACAATTATAAGGGCACCCAAAAACATAGAGAAGAAAACAATTTGTTTGCTGTTATTATGGTAGTTAAAATACAAGTGTATAAAAGAGTCTATGGCTGTGGGTTTTCTACAAATTTCATATTTGAAACAATGGTTTGTCTGATGAATTAGAATTTCTAGGAAAGGGAGTGTGCGATCTTTTTCAACTTCTATAGGTAAATTTAATCGAGGGGACGATGGAGTTAATTTTAGTAAGAAATGTATTAATATTTAAATTATTACGCCAAAGGCAAAGGATGTCATCAACATACTTCGGGGAAGTATTCTAGATTCGAAGAATTATAAGATTTCGACCAGATTTGCTCTGATCAAAAACACTACCATACTCCAAAGAAATCCTGACCGTCGTCGCCTAGTGATTATGGGGGTTCTTCTCATTAAAGAGATGGGCCCCAAGCTTAACAACTAACGCACTAGTTCCGAGCGAGTACTTCACCTTTTCAGCTAAAGCAACAAGGTACTCGGTCTTTGACCTATAAAAGTACCAAAAAACAAAAATCAGTTTCATTCTTCTCTGCTCACGACCAGCAATGAGTTACCTCACCAGTAAAGAGGGCAAAACCAAGGCAAACATTAAATCAACCTGGCCTCAACAATAACGAAGACTTTCGTATGAAGATGCCTTAAGAAAGGCGAAGGCTCACCGCCAAAACTCAAATTAGTTGTAAAAAATAAAATGGATCTTCCTCAACTGATCTTAAATCTCCAACCAGATGCAAAAAACTGCATTCGCCAGTTAGAACGTTCAAAAATAAAATTGCTAGAATCAAATTACAACCTGGTCTTTAACAAAACATGTATAGATGAGAAACTGCTCCCAACATACACTGATATATATATATATATATATATATATATATATATATATATATATATATATATATATATATATATATATATATATATACGCGTATGTGTGTGTGTTGGATTTCACGATGTATAGTTGAGAATGGGTAGAGGAAGTAAAAAACCGGAAAACACTATGGAGTTCTCTATTAACGTTTCGCCTATTGGTTTCTTCAGAATATAACTGTAGGAGAAAGCGGGAATCGCTCTCTATATACATGTCAAATGTCATCCCGAATCACTGCTGCTCGTCCTCCCTCGGCTTCTATGGTTAATTTCTTCGGCGTTAACCGTTCCGCGCTGCCCCATTGGCCAGCCGAAAGAATCCGTCCCGGTGATTGGTTGACCTGTCGTAAATACTATATCCTGCTTCAATTATACTTCTCTCTCTTTTCGCTAAACCCTTGTGAATAATTTTAATCCCACCCCAATTCTGCAAATGGCCGTATTCATCGACATTTACTACCATGGTGTTTGATATCCTATGCGCTCTAATTTAACCTCTTATGCTTGTTGACCCTAGTCCTAATGTCTCTGCCTGATTCACTATAGTAACTGCAGTCGCATCTGTCACAGGGTATTAGATAAATAATACCCTTATCTTTTTTTGCCTTAGAATTTTTTTGCTTTACTAGCTCTTTAATTCTAGTCTCGGCGGAGTTGGCTACCAAAATTCCAGCCTTCTTAAGAGACCTATTCAATGTTCTTGCCACCATAGAGTACGGAGCAGATAGGTACCTGACCCCTGCTAATCCCTTCGTAATGGGCTCATTACTTTCGACCGCCTCTGTGAGCCTAACTGTTTTACCTATCTCTCCTATTTTTATTGCTCTATGCCGTAATTTTATTAAAAGGCCCTGTGGATATTTTAGTCTCATGAAAGCTTTCCCAGATGAATTCAAATTCATCATTTAAAAAGGTTTTCGCTGCAAATGCGAAAAACCCTTAAATAAAACAGAATGACTACCCCCGTTTCATTTTTTTACTATATCCAGAAAGAAAATGATTAAAATCGTCGTTATACATGGGTTTTCTATACACGGAGAACTCTGCCCTACCACCATCCCTATGGATGACGTGTCCAGGAAAGGAATTTTATGGTTTTCTTCCTCTTCCATGGTAAATTGTATATCCACATCCATCTAGTTCAACCGCTCTAACTCGTTCAATCAAGTTAGTATCTTTATGTGGAAGGTTTGGTAATTTCACCTTTGAGGAAGAGGAATATAGGCAGCACAGGGGACTAGCCATGGGATCGCCTCTTATTGCTGTTATGGCATGCTTGTTCATGAAAGTTTTAGAGACGGAAAAATTAACGAGGGTCATGGTGAGGCATTCCCTTTGGTCGAGATACGTAGGCGATGTCCTGCCATAATTCCAGTGAATACCAATATAAGCGAGAAGTTTTTGCATTGTATTACCATGTTAGGGAATAGGTGATATTTGTTTTCGTGTTAATTATTTAGCTCGCTTTAAAAATGGAATGCTAAAATAGTGAAAAGCAATTAATATGTTCATGCATAAGTTTTCATGTTTTATATAATGGATTTGAATCTTATGATTTTAATAGAGAGAAAGATATTTTAAACGCCCGTAGGCCTACACGTGCATTGGATAGTATTATAACTGAAACAAGTTGTAATAGAAAATTTATTAATAAAATGCATAATGAAATTGATTGGCTAAGTATTTTTTCAACTCTATATTAAGTGTTTTGTTGACCTTGTTTGTTATTCGCAAAAAAAAATGTCAGTAATATTCATGGCTATTGTGATTTTTCTAATATACATAAAGGTGTTAAAATTATTTTTTTTCTGAAAGTCATTTAACATCTGCGTTATCTCAAGGAACATTTGGAAAAGTGAGAATTGACTATTTACTTAGTAATCAAAAGAAAATCATTGATAACCGACATAATGAACTTATTAGAAGAACAGAAATGTAATAAATCGTTAATGAGTTGGCATTTAAAGGAGATGATAAATCGGATAAGTCATAGAAGAGAAGTAACTATGTAGAATTAATAAACCTCCTAAAAAAATATGATGAATATTTATTAAAATTTTGGAGAATGATTCTTCATTTTCTGTATTATCAAATTTAATCCAAAATGATCTCCTGAACTCCATTGCATTTGTCTTACTTGATAAAATTACCGAAGAAATTAGATAAGCAAAGTTCATCGCAACTTTATCTAGGATTCAAAAACAATGGGAATATATATGTATATATATAAATCAAAAATCACATGACACAGTGATATATAATAGATGTATTTTAAGGCCCAAAGAAATGAAAACTGGCAACACAACCCGGAAGTAAATTGATTACGTGATCCATTAAACCTTAAGAAAGAAAATGAAAGAATTATAGAAACGGACAATAGAAAAATTATTTTGACCGTTATATGAAAATGAATAAAGAAGTTGGATTTGAACCTGTGTCATCAAGCGCTCTTCGCTAAAATAACCAACACACTCAGCCCTAAACCTACCATCCTCAACCCCTAGAATTCTCCCATTTTCTTTCTTAAGATTTAATGGAGCACGTAATTAATTTCCTTAACGTTTTTCCGAGTTGTGTTACAAGTTTTCATTTCTTTGAGCCTCAAATAATCATAAATATATATATATATATATATATATATATATATATATATATATATATATATATATATATATATATATATATATATATATATATATATATATATATATTGTTAATCGTTATTTGTACCGATAAATAATTTATATACATATATTGTGGCTGCAATTGCTTTAGATTAGCAATAGAAAAATTGATAGTGATGAGTATTAATTAAATTGGCTGCGTAATATTGAGATGTTGTTTGTACGATATAATAAAGACTGAGTAGAGAAAAACAGAGGTATGCACAGGCAGGAAACTTGTCAACGGTGGAGCAAACTCGAGCGTTTTATGTCTTAAAGACTTCAAGGACAAAGAGGAGCTCGATTTTTATTGGTTGCTGAAAACTGCGTTAGAAAAGAGTTATGATTATTTGGGAACAACCGTGCTGATCCATATTAAGCAGTGAGTATTGCAATTTTGTACCTGAGTAAATAGTGTCGTATACAAAATAAGTAAGCTCTTAAAAGGACAAAAGGCCAATGGCATTTTAGAAAGTTTAGCAGGTGCTGTCCAAAACGACAGGTGCCACTATACACCACACCTATCAGAATTATCGCCACCGTTACAAAAATGATACTAGTCCCGATATCTTCGCTGTCTCGATAAAACGCGAGCAAACCATGTGACGACGCTGGTCAGCTGGCAACGATTGCAGGGGCAAAAATAACTGGCAGCACTAAAAGATGCCAACGGGGCACTGTCACTACCGAAAGTGGACGGATCGATGGTAATCCGTTTGGTTGCCATCTCAGAGCTGTGGTCTCGTGATACTAAGAAGTTTTAAGTCTGGCTTGCTGATTGCAGGGTGACCAGATGTGTAGAGATAGTTCTCTGACAGCCCAGCTCTGACAATGATGTTTCCTGTGACAAATGAAGAGGTAGCGGTAATGAGAAAGAGTTATGGGCGAGGTAGAGGTAAGATGGGTAGAGAGGTTAAGTAGTAGTCAGTTAGGAGAATCACTGGACCATTTTGCGAGATATTGTAAGAAAAAACAGAAGAGGGCTGTTCAGGGTGAAAGGCATACAATATTTCGGAATTCAGAGGATCCAGGGAAACAGTATCCTGCTTGGCGCCAAGCAGGAGCGAGATAAGAATGGAGCCTGTGGCCAGTAGAAGAAAAGAAATAAACAAGAAGATGGAGTTGGGTAGAGTAAACAAGTTCTGCTGAAGAGCAAGCCAAATCCTCTTTCAAGGAGGAATCAATGATGGTGTAAAAATAGGTACAATCACCAGAGTAAGAGCAAGGGCCTATAAGATTGACGTGAATGGCTCTGAAACGAATCGTAGTTAGTGAACCAGAGGAGTCTTTGTATGGAGCGAAACCTTAATGCGCTGTCAAGATACTTATGAGAGCATCCATTTGGCCAAGTTGGTGCTCATAACTGAACACAAAACATTGTTCAATGAGCTTGCGTAGAGCTTGAATGCCAGGGTGTAAAAGACCGTAAGTTTGGTCAAATATATGCCTACCATAAGCGAGAGAAATTCGAAGACGAGGCCAGTCAGGTAAGGAAAGGTCGAACACATGCATCTCGAAGGAATGTCTGGTAATTCGATCTCGCGAGCGAGCTGTTGGGAAAAGTGACGCAGTGTTTGCGTGTCTTCATCCTTTTCCTAAAAAAACGCTATTGTCGCATAGTTAAAGGTCTCATGCGAAAATTCCTTGCCCGATATTGAATAAATGCGAGAAAGCACGTAAGGCTAGACGTTTGAAGGGCCAGGAATGTAATGAATATCACTTGTAAGCTGCAATATCAAGTCTATATCATGAGAATAGACTGGTAATTGAAGTGAAGAAATGCTATGAGTGGATAGTGGATAGCTTTTGATCAATGAAGAGCGTAAATTCACGTACTTTCAAATATTGTCGGAAGTGGCGGAGGGATAGATATATACCAATCAGCTACCGTGAAAAGGTCTTCTATTTTTTTGAGGACGAGCTAAAGATTTTGAGAAGTAAGCTAGATTGCCATAAGTCACAAACATTTTGTTTTTAGTTTGCACCTACAAGGGGCAGTGCTTCAACCGATGAAATGCTGATAGAGGCCCCTGGGATATTATGGACCCGTGAAAGAGATAGATCCATAGACTCATTTGTTCAAGAAAAAGATTTGCAAGCATCGGAAAACCATGACAGATGAGAGTTCTTCTTGGTTATTGAGAGGGGAGAGTAAAGTGGTTGCATGATTCTTGAAACGTCATGAATAGATCTATGATAACTGTTGGACATATCTCAGAACAGACGAAGTTGCTTGATCAGAGATTTTCAGGGAAAATCACAAATGACAGCAACTTTATCAAGGACAGATCAAATTCCGTCAGGGTAAACAGTGTCGAATAAAGGAGAGTTGTGCGACAACAAAGAGACACTTGAAAGTGTTGAGTACGATATCATACTCTTCGATTCTAGCTAACCTTGCCGAAGGAGAGATATGTAGATGATCCTATAAAGACGAAAATATGAGCAAAAAGGTCGTCTATGTAACAAGAGACAAAATTAAGACATCACCGAACCTTATACATAAAACATTGCAAGCTCTGACTACTATTGTGAAGACCATAAGGCATTCGTAGCATTAAAAATGAACTAAATGGCATAGTGAGAGCTGTCTTTGGGATGTCATCTTGGTGAAAAGGGATTTGATTGTGAGCACGAATCTGATCTAGTATAAAAAGATGGAACACCAAAGAGAGCAGAGTTGAAATCACAAAGATAGAGGAGTGAAAATCTCCCTAAGATGGTTTGGGCATTTTGCCCCATGTAATCAGCCACAGCTCTGTACCTAATCGGAATGGATTTTGCTCTTATATGAAGCGGAGAGGCCGAAGGAGAAGTAGAGGGTATTGCTATGCCAGCTTCCACCATGAAAGACAACACTTACTTCATCATAGCGAGTTTATCTGTGGTTCCAGTATGGGTCGGGAGAATATACGCCATATTGTCATGTATATCCTATATAAAGTAAGAATATTCGTGTTTTTCCTTTGACAGACTATGTGGTTGTGTGCACTTTTCCTTCCTCAACTAGAGAAAATGGCATTTATAGGAATATAATAAATGGCAAGGGCTAATTAAGGCATTTATAGTTAGCTAACTCGAGACTTAATAGTTAATTAGGGTAGCAAAGAGAAATTATGAAATTTAAGTTATACAATGGCCAAGATGCTAAATATGTATTTTCTTTTATTATCTACACTTGAGAATATTCTAATTGTAGCGTATGGAGATTAAATCCTCATAACGGAGAAGAGTTCGAGGAGGACTGGCGTGAGGTCTTCAAGTGGCTAAAAGGTTATAATAGGAGACACATAGGTAAGGCTCTTATTTTTATTGAAGAGTATAGGACACGTAGCAATGGGATCAAGTTGGAGAAGTTTAGGTTTAGGAAAGGAGATGTGTAGAAATTGGTTTAAAATTTGAGTGATTGATGAATGGAATCGACTCACTAGTCATTTGCTAGAATCTTTCTTCTTGGGGAGTTTAAGAATTAATTGGATACATTTATGGATGAGGATGGATGGCAGCTGGGATTGAACTGGGTGATGGGAGCAGGAGCTGCCTCATATAGGATATTGATTAGCTTTTTTGCCTTCTTATTTTCTTATGCTTTTTATTCTTTATGTTCTTCCTTTCATTATGTTCTTTATTACTATTGTATATGGCCTTAATCTGGTTTGGTGACCATGATATACGTTCCAAACCAAATTGCCATTTCCTTCGAGGCGTCAAACCCAGCTAATAGGGTCATGGCCGTCTGCACATAGGTCGGACTTGATTTATATTTAGGATATGTTCTTATTATTTTAAAGTGTGTGTAGGGGGGTATAGGAGGTAGAAGAGGTTGTGGGTGAGGAGACGAGGGTTGTTTGGAGAGAGAGGATGAGTGGTGGTGGGGAAGGATTAAGAATGGATGGGGGGGGGGGAGAGCGATAGTCTAAAAGAAACTCCGCTTTTCAAATTAAAACTTTTCTTCGAATTTAGTTAAGACGCTTCCTCTCCTCTCCTGCGTTTCACTCCCCTCTTTCGTTCATCTCCGTTTGGTTAAAACTCGATAATATTTTGACAAATGCTAAATTCTTTGTAGATCTGGATATTCAATTTCATTCATTCGCACTTTGTGTTTATTAACCTCTTTATTTCCTTTTTAAATTATTCATCTAATGTTTTCCGCTCCAAACTTTATTAAATTCCATCTTTTTAATGACTTGCCATTTTGATCTTCCCCTCGAACGCAAGATTTTCGATTTCATCTTCATTGTGGTGTGACGAATATTGCCATTAGTATTTTCCTTCTTCAATGCCATCGAGTATGGTATCAGGGAAAGGATGGGGATGGGTAACAGGGAAAAGGAAAGGGCTCTTATTTGCTGCCTTAGGGTCTCTTGTACTCCACGCCAGGATTATTCTTTGATACATGACGTTCAGCACTTGGGGTGTTGAATGTGGTCTCTCTCTCTATATATCAAAAACCTATTCTCTCTGTGTGTCTCCGTTCCATGTCTCTTCATTCATCCGACCTTTCTCTCCTTTACCTATATGTACCTAGTTTTTCTCTCTATCCGTTACCTCTTTGTTTCTCTCTCCTTCAGTTCCCTCTCTCCATTCTACCCCCCCCTTTTCTCTTGTTTGGATAACTTTCCTTCTTTCTTCCTCTATCTATGATCTCTCGGTTTTTTCTCTCCTTTAGTTCCCTCTCTCCATTCCACTCCCCTTTTCTCTTGTTTAGATAACTTTGCCTCTTTCTCCCTCTATATATGAGGGAGAGAAATTAGCGAGAGAAATTCGAAGACGAGGGCAGTCAGGTAAGGAAAGGTCAAACACATGCACCTCGAAGGAATGTCTGGTAATTCGATCTCGCGAACGACCTCTTGAGAAAAGTGACGCAGTGTTTGCGTGTCTTCATCCTTTTCCTAAAATAACGCTATTGTCGCATAGTAAAAGGTCTCATGCAAAAATTCCTTGCCCGATATTAAATAAATGCGAGAAAGCACGTGAGGCCAGACGTTTTAAGGGCCAGGAATGTAATGAATATCGCTTGTAAGCTGCAATATCAAGTCTATATCATGAGAATAGACTGGTAATTGAAGTGAAGAAATGCTATGAGCGGATAGTGGATAGCTTTTGATCTATGAAGAGCGTAAATTCACGTACTTTCCTGTCAACTTTCTCTACACTCGCGACACAACCTGCGCTCTGGGAGGGCTAACAGCCCTGAAGGGCACATTATAAATATCTAATATTATTATTATTATATCCTGTAAGCCGCACTATGTTTAAGTGACCTGTTTTTGAAGATGGAAGACTAAGGCCAGGGAGTTCCTATAGAAAGTATTGGAAACTGGGATTGGTTAAAGGAAAGCGGACAGAGAGAAGAGAAATAACAAAAGGGAAAAATAACCAAAAACTGTGAGCGAAGTTGTTCAATGGACAAGCTTGAGGTTGCGAGAATAGAGAAAATCGAGGCTTAAATTTAGAACGTCAACCTCGCGGATAATAATCTTCTATCGGAAACTACGACGGAGGCTGAAAGACAACTGAAAGATACGCCTTCCAAAGAAGAGGAACAAGCTTTATCGTCCAGAGAAGCTTGAATAAAACTACATTGAGCACCACTATTAACTAGATAGGCAAAAAACCGTAAGTGGGTGCTAAATACGAAAGGACGGATAAAACTGAGAAGTAAATGGACGGCAAAGGTGATAGAACCCCATAATCACCAGCCTTTTTTGATTAAATTAGTTGAAGAATTTGAAGCATTAAAATGAGAAAAAGAACAGTAAATTGGATTGTTGAGATGTAAATGGTGGATTAACCTTTAGTGCAGCAGGTACTATTTTTACATATTTGCAGGGTTGTAAACATTTTATGGCTTGTCACCATATTTGTTTTTGTGCGAGCACCAATTACTTAGTAGGATGAAAGTAACATTATAAGAAGTCTGATGCTTAGAAGTACGAAATTAAAAAGAGCGATCATTTGGTTGAGAACGAGAAAGATATTGTAAAAAATGGAAAATTGTTGACTTGGTACAATAGCACTTCAATATTTATCATGCTATCAGCACAGACTGATTGTGAGTGAGAAAATTTAGGGATATTAAGAATGATTAAAATAATACTGCCGCTCACCACTTGTGCTGCAAATCCCTCGAAGGTTTCCTCTTTAAGAGGACGATCGACGTCTGTCCACCTGTTTCTCCTTGTACCTGTGCGTTCGTGAGGCCACACAACGTAAATTTCTGATTTTGTAAATCTTTCTCTATCCTTTCAATGCGACAGCCATGTCCGGCGTTGAAGAAAAAGAGGCGTTACTCTGGTCCGGGTTATTGTTAAAAGACTCCGCTGAGATACAACCTGCGAAAGAGAGAGAGAGATTATCCACAAGTACCGGATTATGTGGGACAGTTCTCCAGTTTACATATGGATCCAAGTATGTATATAATTTGAGATGCATTGTACATTTGATCAACGTTAGCATTCTCTACAATAAATATGAGGTGCTTAATGTGTTCAGGGATCCCACACCTAAAATCTTTTTTAGGAGATAGTAGAAAAGCTCTGACTGAGCACTTATTACCGTCATCAATTTCATAAGATGTTTAAGGAAAAGCGTGGTACACCTATCACCGATTTGCTGAGTATTTGGAAGCTTCCGCAACTTCTTAACCTGGGATTGTCCGAATTTAAGTTTATAAGTCTCTTTTAAATCTCCCCATACAACTCTTCTCTGGCTTTTAAGAAAATCTTCCTGAATGAAGTAAAGAAAACCAAGGGGAGTTTTGTATAAGGTAAAATATGCGATCTTAGTCCGTGATGGGGTTTCAACCCATAATTTTGTCGCAATCTCCAACCATATGTTGCAGGGTGACTGCCTCTGGCGCGGACATCCTGGTCCAAAACAGCTAGATGGCCTATTTTAGCGGCCAAATTGCATATCGTAGTGGAAATTTAAGGTTCCTTGGCGGCCGATTGCGTGACAAAAGTAATCATAACTGGGTTTTCTATGTTGTGTGTGGTAAAGACTTTTCCCGATTGATAAAATAAAATTTTAGGAGAAAGGTAAATAAATTGTGGAACATTGAAAAAAATGTAAAGAAATGCACATACTAAATAAAGCAGTTGAAAAATAATTAATGGAATGAATGTTTAAAGTACCGCTGTCAGAGAGAGAGAGAGAGAAAAGACACGCGTGGTTGCCTCTTTCAAGGAGAGAGAGAAAGAGAAGAAACACCTGCGCGACCCTTTTTAATCCACGCTAACGAGGCACAAAATCGCGAAGGCCGTGACGGGCTGGAGGCTCGAGATCGTGGAAGCCTGAGATGTGCTTAAGAGCACAAAGAGTCCCCTTGTGGATTATTCTGCGACGGCGGGAATAGGGCAATGTCTACCTCGCTCGGCGAAGCGTCTATCCACTGGAACCCTCTCCATTCTGGCGGGGGGAAAAGCTCCTCCATCTCACTCACCCCTATAAAAAGTCCGACGCCGAACTTGGACAGCAATAAGTAATTGCCTGTGTCCCGAGTATCAGCCATCTTCCCATCCCCGTCTGTTCCACGGAAGCCCTTGGATAACCCTTCAAGTCCTGTGCATTCTCCTAAAACTTGCGAAAGTCAACCCCGTAATGGTTGGTACCCGTTACCATAATTCGACGCGCCAAATTCTCGATTCGGTATTCTAAACCTTAAGGCAAGATCTGAGTTCATCTCGCGTAATAGTCGTTTGTCAAGAGGCTATTTTTGTGGAATCTACGCCGTTTCTAACAAGGAAGGACTACTCCCTTTGGACCAAATCTTTGAGGTAACCACAACACGCAACTCTCATGTGCAAGCTCTTCCACCTCCTCCGTTTTTAAGCGTCAGTCATTTGGATTCACGTGCGCTCAAGGTCAGTTTGTGTGTATGGCGGTCGACCCCGCCCAGTTAGTTCTTTGAAGCCGAGACTCATGTACGTCTCTTAAGTTTATATACCTTAATTTAAACCTTTTTAAATTTTAAATATATTATCTGCATAGTAGTAAAGGATATTTTTATACTCCATTTCTATTACTCCAAAACATTGCAAAATAGCTAAGCATTTGCCAACTTAAACGACACTCTAAAACCTAATTGCACTCTGATTTGTATTTATAATTTTACCCACGCTCATAAGGGACTACTCCGTTCATAGGCTTCTCTCCCTCCTCGGAGGAATTTTGAAAAGGGTTGGGTTCTAACATTAACCTACGGCAACCGCTAAATGCTAACGATATCCCCAAAACGATTTTCTGAAGATAATCGTGAAATTGAAATTGTTTCCAATTTTGAGTGGTTTAAATATAGCCGACTCGTACGAAAAAAAAAAGGTTAAAGCGAATGTGATTCTCGTAACACGTGAGTCAATTAGGGGTCAGGGATGCTCCTGATGTTACAACCAATCATAGCAAAGATGACATAGTTAGTAGTTAGAATTTCTCAAACCACGCAAGACGAAATAACGTATGAAAATATCTATAGAAATTTCTCTTAACTAGACGATCGATTAATTTAATTGAAACGGGTCATGGGTTACCAATAAAGCACTGGTTTACTAGTATGCCTCAATATCTCAATCATTAACTTGCTTTCTATGTATTTTGAATGATTGAATAACATTCGGTGGTATTGCGTTCACCGAAAACGATATTCCTTATTAGAAGGGAAACAATACGAAATCTAAAAAGATTAAGCATCGGGCAATCATAAGTTAGATGAGGAAACCGGGAAAATATTCCAGGGTTGGAGATGACTCCAAAATGAAAACCACAAGTTGCATTCCGTTTTTCCTTAGATGTTCACGATTGGGCTCTTCAATCTAGTGCCTCCTTGGTGTGTGGGTGATTGGGGAATGAAATTGTATTTTCTTTGTTTGGGTTTTAAGTTAATCCTTTTCCTAGTATCCAAATTAGGAATGTATCCACATAGTATGAGGGTTGTACAATATTCTAACAAAGCTAAATATATGTCTTCTACTGCTTAATTAACTTTTTTTAAAATTACTTTAACTGTATGTACCGTATTTATAGGTTGGCATTGCTCTTCTGTGCATGAGAGCTGCTTTTAACATCTATAAACTCATATGAATATAAATTCTCTCTATACTCTATCGAAGCAATATTCAATTATTCCGTATGGTGCAAAGGTTGATTTCAAATTATCGATTAATGCTCAAAAAAAGATTTAGGTTGGTGCTTTGGTATAACAAATCATCTCAATAGTGAACTAAAACTATATACTTATGCATTAAGCTGAAAGATATCACTACCTAGCTTTCTAAAGTAGATATCTGGGAAACTGACTTTAATCATCAATTCCTAGTAGTTAATCTTTCTTCTACGTAAGTTTTACAGCGAGGCCTAAAAATGGTTGGATATACCATGTCAGTAAACTGAAGCTATAGTTTGTTACAGACATTTAACCCCTCACAGATAACTTTGATGCAACTCTATTTTAATTACTTTCTTCAGCACTCAGTGAATAACGTTTCTTTGTTCTTTCATTAGAACACCTACAATTGTAAGCTCATATATCATTTTTTAATTTAGAATCTATTCTGGGAATAGTAACTAAGGCCAAACATAATTATCAACTTCTTTTACTTTCTTTACAACTGTATAATCGTTCAGCTTACAAATATTTTATATTTTTCTTCTTTTCAAACAGGTAGAATTGCTATAAAGCTTATTGAAAAATCTGTCATTATATTTCCTACTCAACACTTATAGAGCCAACTTCCAATTTTTCATGCGTTCGATTTAAAGCATCTACATATATATGTTTTGCCTGTAAGAGGTATTCAACTTCCAAAGAGAAATGTAGCAGTCATATCCTTTTGTTTTGGGTTACATTCGTCAACACGGAAATCGCTATCAAGGTTGCAAGAAAGGGCACCCAAGTATTTAAAATGGGAATCCCATCTGAAATTAGAAAAAGAAAACAATTCCATAAAAAACACCTTTGCTTCATCTACTATAAGATGGACTAAACCGCAAGGTCCCCAGGTGAAGGAGACACCTGTGTGTCTTAATACGCAATATAAAAGTCACCGACATAAAGAGTGTAACAAAAAAAACAAAGAAATGACTAACTGTCAGCAAACTCATCGAACAATGTCACTTAGCTGCCAAAGGAGAAAAGTAACATAAAATGTAAATAAAACGAAAAGAAAAAGGCGAGGACCCTCTCATCTGATGACGAAACTAAACATAAAGAAACTAACAAATCCCTAAAGGATGTGATTTACACCGGAGCTAACTCATACAACATTATCCTTACTCGTATCATTCACGCACACTTGACTAACATCGCCACACAGGGATGCTTTGAAAAGATTCTCAAATTCTGCCTTACAGGAATCTAGATTCATTAGAATGAAAATGCTTACAAACGCTGTCTGATCTAACGTATTCCACAGAAAGAATAAAAAAAAACCAGAAGAATCGAAAGGATCATTGCAACAATGTAGATTTCACAACCACCAAAAAAGAGAAAGAGGCCTCTCAAGTCACAACAAAGAATTACAGAAGGTTAAAACAAGAGAGACATGCTAATCCCCAAGTCTTTCCCCCTAAAATTACAAGTGGCACCAAATAGAGTGAAACAGGGGAGAAAAGGTAGACAGAACAGATACCAAGGCGAGGCTGGCTCCCGCAACAAATTCCAAGTCTTGAATGCTACAGCGACTTTAAGGTTATTGTATATTTATATATATATATATATATATATATATATATATATATATATATATGTATATTGTAAATAGTTAAAATTAGTTGTTAGTCCATATGTATTTAGTTGAGAGTTTGAACGATTTAGCTTCTTTTTTTTACTGAAATTATAATCTCAGTTGTCAAGAGAACAATATAAGAAGTTTTCTGATAATTTTGCTTCTAAAGAGAATCGTTAGCAATTTAAGAAATAAGCGAAAAAAAGAGTTCAAAGGACTGCAAAATTTATGATCAAGATAGAGAATAAGCACATCATACATATCTGTTGCACTATATGTTGTTGTTGTTGTTTTTGTTGTTGTTTTTAATAGGCTACCTGGCGACTGCCCACTTGGGCATAAGTGGCCAGGATCATGACAGCCTAACACTAGGCTACTCTAAAATAAGAACACGAAACACAACAATGATAAAAAGTGAAGATCACAACAAATAGGCAGCGTCTCCGGCGTTGGGAGGGAGTCCCCCCTCCACCAGGCGCAAGAGCCTGCGACCTACAAAGAAAACAATAACAAAAAAAAAATAAGAATAACAACAAAACCTACTTAAATAAAAGGGAGAAGGCCGACATCCCCCAAAAGTCTATCAGTCCACCAGTCAAAGAGCACGCACTACTTCCGAGTACAAGGGACAGGCGGTAGCGACCCCGCCTATTCCGGTACCGGTACAGGTAACGTGCGCAAAGATTGCCCAGACTGGGATATTCAATAAGAATGTGACGAACAGTCTGGGGGAGAACGCAGTCGTCACAGTAGAGCGCTGGCTAGCGCTCGTTCAAATGGCGGTGCGTCCCGTGAGTATGCCCAAATCGGAGACAACAGAAAGCAAACTAAAGCCTTCGCGGCATTAGGGGGTAGCTCCATGGGAACACTGGCGGCAAAATGGCAAGCAACTTTAAGCTCCCCTCGACCGTCTCCCATCTTCTTTGCCAAGCAGCCCGAAGAGTTGCCCGTATTCAGCAATCTAGTCAGGGTGAGAAAGAGCGAAACAATGGTCCAGTCGCAGAGTCCTCGCGGACTCTTTGGCGCCCTCATCGGTGCGCTCATTCCCCGCAATTCCTACATGTCCAGGAAACCAACAGAAGATAATCTCGACATCCACCCGCTTCGCCAAAACCGTGGTGCCACGGATATTGCAAACCAGGGGATGCGGAGATTTCAATGCCACGAGAGCACTCAGGGCGCTTTTTGAGTTGCAACAATCACAACCAGGTCTCCGAACCGGGCACGTCGCGTAATCTCCCGTACCGAGTGGTGTATTGCCACCAGCTAGGCCGTGAATACAGAGGCAGCGCCTGACAGAGCGCTGCTGACTTCAAACAGAGGTGATATGGGGTGGAAGCCGACCCCCTCTTCGGACTTGGAGCCATCCATATACACTCACACGGTTCAAGCGTGACATAAGGTGTGCCCCCAAAAGATCAAACGCAATACTCGAGCGCTGTACAAGCTTTGGGAGTAGAGGCGTGGCGACAAATAGCCAATTATGGTACCCTCCAGAGTGGCGTCCTAGGCAGATCCAGGGCTCTCGAAGGAGTTTCCTGGACATAAAGCGGAAGGGCTTAGGGTATGCCTTGCGTATCTCAGCGACATAGGCACCGTCCAGATAAGCTGCGAATGTAGTGAGAGCTGTTGGCGACTAAGGCAGGCGCCTTGCTCGCGCGTACAGGCGAGAAATGCACTATGCACGGCGCAGATCGATTTGCCCTCCCAAGCATCGACAAGTAGGCTCTCAATGGGGGAAGTGCGGAAGGCAACGGTCGCAGGCGAAGGCCGGGGTGGTGGATCCAGTCCACCTTCCGCAATAAACGCTCGGCTGCGGATTTATAAAACTCGTATCCATAGTCGAGCTCAAAACGGACAAAGGATCGATAAAAAAGTAAGGCACTAGCCCTATCAGCACCCCTAAGCACTGAACGTCACGGAACGGAGAATATCCATGGCGTGGGTACAAGATACCCTAAGGTTGCAAATATGAGCCTCCCAGGTGATGCGTCGATCAAATACAAGACCAAGAAAACAGTGCGATTCAACCACTTCCAGGCGTACCCCATTAAGAAACAAGTCTGGTTCTGGGTGGAAACGTGAGGGGCGGCAGAAATGCACAACCTTATTCTTAGTCAAGGAAAACCGAAACCTGTGTGCTTCGGATAGCGAGAGATGACGCAGTTTACTGCCTGTTGAAGTCGACGCTCCAGAGTTGGCATCTGGGCCACGCCAAAGGAGATCGAAAGGTCGTACACGTAGAGCGTAGCGAGAACATCTTCCGGCAGCAACGAGGTAAAGCCGTTAATGATCAGGGCAAAGAGTGTGATACTGAGGCCACTCCCCTGCGGGAGACCATCTTCCTACTCCATTGGGACGGAGAGGGCTTCCCCCACCCGTACGCGGTATCGACGATCTCGCAACAATTCAGATATAAATATCAGGAGGCGTCCCCTCGCCCCCATCGTGTGAAGAGTCTCAATGATACCGTATCGCCAGATCAAAAACCACCGTGGCATAGTGCACTTTATGAATGTAGGCCTCGCAGACGGCCTTTTCCAGTCGGAGCAGAGCATCCTACGTGGAGTGGAACTTGCGAAAGCCGCATTGTGCAGAAGATATATGACCTCCGCTCTCCAGGAAAAAGGCTAATCTAACATTTACCAATTTCTCCATCAACCTTCACACGCAAGAGGTTAGAGAGATTGGTCGGAAACCGGCCAGAGTAGAGTGATCTCTCTCCGGTTCGCAAAGGCGAGCACAGTAGCGATTCGCCAGGAATTTAGGAGGAGATCTTCCACTCAGTTCCTGTTCAACAAATCTAACAGAAAGGCATGGTTGAGTGCGGCGTCCACACTCACCGTGGGGCCATCAAATGTCCGAAGAGAAATTATTTTGGCCGCCTCGGATGGATACGTATCATTCGCCAGAAGGCTATCGTCCGAGAAACAAAACACTTTCGGCCCTCTACCAATTACACTAGCTAATGCTCTCCTCTGATGGATCCTGTTGCCCTTGGCCAACATGCTGCCATCAGTGAAGCGAAGTACGAGGAAGCGTTTGAAGCCAGCGGGCTAGAAAACGCCAGGTAGCTTCTGAATGAGGTGCCCCAATGTTATCGAGGCTCAAACCCTGCGAACTTTTCATCCTCCTTTGGGGATCCGCACACGGGGGAGGGCAGAAGGGCCGGATTTGCCGATCTTGGATTGGTCGCTTACCGAAGCAGCAGATCCATCCGTCCCTGCAGCCTCGCGGATTGAGAGAAGCCCCGAGTCTTTTTTGTTTTATTTCTGTTGTTTTTCTTTTTAGGAGAGGAGGGCGGGGAATGAACTGGTTTCTTCCCTCCCCCAGCAGGAGCCCTCAAGCCAGATGGACCGGTCTCAGCCAGGGCCTTCTCCGAAATGGAGAAGGTCCTGGTAGTCGCAAGTGCACCAGTTGGAGGATACACCTCCCCTTCTTGTACTGCCTTGGAAACCTGGGCTGTTTGAGGAGGACCTTGCTTAGGGGCGGATTCGGGTTCGTTGCTTGGCGCCGAGCCCAGATTCTAGCCCATAGAAGGCCCTACCATCTGAGGCTGGTTGTTTCAAGGATCATTTGTATCTCAGGAGGGGCCTCCAGTTGGCCATTCCCTCCCAGGATATTGCACGTCCAATTGGCAGCGTCACTAGTCATTTGTGGGGAGGAACAGGCCTTGACCCCGGCAAAGGTTCAATATTCTTGCCAGCAGGTCTTTTGAGGGAATCGACCGAAAGGGCCTGGCTTCCCTCTCCCTCCTAAGGGGATTTGCTCTACCAAGCCGCTTCACTGGGGAGCGGTCGGCTATGGGCTGCCTACTGGTTTTCTTTGCAGTCCCCTTGGAAAGAAAAGGGGGGACTGCCTCTGGAAAAAGGGAGGTACCCGAAAGCACCTCTAGAGACAGGGATGAGGGGGAATCCCCTACACCCGTAGGCGAAGGAGAGGAGTAAGCCTCCTCTCTGGTTAGAGAAATATAGAGGGGGATCCTGCGCAAGAACAGGGAAAAGGGCTCCATTTTTTTCTGTGCAGCTGCCCCAGGGCGGCTCCGTCGATGGAACAGGTAGAATTAAAGAGATATATTTTTGGACTCATCATTGGGTATGATGACCCTCTTTTTATAACGGGATGCAATAGCTCATCACCCCTCGCAATAGCCCGCTCTGCAAGGGGTGCGTACAGGCCTGGCAGAGCCAGATGCTGCCATTTATGGCCATCCCTCCCGCCTGGTGACTTGGCAGTCCTTCAGCATGGCGGCTCCACCTTGGGCACGGCGTAAAATTGATAGTATGTGAAGAGAAAAGGAAAATGGATATGAGTAAGGTATGGGTCGGGATGAAGAAGCTCATTAAAAAAACACCATCCCTAGCCAGAGCACAGGGGTTTGGGAACATTGTCCCCTTCTCCCTGAGTCCTGAAACGGAGCTGTTGGCTGAGAAGAGGCTCAGCATCTATCCTGTGAAATTAGAGGCTGACCAGAGAAAGTTGTGGGAGAGGTTGTATGAAAAGCGACGAAGTAAGGGAGAAATACAGGCTGTCTGAAAGAAGGAGAAGAGGCTAAGCTGGGGTCGGACGGGGTGCTGATTCTCGTCAGCACGGCTGCCAGGATGGCAAATCGCCACGCCCCTTACCTATATGTTGTAATGCATTGGGCAAATTGTCTAAAGAAATATTGAATAATTTAAATTTTGGAATACTAATGGTTTGGTGCAATCACAAGTTCATTTCATTGAATATTATTTCAGTTAAATGGACGATCAAAGCACGTATTTGATGTTGTAGGTATCTTAAAGAGTGTAGATATATAAAGATTAATTTTTGAAAAGTGACAGCAATATACAATTAATATACAGATGTATTTCTATTCATTATTGGTAAAACAATTAAGTGTTTGTCATCCATGGAGAATTCAAAACGTCTCTCTGACATTTCCGTTCACTGCATCACTTTTTTAAAATAAATACCAAGGACAAAACCAGATGATTAAATATACTATACTGATTCACAGTTTCTGCATATGTAGATGCAAAAAGAAAACTTATATACTATCCCACTGCCAGATTCCTCTCTTATATCCATGGTTCAACCTGAGCTAAATGATTAGTTTCCAGTCTTTGGATTGAAAAAAGAGCAATGAGCTCTTAGCGTCGCAGTTTAAGGATAAAATTAATTACTTAAGATGCTTGCATATTTATTTTTCGAAGTCGTTAAGACACTTTACGAAAAGAAATTTTAATGTTAAACAATTTGTACTTTACTAATAACCATTTCAGGGCTTTTTGGAAAGCTTGATTTGCCTTATGATCCTCCATTGGGACTTTACTTAATGCATCGCTTTATAACACAAAAGTTAATCCTTTGCACAAAAGAATTTTTAAATTCCTTCAATTCCCCTTGCTCACTCTTTTGTTTTAAGAGGAAAGTTGTGAAATTATAGATTGTATTCTGGAAAATATTAAGTATAATGAGAAACAATGTCTAATATGCAGATATTTAAAAGTAATTGAAGTACTAAATATTCTCCATTTGCTTTATACTATTTTTTTTATATAAGTGGGACAGTTATGCTCGAGGGCGAAATTTACAATACTCTCAATGGCCATCTGAGAACAAGTCATTAGTTGGTTCAGATAACAACATTCTTGAACCACTATTTAATAAAGAAAAAGCAATTTTGCCCCTCTACCTAAAAAGTTAAGGTTCAGATAACAATTTATCAAAGGAAAATTTCCAAATGTTAGTGGAATGATGGTAAAAGGAGGGTTTATTGTCAGCCCTGAAATTCCTCTAATCATAGTAAACAATGAATTTGAAACAAATATTAATGAGTTAAGATTGTAGACCTAGTAAATCTTAAAGCGAGAGTAATGGCTATACGGAAACATAGGTTGCCAACTACAAAACTCTTGTGGTAAATATAATTAATTCATTTACTACTATAGGTTGTAATAGGTCACTAAATTTGCATTCTAGTTATTCGAATTGGTCTTACATTCTAGATATTGCAGCAGAATTAGCGATAATCAGGGGAAATGGTTTGAACAAATCTTCGTTACTATTAAAAACAGGTACACGTGAGAATGGCACCCGGTAATGTTAGCTGAATTAGGCTGCCCTTCCAGTGAGGTAGGACAGATGATTTAAATAAAACAAAACTTATGCACTCACAAAAAAAGGTGTAAACAGTGAGTAAAAAAAAATTAATATTCTTTTCTAAACATACTAAAGTAATAAGGTTACTTATTTTGAATCAAAAGTTATGTGTCCAATATCATTTTGTAAAATTAATTCGAATAAAGACTTAAATGAAACTTACTCATTTATTTGCGAGTAAATATATATATAATACTTTATCCAAAATTTTGTGGTAAACTTTGAGGCTACATATATATATATATATATATATATATATATAAATATATATATATATATATATATATATATATTATGGCGCTTTTTAATAATTTATCAATATTTCATTGATAATATAAGATAAACGAGACATTTTTGGAAAAAGGAATCACATTTAGGCTATCTACGTAATAAATACCCTAAAACATCACTTTCGATTCTCAGGAGAAAAATCCTGGGTAAATTTTAAGTTTAGTAGCGCATGATTTTCTAACTATTTTGGGCTATTTTCTATCTACTTTTTTTGTCCCACTTACTTCACTGTTTATAGCATATGTTAGCTACTTTTTTAACTACTGCTTTTTTCTTTTCCCATAAAACTGTTTTGTTAGAGTTCTACCTGCCTTTCTAAAGTATTTATTAGGTTAAGTTTGGTCTTTTTACGTTTATAATTTACCTAACCTACCCTAACCTAAGATAGGTTAAGTTAGGTCTTATCTGTTATGTTAGGCTAGGTTAAGTTAGGTATTTTTAAATTTATAATTATCCCGTAACCTGCAGAAGATTTGAATTTGTACCATTCTCTTTTGTTATCTGTTGTTATTGCTTTTATTAGTTAAATATTAACTAAAAATTATACAATTTGATCATAATCGACTACAGCCGAGCCAGCTTCATCATTGGTCGTTCAGTCACGAAACCTGATATATGTCCGGTGAATTTCAATATCCTATCCAACTACTTTATAAAATTGGAATTATTCTCATGAAACGATCATGTAAGCACCATTTGATCCTAAAATGTAATCCCATGCAAATTCTCTCAAACCAGAGAAAAAACTACAAACGATCAAATTTCCGGAAGTACTGGGAGACACTACAAAATTAGACATCACTGCTGAATGAGAACATGAATATGGCAGACAAAAAGGCGATTCAAGAGCTTATACATACATACCTCTTAAACTGGAGAAAGACTCCAAATATAAAAGGCTTCCATTCCGACTAATAAGAAATATATCATCGAAGAACCATATAAGGATATCTCAAGACCATCAATTTATAGAAGGCGTGTGATAAAAGGAGAAATGGAAGTACTTATAAGACAACAGCAAGAGAAAATATGGGGAGAAACAATACAAGAACTAGGGCCCAAGCTTCCTTAGATGTTTCTGTAGCATAATAAATAGAGTAAAAGAGAAATCTACCCGAAAGATGGAAACATTAAATATCACAGGAGAAATAAAAATAGAAGAGGAAGATATAGAATAAATCTTCCAACATAATATGAAACGATATTCCATATAAGTAAAGAAGGAAGTCAATACCTTGATATAGAATCGTAAAACAAATAATAAACTGCCCAAATGAAAAAAAAACAAAGCACGCATCCTTACCAACAATTTGACTAAAAGAAAGATGTAAGTAGTTGGGGACTTGATTAATAACCAAAAAGTAACTGGAAAGCCACCTACATTTATTCAAAGAGAAAGCACCTGATCATTCGGGACTGACCAAAATCAAATTACCTAAAAGCCACAATGTGTATTCCATAGGAAAAGAGAAAGATTTTTTACGCATATTCATAGCTAATTCTGAGAAACTCGGAGTAAAGAAAACTACTACTTAATTTCTTTAACAATTTAGTAGGAAGCCTGAAGGAAAAAATCCCGAGCGAAGAGTCATGTTACGACTGAAGGAAAAGTATCTCGAAAATTGACAACAATACTTAATTAGATAATTCAAGAGGACGGAGATGGCGAGTATCATGATCATCAAAAAGATCTGCCAAACAAAAATAGAAAGGAGGTATGTGAACATTTTATGGCACGTTCTCGCTCATGCATTTGATAAATTGTAACAGACGGGTGTTCAATACCAGAATGTACAACTGGAAATAAGTGAAAACTTTGAAAGGTTTTGCTATCTCTATGTAATATATCAATCTATATATCTATACGGGAAACAGAGGAGACGAAATTATTCCTCCGTGCAGGATTACCAATTGAATTTGCTCAGTTTGAGCAAATTGTAAATAACAAAGATCCCCGGGGAAAAATAACAAAATAACAAGCTTTTCCAAAAGATACCGATATGTAAAATATTAACTACAAAAACAGGGAAAAACTATAGTTCTTCTAAACAAACAAACAAAGAAAACAAAAAATATAACAATGTAGACTGTCGTAGAATGACCCCGACATATACCTCACTTCTACCCGATATGCGTGGACGCTCAAGGTCAACCAGTGACCTTGACCCAACTCTGATGATGACAGAGATGGGAAAAGATAGAAATGAGGGTAGTTGGGGTCCAACTTCCCTGGACGAGTGCTAAGGATTTAAATACAAAACAATTGAGTGTAGTTGCCTGATATTAAACTAATGAAGGCTGTTGGCTATGAGGCTTATGAAAAAGTAGGCACAAAAATAAACTTTAATATTTACACAGTATACACAATAAATAGAGTAAATAGAATAATGGCAATGGATACACGATGTTTACAATAATCTAACTAACAGAGCTACTCGGGTGAGCTCTACGGGAGGAAATCGAGACTATATAAGGCTCTGTATATCCGCACACAGGGATGACTGGCAAGCAGCCACAGATGATTTGTCTCAGCCTAGCTGGCTTCGAGGCTGTAAAAGATGAAACGGGGATCGGATGGTTATTCGAGAGACCTTAACCTCGGGGAGATTAACCTCTAGTAGTAACACGAACTGAATAGAGTATTCGTGCCAAACGAAATATACCAAAACCAAGGATGGGCCAATTGACTTGAGCTCAGATCCTTCTGGATAATTCTAGGCTTCGGCTCGTAG
The DNA here is from genome assembly GCA_963969495.1 of Ceratothoa steindachneri. Classification (NCBI taxonomy): domain Eukaryota; kingdom Metazoa; phylum Arthropoda; class Malacostraca; order Isopoda; family Cymothoidae; genus Ceratothoa; species Ceratothoa steindachneri. The sequence goes on along the minus strand of OZ018322.1, from coordinate 65,741,092 downwards.
ATAAATGGAGCGCGTTCGAAGAATGACGTATCAGTACTGATTTGGGACCAATAATATATAGGGACCAGCCGGAAAATTTAGAACTCGGGTTTCGAGAGCCGTTATAGTATTGGTTTCCCTCCCGCAACGACACATATTACAGGTACACCCACAAGCGTTCAACCACAGCAGTTTAAACATTTGTTCACCTCGAAACAGCTAAGAAAAGATGCTAGTTCACCCCTAAGGACAGCAACTTTGTCCACCATTGATTGACACCCTGCTGCTCTACACTGAGCTGTTTGCACACTTCTGATCATTCTCTGCCTTCTTTATTGTCCTACCTACATCACCTTCATTTTCGTTTGTGTAAAAGTGGGAAAGTTCTCGTTGGAGCCAAGAGAAGAAATCAGAAATACCCAATAATCAACCATATTTTATGGTTAAGAATATTTTTAGTTTTTCGCTTCATATCGAAATAATCCTAGTTTTAATTAATTTCTGTTTATTTATTTTTATTCATAATTTTCTAAGTGAAAGTAGCAAATCAAGTTGCAGTGAACTCCCTCCACTTTTATTTTTAAGTCGTAAAACAAATTAGCGACAGATCAGTTATAATAGACAAATTTTGAGACTTAATTGTGGATTTCATTTTTCCATTTGAGAGAGAATTATTTTGCCCTTTACTCAGAGATTTTTCAAAGTAAGCTTAGCTACACGAAAAAACATGACAAGCTAAAGTCACAAAACCTATACTAATCACCGTAAACCATGTAGCTATCTTATTTAATATAAGTAAGGTAGTAAATCTCCCAGATTTATTTCATATATTTAAAAGTACATATGAAGGGAAATCCTTCGAACCAAGGATAGGAATCTAGTTACGTAGATTGCAACAATATTTTTTGAAAGAAAATATAGTAATCCAAGCGCTTCATTTACTTAGCCAATGGAATTAAACAATTCCAAATGGATACTATTTATTACTCTTAGCAACTGAATAAGAACATTTCAAAGAGAGTTCAAGAGGTTTACAGGGATGTCACCTTGTCACAAGCTTTACTGTCTATTAGTAAGGTATTTAAAAAAAATATAAAAGAAGAAATAAATCAGAGGATTTTCATCACTCTTTGCCCATTCCGGTCAAATATAAGTACAGCACATCAAAATTCGCTATGCATCGACCTGTAAAGTTTCGATTTTCTCATCCTCACTTCTAGGAATTTAAATGATGGGCCGTTGTACCTGGATATCATTCTATAGACTCACTTTCGCCTAGCTAAAATTTACCTCCACAACTTCTAGTAGCATTTTTAAAGAAAACTACTTTCTCTTTTTTTCGAATTTGATAATAGTCTTCATTTAATACAGAAAACTCCTCACTTTAATACTCAATATTCTGCAACTTATATCATTCTTGCTGTTTATACCGGCGTGGTAAACCTTTCAGTTAACCCAATTAAAATTCTTCCAACCTCCTTGACTCTTTTGCAACATTAATGAAGCTTTAAGCTCATTAATTCCAATGCTATTTTGGTAATTATTATGAAGCCACGTCACGTCCTAATGAGGAGACATCAAATCAGTGATTACAAATGTAAGCCATTATGGATTAAAAAAATAACTTACCTGAAACCAAAACGCAAGAGAATCCTTTGGATCAGATACCTGAGGACTAAAGAAAACACAGACTACCAGCACTACATATGCTGAAGATGAGGCAATGCATGCAAATAGAATAGTCCGGAGGGACTTTGAAAGCAGAGTAGCTCAAGAATCTCGACAGAACACAAAAAAGATTTTGAAAATATGTCAAAAATAGAAGGGTTGTAATTAACAATATCCCAGACCTACAAGACAAATTAAGAAAGCACGCTAAAATTTAACGTGAGAAGGCAATAGTTCTGAAAATGCACTACGGTACACTACGGTACTCAACAAGATACACAGCACATCCCATCTCTGGAACCACGGACCGAAACTTTAATAACAAACTTAACAATTTCCAAAGAACAAGTCCTCAAGAAACTACAAGCCATGAAAATAGACAAGTCACCTGGTCCTGATGAAATACATGCTCGAATACTCAAGGAGGTAGCCGAAGTCATCACATTACCTTTACCCATTCTCTTTAACAAGAGCCTGAACATAGCAGAAGTCCCAAACCAATAGAGGTCTGCGGAATTCACACCAATATACAATGAAGGAGATAAGTCCTACCCTGACTGTGGTTACTGGAATACATATTGTATTTTCCGTCATAACTTCGAACAGTCCGAGTACTAATCGACCTTAAGTGCCAACCCAACACGTACTGTTGGAAAGTACTCGAGCTCAGTGTTCGTACCCCTCGTGCTCCTCTCGAGCAGCCGAATCTTTGGGTGGCAGATCCACCCGGAGTTGGAATCCCCTTTTGTTGGTCGTGCGCTGCCAAGTGTGTATACTTTAATTTAACTTTCATGTCCATTATCTTATTTTTGATTTATCTATCATATCCATTATTTTATTTTTTATTTATCTTTCATGTCAAGAATTTTATTTTTGTTTATACAGTAGTAAAGTTTATTTTGTTTCACCCAGTTTGGTATACACAACCCAAAAGATAAGTGAATTAATTCTGCCAAGTATAATTAGTCATTCAGAGATTTATTGATACTCAAAGTTCAATTGCATCATTCTAGGCAAGGCTCAACTGCAGAGTTGCTCTGCGTGCTATCCGCTAACTGCTTCGAGTCACGGAAAGAAAACGGAGGTCAGAAGATCTAACCTGACATACGACACTCTTTAACCTCAGTAATATGTAAACTCATTGAGAGAATTATATCAGACTTCATTCTGCAACACCTGAAGGAGAAACACTTAATTACAAATCAACAACATGGTTTCCTGCCAGGGAGATGAACAGTTAGAAACCTGCTGGAGGCACTAAATCACTGGACAGATGTCTATCACACGGATTGCCGATTGACATCTTATTCTTAAATTATTCCAAAGCGTTCGACACTGTGCTGCATGCACGCCTCATGGCAAAACTCCCAGCGTATGGCATCACAGGAACGCTCAAGCAGTCAATAAAAAATTCCTGAAAATGTAAGCAATCTGTAAAGATAAATCGGGAGATGTCAGACAATGTGAATGTCTTTAGTGGTGTCCCGCAAGGATTGGTTTTTGGACCCTTTTGTTCATACTGTTCATGAACGACCTACCAGACAACCTGGATAACTCCATCTTAATGTATGCAGACGGTACTAACATGTTCTCCGTAATGAAGTAAGCGTCAATGCAGGATGTCTCAAACACCCCAACGCAACAGCGAAACCTGTACCGTTTTCAAAGTTGGGCTAATAATATGAAAATTTAGCTCAAACCTACCAAATAGAAAACAATGCATCTAGGCAGATCTAACCCTTGACAGGAGTACTCAATGTTCTTAAAGGAAAATACTCACAACCACGTAATGACAACCTTGGATGAAAAAGACCTAGCCGTGATTGTGGATTCTATCTTGATATTCTCTAAGCATATCCAAACGCAATAAATGAAGCCAACAGTATCCTAGGTGCCATCAAGCATACTTTTAAAGCTCTAGACCCTACTACCTACCTTCCTCTAGAAATCAGGGCTAATTCTTGAAAACCACTGAAGCGAGAGCCATGGTAGAAAAGGTGTATATTTCTTGGAAGAAGCATCACCATTTTTAACACCTGTTTGCCTCGTGTATATAGTGATCTCCCAGGTACTTTTATTGTGATACTAAATCAGCCAGCAAGTGATTTAGGTTTAGTATTTGCAACATTGCTAAAGCTGCCATAGAGAGAATTTCGTACTCTCATGTTTTTAATGGCCTTAGATGAATTACGGTACTAATTATTCAACACAATTTCATTTTTCTACATTCCCCTTTTTCCTAAAAATCTATCCTTAAATAAAACCTCTCTCCTGAAGAAGCCTTATTTGGTTTTGCCTTTTTTTCCTTGAAATAAAAGTGTTGCAAATTAGGAAATTTAATTTCAATATATATTCGAGCTTTCCATTACTTTCCCACACACTCAATATGCATATTTTTCTTTCTAAGAAATTACTTTTCTTACTTTCTGATAAAATGAAACCAGTTAAAACGAGAAGAGGATAAATTCTTGAGAGTAATACAAGTCAACATAATTAACTTTAATTAACTCCTCTTAAGTTCCGCCCTTTTCTTCTCATCATTTTCACTTGCTGTTTATATTTCCACTTTACTAAAGGGCTCTCTACATTTTATTTCTGAAGTTTTGCATATTATATATGTTTCTTTAACGAATTTTACCACCCCAAAATTCAACAAAGTATTAAAAGCAAGAAAATTAAACTATACCGCTCTCGCATTTAAAAAATTGCAGAATAATAAATGCCATAAAGATTATATAAGTTTTAATTTAAAATTTAGTTACAATTCTTAAATAGTTTAACTACTTTTTATTAACAAAACTTTCTTTGCTTAATGACCAACAAATTATCAAAGAATGAATCAATTTCAGTAGATTAGCTGCAAGTTTTTAGGCGATCGCCGGCATTAGATCAGTGGATAGAAGTTGGAAACAAATGTTTATTTTCTTTTCCTAAAAGCAAAGCTGTTAGGGGGTAATTAAGACGAAGTAGGTCCGTCTCTTTCCTTCATTTGGTCTTACAGAATGGAGTCATCGCATAAGCAGCTGCTCATTCAGATTATCCGTTGAAATTTAAGCATGGCCACGCTTGCCAAATTTAGTCGCTGGTCACTTTTAATAAGGTATATTAGCATTTTGTATCGAAATGACCCTTTTCGCTTAAAAGTTGGAAAAGCGGCACGCCCTTCCGCCCCCAGTATCTCAATAGAACTTGTTGCTTCAGGTCGAGTAGTCTCTTGCATCTCTTTACATCTACTACTATATTTTCCGCACCTGTATTGACCCCACAAAATTGAAAGAGGGTGTTGAACATCGTAAAATGAAAATAGTATTTTCTTTATTCATTTAATTGCATAAGATATTGAGACGACTTAGAAATTAATATATTTTTTAATTATAATAAATTCTAAGACATGAAGGGGGCTGATCCATCGACGTTACCTATGTTCTAGTTTCACAATAATAGTTTCAGGTCTTGTATGCCAGTTCAACTATAATTTCTCTTTTCCTTGTTTGGTTAACAAACTGTACACCAATTTGTGGCGCAATAGACATAATCAGAAGCCTATAAGTAGCTAGGCCACTATATAAATTATTTTCCGATTTTTCTTTAGGCTCAAAAATTCAAAATAATGCTTTTGATCCCTCCAACACAGAGCAAGAAACTTCCTTCAACTCTTCTTTCTTTATAATTCATAATATGAACCAAAGAGACCCAATTCGCTCTAAAACAAAGGGTCATGATTATTATTATTATTATTATTATTATTATTATTATTATTATTTAAAACTATAAAGCTTTCTTTCACCCATTGTTGTGTCTATACAGGCGAATAAAAAGTAGTGAGAGAATAAAAATACGCGCAAGAGAAGACCCGATAGCGGCTACTATTTTTCTTAGGGCAGTGTGGGTGAAAGGGCATGCCGCTACTCCACATTTCACCAGCCACTTAATTGCAGGGAACATAACTGTGAGCTCCATTAAAAAAAATCTAGGACACCAAGATTCAATTTATAAAAATCAATTTAGCAGAAGATAAATAAAATTCTCAATAAACCCAACTTCTAAGAAAATGTCCAAATTAATTTTCGCACATATAAAACCAAACAAGAATTAACGAGGATTCTTAAAAAAAACACCCAAATATCTGGAGTCAAGTTTGTCTGTCCTTTTCATACATGTACGCTTTAAGAGAATATTCAGTTATTATCCATTTTCATATTCTACTGATATTATTATTATTATTTTTAACATTATTATTATTTATTATATATTTCCTGTCATTTGATTTGGATGAGTATCATATTTCTCTATAAAATAGATCCTCTCATTTAGACATATATAGTATTAGGTTTTCTTGGTAATTTTTTAAATCCTTCTATTTTATAATCCCCAAATTCGACTATTTAAAGAGTTTTCGTATGGTACCGTATCTCATGACTGCCATGGCTGCCCCAAGACAGCCAGAGAAAAGAGAAGGGTTGCCTGATGGGTGCAGTTACCTCACTCATAAAATAATCTTAAATTGATCTGTACAGCAATTCCGTATTTTTATGCTATAAGAATTAAAACTAATACTAATCTAATATAAAATGTACGAGTATTTCGCAAAATTGCAGTTTTTTAACCTTTTAGGCTATTTCAGGTTCTTCAATTTACTGAGTCTGACGTCCTTCTTCTTAAGTGCAAATGATACCATGATTGACAGGAATATTTTTAAAGTTATGCATAGAAATATCTGTTATATGATTGATTGCCTTGCCCATTTCACCAATTAATGTAGATAAATTAAAATGCAAGAACTAATATATTTTTCTAAATTAATCGTTCTCGTGATGCAACAGTGTAGAAAAAAAAAGCTCACAAGTTTTCGGCACATAGGAAAGCTAGGATATGGAAGCGTAGATTGGATATTCATTTGCAGAATTCCATTGAATAATAGAGGTTAATAAACAATGTATTTATGTAGATTGAATCTGTATGTTATCACGTATTTGAATATAATTTCGGGAAGTAGTCGCTAAACTGCCCTCATCAAAGGCAATGCCCATTAGTAGAATTCCTGCACTTTATTATCTGTCATTAACCAGGTAATGCACTAGTTAGCTTTACAAATACAAACACTATAACTTAATCAACGATGACGCTTTCCGTTATTTTCGCGATAATTAATGAAGCAAAAATTTCTGTTTAAATTTACCTTCCTAAGTTGCATTCATTGTCTGAACCCCCGTACGATGATTTTACTTGATTTCAAGCACTGAGTGGTGATGACTCCTTCCAACAAGAGTAGAATATTTGAACTTAAACTCTTAAGGGAATATTACACAGGGGAAAAATATGGTAACATATACAGTTGGTTATTAATGAAGAAACGAAGGTAATCCTTTCCAGTGTTCCCTGGGCTACGGCTTAGCCGAGTTGAAACATCGCTTTCGATTTTAGCGAAGTTAAGCCATATCGAGTGTGGTCAGTCATCAGATTAAGGCCTGATTTGCGTCGACAATATGGTGGCTGCCATATCCTGCAGATCCCCTTCTTTCTGTGTTTAAGTAATCAAAAGGAAAATTTAGCCATCCTAAATGAGCCTTGATCGGTGGTAAAACTCCTACTAATGTGTTCCTCTAGCGACCAGTTCGTTAATGAAACTTTTCGATGTAGAAGTTGTTGATATATGTATATCTAAATAGAGGTAATCATTTCTAGACCCCACTCAACCCTCACATAAAGGCTAAGTGTTTTACGGAAAATAATTATTTATTTAGCCACTTTAAGACGTTTTATATCATCCATATTTCATAGTATTGTGAGGATTGTTGATTTTGCCACGCTTTAGTCTTTTATCCCATTGTATTGTTTTATTAAAAACGATATTGTCGCAAATGTTATATTTATTTTAGTATAAAACGAATCTTTCTGAGTCGAATTCACAAATATTCCTTTAAATGAATAAAATATAGTGACTACTTCTGCTCTCTGCCACACAGGCTTTCTGCACGATGTGTGGCAAGGAGATTCTTCCCCGTTCGGGTATTTGTTACTACAATTTTAGTCAGTAAAATTTCATTTACTTAAAAATGGAAGTTCTTTATTGAAATCCTCGGTATATTCGAACCTTTGTATAACGAGATACCACTGTATTAGCAGCTTTTCAGTTATCTCTGGCTCAAATATTTAGGGAATTATTATTCTTATTGATATTCTTGTATTCATTAAATTAGATTATCAATATTTAAAATGTAAATAATGGTGTAAACTACTTAACTGAATGAATATGTTTTTTTATATTAAAAAAATACATGGATGTCAATTTAATTAATATGTATAGCATGCAAAAATCGACATTTTCATGTGAAACTTCTATGAAGAGGGTTGGTGAATCGTAATTTAAGCTTTTCCTGCGATTAAATACTAACCGCACGTTTAAGCAATCCTTATCAACCATGATTCAACTCCGGTTATTATATTTTCTTTTAAATAACTAATTTTCATTGCCAATATTAAAAGGTTCCACCAAAATAGAGGCGTAGCATAGAATATTCGTGATGTTATCAGCGTAAGTCACATCTTTTCAACTTCAATCCTTTGAACATCAGCCAGGTAGCGATATCAAACATGTGAGAATGTTTTTAGTTGCTACCCTTAACACACCACAAATTATATGGAGTTGCATGTACATAAAATTTACATTCACGAATAATTTGCGAAATAGAGGAATTCTTGAATTACCATAATAATTCGATTTAACAACACTTCATTCATTGATAACGTGAACACGTTGTGTGAGCTTTTTGAATTCATGGCATCAGAAATGACAATAAATAATTCAAATGTGGAATTCCCGTTATTGACAACCCTAAGGGAACCATTTGTGATTTCCTTATAAAACAGAATATTAGAAAAATCAGAATGGTGTAATTTTTTAGAAATAATTAGGAATGATTTCGAGTTTCAATTCTAACATAAATTTTAATTGGCGTATAGAAAAAATTATTAGTATGTAATCCTCTAGATAATAATATGGAGACCCACTATTTTATTATTTTAAATGTATTTTAAACCTTTAAAAAATTCCCTGGTGTAAATTTTGTTCAATCCTATTTCGATAATTCGACGCACGACTTCAAATCATTATTGAAAATTGTGCCTTGGAACCCACATTGGGTTACATTTGATATATTGTTTATTGTTCTGTTTGCGAACTAGTAATATTAGCTTTTCTTCTAAACATTAAAAATCCACTTACAATTTGCTTTTACACAAACGCAATTTTCCATTACCACCTTCCTAGCCAAACAAATTAAACCATCCTCATTTTGTTACAATATTTAGTTCAAAATTTCGAATCTGCTTTCAAAAGTAATGGACCTTTTGGTTATACAAACACACTCCAATTTGTAATATATTATTTATTGTTAACAAAGTCAAGTAGCAATTCTTCTTTTTTGCTCAGTTAAGTGGCTGCAGTTGTCGTGAATAGAGAGCTTGGAGTTTGGCGTGAAAGTGGATCTTGACGTGGATCGAGAGTGGAAGTGAGGGTCGAGGCGATAAAAACTGACGAATGTTTAGCATCTATCTCAGTCGCACAAAATAGACTCACGTAGGATAATGTTGCCAGGTGTCCACATTATTGAGTTGCAGGCAATTGCTGAGACTCCGGCATATAATTCGCATCTTAAATGAACGAATAATAATTCTTCTTCATTAAAAGAGTAACTTGTTTATGAGTATAGGCATGAAGTTTACTTTTGATAAAGAATAGAGTATAAGCCACATTGCTTGGTTTAAATTGAAGCTCTCTAGAAAAATAATAAGGAATTATAAGGAAATTACTGCAATTTTTAGGGTACAGTTAGATTACCTCGGTTAGGTGTGATGGTTTATTCTATGATTGTGATCAATTTGATACCTGATGAAGTTCGTTTGGTATTGTTTGTTGGTTTTATTATATGGTTGTGAATTGTTTGCTGTATTATGTAGGGTATGAGTAGATCAGGTTGTTTATGTCTGTTTGGACTATTTGATGTATTTCAGCTGCCCGAAGTTTGAAGAAGGTTAGCTTTTATTTCATAGTTGCTTTGTTTGTTGTATTACATGGTTTATATTAGTTAGATTTGTTTCCTGGTTTTATTAGGTTGTTTTGAGCTGTTTGATATTTAATGAAGTTGGGTTAAGTTGTATAAGTTTGATAGTTTAATTTGATGTTAATGCACTGTTCATATTTTTAAGAGAGGTATTAAATGTTGTTTGAGTTGGTTGGGATTATTTATGGTTATAGGTTGTTTGAGATCCTAGCAAAGAGAACGAACCAAAACACTCTTGGTTCGTTATATGTAATCGTAAAATTGCGTGACACCTAGTTCGCGTGTGTAGTTTGCCGATCTTCCCTACGAAATCGACCCTGCCTTTTGTGCTACCCCAGTCGATCATGGGTCCTCCAGTTGTCTTATTACTGACGTGCTTTGTTTTGAAATGACTACCAAGAAAGAGAAAATATACTATCTACTCTCTGTCGCAAGTAAGGCAATTCCAATTGCCATATTTGCATCTATCATCTGACATTGTGCATATGCCTGTCGCCTTTGCTCTAACGCCATTGCCTTGAATTTAAAAATATCTAAGTCATTTTCTGATCATTTATCAAGTGCATCCTAATAATATCTAGACCCTAGATTAATATCTAGAGTCAAGATATGATTTGGATGCTATACACAAATGCTAAGTGCTCTAATATCATTAAGATAATAATGGCTTCTGTACCATTGCCTTAGAGGAATACGAAATAGATAAGATCTTGCAATTACAGTGCTCTTACTTATCAAATTGAGTGGTGTTTCACAGTTTCCTGAACATATTGTAAGCACAAATGAAACAGCTGAAACTAAATTTTATTCCAGTGAGACACAGTTGCTCTAATTTTCATTCCTCTCCGAAAGCAACAAGTCAATTGACTGCTCGGAGTATATTTGGAGAAAGTTCAATATATGAATAGACTTTGCACTGGAAGATTACAGGAAAGAAATGTGGTTTCCTGTTATATTAATTAAACAATAAATATTTAATAAAACTATATTAATTAAATAAGCGAAAGACAATGGTGGCGTATAAATGATGGAATTATTCATTTCAATATGAAAACATTGTAAGTATAGGAATTGCTAGCTACGCTTTTCACCGTATGTTAAGGATAGTGATAAAACACGTAGTTAATTAAATGTTCTGTTAGTTCCCTGAAATTATAAAAGAAGCGCATGTGGCTGTTGCAATGGATGAATAAATTAGAAGAGTGTAACTAATTAGCAAGGGAAGTTAATTGGTTGTGGTCAATGATTCCATTAAAGATTGAAGGAGTATTTTGTGGCTGGTGTTGTGACCAGTCCTCGCGTTACTTGAAGGAAGTGGATTGAAAATGGAATAAACTGCTCTAAACTATGACTTCTCTCGTCAGGCTTTTTTTTTTCATCCCAAATATTCGGAATCCTCAGTGTCCTTGGCTTGATGACAGATGTATTCTGAGGGAATATTGCTCCCGTCGTATAGCAAAGGCTGATAGAAAATAAATCTTATCTGGTGAAACAAAGAGAAGAATTGAATTTCTTTATCACTCTCTCACTCTAATAGGCAGCCAGAAGCTAGGTGGCAACTCTCCTTGGATACTTCGACATCTGTATGACTCGTGTGCGTGTTTGAAACTCACTCTTGCGGGAGGACATGGGACAGGCGTGTCCTAAAATACTAAATAAAAACTCCTGGTCTTAATAGAGATGGTAATCTAATTGCCGAGATCGAGCATGAAACTCTCAATGAGATTGACGTACAGTAGTGTGATTTCAACAAGTAAATTATTAAAATTAACTTTGGTTTATATGTAATGGCGCACATGTATTTAAGGCGGTCCTTTTCTCTTTTATTTCTTATTCCTTCGGGTAATATTAAACCAGTTATTTATAATTAACTCTTCTTTTGTCATCGTTACTGAAAAATTGATTAAAAAACAGCTGAATGCTCTATGTCATATGCTCATATTGTGTCTATTCCTCCAATGGATATTGGGTCTGCCATGAAAATAGGAGTGCTAACTGAATTGGATTCCACCTATCTCTATTTCAATCTTCTCTTATTCGTAGGAAATTCATAGCAGACAAAGCAAAGCCATTTCCATGAAATCATATCGACAATAATACTTGCCTTATAATAAAACCTATGCACTGTAACTTCTCTTAGAGCAACTAACTAAAATTCTATCTTGTCCCCTTATTACTTCTATGAAAGAATTCGAACAATCCGGATCTTTCTCAACAGTATTGATAAATTTAAATAGCCAAAGGTTTGTGATTTCAATATAGCTAATATCTCGATTCTTCTCCCCACAACCGCAGTACATGTCTTAAAAAAAATAGATAACTTTGTATCTTCTGCACTGCTCACTAAATCATCAAGTTCTAAGACATCTAACGACAATTCCAATTCTAACTCGTTGATTTATTATATCATAGCAGCAAACGTTCTCCAGTTTACTACGTGTAAGGTACCAGATTGTAAATACCCAAAACCATCAAAGAGACCATAATTATCTATAGAAAAAATAGATACCCTAAATTAATAATTTAATCGTAAAACTACATAGAGATGGAAAAGTATGGAAACTCCAATCGAGCAAGTGCACGCCCTTTCGTTCTCTGCACGCGGCCTTAATTTATTATCTGACATGATCTAGATTTAGCTAAAAAAATTTAATCCAAAATTGTTCCGCTAGAAAACTGCCACTCTATAAAATAAAAGCAATGTTTAATGAAAATTCTTCCAATTTAAAGCCAAATAACACATTTAAATATTTAGATTTCAAATCAACCAGAATGTTTATCTTTTTTGCCTAAATATAAATTCTTACACCAAAATTGCAATGAGTTATATGCAGCTTTAACTCAAATTGACCTGCAACACGATATAATAATTCTTACGCAAACCTGGTTTTCACAATTTTATTTTTGATATTCTGGATTTAAAGGCCATACTTATTTTCAGAGACAATAGAAATGGACAACTTTCTCTTTATTATTAACCAATATTGAAACGAATTGCTCACTTATTAAAGATATATTTAATCCCTGTATTGTATGAATATCTGAAAAAAATTAAAGCTCGCTATTGTAAGAGTAGATCCTCAGGCATGAAATTTTTATTTTTTGTTGTAATGAAACCTTCTCAACTATACATTCTAACTACAATCCTTCACATCCGTCCATTGTTAATAACGACATAAATATTCATATAATTATCTATACTAATTGTAGGGGAATCCTCACTCCCCCGTTCTCTCGCGGTAGAGTCACGAGGCGATTACCGCAAAGACATCCGGTCCAAGGCACCGTCGGGTAAAGCGCGTAACCGCAGCGCCGCATCACTCGTCGCTATGAAAGACCTAAAGGTTAAAATGCAAGATCTTCCCCAAGAGAATGAGATTGTATTTCACGTCAAGTAAGAAATTGAAGACGTGTTTCTCCCAAGCTCGAAGGCTAACGAGGAGCCGATGTAAGACTTGGTGAGAAAAACCGTTTGTCATGAGAACCCTCCTGGGCCCGTCCTCAAGCCTTCCCCCTCTTACCACTCCACCAGTGGGGGGACAAAGTATAAATGAGAAACACTGAAGAAAATCGAGGTAGAATACGTCAGTCTCAGGTGACGAAGTCCCCGAATTAAGATCGAACTACCGAGATTGGAAAGGAAGATTACGTGGCTCACCAGACCAAGAAGTACCCTGCAAGAGAGGCAGGGCTACCTACCTTAAGGGGCTAAGAAGCAACTCATCCTAGAGCTAGTCCCTGGTTATCAAACCATGCGTTAAGTTAACTTTTTTAAGTGTTACTTACTCTCGTCAGAGAGACTCCTGATATCCTGGTGCCTCTTAAACACCAGGGGTATTCCTCGTCCTTGAGGAATTAAGGAAAGAAAAAGGAAAAGGCCCCCCCTCGAGACCGTTACTCGGTGGCCACACCAAATTCATAAGTTAACTTGGTGGAGGAACCAAGTTCAACTTATTCTCGTCAGAGAAACCCCCCTTCGTTATACTCGCCCTTGAGGAAGACTGGAACTAAGAAGAAGCTCATCCTCGTGTAGGTCCCGGATACTAAACCGACCTTTAAGTTAACTTATTCCAGTTTAACTTATTCTCGTCAGAGAAACCCTCCTTCCTCGATCCTGGCCCTTGAAGAAGACCCTCCCCGAGTACAGTCCTCGCCCATGAGGAATTAAGTAACGAAGAAGAAAAGCTCCCCCTCGAGCTCGTTACTCGGTGGTCACACCGCACTCCAAGTTAACTTGGTTTAAGAACTAACTTCGACTCACTCTCGCCAGAGAGACCATGACTACCTTGGTGCCGCATAAAGCACCGTAATTGTTCTCATCCTTGAAGAACCTCTCCCCTGAATACCGTGTGGACCCCCCAGCTGCTACCCTCGCCAAAATGACCTCGTGATCCCGCCCACCTACATCTAGCCAGGCGGCACGCGTCGTAAGACAACAACATTCCTGGGGTATTTAAACTCCAGTAGAGTCCGTAAGCCTAAATCTTATATATTGCTGTGTGTAGCGAAATTAACCAATTTTACAGGGTCAAACTAATTGAATTAATTCTTGTGTATCTTAAAATTCGGAGTATTGCTGTGGTTAATGTTCAAATTTTGTGTATTCAATTGTTGAAGTTAAAATATAAGTTTATTTTAGGAATTATTGTGCGTTTCTCTATATCCTTACGTGTTTCCAACGGCTCTCTTCTTTATGATATCAATATTAGCACTCTTAGCACTCTTAGAACAAAAAAGGGGGCATTCTACGACACTAATAATGATATTGACTTCATTAAACTTTCTTAAACATCGCCTTTCTTCCTGTCATATACATAAACCCCCACTTCTCTTATACTTCCTTATTTTATACCAATTTATTTAATGACAAATTCATCGCTTGACTCCTTTAGTAATACTTTATATAATGTATACAATGCACAAGGCTTGGTTGTTCCTAAGTTTTTCCCTCCCCCATATAACTTTCAATTCCAATGATTGCTCTTTCCCTCAATTTAAATGTAATAAGAATAGAAGTATAGTTTTTAAACAATATAAATGTCCGAGATTTTGTTTACCACCAATGATAATAACATATTCTTTAAATTCTATTTGCCGGCTAAAATAAAGTATTTCCACCATAAATATAGGCCTACCTACATTGAGAAGCAGGTCACACAGAGATGTTTGAATAAAATATTCAACAAAGGTTCCTACAACCAACAAATCTCTGATCATATTTACAATTGTAAAACTAGAAAATCCCTTTTAAACCGGGACATTAACTACTACTTTTATCATATTTAGACGTAATTATTCTTAAACTTATATCTGCCTAATGTAAGAAATGACTGACAGAAAAAATAATTCCTTCATTCTATCCAGTTTAAGGGCATTGCCAATTATTCTAAAATTGAAAAAAAAGTTCAATGAGAAGATAATTATCTTCCCATTTTGATCTACAAACTCCTCTTATCTTTTTAAATATAGCTTATCACGAGATATAGTTTTTCTTATTACCTAAATTTTCAACTCTTCAACTCTGGTAGTCAAAGGTTTCCATCAAATCATGTGAATTTTTCCGCACTTCCAACAATATCCAAGATTTTTGCCAAAAATTATGTATAAAATATTTAAGTAAGTCTTTTCTTACAGACAATAAGATTTTATATCCTCATCTTTATGGATTCTTTCTTTACCCCATATATTTTTAAGCAAAACATAGTATGCGCTCAATTACTCACAATCACTTTTTTTGTTTTTGTTGAATTTTAGGTAGATTTTCATTCGTTTTATCATAAAATTATTGTCAATAAGCTAAAGTGAATTTACTTATGTGGCATCATTAATCTGCTCATATCTTAACCAACCTATCATGTGCAGCAACCGATGTTGGCTTTTCAAGCGCCGTCAACTATCACAATATTGGTTTTGGGCCTCCTTCTATTTTCAATTAATATTATTAACATATTAGGTTCTTTTAACTTATTAAATTCTCTGCACTTTCTTGATGATCCTTCTGAATCTATGACGCAAAAAAACCATCGTAAACTAATTACTACCTTTAACGTAAGCTCTAAAATATCTATTGTTGGCCTACAGAAGAAAACAACTGAAAAATAGTAAACCTACATATATGATATTATCATTTACTGATCCTCTAAAACTATGTGAATACCATACTAATAGAAAATCAGTTTATTAGTCACTATTCCTATACAAAATCTCTTGCCTTTCTAATCTGTTGGATTTTACTACACACCCAGTAACCCACATCTTAAAAAACTTAACTTTTTTTACCCAGCCATTTCTAAGAGCAGTTCATTGCTCGCTGTCACACATATGACGATGAAAGTATTTTTTCAAGCTGCAAAATTAATCAAATATTCGATCAAGTTTCATTTTTATATTGGTGTATTCTTTTGGGGACAGTCGCACATTAACAATTAATCAACTTAACTCTTTTATCATATTTAAGTGTCCTTCAAAGTAGCATCAATTACTCTATTAAATTTAATACAAATACTTTTTTAATAGAATTATTTGATTGTTAAAGTACTATCATTTCTATCAAATTAAAAATTTTTAACGATACATATTCTGTTAGACAATAAAATGATATTTATTATCAAATCTGTTTTATTGTCATTAGTATTTATTTCTATTAGTAATATTAATAGTAATAGATGCTGTTACCTTTTTGTTTCTCTTTGTCATGATATATTGAAGAGTGTCAATTTTTATCAAATATCCATTGGCTGCCATTAAATCAGCCAGATAAACGATGTATCTGAGTAATGCATTTTTATATTTCCCATCCCCCTGTTTTACAGCAAAGAGTGGAGATAAGAAATAGACGAAGATTAGTTTTAAACAAAAAAAAAATAAAGACTAATGTCTCAAATTTCTCTTCATTGCTGTTACTGTGTATATGTAGTTTCTTTTTATCTCTTATAGATTCAATTGGGTGAAATGTTTTATTTAAATAGAGCTAAAATTCGTTGGAATTATGGATATAAAAATTAAGTTTCAGAGCGAGAAAAATCTACAAATTAAGCGGCCATAATATTTCGGATACTTAGATTTCCATCACCAAACTTACAGAAACTTCAAACCAAATATTAGTAAATAATGCAAGAATAAGTAGAGATATAAATAAGATATAGGTTGTACATGTACAATGTATATTTTAGGATGAATGGGAATGCAATTTCCGTGCAAAAGAATTGTGGTTAAAATAACTCAAAGAGCATAATTCTATTACTTATATCTTTGACACAACCAAATAATTTAGCGTAATTACTTACTTGCATGAATTCTTAGCACTTTTATTCATTACTTTCTCAGGTTCGGTGCCGCAAAAATGCCAAGGGGACCCAGTAGACCTGTATTTATCAAGGAGCCATTTGTTAAGCTACATCAAGAAGATCATTTCTAACTTTAGGAAGACCTTGGCATTTCTATTATCAAAAGAGAATGAAAAACAACATAATGCTTTCAAATTTCGTTAGAATCAGACGAATTGTTATAATGTTATTGCCAAAACAAAATAATTCATGCGCTAACTTTGAGATAACTTTGACAATTTATTTTCAGAAGAGAATTTAAAACAACCTAAAATTTTCAAATTTCCTTACAATTGGCCGAATAGTTACAATGTTATTACAAAAACAAAAAAAACAAAACGGGGAGCGAGCATCCGACCGACCGACATAGTGAGATGTAGAGTCACTCGCGACTAAAAATTAGGCAAGTGGCTGTTGTAGCACGCAGTGGAATCTGAACTAGTCTCGGGTGAAGAGAACAAGGACCCCCAAGAGTTTGACGCTGCAGAGAAAACAATTAACAACATGTAGCTATTTCTAACTCGTTCCCGTCACTTACCTTATTATTTTGCACTCGTTTACATTATTATATTTAAATATTGCAATTCTTTTCACTTTTGATCATTTTTCATTGTTATAGCTGGAAACAGAGCTTCCCACATCGGAAAATCTTTAATCAGAGTGTGGCTAATTCTTCGCTGGATTATGGATGAGATTTGGTTCGACGTAGTGCAACATGTAATGGTCAAATTTGATTGTCAAACTCAGAAACTCTTGCTCCTCCCCATGCAAAATGCATCTTAAAAGCCAAAATCAATTATTTCATTTTATATTCACTGGAATTTCAGTCAACTTAGAGTGCGATTACTTGATCTATGGTGAGAATACGTTTATTTCTTCGGTGAAGATAAGCCAGATCGAGACAGTTTAGTTTCTGAAAAAAGTTGTGATTTGGGACAAATTTATTGGACTGTAGTTCAGTTCTCATAATAGTAGAGATCATGTTTTCAACCGGGAAGTGCATGCATTTAATTTTAAGATCCCATCATGGCAGTACGCAATAAAAGCATATACACCGCAATACGTAGCTCTTAATATGATAAGAAATATCCGACCTTCTTAAGCAACTACCCATAATGTGAAAAAAAATGATAACCAAAAGGTAGGACACATATACAGGAACAATCAAACGTGAAAAATAAAATAAAAATAAAGCGATAGAAAAAATTGATCTTAAAGATGACAGGTAAATCTCCATGTTGTAAGTTAATGAGATCCAAAAGCTACAAATGAGCAGCTCTCACATTATTCTTTGGAAAAAACAACACCAATAAATTGATGTAAGTCTACTATCTTCTATACCAAGTCGATTCGAATTTAAGAAAGAATCCGATCAGGATGAGGTCCATGACAGAAGCAGAAGCTTACAACCTTCACCAATGCCGCTTGACATAAAGACTTGGTTCTTAGACTGCTGGTTTCTGTTTTCATAAATAGACATCTGAACAGCTCTAAAAGTGATCGACATGGAGCCAACGTAAGATATTTTGAGGGCAACATTCGATAAAACCGATGTAATTAAAATGATATTTACAATAAAGAAATGACGCTAATGTTACTTACTACAATACGCCCACCTTTCCATTCCTTTAACAGGAAGGAATAGGTTCTAATCATCTAATAAAAATAAAATCGATCTTGCAAGAAATTAGACAATGAGACAATCAGAGAGGAGTAAGTTCCCACCACCTAATCAAAAAATAATCAATCTTGCAGGAAATCGTGCCTTATAGCTTACTGATATCACAAGCCTTTTGATACTCGAAGAATAACTTGGCAAAATATGGCAGAAAAAGAAAAACTCCAAGATAGAAATATCTAAGCAAAGCAGATCATATCCTAGGGAAGCTGCACTGTGCTGAAGATATTTGACCTCCACTGTGAAGAAAATAATCTAACCTAACGATTACCAATTTTTTCATATGTAGAAATGATCAAACAGGATATAAAAAAAATGAGTCGAAACCAGACAAGGTGAAATTATCTATTCCATTTTTGCAAATTGTAACCGTAAATGAAAGATATGCAAAACCTTACTCACTCCTGTTGAAGCATGACGTAATTGATATAACCCTGAATAAGTAAGACCCAAGAGCCGAACTCAAATTTTTTTAGCAAAAATCATGTCTTTGGAATGTTTTTAGAAGGGAACGAAATAGAGCTCAAAAGAATATGCTTCGGACACCTTGTCCAAGATGGCAAAGTCTGTATCCTAGAAATTGGGAGTTAGGGCTGGTGATGGTCCAAAATACCCAATCGTTTTAACAAGTCTTAACCTCTATGCAAAGTGAATCTTCCAAAGGAAGGAATAAACGCATGCTCTTATGATTATCGGTAAACACGCTTCGACGGAAACGGTATCTTCAAGGTTTGTTTTAGTATCATAGGCATATCGTTTATCTATCAGACTTATTCACACTCAGACCGCTGGCATATATGTAGATGTGAGTAATTTTCCCAAGAGTGGTTTCCCACTATCGGAAAGAAAAAAGGCTTCGAGATCTGACTATGAGATTGCAGAATCACTCATCATCAAAGATATCTGATCCTGAAAGGTAAACAGAAAAGAGAATACATCCTATCCACGGCGATCTTGACTGTTAATGCATAAAAAAGGTAATGATATGCAAAAAAGTAACAGAAAATCGCTTTGAGTTTAAGTTGTTGCCTCACCCTTTTAAATCTATTCTGTAGTGGATATATGCAAAGAAAAGAGCCGTTGGTGTGAGAACATTTGAGGACTTACCTGATTAGGTAAGGAACAAGAGGCGAGTGATCCATTTTAGTTTTCTCTATTATTTCTTGCGCGGGACGTCTTTGGGTACCTAAAACCCTTCTTATTTGGAGCGGACAGACCACTGGTGGTTGAGTTTCGGCATGTTTGGGCAGGAAGACCAACCAAAACTCACTTAGTGCTCTCCTCTTTCAGAAATATCTACTTTGAAAAGGGTAAGGTAGGACCACGCGTCTTTCTTTTCTCTCGTCAATGGTTTTGCATACGATTGATTAGATGAGAGTTTTACAAATCAATCGCCGTATGAAGTTCTCTCGACAGTCTGCAATTTAAGCGCATCTTTTGGAACAGATAAGAATCGAACTGCTTAAATGAAGCAGAGTGCGTTCCTTTGAAATTCGACCATTTGGACCATCACGAGAATTTTTAAGCATTTTGGAGATGCTCTATTTTTAATGCCCCTGAAACAACAAAGAGGAATTCCCTTCCTCTGAATTGAGGACTTCAATTGAAGGCACAATAATTAATATCTTTAATTAGTTATTCAACTAAATGTAATCCTGTGCCTTTTCTATCGTGAACTAGATTCCCCGACTTAGTAATAAACTTTACGTAAGCCAGAAAGAACCTAAGGGGAGGGGGCATCATCTTAGATTATGGTTCCGACCAGCATTAAAAGGAAGAGTTATGCTTTTGCTGCGAAAGATACGGCGGCAGGAAGCTGCCATATAGTGGAACTCTAGGTTTCAAATATGGTGTTGTAAGGAAAATTATTTATTTCGAGAACACTAATCATAAATAAAGAGTTACTGTATATATATATATATATATATATATATATATATATATATATATGAAAAAATCTTCTTTGAATAATATTATTCTCCCCCCCCCTTCCGACCTCTACCTCGTTTGACTCGCCGGCAGGCTCCCATGAAATTCACACCAAAGCTTACTCCTGGTCGTCTTAACCTCCCCCCCCCCTCGGGTCGGGAGACTGCTTTGTATCCTCGCCGTGAACCACGGCTGATCCTAGCCGTTGACACTTCCTCCTAAGGAGGTGCTTCGTTTATCGCGCCGGATAACGAAGGTTAAGATGGTCTCAATCTCTGTCTCTGTTTTGAATAGCTCCGGGTATATATGCCTCCGCTCCAGGCTTACGGACAGATTTGTTTAGACGTGACTTCCCCGAAAGGAGTGCAATTCAACGAGCTCTCTCCCAAAAAGTGTGAGTGACGGTCGAAAGCCACGAAAGATCTGAACATCACCCCCGTGTCTTCGGGTCTGGAAGAAGAGTCTCGTGATGTAACGTCAGCTTTTCTCATCCGCCTTCAGATCAAGGATTGGAGAAGCCGTTTTCCGAAGTTTGTATGTTGACCTCTTACGACAAGAGGCTCATTAGCTCGCTTCAGCTGAGTGTGGAAAAGTCATCTCCCCCTTCCCCTCCTACAAAGATCGTTCGGTGACATAAAGGCTGGGTTTTATAGAAATCCAGAGGGCATGCAAATTCCATTTTATACAATTTTATAATTTATCTTTGAATAACAGAACCGGAGAGATTCTTTTGCTAAGAGTATTTTTGGATATTTTTGAGTAGATTCTATACCACTGCACCGTATCCATAATATGCAAAATATGATGAAACTACGAAGAGAGAGAGGTTTAGGTCTTAAGGGAAAAGGTTAGTAGGCAAAAGGAATTATTAGATCACCAAATTCCCTTAGAAATTTTCCTCAAAACGAAAAGGAGGAAATCCGAGAAAAAACCAAAATCTAAAGCTAAAAGGATTTAGAAGCTGAAATAGACGAATAATAAAAAGGTTAAGATACTCCCGAAGGCTGAGAAGTAGTGTTCTGAAGCTTAGACTGGTTGAGTATATCTTTTTGTCTCGCCTGTGGAGAAGTAAAGTGATACTTCACGGAATCGTAGTAGAGCAACTCCCCCCCTCCCACACCCATGAAAAGACGTCCCAGCAATGAACGGAGCGGGGAAGTCTCTGGACTTTCGAGTACTACTGCGACTAATCGGGAATGAGAAACCCGACAAAGGGATGGTCGTTGAAACTATCTTCAGGAAGATGGGGATCGGACTCAAAAGACTAATCGAGGCCACCAGAGGATACACCCCGATTTGCCACACATAGACGGACCGGGTGAAGCTGACCTCAAAAACCTGCATAATAGAACTAGACGCCATAGGACTAGAGCCCAAACCTTCCCATGCCGTAGCAGCAAGGAAGGCTATCGTATGTAGGCGAGTTGACCCATGGTTAGGCGAAAGATAAGCCGAAGACATCAAACAAGAATAGAGAGAATTTAAGAATGGGCAGAAGTGCCAAAGTGATTAAATTTCAGAACCTCATACACGTGTTTAATATCGTGTTCAGAGAAATGGAGATGGCGGCAGAGGCGAAGGAAGTAAGACTGAAACTATTCTCCATGATAATCTCCCAGAGCAGATTGAAAAGGAGAGATTCTTAGAGCTTCTAACTTGCTTCTCTTGCTAATAGGTCAAAGAACACCCTACTAGTGCCTTCCCAGACAAAGAGAACGCTAAGATCTGCTCAGAGTGCGCACACACCGGCCACAACTGGATGCACTGCGTTAACGACACGAAGATGTGCATTAACTGCACTGGTCTCCACCGTACCATGAGCATGCAGTGCCCATTCAAGAAGGAATACATATAAAAGGAGAGTGTAACCGCTGACAGGCATAACATCTCTTACGCAACAGCGGAGAAGAGCCCACCACAAACTAACACGACGACGGCACAACTTCAAATAGTTCTACAGCTCACCAATGCGACCCCTTCTAAAATGCTAGCATGCATTCTCCACGGACATGTGATGAGCCTAGCCTAGCAGGCGTTATTCAATACCTAACTAAACAAGATTCTGGCTGCAAATGGCCTGGAATCTATTACGTTCCCAAACAAGCCACACTCAGCACAAGCAGAACCAACCAAGCCAACAAAAGAAACAAAACCCCAAGAAGATGTACCTACAGTGACCGGACATGAGCCTGCAGCTGACAAAACACCCTCTACCTGCCTCGCCCGCCAAGACAGAAAAAGACCAAAATAAGAAACAAAGAACAACCAAGAAAACAAGAAGATGAAGCCAAACGACTACCACAGCAGGAAAAACACGAGCTCGACGGAAGGGATATCAAACTCACCATCGCCTTCAACAAAAACTCCACTCAAAAAGGAGAGATATACATCGAAGAGGTAGCCTCAGGAATCAAATGAGGCCACATCAAGTGGAACTGTGACTCACCCGATGACGATTAGTCTGTCAAGACAGCCTTAATGAAATGCAAAGTAAGGCTGTACGACGAAAACTTTAAGCTCTACGACACATTCTTTTTCAGGAAAATATGACCAGGCAGAGTAAAAAACCGCAATGGATCAAAATCGTATGTCAGTAACAAATATAAAATAATAAAAAGATCCCGCAGTGGGACAATATTAATAACAAATACAAAAAATAAAAAAAATAGCAAATGGAAATTGCCCGTTCACCGGGCACGCACACATGTATCTGACTACCACTTCCTTCCTTTTCTCACTATTACCCTCCACCTTCTCTTCCAAACTCCTTCCCCTCTTATTCTATCTTTCTCTTTCAAGTTTCAAGTTTATCCAATGCCATTATTAGGGACATTAGGTCTTTTGATCGTAGCACATGTGGAGTTTAAAATCGCTTTTCTCATGATTAATTTAATGTTCATAATCAAGGCCTACTTAAAATGCCGCATATTTTAAATGAGAAGCTACTTCTCAGACGGGTCTACTCGTTAAAACGAAGAGACGTAAACTAATGACCAGTTTCTTCTTAATTAATTCAAACCAGCTTTGCTAAACTGCTGGGAATGAGCAACTGTTTCCACATGTCTCACATTGATTTAATGACAACAATCACAGTAAAAGAAATGTTAAGAGGTCATCTGGTACAAAAAGATTCATCCTGTGACCTAAATGTGCTTAATATTTTAGCTTCAGAAAAGAAAATTGATTTTTTAATAAATGATATTGGATTTGGGGGGAGGGCGAATGAACAAACCTATTGTATGTCCTTTGAAGAGATTTTGATTGAAGGAGTCGGGGGAAAACTAATCTGATTGCTTTCTTGCAGTTTGAAAATGAAAGCTTGAATAATTTTAAGATGCTGAAAGAGAACTTTTAAAAAAAATTATTGGGTACTTTGAAGTTTCAATAATCTTCATCCTAGCCACCACTAATTATGTCTTTGCGTAAATTTCAAGACGCAATTGGAGTAGAGATTTTCCGTGACTTATTTTTTTCTAAAGAAAACCCTTTATAAAAGATATTGTATGCATTGAAATCCACACTATATTTATAACTATGGAATTTTGCGGTCATTATCTCTATAATAAGGAAATTTATGAAATTGGGAACTGCGTTCTGACAGAGGTCTGAGTCGTTGGAATAAAATCATTCTTTTTCCATAATATCTTAAACAACATTGTATTTTACGACAATTATTTGCCGAATCAATTAAGTTAGGGATCGAGGTGATAATTAAGTAAACCATTGTTTTTTAGACAATAATTGAATTTTATTTTTTTGAATTCCAATTATCTTAATTAACATGTATCAACAAATTAGTCTCTTTATATTTCCAAGAATTAACACTTTTATGAACGTAACTTTAGTTAGTCGCTAAGTTAGTTTCATTAGCTGTCCGTTTACTTTATTATGAAAATGGCACACGCTTAATGACATACACACTGAATTATGCTTATATATAAAAAAGAAAACCGTCTCTCTCAGTCACCAACGGCGACAATTATCCGTGGCCGATCTTGAAGTAATCGATGCCTTCGTCTCAATTTCTGCCAAAGACGGCTCTTCGAGTATTCTACCTCTGAAGGCTTGTCGACTCGCCTCTACTCCCGAAGTTACCACAACAACGGCAATATTGCAGTATGAAATAGAGCGATTTTGAAGCCCTGATTGGGATTTATAGCTACTAACCTAACCATATGGGATGCAAGCCAGCACAACTCTATGCCTGTCCCAAGCCCAAATTAATGGGGAGGGTTGATGTCAGAAAGGGCATTTGATCGTAAAACCAAGCCAAGACCAAGGTGAGCTACAACTAAGGAGTATTAGACCATGCCAGATCGTACCCCGTTATAAGCAACGCACAGAGGCAGCGCCTGACCTCTGCGAATATGCAAGGGCTACAGCATCATGAGCGGGTGCGGCTAAAGAAGCGACCTCCTGCTGCCTTAAGAGCTGTGACACTGAATTTTGGGACCTTGAGAGGTCGAGGAAGAGAACTGGTAGAGCTGATGTAAAGAAGGAAAGTGAGCATACTGTGTGTAAAGGAGAGACCAGGTGGAGAGGCAACAAGGCCAGGGAGTTAGGAGATGGATACAAACTATACTACAGCAGTGCAACTGCAGAGGAAAGGAATGTAGTTGGAGAGGTGGTATCGAATGATATGAAGGAACATGTAATTGAAGTAAAGAGAGGAGACCGGTTGATAAAGCTATAGTTAGATTGTGGGGAAGGAATCTTAAATGTCGTCACTGCATATGCACCGCAGACAGGATCAACACAAGAAGAGAAGGGCAAGTTTTAGAGAAAGCTAGCAAATGAAATGGAGCACATAGCTGCAGAAGAGAGAGTAGTACTTGGGACAGACCTGAATGGACATGGGGGGGCGGACAACAAAGAATGTGAAAGAATACATAGCGGCCATGGCTTGGAAAACATGAATGCAGATGGTGAAAGGATACTACACTTGGCAGTCTTCTTCGACTTGGCGATTGCAAACACTTTCTTTCACAACAAGCAAGAACACATTGTCGTAGAATGACTCCCGACGATACCATATATCACTATTCGTTGAGGGAACTTCCTTAATTATCTTTAGAGTGCGTGGATGTCTGGCGGCCGATATTATGTATCTTCGATATGCTTAAGAAGTGGAACTGAGCTCAAGGATAATAATATTGCTATCATTAATAAAATAGAGTTTTATTAATAATAACTATCAACAATATACAAAAACGGAAAATATTGACATAAACAGAATGGAAAGGGGTCGTGGAGACTCGGGCTAATCCGAGGATTTAAAGGATTTAAAAAGGTAAAACAAATATAGAGTTAAAGAGATGGGATGATTCGATAAACCATTTAAAGAACAGGATAGAATTGACAAAAGGGTTAAGTACTCAAAGGTGACGTTTGGCTTACGTAACTTTTGCACTAGTGGTGCAGGGGAAGGTGGCGCGAAGGAGTTTCAGTCCGCTGGCGAGTTCCAGCCGAAGGGGGGGGAATAAAAGGATCCTGACGTGGCGTCTTGGGAAGGAGAACCGTTTCTCGACGAACGGCTTGAAAAACAATGGCTGTTCTAGGTTGTTCTCTTTGAACAAAGGGGGGATGAGAACCGTCTCTTGTCTACGGGCTCAAGAACAATGGCTGTTCTAATGTTGTTCTCCTCTGAACAACAGGGGGGGGGGTGAGAACCGTTTCTTGGCAAAGCGCTCAAAACGAACAATGGCTGTTCTAATGCTGTTCTCCTTTGAACAACAGGGGGGGATGAGAACCGTTTCTTGGCGAAGGGCTCAAAACGAACAATGGCTGTTCTAATGCTGTTCTCCTTTGAACAACAGGGGGGGGGGGGATGAGAACCGTTTCTTGGCGAAGGGCTCAAAACGAACAATGGCTGTTCTAATGCTGTTCTCCTTTGAACAACAGGGGGGGAAGCCTTGGAGACTTGGCGTCGGAAAGGCTCGAACCTTTGGCACTCAAGGAATATTGTCCTCCTTCTGGACAAGTGATGGTGAATCTCGAGGTCGAGGTCCCTTGGCGCACAAAGGGAGAGAGGGTCGTGGTGATGTTTCGCGACGAAAATCTGGATCTCCAATCTGATCTTAGTGGTAAAGTTTCCATATAAATAGCCAGGACATCTCCTTGGCGTGGGGGACAATGGAGTGGAAGCTTGGAGGGAACGCACAGCCGGGCCGGAGAACAATGCCTTATCTGCTCATAAGCCTAACTCAATCTGGCGAGGTCGGCGTATGGGGGCGAATGGGGGGACGATAACCTCCTTGTTTAAACATTGACATCCGGTAGCTGTGATAAGACTCCAAGCCTCGAATCGAAGATGCACGTGGGCAGCATCGTGGTTTTAAATAATATGGGATAGGAGTTGAAATTAACGCAGCTTCAACTCGTTCTATCACACACATAATAACATACAAGAGCGGAGGCCATACTATCCAGATAGATTATATCATATATCGAAGATCAAGTCTGGTAGAGAGTAAAGACTTTAAATTAATACTACGGGACCATGTTGCACTAAAACACAGGCTGCTTGTGGTGGACAGCGACCCCGTATAAAGACGGGCTAATAAGCTGACGAAGAATAAGATTGGGATTTATAGCTACTAAGATAGCGTAGGGATTTTCTTTGAGGCATTAAACCATCTGCATGACATTGGTCGCATATCCCTGATGTCAAAACTGCTGCGATTTGGTAGCATGTTGAGATTTTCTTCTGCTCCGTTCTTATAAATGTTAAATTGACGGGTCTATGAGTGCTGAAGATGAAGCCAAACCGTCGACAAGGAATGGTCAAACGGTACTGTTTTATTTTATCTCACTCCGACTACAACTCCAGGTAATTTTTTCTTCATCCAAATTGATGGCGGGCGCCCATGATCATAATCTGAGGACTATTGTATCCTTAAGTGTCACAAGCACCTTTTTGTCGAATATCGCACTTTGGAGAATATTCGTGCACTTTACCTTTCTCAGTACCGAGGTTGTTCTAGTGCCTGTCTATTCCTTTATACTAGTGACAGAGTCTTGCAGCCTTAGGTGATGATTATTTGAGTTCCAGGAAAAAGCAGGTCTCCTATTTTCTATTTAAATTTAGTTTGGTTGGTGCACGTTCGGGACACTGAGGGAGCCAGGCATCCTGATGGAGGTTCTATGTAATTTGTTTTCACTTATGCTGATTTTTAATATATTTAGAACATTTGTAGGCTAATAGATAATCAAATAAATATGTAATTTCGCACGTTATGTTGTTTCTTTTAGTCACCAGCAGATAATATAAAAAATATATAGATATATATTATTACTTCGTGTTTGAAACTGGGCAGGCAATTCCGAGAGCTGAATCTGTTTTCATACCATAGTTTGGTACCCGATTCAGGAACCGATATTTTTCCATGGCACCTCACAGTGTGTATTAGGGAAAGTGGATTCAAGCTTTCGAATTTCCACATGCCTTAATTTGTATCCCTGTTTCTATAGCTGCTAGGATAAGGGAGAATGTATTTATTATCACCTGCAAGGATCTTTCACACTCAGGCCTTGCGCAAAATGACCGGGTTGACAGAGGCACAAGGCTAGCACTATGGAATGACGACCAGGGCTGCATTTTGCTTTTTAACACTCAGATAATTGGCATGAATTGATGGATCCTGTAAGTTCGTTGACAAATAATAAGGGAGTAGACGCATAAGAATTTAAATTTACGTGCCATTGCTTCCCTATCTGTCCCTTGGATGTCCATCTCAATGTCTCGACGATATCAGGAATATTTATCGCCTCCCAAGCAAACACACTCGGGTGGATGCATCTTACCTTGATGGAGACTACCCGGAACCCTTATGTGATGCTTCCTTGATCCGACAGACTCTACACCAATATTTGGTTGATATTCCTTGTCTAAAGGAGAGTTGTGAGACACTTCTCTCGGTAATTCTTCGACAATTGTGGTCGCCACCGCTTTTCTTTTGTATTACTTTTGCATTCTTGTAGATCAGATTCCGGTTGTGACAATTCTTGGAGGAGGAGGAGGAGGTCTACTACTAATTATTTAAAATGGTTTTATACCTAGGTCTGTGAGGAAGGCAGGTCTCATTACGTGATTTGGCAATGCTTTTTTCCTTTATTGTTATCTTGCTTATAATGAGGAGCTTACACTAATTTCGTTTTATTTTTATAGGTTATTTGTTTATTTTTATAAAGTTATCAAACCACCTATAAATAAGCTATCTTTGTAATTTCGGCGTCTGTATTCTTGAGTTTGGCCGCCTCAGAGGATTTTATGTTTTAAAAAATAAACTAGTCCCTTCGAAGCTACGAAAATGCCATTTATGTTGAATGTAAATTCAGCTAAGTAAAAAGACTCCCAACATTCAGATTGCTGTATGCATGCATCATTTCGGTCATTTGTCTCTTTGATGCCTCTTCAAGAAGGAAGAAAATAAAATAACTCCAATACACTAAAATCTTTCTCTTCAGAAAGCGATTTATAATCAAATTTCTTGGATTAGTTTGTTCACGCACCATTAAAGATATTTGCTTTAAGCTCGAATTCAAAGTAAAGGAAAGTAAAAAAAGTCAAAAGTAAGAATAATGTATTCACGCATAGTTTGAGCCTATTCTATTTATCATACCTCTTAATTAATGACGAAATTAAATCAACCTATTTTTACTTAACCAATTCATTCATCAATTATTATTATAAACCTCTATTTGATGATACTTCATTTTAGGGGCGCACGATAGGGGGCGCTGTTTCTGCGCTACAATTTTGGCTACAATCTAGGCCTTATTAGGTCAGACAGTAGCTTCAAAGGGGACCAATCACGATGTTGTTTTGTTATTCTGTTTTTCCTTTCTTCTTTATTATTTAGTAAATGCCTGCACTTATACTTAATTATTTTATTTAGTAATGCCTTGGTTTTTTATAATTACTAATGTATTTAACTTTGTATGTATCGTTTAACTATTTTTGTGAAACTTAACCATTAATTTCACACACTGGCTTTTCCTTAATTCAACCTTATTTCAAACATTGGCAACCCTGAAACCGAAGTATTAAAAGAGCTGCGATCCCTGTGAATATGGTTTGTTCGACTTCAATACGACTTGTGTTAATTGTTCGATCAAATTAATAGACTTTTCTATAGATCGTGGTCTCATTTAAAAGAAGCGCGGCTCAATTATAATAGTGAAAGGTAGAGATAGGGTAAACCTGAAGATCTGCGTCACGCGCTCGCCTCCGCTGTTCTCCGTTCCTGGCCGCATAATATTTCGTCCATGTTACACCTCTTTTGAGTACATTTAAGGGGACTGCTCGTAGGGAAGATATCACTGCGGGGGGACCCCCTACGACGATCCTGAGTTTCAATCATTTGGGGGAGTCTAGAGGGCACAGCGCCCAAGTATATAGTCATATACTAAAAAAATGTTCATTTTTGGTGGAAATACCCTAAATTAGGTGGCGCTATTGTCTTTGTTATTTTGATAAACGTACGATCGGCTCTGCACGTTTATCGAATTAATAAAGACGATAGCGCCGCCTACTTTAGGCTATTTCTGTCAAAAATTATCATTTTTAGGTTAGTAAATGAGGGGCTTCGCCTTATGACGTCTGAAGCCTAAATTATAGCCCAGAAACAGCGCCCCTAAACTGAAGTATTACCCTCAATTTTTAGTTTGGCTAAAAAAAAGCATGATAGAGTTTGTATAACATCTTAATGGGTGGAGCATTTTAACATACTCGATCGATAACTTAGGTATATTGTGCACCAAGGAATGATTGAAATAGCGTCATTTTAAACCCCAAAAGAGTTTGAAGTTAGCTTCAAAATCGAAGATTTTTTTCCGCATTACATTACACAACAAGGTACCGAGCTACTTGCTAAGTAATATATATTTAGTTTAGATATATTGCTAAAAGTGTTTCATTACAATTTTCCTGTGGTAGACGCCTGACCTTTTTGGTTTTAACATTGAGAAAAATAAGTATTAAGTAGTTTCCTAAGATTTAATTTACCATGACATACATTCATTAAAGTAAATAAAGAGATTGAGGAAAAATGATAAATTTATTTAACACTATAGTTTTTAGTTCCAAACTTGTTAATAGTTGCATTTTTACCATTACTCTGGTCTCATCAATCAATTATTAATTGCAGAAAAATATATTAGCATAACTCTTTACAATATTATCACTACTAACATTGTACACATAATCAAATTCCATCTAATTCACCTCATACATAGAAAGCGAAATGTATAAACTTATTCCTAAAATTTTGCACGTTATTAAATTGTAACTAGTTCTTTGAAAGAATAAACCAGCAAATATAACACAAAAATTTATATCTGGAGCAGAAAATACTCCAGTAAATTATGCCTTAATTTCCTTTACTTCGTTTGTCGTAACCACTCGATGTCATTTAGAGGTAAATAATTAACAAAAAAACACACGAAATAATCACAACATTTGAACAAGACTGTAGGGGAATCGTCCCACCCCCTTCGTTCTCTCGTAGTGGAGTCAAGAGGCGATTACCGCAAAGACATTCGGCCCCAGGCACCGTTGGGTCAAGCGCGTAACCACAGCGCCGCACTACTCAGCGTTATGAAAGACCTAAAGGTTAAAATGCAAGATCTTCCCCAGGAGATGAGATTCAATTTCACGTCAAGTAGGAAATTGGAGACGTGTTTCTCCCAAGCTCGAAGGCTAACGAGGAGCCGATGTAAGACATGGTGAGAAAAACCGTTCAGCATGAGAACCCTCCTGGGCCCGTCCTCAAGCCCCTCCCCCTCTTACCACTCCCCCAATGGGGTGACAAGGTATAAATGACGAGCACTGAGGAAAATCGAGGTAGAATACGTCAGTCTCCAGGTGACGAAGTCCTCGGATTCAGACCGGGCTACCTAGACTGGATTGGTAGTTTACTTGGCTCGCCAGACCAAGAAGTACCCTGCAAGAGAGGCAGGGCTACCTACCTTAAGGGGCTAAGAAGCAGCTTATCCTCGAGCTAGTCCCTGGTTATCAAACCAAGCGTTAAATCAACTTTGTTAAGTTTGACTTACTCTCGTCAGAGAGACTCCTCATATCCTGGTGCATCTTAAACACCAGGGGTATTCCTCGTCCTTGAGGAATTAAAGAAAGAAGGAAAAGGGTACCCCTCGAGCCCGTTACTCGGTGGCCACACCCAACTCATAAGTTAACTTGGTTGAGGAACCAAGTTCAACTTATTCTCGTCAGACAAGCCCCCCTCCGTTATACTTGCCCTTGAGGAAGACTAAAACTAAGAAGAAGCTCATCCTCTAGCTAGATCCTGGTTACCAAACCGAACTTTAAGTTAACTTATTCAAGTTTAACTTATTCTCGAGCTCGTTACTCGGTAGTCACACCGCACTCCAAGTTAACTTGGTTTAAGAACCAAGTTCGACTCACTCTCACCAGAGAGACCACGACTACCTTGGTGCCGCATAAAGCACCGTAATTGTTCTCGTACTTGAAGACCCCCTCCCCTGAATACTGTGTTGTCCCCCCAGCTGCTACCCTTACCAAAAAGACCTTGTGAGGTCGCCCACCTACATCTGGCCAGGCGGCACGCGTCGTGAGACAATAACATTCCTGGGGTATTTAAACTCCAGTAGAGTCCGTAAGCCTAAATCTTATATATTGCTGTGTGTAGAGAAATTAAACAATTTTAGAGGGTCAAACTAATTTAATTAATTCGGAGTATTGCTGTGGTTAATGTTTAAATTTGTGTATTTAATTGTTAAAGTTAAAATATAAGTTTATTTTGTGAATTATTGTGCGTTTCTCTATATCCTTACGTGTTTCCAACGGCTCTCTTCTTTAAGATATCAATATTATAACTCTTAGCACTCTTAGAACAAAAAGGGGGGCATTCTACGACAAAGACCATTCGGTAGAAGTAGCGTATCTGGATTTAAAAAGAGAGTCACTTTTACTTCACAAAAGACTGTATAAAGCTAAAAAATATTTGAATCGGTGGAGCATAATAAAATGGATTAAAAACTGATTGAAACACTGTAGGCGAAAAGTCATTGAAGGAAATTGATTTCTCAGGACATGTTTCCTGTTGAAGTATTAAACAATGTGATATTCTCGGATAAATCTTCATTGCGCTTATTTTTTACACCTGGAAGATGCCAAGTTTTTTAATAGCTACGTGCTAGGAATACTTAGTCAAATGTTTAAATTATTGCAGGTTTATTACAAAGTCAGCATTTCGAAAATAATATTAAGAAACAGCAAATTCTTTCACTGAATTCAGAATCGTGCTCTATTTCTTTTTCTGTACAATGTGAGTTTTACTCCCTGCTATTAGAGCAAGAAAGTAAAGTGATACAAATCTGCGTTTACTGAATG
Source organism: Ceratothoa steindachneri (assembly GCA_963969495.1). Classification (NCBI taxonomy): domain Eukaryota; kingdom Metazoa; phylum Arthropoda; class Malacostraca; order Isopoda; family Cymothoidae; genus Ceratothoa; species Ceratothoa steindachneri. The sequence goes on along the minus strand of OZ018322.1, from coordinate 65,708,080 downwards.
ATATTGTCTAATTATAATATATTTCTTAATATTTTTTTTTAAAAATAAATGTTTGAAACTTTTTCGAATTCAGAAATTTAGCTTGCCATAGAAAAGAGTGCAACTGTTTTTGATCTACAACAAATTGGCTTGAAATGCAAGAAGATAGTTTATAAGAGTATTGCATCAAAGACTGATTAATCTAATGAGAAATAGTCTTTTGGACACAGAATGCTTCAAATTAACGCAAATTTCGCCTTCTGGTAAGGGCCTAGGTAAAGTACCTGGATGCCTCCAGTGCTAAACTTGCTAAAGATTTGAAAGAATTTACTGTCAACGTATTGTTTTCCGACAACGGTTTCAAGTCCAGAAGGTCTGCAAAGAAGCCTCATCCTACAGAGACAATCGTACAGATAGGGTCTACTTTTGTAAGAAAGATAAAGATACGACAGATGAAGACAGGAGCTAAATGATATTTTCTGATGAAGAACCATTTCGCTTGTTGAACGTTCTCGAAGATCCCACGCTAGATGGAAAAAGGGGAATCACTTTCAAAAGTCCTATATCAAGAAGAATGACATATCACCTAAACAACGTAGACCACAAAACCTACACAAGGAAAAAACATGGAACTATTCTCAGCATAAATAAAATGGAAGACAACACAAAAATCACAGACTTCGTAGAGGATCACCGACAAGTACTTTTAATAGAGGCGATCCATTTAGAAGAAAAATAACCAAAACTAAACATATATTACAATTCACAATAAATACTGCCGATCAGTAGAATTAGGATATTTAATCTCCATCTATAAAGGTTCCCTCCATCTTCTATTGTAAAGTAACGCGCATTTAACTTTGGCCTCTAAAATTAACATTTTTTAACATGCCTTACCTTGCTCACGGGTTTAGTAGTACGTTCACACATGCGAGTGTTTTTTTTTGTCTGTGAATGTGTCTATTTATTGCTATATATCAAACAATGTTCTAATTTTTCGTTACTTTGTCTCTGAAGATGATAAATGTGCCTCGGAACACAGCAGTTAAATAAAGCTTTTGGCTAAAAGATTCTTGTCTTTACACCCTTTATCGTTAAAAGCTTAGTATTTAATGAATTTCTGAGAACTCACCCAGGGCCTGAATCCAGAATTAAAGGCATATATATATATATATATATATATATATATATATATATATATATATATATATATATATATACATATATAAGAAAAATCGAGAGAGTTTCGAAAAGAAAATTACAAATACAAAATTAGCCATCGCTTTTAGCAAAACTTTCTAAGATTATGTATCATGTTGGAGAAATGTTTACTTGGTTAATATACTACTAAATTACTTAAGACTCTATTTCTAATACAGTAAATTTAATATAAGAGACTTAACCGTCTGAATGTTGTTAGTTTGCCAGGTTATGGATACCCCTCGTTAAGAGCTCCTTCATGTCAGGAAACTCACAGAACAATTTACCGTAATCCATACAACAGTCAGACGGCCACTGAAAGGACCGAAAATGGGTCCCGCAAATATCCAGCAGCGTGCTGCTTTCTGTGATTCATTGCTTCCATGACACTTTCAAGCACCATTTTTGTACAGATTTGTTACTGATGATTAGAAGTGGATCCTTTATCATAACTTTGAACGCCGCTGTCCGTGAATTGGTGTATGGTGGAATATTGAAGGAATTGTCCTTTACGAACAGAAAGACAACAATCAAACAGTTTATGCTAATGTCAAATGCTGTCATCCGCCATTACATAAATTGAATGAACAAAGATCTCCTGCAAGAGCTCGTTGGGAAAGATAGTTTCAGCTTGTATATTTGCCTGACCTTGCTCCTTCTAATCATCAGTAGTTTAACTGGTTACAGAACCTTTTGCATGCTCTTGAGTTGCCATTAAAAGAAAAGGTTAAGAGCGAGTTTGATTCATATTTATTCATCAAATCTAGAGAATTTTACAAGCGTGGCATTTATAAGCTTATTGACAAATGTAGTGAAGTTCAAGAAATTCAAGGAGGTTGTCTATGATTCAATATTTGCATAGGCTTTACTATTTGCATTTTTAATATATCCCATAAAGTCGGCATTAATTTCGTTCCAATTTGATTCTATTAACTTCTATCAACGGTCATTTCAAATAAAATTTTCCCAAACGTTGCACTTTTAGATGAAAACAAAGTAATACATATACAATATTCTTCTCAAAACATTGCGCCAACTATCTCAATCCATTCATTGCTACCCTTGTAGATTAATGGCATTTTTAATTCTAGGTGTCCAAAACTTGTATAATCTACAAACTATAAATTATTTTAGGGCTTGCGCCTAGCTACTTATTTCCAATGATAAAAATCAAATTCGTTTAGTTTCTCTCTTTAGAATTTGTGTCTCTCCTTGGTCTCAAATTATGGTTAGTATTTCACAAACAATAATCGCTAAAAAAATATTTAATTAATTCTGTTTTGTTAAGCACACTTTTGTGAATCCACCTATATAGAATTTCTTGAGAGGCCTATGTTATTTTTATTATAATTAAATTTGGAATTTAATTTTTTTTTCCTTAATTGTGATGACGTCATATTGGAAAGTATTTTTGCACAAATCTATATAGTGACGTCACATTATATACATATTTTCGACCGTCTTACTTCGCCACCTTTTTTCCTATTTGTCCTATTTGCATTAGAGACCTATGAGTTGGATGTGGTGGATGTGAAATGTATTTCCAACATCACTGATTGAATTTCTTTGAAACAATTTGTGGTAATAGAAGAGTTTTTGTTGCGAAGTGTGTGCCCATAAGATCACAAAAGGGCTTTATTCGTGGTCAAAAGAACTCCGTAGAAATAGACTAGTGTCATTTGTTGCTACATGTAGAAAACAGAAACAACAATACTAAGCATACTGATCCGAATGACATTTTGGTTTCTTGGATTTGCCTATACTATGATTTGATTACCAAAATCGAGAAATGCGGGCTTAGTTTCCTAACTTAAAGTGAGTTATGGAGGGAAATCTCACTCATTGTTAGATACAAAAGTTTTGTATAGTTTAACAAACGAAATAAATGACTAATCTAAGTCCTATTTTATAGTTATTAAAATAGGTTAGGTTATTTTTTATTGAAGTACTTTAGGTTATTCAAATCTCTTCTGCAATTTTGTCTGTGGTGAAGAAAAATGCGACAAAAATCGAGGTTTACTGCGATTTTAATGAAATCGGAATCAAATTCCACTTTGTCGTATTTCTCTTTGACAGCCAAAATAAAACAACAGATTACGCTAAACCACCAAAAAGTGTTACGCATTAGTAATAAAATGTACAAAAAGGTGATTACGGTAAAGTAAATAATAATCCACTTTGCTGGAGCGATGTTGCTTCCCTCATTTATATACTGTCTAAGAGAACAACAACAATATCATTGCATTATCTAAGTGAAAGAAACCCGGCACTAAAGTAAGTGACGCATTGTGGAAATTAATATATATGCAAAGTTTCTTTTCCTTGATGGTGTTAGAAATACGATCAAGACATTACATACCATACTTCTAGGTTTCTGAAAGATAGAACACTATATCCACGATAACTTATAACTACACGTACAAGATATAAGATCACTTTCTGTTCGCATAATTTCTATGTTACCGAATAAACAACCTAAAAAGCTCTTATGAGCATATACAAACAATATAAGCTAAACCTCTTATGAGAACAAATTCTGACGTTAGATAATACAAAATTTAAACATTACGATTCTATTTCGATCTTTCATATTTATTTTTGAATAAAACTGGAATAGGTTAGAATTCCAAATGCACAATCTCTAAATTTTCCCCTCCAATTTAAAACATAATACCAACGAGACCGTATAAAGTACAAAGTTTGTAAGGAGAAATCTGTAAATAGAGTAAGTATTGAAGCTAAAGAAAGTAAACCTGTGTAGAAGATATCGACAGGGTAAAATACAAGTGATAGAGCCATGGCAGCACACAAACCCCAGATGCCAACCGCAACAAGTTTGAATTTTATACATATGTAATGCCTTTGAAATTTCATAATTCTACAGGAAGTGAATGGCATTCGTTGCGTGATGACTGTCACAAGAAAAAGAATACACTTTCGCAGAAGAAAATTACATTTTCATGGAATTTTCTGTTGATCTCACTCGAGGAACCCACCTGTGGCTTCGATGACAGCCACCTGGTGATTTTGATACCAGCCAAGTGCCTTCGTCACTGTCGTATAAAAGGCTCTCGACGATATACTATATATGAGGGGTGGTCAATAAGTTTTGGAAATCGGTACGGCAAAACAGAGGAAGGGGGATTGCTGTTTGTGGGGTTGTTAGGACAAGTTATGACAATTGAGGACCTGCAGCCGCACGCTCATGCCTCGTCGATTTAAGAATCAGTAGCTGATCGCAGATCGTCAGTCGTCACAAATTTTTCAACAATGGAGAAGGTTGAGCACAGCGCTGTGATCAAATTTTGACCAATAAAGGCAAGAATGCAAAAGAGATCCATGAACGCATGGTTGCAGTGTACACCGACACCGCCCCTTCATATGCAACCATTGCTCGCTGGAATAGGGAGTTCTGCCATGGTCGTGAGTCCTTTGAACATAACCCCCGTCCAAGAGGCCCGTCAGAAGTGACCAACGAGGACAATGTGGCCCGTGTGGAGAGGATGATCCTCGAAAATCGACCGCTGAAGGTCGAAGAAATCAAGCGAGGACTTGGAATATCACATTGAAGTGTTATGAACTTCATCCACGACAATTTGGCCATGCCCAAGGTCTTGCCCGTTGGGTCCCTAGAAACCTCACGGCCCTTGATCGACTTCAACTTCGTCAAATTTCAAAAGGCCAGAGTTGCACAAGGTGACCTGCGCGAGTGCAGATTCGAGGAGCTCAACCATCCCCCTTACAGTCCAGATCTGGCCCCTAGTGACTACTTTTTATCCCACCAGCTCAAAGCTGCACTGCGTGGACGCTGGTTCGGGGACGATGAAGATGTCCAGCTTGCTGTCCAGAAGTGGATTGAACAGCAGTCGGGAGATTTCTGGTTGTCAGGAATTTGAAGCCTCGGGGACAAGTGGCGCAAGTGCATTGAAGTCGAGGGTAGTTATAATGAAAAATAATAAAACACTTTTCCTCATATCTCGTTTCCTTATATCCGAATTGAAAAACTAATTGACCGCCACTCGTATCTATTTTTTGTGGACATTATTGTATATTCGAGTGCGGGGATTTAATCAAATGGCGGGGTCTTATTCTACGTTAATAAATAGGCCTGGAGAGGGCTTATTTATCTTAAATATACTTAAGAAGTGGAACAGAGCCCAAGGATAAATAATATTGCGAGCATTAACAAAATAGAATTTTATTAATTAAACAAACAAAAATAACACATGGAAAATATTTACATGACCGGGGTTTAAAATGGGAGATGCACATAAAATGTAAAGGACATAGGATAACTTTGACTATGAGGTGGATTAAAATTTGGAGGGATTTAAATGACAAAACAAACAAGAAGGGAAAGGGTCGACTAAATCCGTGTTAAAGTACGGAGTTACGTTGGCAACAAAGTTAAATAATTTAAATGCAATTCGTAGCTTACGTATTTATAAGGTCGACGTGCAGGTGAAGGCGGCTTTAAGAAATGGCTTCAGTGTGATCTGCTATTTCCTTCCCCGGAAGAGGGGTTTTTAGGAAGGTTGTCCTTAACGAGGAGTGGGAGCGAAGTGGGGCTCGGAAGTACGAGCGATCCTTGAGACAGGATACCGGAGATGTTCTGGATGAACAATTGAGGTTATTAGGGGTAACAAAGCGTTCTCTTGAAGAACGTTAAAAGGGTGAATTAAATTACCACTGACGTGATATCAGGGGAGCGTGAACCGTTTATTGTCGAACGGGCTCGAAGAACAATGACTGTTCTAAGGTTGTTCTCTTCTAAATAATTAAACAACGGGGGGGGGGCTGTTGACTTGGCGTCTAGAGGGTCACAAACCTTGGCAATCAAGGATATAGTCCTCTTCTGGACAATAAAGGGGGTTCTCGAGGTAGAGAGTTTCTATGAGCACAAGGGAGACCGGATTGGCGTGATGCATGACGAAGATAATCGAGTTCTGCTTCAAATCGAAATCCTATCGCATCAATAGCCTGAGCCAGCCCCTCTAGGTATGGGGCAATGGGGGACTTCCTTGGAATGTCCCGCTAGCGATTAGAACACTCTTATCTTTCCATAAGCCTAACTCAATCTGGCCAGATCGACGCCTGCAGGCAAATGGGGAATTGAACCTCCTTGATTAACTTGGTGCGGGGGAAGATAAGACCCGGGAAATATTCAAGGCGATGAGAACGCCATGCTCCTCTCTTCTCGCGGGATACACGTGGGGAGCATGAGTACAAATATGTGATAGAAGCGAGGCGCGGCAACCTGAGGCATTTTTATCACAGTCACGATTGCCCGTTTTCGGCACCCGAAAGCCCTGATAATTTTAGTCCTAAGCTAATCTTTTGGTGTTGCAGCAAGATTTGTTACAAACAAACTTAATAGCTGAAATACTTGTGACATTTAATATTCTACTTTTACAGAAAAATGAGCTGCCCAGGGTTGTCACAACGAACATTTGGCTTTTTTGTTTTGATGAACTACTTGCAGAAATAAAAGAATGCATCTGAAGAATCAATGCAGCTACTTGATGCCATTTTTCTTCTGATTGTTCACTATGGTAGCTAGAGCGAATTGAGAGAATCAAGGGATCCCTAAAAAAATAATTCTCACTTAGAATTCCAGAGAGTTCTAAAAGTTTCCAGTGGGATGTTCTCGCAATTTATAGAACATTCTTGAAACTTGATTAATTTGTACAAAATTGTAGAAATTTCTCATTTAATCTAGAATGATTTGGCACGTGTCATTAAAACAAATATTACTCTAAAACATCCCAATGCTTTTTTTAACAAGATTTACAATTATCTACTATGCTTTGAAAATTAAATTAAGTCTACCGCCTTCTGTATATTCTCAATTTTTACACATTTAATAATACCCGAGCATTATTTTCCAAAAGGGGCTCCTCGTATTTATAAATTCAGTGTCATTCATTCAAAAGCAAAGTTTGGGAAACAAAATAACTTTTTTTTCATTTATCTAGTTACGAGCAACTAGCAAATAAGAATTTTAACCAGTAGCAAGAAAAAATGAGAATGAAGGTTTGTTACAACGTGTTCCTCTAACGATAGTGTTCCTATAAAAACAAGGTCTCCTGACCAAACGTCACGTACTCTCAATTATTATGAGTTATGACTTTACGACCGTCAAAACTTTCAATAGGTTTCGGAGTGACTTAGGCAGGACCTTGGTTATTATATCATTCAAAATATAATGGAAAAGAACAAAAAGGTTTCAAATTTCTTTAGAATCGGCCGAATAGTTATGATTTTATTGCCAAATAATTACCTGACTAAACTTGGAAGAACTTTGGCAATTCTATCATTGAAATGAAGATGTATCACAATATAAGGGTTATAAATTTTGCTAGAATCAGCCGAATAGTTACAAAATTATTACAAAAACAAAGAAAAGCAAAACGGGGACCGACCGACCTAAGACTTAGCCCCCCGCTACTAGACTTCCACGCGACTAAAAGATTCAGCTTCTGGTTGAAAAATAAGTAAATATTTTCCTAATATCTCCAACATAGAGTAACTTTATTATTTTATTTTAAGAAAATTTGACGGCTTTTCGGTAATAAGAAGATGTGATTGATGACTCGCTATACACCTTAAAAATATTAACTGAAGTGCAGTTAGAGAAGCGAAATTCGTCATCTTGTTCAAATTTATGATGTTTCGTGATTAAGTTAAGTGACTAATATGTCTCTAGCCATATATTCTTAGCTTCAGGAAATCTTCTAAAATGTTAAAAGGATTAATAAGCAGCCATTAAAGGTCTATCCTTATCTGTTGGATAAGCCGGATCTGTTGAAAGACAAACGAGATTTAGCACTGCAATGGGTCTCATTTTGTTTATCACGTTTAAATTTTTTCTGGCTTAGGTTTGAGAAGGTAAAATAAATTACACTGGTCAACACACACCTTGCTGACTTGTTTTTTGTGGCATCTATTTTTTGTAACACATCAGGTTTACATTCCACATCATATTCCTATTTTACGACGTACTGCATGTATGTACTCGGTCAGGATAGTTTCCTAAGTGTTATAGCTTCAAACCATAACTTAAAATGTTAACAGAATTTAAAAGGATAAATGCATTGTAAGATAACATCACCTATTACTAAATCCATACAGGTTATTTTTCTAATATAATGGAGAAAACACAAGCAATCATACACATACCTATACAGTCATAGAAGAAATTTTCGCTTGCGAGAGTGTCTAGAGTGTTTGATGTCTACAGTGTCTCGTGTAATACTTAAACAGTAGTCTGCCATCATGTTTTTGTTCCATCGGCCTTGATATCTCTTCTCCATAATCTTGATATCTTGATGAAAACGCTCTCCGTGTTCATCACTCACATTGCCAAGATTATAAGGAAATTCATCAAGATAGCTCCTGAGGAATTTACCCTTTATGCTTATGTTGCAGTTTAAACGATTAAAGATATCAAGTAAAGTCTCTGCTAAGTCTTAGTAGTTAGCAGCCTCTTTGTTTCTAGGGAAATCCTTTCACGACAGCCAGAAATGAACCCCATGTTCATTTTTCTATGTCAGTCATTAAACTCGAAAAGTTTTCGTTTTCCATTAACTTTTTGATTTGTGGACCATAAAAAAACACTAGCCTTTATTTTATCATAACTTAAGCCAAGAAATATTGTACATATGAATTTGAAACAATCACACTCCACATTATGAGCTTTCAAAAGTTATTTTATCAGCCCTAGTTTAATATGAATGAGTGGGAAGATGATTTTTTCTAGCTTAACATGTGGTTGGTGTATAATATTTTCCTCCCAAACAGTCAAACTTTCTCTAACTGACCACAGTTTCTGTTGCCAATGTTTGTCCTTGTTCAGCTGTCCCATAAACATAGGAAACAGGGATATTTTGTATAGTTTCCTTGTTGGCCAAGTAAAAAATTTACCATTTACAGATCCACACATATGATCCATTATTGTGTTCATCATATTTGAGTAAATCTAATACAGATCGTATGTGTTCATGCTTCTCTTTTAAAGGCACAGAGTGACCAATATGAATCGCACTGAACAAGTTTACATTATGGAGTAACACACATCTTAGACTCTTATTTGATCTATCTATAAAATTTTTCCATTTACTTGGATCATACTCTGAAAAACCCATCGAATTTAACAGGCCCGCCCCGTCACAATAGTAAACAAATTCTTTTTTTAGTTTTAAAGAATGCCAAGAGATCTTTCTCCCTGTCCGCTAAAAAGTTACATTAGTTGTTTCTTGCAACAAATTATTCTCTTTAATTCTAGAAGCTAACACTTCTGCTAACTCTTGTGTTAGGCCTAGGTCTCTAACTAAATCATTCAGTTCTAATTGGCTAGATTTTCTACGTTCTTGGGTCGATTTATCTAAAAAGTCTCTATCACTGTCAGGTTTATTGCTTACATTAAATTCACGTATATCATTCACATCGTCGAGTGAAGGAAGTTTCTTGAATACATGTATTGGAATTTTATCTGAGTCAAAGACTGATCGAATTGCTGAATGAAGATTTGGGTAACTTATTTTATGTCGTGTTTTCCTGTTATAATCAGAAGCCTTTTTGAGACAAAAGTAGCAATCGTTTACATGGTTTTTTGGCTCCCGCCATACCATAAAACTGCCAAATCCTAGTTGTTTCCTTGTACTACTTGTCCACTGGCGTTGATTTTCGTCACATTGTTAACAAACTTTGTCCGGGGCGCACGATTTATCCTGATCACCTAATTTAATCTTAAAGTAAGCCAAGTATGCCCTTATACCCAAGATACTAATGTTTATTCTTTGAATTAGTGCAGTAAAATAACTATATATATAGAAAAACGCGTCAGGGGAATTCAAACATTACCTTCGTAATGAGTCCATAATACTGAATGATATTTCATTAAACAAATCTGAAAAAACAGAAAATTATATTATGCAAAATCGCTTTATATATGTAGATATGCATAAAGAGAAGTCTAAATATTTAGATAAAATAAAATAAGAATACCAAACGCCTCCACGTCCGTTCACTTGGTCTTAAGATAGCCTGCTACTATGAGTGGGACCAATATTGACCACTCCCTAAATAAAAACAAACTTGACGTGATAGAATAAAACTATTGCCATTTTTAAACTCAGTGACCCCGAATTTCCCAAGAACAGGTCTCAAACTTAAGTCAGCACGAAAAAAGTTAAAATTTGTTGACCAGTGTTTTTATCATTAATTTTCCTATTTTTTATTAGTTTTTGGACTGGCGCCTTAACTTAAATGCTTCGCTTCTAATTTTGAATAAAGTTACCCAGTTTGTAATAACAAACGGCAGTTAAAAAAGTTGTAGTGAATCATCATTTAGATATTAGGTTATGCTGTAGAAATCCGTTCAGATATCTATCAAATGGTGCTTAGTGTGGATAAAAAAACCGCATATCTTTGGTTCCTCATGGCACCAAATTAATTCATTTGAGTCATGACCTCTGCTAATTTCTAAAGACCTTAAAGTCAGAAAGATTCGCAAAAATAATGAAATTTAAGCCTTCATTTTATAAATAAAAACTAAAATATAAATCCAAATATCAAAACTCAAGTTATATACTGATGAGACTAAATGAAATCTTAAAATTAGTATTCATCATATTTCTATAAGAGATCTGAAATTTATCCTGAAATCAATTTTATAGATGTTAATACCTTATTAACCGAGAAAATTCACGTTGAACTCGCAGTGATATAAAAAATAAAACTATACATAGTTCTTAATGTTAAATCAACCAAATCGTAATTCTCTACGTCTTTATTCAAAATTCCTTCTTTATTTTTAGTTAAACGGCAAAATTTCTTTCTCTATTCTCATGTCTCTCACTCTGCATCTATCAGACATACATAAATGTAGGAATGTAACTCATATTCAAAAACTGTACTCAGATTCTGCTAGTTATATGATGTTCATGAATGCAGAATTTTAGTGTCTATCAGCTCAACTATTGTTGTCCCTCAAATAATTTTCTACATTTTCATACGTAAGCATATTGTAGGATGGACGCATATTGTGTGGCGTGGAGCGTTAAATAATATGGCAATGATTTAGACAATGCGTAAAATTAATTATTCATGGAAATATCGATTCGCTGCGAGCGTCCTCTAATTGATGACGGCCTTTAGTCCACCCCTATTTCCATATCTTCACGGCATCTTCATTAACCATTTTGTAAACATTTCTTCAAGATTCCATTCCATTCTGTATGCATTAAAGGACAAGTTCATCTTGTTCCTCATCTGATTCCTTATATTCTACGTGCATGTAAGTGTTGTAGAAAGAATACCATATCGTCTCATAGCGCATTATCTACAAGACAAAACACGGAAAAACCGAGCCTTTGAGAGAAGTTGTTTAGCCGAAAGACATAGATTAGGGCAAAAAAGGCAATCATTGTAATGGGAAGGTTGCACTGATTTAGGTTATTCGTGCCAGGAAAGGTTGATGTGCTCCAACCGTATTTTGGGAGAAAGAGAATGAAAATGGCAATGACATTTATTATCTCATGTTTTACTTAACATTATCGAGTTAATAATAACCCCATAAACATTATCCCAGGGGTTCGTCGTATAAATTCTTCTCTCATTCCATCAAACACTTTTACCATGAACTCATTGATCGCTATACTGAAGTTATTAAAATATGATATAGAGAAGATGCATTAATCACATTTGCCGTCAAGAGGAGATGGGTATTAATCACATTTGTTCTCGAGGGAACCGTACTAATCTCAAAATAAAAAGATGGTCATCAAATTAAAGGAAAATTTTTTATTTACGCCCAACTTCAGTGAATTTTGTAATATTATGATTAGTGAATCAGCGCCGAAATAATTAGCCATTATATCTCCATCACCCAAAGATGCGATTGAGAGGAAAAATGAGTTGAAATAAATCTCATCGTCACTGGAAAGGAGGATTTTGATGGAATGGCAAATTTGTCGTTAATGGGAATTTAAAATGGGGTGAGTGAGGAAACCAAAGAGTGACGTTAAGGTAAATGATATTTTGTTGAGTAATTTACTAAATATAAAGATTCATATTATATATTAGGTCACAAACGAAACTCAAGTGCATGAATCAGTGTGATGTAAGCTTAAATTTGTGAAATAAGAGGAAGCAAACAAAAATTGTGAAAGAATTAAAAATTCTATTTAGAAGGTTGGATAAAGGATAATACACTAAGAAATAATGTAATTATACGAATACATAGTGAAAAAAGAAAGAAAAAGAGAAAAATATGGAAGAATTATATAAAACAACAAAAATTGAAGGAAGGAATTAGGCATCCTCCTAGCCTGGCCCTCCTTCCATTCTTTTGATCATTTATCCATTATAATATTTCTTTTCAACATCACCTCCACTTTTCTCTTACACACAATCTTGCCACGTTTTAGTGAGATTTCAGATTGAAGGCGTCGATGACTTTGTGGGATTGACCATTTCCTTTCTTTGTGCTCTCCCCAGGATGTGTCGGGAGAAAGTTATGATTATTCAAGGTTTACTGGCACTTTATTTGTATTTATATAGCCAAATGTTCATATTCACTGTTTTATCCTGAGTTTTAGTGATAGTGATGATAAGTTTTTAGATTTTGTGGCATGAATGACGTCATTTCTAAGGTGAGAAGTACCTCAGACTAAATTGAATTAATATTATTTGATTTGCTTATATATTTTCATTAAAACTTATCCAATTATTGAATACCTTTGGGTCTTATCATGGAGATGACCCATATAACCATGGGACATATGGTTATTCACCCTGTAGATTTTAGATTTGCCATTGGATTTGGCACTGGGTGACTCCATCTAGTGGCAGAAGCCTCATTTAGCTATTCAAAGGCATTTGCAAATGAATTGAACCATTGGGAACCATCAATGCAAAAACCATTTATTATCTTATCACTAAACACCGTAGGTAATTGGAGGGACTTTACCCCTTGTCTTTTCCTTAAATACGAATAAAAAAAACTTAATTTCGAAGAAAAGGAATTGCTAGTTAATGGGAATAGGGAATTAAATGCTTTTAAGAGGAACAACTAAAGGAGAAATGCGACGAGTTGTGAGTCTGGCATTACCTTCCTGTCTTACTTGAGTGCCTAATTTACTCCGTTGCCTGATAATTAAGAGGGCTGAATGTCTTAGAATAGGCTCTCGACGATGAACCATATATAATTATTCGTTGAGGGAATTATTTTAATATTTCGAGGGCGTGGTAATCTGATTGACCGAGGTTAGTCCAAAAAGGGGGGGGAGCAGGAGAGGCCTATTTATCTTCAATATGCTAAAGAAAAGGAACGGAGCACAAGGATAAATAATATGGCTACCATTAATTAAATTAAGTTTTATTAATTAAACTATCAACAACACACAAAGAAAATGTTTACCTAAACGGGGAATGAAAAAGGGTCCATTCCAGGGGAAGTTGTCACTTCCAAAAAAAGAGAGAAGGGACAACCATAGAGCTCCGTTTTGGAGAACTCACATTCTTGAACCGACCGTACCTTCATGCACCTAGCTAGTATTACCTCAATACATATGATTATGTTTATCATTTGATTATAGGGCAAACTGACCCTTAATACAAACTTAACCATAAAAGAGACATGGAACAATGATATAATATAAAATTAGTACATATGGGACAAAAGAATTCATACGTAAATTAATGGGTACAAATATATACACATACGAGAAAAAAATAGACATTGAGCCACAAAATTCAGACATATATATTAACTAATTATATTACAGGAGAATCTAATTTAAGTCGTACAAAACGGTATATACATACATGGAGATCCTAAACCTACGAATTACAAATTAATCTACACTATTTGGTAACGCATTCCTACTGAGTGCGTCAGCGACCTGATTATCGGAACCTTTTATGTAATTTATCTTAAATTGGTACTCCTGCATAATTCAGCCGTTGGAGTGTCGTACATTCTGAATATAGGCCAACGGGCGATGGTCAGTTCCTATCTGAAATTCTTTTCCTATAAAATACATCTTAAACGTGTCAATAACCCCAATAATAGCTAGAGCTTCCTTCTCTATAGTGGCATATCTCTTTTCGCGGGGTGATAACTGGCGACTAGCATATGCAACTGGATGATTCGTTTCGTCATCCTCATATTGAAGGAGTACACATCCAATGCCCTCGTTGCTCGTGTCGGTCTTATTCCCAAAGGATTTTTCCGGGTTGGGCAACTTCAAAATGGGGGCAGAATTGAGCTTACTCTTAAGCTGGTTAGAGTGAGAAACAGCCACATCATTCTAACGTAGTCGATCGGGGGAATTCTTTTTTAAAAGGGTGCTGAGGGGAGCCGAAATTGCAGCGAAATTCGGGCCAAATCGCCGATAGTAAAAAGCTAATCCTAGGAATGATCTTAATTGCTTCTTAGTATTCGGGAGGGGCATGTCGGCGATATCCTTAATCTTGTCCTCCTGTGGACCTAACTGGCTTTGTCCTATTTTAAAACCCAAGTATTTTATGGTTTAGTGGGCAAAATGGCATTTGCTGGAGCCAATGGTGAGGCTCTTTTCGCGCAGTCGCTCGAAGAGAGCTAATACGGTGGTTAAATGATGACTCCATTCACGAGTAGCGACGTAGACGTTATCGAAGTAAAAGGAGACATTCGGAAGTCCTTCTAACAACCTTCTTATGACACGGTTAAAGTTATTACAAGCAGTCACGAGGCCCAAAGGAAGGCGCTTAAATTGCATTAAGCCTTTCTCCGTTGCAAAGGCGGTATATGCTTTCAAATCGGGTGGGAGGAGATTTGATAATACGCCTTGCACAAATCAAGTTCTGAGATGAACTTGGCGTCTTCAAAAAGGTGGAGGTTTTGATCTACCAACGGGATGGGCTCGGCGTCGAACACAGTTACCCAATTTAACTTCCGGAAGTCGATGCACATCCGATAAGAGGCATCAGGTTTCTTGACCATGACGATTGGGGAACAATAACTAGAGGTGGAAGGTTCTATTATATCTAAACTTATCAAATTATCGACTTCGGCGTTAAAAGCTTGGCGTAAATAATTCGGGATGGTATAGGGTTTTGAACGGACAGGTTCTAAGGTCGTTAATTTAATATCATGCTCAAAACTAGTAGAGAATCCAGGCTCCTCTTAAATAACGTCATCGAACTGACATAATAAATCTTGTAGCTGACTATTTTGATGTGGCGTCAGCCGTGCGTCGATATCCAGGTCAGAGGGTTCAAAAGACTCGCCTGGCAGGGAAGGAAGAGGGTAATTGGCATCAGGTTGGATGCACACTGTCTGTATGACGGTAATCCTGTTGAAGCGCCGATGTTTCGTCCGGTGCTATGAACGTATCTCCATGGGCGCGTCGGTGGTACTTTTTCAACAAGTTGACGTGGTAGAGCTTATCGCCTGCTGGGATACCAATGAGGTAATCTACCGGTCTTCGTACCTCGCGGACCAAGTACGGACCTTTCCATTGGCTCAGTAATTTATTACTCGCTGTGGGAAGAAGCAGGAGTATTTCATCACCGAGCTTAAATTTCTGATCTTAGAACCTAAAATCCTGGTTAAGAATCTCAGAGAATTCGGACGGTATCGGGGTTCTGAGGGGGACGGGCTCTTGGGCTCCTTCTTTGCTCGGCCTCAAGTAAGGGTTGCCTGAGACACAGGGTGGGAGCTTACTTGAGGGCTTTGTCCTATAAGTACTGAACAAAATTTTATGGGTGCTGAAATGACTTCAGCCTAGCCATCATAATACTGACACTTCAGGTAACATCTAACGCGGGGAATCGGTTCGCCTGCCCAAGGTAGTCATGTACCACCGCAAATTTTTCGTGGTTAGGGTTTTACTGGGGAAAGGAGCTCGTTGGACACGATGAAACACGTGCACCCTGTGTCCCTGACGAGAGTAGATCCACGGCAGCCGTTCACGCTGCCCTCCATAAATTTCAAAGTTCCCGGGGAACTTTTATCAAAAATAAAATTTATCTGGTGGCCTGACGGAGGGGAAGAAGTTGATGCTTGGGTCTGCACCACTGGGGTAGCCGGGGTAGCATTAATCTAGTTAACTTGGTGGGCTGGTCCGCTTTTAAGCCTAGAATTTTGGGGGCAATTCCACTCATGTGGTTTTCTACACCGCAGGTGAAGCATATGATTGGTCGCTTCGAGAAGAGTGATGGAAGAGAAATCTTAACGGGAGGTTTGATGTCCCGTTGTTGGTTTGGAGGAAAGAAGTTTTAGGGTTTATGGGGCCCGGAAACATCGTCGGCTTTCCTTAGAAGGGGCGCAAATCCTTCCTTCTTTCCTGGTAGGTGGATTGGTGAGAAGTTCAATTCTCCTTGGGGTATAAATTATGGCTTGTGGCATAGATATCCGCTTCTTCCGTACACTCTTTAAGGGGCCGGCACCGAAGATCCTTGACGAACGCGCGGATCTCCGTCGGGAGAGACGCCAAAAATTGATCCCGCAACACGAAGTGTGTTAAGGACTCGTAGTTAGGATCAACCTTTGAGGATTCTAACCAGAATTTAAAATTCCTCTGAAGCATGTATCCGAATTGACGGAACGTCTGTCCGGGTTTAATACGACCTCCTCGAAATTCTTGTCGGTAGAAATCGGGAGTCATATTATGAGCAGCCAATAACTCAGCTTTTAAGGTGCTGTAATCAATTGTATATTCAGATGGTAAAGATATGAAAATGTCGCGCAATTTACAATTCAGTAGGGGAAGTAATCTTACTACACCTTCAGCCTCCAAATCCAGGGTATTGATCTCGAGGATCTTTACGAAGTGTGCTAAAAATCCTCCAAAATCCGCTCCATCCCTGATCTTAGGGAGCTTAAGTGGAAGATTGGGCGGGGCTTCGGAACGTGAACTTACCGATTGGGTTTTAGCATGTACACGAGCCATTTTAAGTTAATGGTGAAGCTCAGCTTGTCTTTCCTCACCCTCTCTTTCTTCTCGTTGGATTTCTCTTTCTCTTTCTTCTCGTTGAATTTCTCTTTGCCTTTCTTCTCTTAACTTTTCTCTTTCTGTTCGTTGCTCCTCTTGAACCTAATCAATCAATTCTCTTCCGGAAAGTCCCAAGGATTCTCTTTGCGCTTTGAAGATTTCAAACTGAGTCATATTTTCACTTGGGGGCACAATAGTCAACCAACTAAATTCCTAGCGATAAGAATTATGCCTTCTAGAGAATTGGCCTACCTAAATATGGGCACTGACCTATTCGTGATTTGTTTCTTAACCTAAATAACAAATGACTAAAATAACACAAAAAAATAACACAAACAAATTATTATAACAGTTCCTTGAGATACTCCAGATTCTTAAGTTTCAAAAAAGGGATAGCAATCGGTAAAACAAAAGGGAACTACTATACTCTATTCTTATAACGAATAACACTATGCTTCACTCGACTGAGACCAGTGTTTGCAAAGGTATAGCGTTAAACCCCACACCTGACACCAAATTTAAATAGTATATATATATATATATATATATATATATATATATATATATTTATATATATATATATATATATATATATATATATATATATACATGTAGTAGAATAGGCTCTCGACGATATACCATATATAACTATTCGTTGAGGGAATTATTCTAATATTTCGAGTGCGTGGTAATCTGATTGAACGAGGTTAGTCCAAAAAGAGGAAGGGGGCCTGGAGAGGCTAATTTATCTTCAATATGCTTAAGAAGCGGAACGGAGAACAAGGATAAAAAATATGGCTACTATTAATAAAATAGAGTTTTATTAATTAAACTATGAACAACACACAAAAAAAATGTTTACATAAACGGGGAATGAAAAAGGGGTTCGTGGGAATATTTGACTAATCTGAGGATTAAGATTTGGAGAGATTTAAAAAGGTAAACAAACAAAAAAATAAAAGGGGGAATGGTTCTTTAAACCATTTAAAGCACAGGGTTGCGTTCACAAAAGGTTAAATGATTGAAGATAATGCTCAGCTTACGTAATCACAAAGTTGTTGTGCAGAGGAAGACGATGCGAAGAAATCTTCGGTCCACTGGCGATTTCAAGCAAAAGGGTTCTTCAGGGGGTTGTCCTTAACGAAGGGAAAGGACTGTCTTCGAGGAGTGAGAGCAAAGTGGGGCTCGGAAGAACGAGTGATTTTTGTGACAGCAAATCGGAGATGTTCTAGATGAACAATGGAGGTTATTGTTGAAACCAAGCGGTTTCTTGAAGAACGTTAAAAGGGGGGAATTAAATTATCCGGACGTGATGTCTTGGGAACGAAAATCGTCTCTTGTCAAACGGGATCAAAAAACAATGGCTGTTCTAACGTTTTTTCTTGCTGAACAACAGAGGTGCCTTGTTAACTTGGCGTCTGGAAGGCACGAACCTTGGCACTCAAGGGATATTGTCGTCTTCTGGACAATAAGGGGGTTCTCGAGGTAGAGATGTCCTAGGTACACAAGGGAGAACGGATCGGAGTTATGCCTCGCGAAGATAATCGGGATCTGCTTCAATTGGGAAAAGCTATGGTATAAATACCGGAGCCATCTCCATGTCGTAGGGGATAATTGAGTGGGGGACTTTGGGGGAATGTCCCGGTGTCGCCTGGAAAAATACCTTATCTGCCCATAAGACTAATTCAATCTGGCGAGATCGACGTATGGAGGCAAAACGGGGGAGTGAACCTCATTGATTAAACATTAGCTATGATGGGAGATAACGCGCTTTTGCTTCCTCTCGCAGGCAAGATGAACGTGGGTAAGCATGTGGGTAAGCATGGTTAACATGTGATAGAGGCTGAATTTAAGCGGCCTCAGACCGTTCTATCACAGTGATTTAAAATCACGCTGCATAAATCAAATGTCAGTTTATTCTAACTGGCTTCCTCTTTACACCAGCTGAATATTGTCTTTATTGTATCATGTAAATTTTTAATTAGGAAAAACTGTTATCTGTCTCATAGTGCTTAAAACACCACCTGAAAGATGCTTTTTAGACAGGTTTATTTTCTTCAAATTTTACTTTCTTCTGTATTTTTAAACCTACATTAAGCTTAACTATCTTTATTTAATTAATGCCTTTTTATTTTACTCTGCCCTTTTCTCCTCCAAATTATGGGATAGCTCCGTAAAGTTCAAATATCTTGAGCATGCAGTTGTCGATTTCCGCTTGATCCCTTTGATGGATCGAATAACACCTGCAGAGAGATTGTAAAAATTAGTGATTTGTAGGTTAAATTTTTCCTGGAGTGAAGCACTTGACTAGGCATTTGAGTGACTAGGTGATACAAATATACATGAATATGAATTGTATCGATAATAGAACACTTGATTAACTTCTAGAACTCACTGGAAAAACTAAGCAAACTTAAATTGAAATGTAGTTTTCCAAAAGATGCCTTCTGATTAGATTTTGCAAATCAATCTTCAACCCTAATGCGAGACTAGCTGCTAAATTATCTCGGCCTTGAGCAACCGCCCATCAGGAGACACCTGTGTCGAGGCTATGGCTGAAAGGCAAAAGACACGCTCACGCACTTTAACCCACAAACAACAGCCAGAGAGTCAAGTAGATCCTTTTCTTCATGAAAGCAAGAACCCAAGTACATATACTATTCGAGGATGTTAAACTTCAAAGTGCAAGCTACTGAAAGGCCCACGTTTTCTGATAACGGAGCTCAACAAGAAATTGTAAAATGTATATAGAGCTAGAATATTTATGCACATTATTGGTATCCTAAACACTTTAATGATTGTTATCATAATTTTTAAAGAACTTTACCAAAACTTATTGCGTGTGTTTGTCCGTTGTTTTTATCTTGTCTAGAGTCTTCCTTTTTGAGCTGCGATGATTTTTCCTGTGTTCATATGTGGAGACTGGACAAACCTTTGCTGGGTTAGGTCGCAACCTATGTCTACCTGTAGCGATTCACCGTAGCTCATCGAGGTTTCCTGCAGTGGTTAGGCCCGTTGTCGTAAGCTTCTTTACCATCCTAAGGGCTGCTTCGGTGAATGGGGGTGTCGACCCAGATGGACTTGGCCAGGTTTACTTCTTCTTGAGCTGACTGGGGTCTTTCAGTTAGCGACTTCCCTTCTTCTTTATTCTGCTCGTTGTGGGTCTGATGAGTCCATTATTTTGGTTACCGCTTGTCCGGTCGAAAGGATTTCCAATTTATATTGGTGACGGTTTAAGGCGGACAATTTTTTTTTGATGGGAAAATCGCCAATCTTCATCTTATCCATCCATCGATGGTCACTGATCATGGATATGTCTACCTCCTACTTGATGTTTACGGAGACTGTCTTTGTGACGAAATGGCTGTCTGAATCTCTCTGTCAGACTTCTTCTTTCATGACTCTCTCTTTCAGACTGTCCTTGTATGATTTGCAAGCACTTTTATTCTAAATAAAATTTAGGGCCTTGGCTCTGTTTCTCCATTCCGAAAGCTGGGCCGAGCTAGTTTGATCAAAGGGTATGTGTTTATATTAGCGTAGGCGCGTGTGCACCAAACGAGTGTTTGGATTAGAATATCTAGCCAATCATTATTAGGAGGATATCCGTAGCAAAGAAAATATTTCGTCTTTTATTGGTCCCTCCCTCCCTGTCAATGGCTAGTGGGTTAGATTTCTATATAACAGATTAATTAATTCTTGTGCACAGCTGTTTTTATGTTTAGCGTGGAAGCAGAGCGATTTCATTAGCATTATTTACAAGTATTTTTCCTTGCTTTGATACATTGATTATTGAATATCTATTTAGTGTTATTTACAAGTAATCGCTTTGTTTTGCATTAACACCTTGACCACAAGTTGGGCCATATATGGTACACTGATAGTTTTAAATAATTCCTTCATACCAGTTTTTAGGATATCACTCTTTAATCATTACCACATTAGGGCGCTGTTCATAACATGTAATACCTGTATAACTTAATATTAACGCATTGGAAGCCTTCGCAGTTAACGTTTAAATTAATTGTTAATATATGGCACATTATTTAAATGTTTTATTTGTGTGCCCACCTTAAGATTTTATAGGACCAACGAAGTGTTCATTTGTGAGGTTCCTTTTTAGCTCTACTTCACCTTGTATTTGAGTGATACAAGTATTTACATTGGAGTTGAGTAAGGTAAGAATTATTGATTGAAATCAAAGGAAAACATGGCAGGACACCTGCATACAATGAAATCGAACTTAAATACTAAGAATACTGTGTTGAGCTGTATATTCGGGGAATGGATAATTAAACGAAAGTCAAGATGATATATTGACGACTGTTTACCGAATCTTTCATCATAGTATGGAAAATATTAAGATTTATTTGGTTATTAGTGTTGCGAGATGCCAACAAAAATAAGGCTAGCAGAAAGTGAATGAGGTGATTGTGTTATCAAATGTATCTGTTGTTTTGCCGTGAGGCATCTGAAAGTGTGATAGTGCATGAGACATGAAAAATGCTCTGTGAATAACATTGTTTTCGTTAGTAGGAGAAAATTGAATGAACAAACCATGCTGGTGTGTCTGTTTTCTCTAGTAAACTACTAAGGATGGATAGATGATAATAAAGCGAGGTTTTAGTGGCAAAATTGAAAGTTTAACATTCTGAAAACTTCCGTGATCTTGTGAAAGTTGTTGGAGTGTCATTTTATCAGACTGCTCTGAAAAAATTGCATGAAATGGAATTTTTTCCTAAGAAGCTCCAAATAAAGGGACTGGCATCTGGAAAAATTTCGGATGCTGGTTTATCGCTGGAAGATCATAGAGAAAGATGGAATTTATTTTGAAGAATAAATGTTGGTGTTGCTTAATAAAATTTTTGGCTTTGTTTACGCTTTCTAGATGAGTCCTGAATTTCCGGCTAACAATATAATTTACTTCTTTCATATAAAAAGATTCAATTTCATTGTTTTTATAGATAGGCTACATGTTAGATTAAACCACATGGATTTAAATTAAATAATTTTAAATATTCCACTCCACTATATAACAGGAAGTCATGTAGTACAAAAATAAAGGTTGCAACTTTAAAAGAACCATCATAGGATTTTATTGGTACATATATTTAATAAATTAATATTGGGCTTTTACAGAAAGGTGGCAGATTTTATATTTATATTTTATATTTATCAATCCTAGTGAACGCCCCTAGTTTATGTTAGGGGTAATTTTCTAGATTGAGCTTTTTTGGAGGTCATTACTTAGAATTTAATGTTTTTAAAAGAATATAAATAATTCAAAATAATATTAAAACAAAAAGATAAGATAAAATGCAACTTAAGATTATATTTGGTTAAGATAATATTGGCTAAGTTAGGATAGTTTGATTAGGTTCAAATAACCTAAGCTATCCTAACCTAAACTCTCTGGCAGGATCGATTTGATTTGAGTGGCTTTGAAAAATGATTGCCATCAAATTTCTTGATTTACTTCTTGGAATAATATTTTACTTTTTTTTCGTTCGATTGTTTGTTTAATTTCTTTGTTCATTTTGTTATTTAATAAGAAACATTTTCCTGAATATTTCTTTAGTATACCCTAAGGTTTCTTGAAGGTCATCAATTTGATTGATATTTTGTGGGTTCATCTTCTACTTTTGAAATTTCTTGTGGTCATTAGTTAGGAATGGTGTTCTTGGGGGTCATGGTTTAGGATTGATCTATTCTGGCTAGTCCGACGGCAGAATGAATCTCAATGCTTGGAATAAGGCTTGGTTTCTACTGCAAGTTTCCTCTGATATATTTGTAGGATTTTATATGAGTGGCCGTACTTATCCCTCTATCAAACAGTTACTTCTAAGCACTGTACCAAAACCTATTAACTCATTAGAAATAATAGAGGTGAGTTTCTATTTTCTTCAATGGGCAGTTTTACTTTTACGGATTTTTCCTTCATCTGTTCAATCCGTAGCTAAATTATATTAGCATACTTTGGGTACGGTTCCAAAAATATATAGAAATATTTTATCGTATTTCCCTGAAGAGTTAGCTTTAACGAAGTGTCTTCTTTCAGCAAAGGCAAATCAGGAAGCATATTATAAGACAAAGTTTATCAAAGGAATCCTGTATACACTATCATTTTATGTAGGATATTGTGGAAAGTTATAAAATAAGTAATTTCGATAGTATATACCAGGACTCAAAAGATTACTTTCCTTAACCCTTAATTTGTATCGTTGGGTCCAGTGGATCCCATGATACCGCTGACTTTAATATATTCACAGGTTCTGATTAATTGATAATTCTTAAAGTACAGGTACCTTTCTATCAGGGCAAGATAAGGAAATATGAGCAAATAAATTTCTGAAAAATACATACGTAGTCTGGGCACAGCACAAAAAGAGGTGAGTTGGGGTCTATTGGACCCCACCATACCATTTACGGTACAGTAATGATTTTGATAAACATCTCTAAAACTTGCTATATTTCATATTTTGTAATGAAATATCTATCTGTATAGGAAATTATATAATAATAATGAAATTATACAATAATGAAATTATCGAATAAATAAATATATAAGAAATATATGGATTCTGAAAATGAAGACAACCTACTATTGGAGGAGGTCTACGATAGCGATGAGGAAGATGCGTACATTCCCACGTCATCTTCAAAATCTTCTGAAGCTAAGGCAGATTTAGATGATGCCGAGAAGATGCAGATGGCACGAGCAAAGCGACAAAGATCAATTACACCAGCACCTTCTCGTCTACACGCTTAACGACCTCCAGAAGAACCGATACGCGAAAGTTGCTATGTGCTAAAATTCTCCAAACCAATAATTGAAAGCACCAGTAAGTACATATGTAGAACTAAGACCGTTCAACCCAGAACCAGTAGAACATTGCAGATAAACATCTTTAATATTTGAGTTGTTGGTCTAAAGGGTCTTGCAAGAAGGGTCAACCAACATGAGGACTGCTTGAACTTGTTCATTGTCGATAAAATGCTTGATGTAGTGGTTCACACAGCAATGCATTTATAACAGAGGCATCTTAAATTATGGAGCAACTTCTGCAGCAACAGCAATGCACACATGCAAAGAGAAAGTAAAAGCTCTTCTGAGTGTATTGATTTTCAGTGGATCCCACAAATGTAATCATCTGACCGTAAGTGAGATGTTCAATCCCCAGACAGGGCATCCATTTCACGGAACTGCCATGAGCGAGCGTTGGTTTCATTTTCTGTTGAATTCTCTACGTTTCAACGATCGCACTACGCGTGAAGTCAGGAAGTAACTGACAAACTGGCACCGAGAAGAGAATTGTGGGACGCCTTTATCCAAGTTTGCACATATAATTATAATCCCTGAGAACATCTCACATTGGATGAGCAATTATTGGCTTTCCGCGGCAATTGCCAATTACGGATGTATATACAAACAGCCGACGGAATTATGATGTTCTGCGATAATAAATAAAAATATACGTTGAACGCTATTCCTTATTTGGGCAAAATGCTTGTTGTGCCCGAAGAAGCCAGAAATATCAATTTGGCTCAATATTACTTAAAACAAATTACAAAGCCCTACTTCAGGACCAAAAGCAATGTAACGCACAACAACTGGTTCACATTTATCCAGCTAGCAGATGATCTTACCAAAATGGCATTACGCGTGTGTGCACATTGCATTACAACAAACCCTAAGTACCCGAAGAACGAAAGAGCAAAAATGGACGGCCAGAAAGAACTGCTGGATTTGAGTTCACTAACAAACTGACTTTGTGCTCCTATATGTCGGCGAAAAAGACTGCTAAAAAAATTGTGCTCTCGCTTTCCTCTATGTACAATGAACCCACTATTTCCACACAGGGGAAGCCAGAGATTTTCAACTTTTATAATAAGACAAAAGGTCGTGTAGACACTTTCGATCAAATGTGTGCAACGTACAGATACATCCGTAGAACCCAAAGATGGCCTCTCTGCATGTTCTACGGACTAATTAATGCAGCAACCATCAATGCATTCATCATCTACTCGTGATACCGAGAAATCAGAAATGAAACGGTTTGAATACGTAGGCAATTCATGCAAGAGTTAGCTCTGCAACTTATTCGGCCTTGAAGTGAGAATAGACTGACACACTCTCAAGTGACC
Source organism: Ceratothoa steindachneri (assembly GCA_963969495.1). Lineage (NCBI taxonomy): Eukaryota > Metazoa > Arthropoda > Malacostraca > Isopoda > Cymothoidae > Ceratothoa > Ceratothoa steindachneri. The sequence continues at coordinate 65,682,779 of OZ018322.1, read as the reverse complement.
CCAAGAAAACCACTGCAAATGTGCTCAATATAAATCTTCCTTCAAAGACAATTACTCCCCTGTTAGATGTCAAAAAACGCTGTGTACTTTTCACAAGACAAGAAGATATAAAGACGTGAGTGGTTTGTTATAACTGCAAAAATCCAGTCTGTAGGGTACATTCTTCCCCATTGTGCCTTGACTGTATGTGAACTCATAAAAATATGGCCTCTAGTGTGTAAGGAAAAGAAAAGGAAACATTTTACTTTTAGTTTTTTTAGTGGCCTGTAAACACTAGATTATAAAAAAGGCCTTAAAAACAATCAGAAGTGCATCTTTATTAGAAATAAGAAAAATTTACCTCATTTTTTTAATTCTACGGATAAAAAGACAACAAAATTTATTTGGGTGAGTACACGTATTACATTTTTTATTTTATGATTTTTTTTTATTTGATGAGTTACATTCACAATAAATAATAGAAATACTATGCATTACCAACAAGCATGCTAGGTCTCACGTCATTTTCTGTGATCAAACTCATATTTATACTAAACATGTCTATTTTTTAATTTTTTATTTACTACATTGTTAATTGGGTATGAATTATAAAACTAAGTACCATAAAATTGAAGGCGAAGTAGCCATATATATTTTAAGTGTGGGGTCACGTGGACCCCACAATACCAATTATGTTACGCACAAAAAACGATAGAAATTAAGTGTTAAATAGGAAGAATTATAATTCTCACAATTTCTTTGTCCTTTTTTCACTAGACCTGACTGCAACTTATTACTTCGAATTGAGAACTTCAAAATGGGATATCCGCCATACCTTAGGAAACAAGTTGCACAGTAGGTTACATCCGGAAGATTCGGTGCAATTCCGCCCCAGTGCCAACAAGAGGTAATGCGGCTACTCATTATTGCCTCGGCGCCACTTTCTTTACAGATATCTTCATATCAGGTTTTAGCTGGAGATTATTTTGGGGGTTTTCGCTTTAAATGCAAAAGAGTAATTTTCAAACGAATGATATGAATATCACTAAAATGATTTAAAAGAAGTGTTAACCAATATTTTTAGAAAACACTAAAATAATTCCTCCCCCTTTTTGACGCCAAGAAGGGGCGAGAGCCCTGATCCAAAGCAATAATTCTTTAGGGAAATAAATCGACGACTGTTGTAATCTGAAGGAGAAAGAAATGCGAAAGATGTGAAAAGATTCGACAGGAGGGGATATAACATTTCATGAGATTTCTCTGTCATCTCTTTGGTGGTGTAAGTGGAATAAGGAGCCAGAGTAAGGGTAAAAGTGGTAAGCTTTTTCTCTAAGTATTTTGACTTTGTGGCTCGGTGTGAATTTTGAAACACGCGTCAGTTCAAAATATATAAGCCACCAATTGCGACACGGCACAAATTGCGCTTTATCCCGGGAATTACCAGAATAATATGACCTAAGTTCACTATTGGTGGGAAGAAGTTTTCCACTCATCATAAAGGAAGCGCGAGTGATTAGGAGCTTCTAAGAATAACCATCACAACTGGGATGCTGATGGTCATGCTTCAAAACAGGTAAAACTTCCTGATCTTATCTTGAGGAGTCTGCGGATTTAGCGAGAAGCCAATCAAGAGATCAGATAGTTTAGTTTAACGTAGCAGTAAACTTCTTATGATCTACTCTAGGATGGGCAAAGAAGTTGAGAATAGACTGGGAGACAGAAGTGAAGCATAGCTAAAAGGAACAGATGATATGGACTGAAAATATATGTACTGATCCTTATTTATGTAAAACTATGTTTTAAAGCAATATTTATCGATTGTATTCCCTAAAGATATTTAACTTATTTCAACGACATTCTTTGACAAGTTACTCCAAATTTGTGGCAGTTTATTTCACGAAAATATTTTGATATTCCAGTGTTAACTTTTTTGGTTACTAGTTTGAAACCATGATTTCTAATGGATGATCTAGCTCAAATATTGAACTACAATTTCTATTAATTGACCCCTTAGATTTTTAAGAAGTCAAAGCTTGGCTAAGAAGATACTTTGCATCTACTGAAAGTATATTAAGGTATATTAATCTGTTATTTACGATTTAGAATACAGTCTGGCATTAATGGTTTTCTTGGGTTGCCAATGGGGACATTTAGCATTTTTTGATTTGTTTGCTCTACTTAAGTGTTAGCTGTGGATATGAAATAGTTCTGACTGTCAATGTCATTGGAATCGCTGAGTTATATGTAGATATTTGAACGATGAATATGATAAGGTAAGCATAGATTTTCACTTTCATTTCTCTTTTATTAGAAGGAGAAAGTTTTTAGATTAGATTAGAATATTAGTTGACCTTCAGCATATAATTTAAGTGTGTAATACTTATTTTCTAACCTACGTTATTCCATGTGGCATCATTGTACTTTTCATAGGTATTAGTATGGAAAAAAGAGTTTATTCAATTTCCTGAGTTAGGCTAGCTCTACATCGTCTATAACCGCACAAAATTTATTATTCGATATAAATAATCTGCTTACACTATATGTATATATATATATATATATATATATATATATATATATATATATATATATATTATAGTACTTCTGCTACCCATAATTTTATTTTACTTATATAGGGAATATTTAGCTAGAAGGCTAGGTCTACATCGGTTAAAACCGCACAAACTTTGTATTTGATATAAGTACTCTTCTTCCAATATATTTATATATATATTTATATATATATATATATATATATATATATATATATATATATATATATATATCAGGCCCTTGTTTAGTCAAACACTCAAGGTAAGCAATGCTTACCTTGGTGATATATCGAACATCAAGCTACAATATTACGACAGTGAAAGAATTTGCATTCTAAATCATTTCTTAAACATCTTCACATATATGGAGAGATGATCTCTTATTATTGTTCGGCGCCTATCATTAAAAGCAATGCATATCCTGACCGTGCGTGCTCCTCTCGTTCATACTATAATAAGAAAATAGTGCCTTAAAAACGGCTTACTCTATATCTGTTTTAGTTAATTTTTTTGTAAAATCTTTTGCATTATTACCCCAAGAGCAATCAAAGTGTAAATTATTGCTCCTACATTTTATTTATAGTGATTTCCATGAATTTCTATAATTTTGAAGAAAGAATAATCCTATTTATAAAAGAATGAAAAATAAGCAGATCTCGTAACTGCGTATTGCAACATTTGTCAAGGCAAATCTTCTCGCCTCTAGAATAATAACTAGGGCAGTTAAAACTAAATATAGTCAAATTGTCTTATACAAGACACTTTCTTCTAAAACAGCTATTAATGCATTAAAAAAAGACTGTAGGGTGTATAGTAACAAAGTTAATAGGTCAACAAAAAGTTAACTTTTTCACGTCAGATTAACCAAATCTTCATGTTAAGAAAGTATAAAATATAGAATAAAAATATATCTAGTAACCTTTCGTGTACTGGTTGCCTACCAATTAGCAACTAATGCCTTTTTCAGTTGCTGTTTAACTGCTATTGAGCGTATTTGTGGGTGTTTTGGGGGGCAGTTTAAAATTATATATATAGAGATGCTTAAAGTTGCTATGCCATCAATTTATAAAGTGGGTGCTGTAATTAAAAGATATCCCAATGGATTCATTTGTTGAGGAAAAAATTAACTTTATTGACAAATTTGTTGTGTTATAGTGAAGCGAGAATAAACTTTTTCGTGCAGAAACATAGTTCGACTCAAAAACAATAGCATAGCCTACACTAACGTCTAGAAAATGAAAAGACACAAACAGTGTTAAAGTCTAACTCTTTAGATTTTACTGAAAAGCTAGTGACTACATTTTTGTCAGCCTACAGACCACTTCATAAATCGTGTTATCTTCATATAAAACAAGTATTCTCTGATTTGGGTGTAACAGTCTCTAGTGTGACTATTTGTAGACTAATATCCATTAAAATGAGTGTGAACTAGCTAGGATAAAACAATTAATAACGAGAAAACAGATTTTCCTCGTCGTTGACGAAAGTGAAGTAAGAGGCTTTAAATATTTTAATATACTTGCGGGAATTATTGATGTTCCAGAAAGAAATTATTTAATCAGATGTATTTTCTTGTTGTATCTGTTCATGCGCAAAATTTCATACACAAGATTGATGTTGCCATAAAATAATTTGAGATTTCAAGAGAAAATTTCTGCTTACTTTTATCTGATGTAGCTTTTTAATGTAACATGTATTGCACATCTGTTAAATAGCTATGCAATGCATAAAAGATCATTTTAAAAGGAAGTCGATGCTCTAATTGCATGCGTTAACGCATTTACTCTTAAAAATAAAGAGAGAAAAGCTTTGTTTCATGAAATTTCTACCCTCCCAGAGCCAATTTTAAACACGTTGGGCAAGTTGGCTCCCACTCCATTGTCCCCTACGCCAAAGGGATGGCTTCGACTGCATATACACCAGAATTTTCCAATTAGATCAGATCCAGATAATCTTCGCAAGACAGCACGCCGATCCGGTCTCACCTTGTGCACCAGGGGCCCTCTACCTCAAGATCCATCATTATTGTCCAGAAGAGGACAATATCCCTTGAGTGCCAAGGTTCAAGCCTTAAAGACGCCAAGTCCACAAGGCCCCCCTGTTGTTCAGAAAGAGAACAACGTTAGAACAGCCATTGTTCTTTAATCCCGTTGACAAGAAACGGTTCTTCCCCCCACCGTCTGTTATTCAGAAAGAGAACGACGTTAGAAGAGCCATTGTTCTTCGAGCCCGTTGTCAAGAAACGGTTCTCACCCTCTCCCCGTGTTGTTCAGAAAGAGAACAACGTTAGAACAGCCATTGTTCTTTAAGCCCGTTGACAAGAAACGGTTCTCACCCTCATCCCTTGTTGTTCAGAAATAGAACAACGTTAGAACAGCCATTGTTCTTTGAGCCCCTAGAAAAGAAACGGTTCGCACCCCCCCTGTTGTTCAGAAGAAAACAACGTTAGAACAGCCATTGTTCTTCAAGCCCGTTCGTCAAGAAACGGTTCTCATTCCCAAGACGTCACGTCAAGATAATTTAATCCCCCCTATTCAGCTGGAACTCGCCAGCGGACCGAAGATTCCTTCGCGTCGCCTTCCTCTGCACAACAACTTGTAATTACGTAAGCTAAGCATTACCTTTGAGTATTTAACCTTTCGTCAACCCTACCCTGTGCTTTAAATGGTTTAGCGATCCATCCCATCCCTTTAATTTTTATTTGTTTTACCTTTTTAAATCTCTCCCAAATCTTAATCCTCGGATTAGCCAGATATTCCCACGACCCTTTCCATTCTCTGTTTATGTAAACATTTTCCGTTTTGTGTGTTGTTGATAGTTTATTTAATAAAACTCTATTTTATTAATAATAGCCATATTATTATCCTTGAGCTCAGTTCCACTTCTTAAGCATATTGAAGATAAATAACATCGGTCAACCAGATAACTACGCACTCGAAATATAATTGAAACATTCCCACAACAAATAGTTATATATAGTATATCGTCGAGAGTCCATTCTACGACATATATATATATATATATATATATATATATATATATATATATATATATATATACTATTTAAATTTGGTATCAAGTGTGTAAGGTTTAACGCTATATCTTTGCAAACACTGGTCTCAGTCGAGTAAAGCATAGTGTTATTCTTTATAAGAATAGAGTATAGTAGTTCCCTTTTGTTTTAACGATTGCATTTCCCTTTTTTTTGAAACTTAAAAAGCTGGAGTAGTTCAAGTAACTGTTATAATAATTTGTTTGTGGTTTTTTTTTGCGTGATTTTAGTCATTGGTTATCTAGGTCGAGAAACTAATTACGAATAGGTCAGTCCCCATAATTAGGTAGACTAATTCTCTAGAAGGCATAATTCTCATTGCAAGGAATTTAGTTGGTTGACTACTGCGCCCCCAAGTGCAAATAAGACTCAGTTCGAAATCTTCAAAGCGCAAGGAGAATCCTTAGGACTTTCCGGAAGAGAATTGATTGACTACGTTCAAGAGGAGCAAAGAACGGAAAGAGAAAAGTTTAGAGAAGAAAGAGAAAGAGAAATCCAACGAGAAGAAAAAGAAAGAGAAAGAGAATTTCAAAGAGAAGAAAGAGAAAAAGAGGAACGGAAAAGATAAGCTGAGCTTAACCATAAGATTGAAATGGCTCGTTTCGAAGCTGAAATACAATCAGCCACTTCACGTTTAGAAGCCCCACTCAATATTCCACTTAATCTCGCCAATTTCAGGGATGGATAGGATTTCGGAGCAATTTTAGCCCACTTCGCAGTTTCGGCGCCCCTCAGCTCCCTTTTAAAAAAGAATTTCCCCGATCGTCTACGTTGGAATGATGTCGCTGTTTCCCATTTTAATCAGCTCAAGAGTAAGCTCATTTCTGCCCCCATTTTAAAGTTGCCCAATTCGTAAAAACCCTTATGATTAAGACCGACACGAGCAACGAGGGCATTGGAGGTGTACTCCTTCAATATGAGGATGACGGAACGAGTCATCCAGTTGCATATGCTATTTGCCAATTATTACCACGCAAAAAGAGATATGCCACTGTAGAGAAGAAAGCTCTAGCTATTATCTGGGTTTTTGACAGGTTTAAAATGTACTTGATAGGAAAAGAATTTCAGATAGGAACCGACCACCGCCCGTTGGCCTATATTCGAAATCTATGACACTCCAACGGCCGAATTATGCGCTGGAGTTTACTCTTGCAAGAGTATCAATTTAAGATAACTTATATAATAAAAGGTTCCGATAGCCAGGTCGCTGACGCACTCAGTAGGAATGCGTTACCAAATAGTGTAGATTAATTTTAAGGTATATGTCTGAATTTTGTGGCTCAATATCTCTTTTTTTTTCTCGTACGTATATATATTTGTACACATTAACTAACGTATGAATTATTTTGTCCCATATGTACTAATTTTATATCATTTCATTGCTCCATGTCCCTTTTATGATTACGTTTGTATTGAAGGTTAGTTTCCCCTATAATCAAAAAATCAAAATAATCATATGTATTGAGGTAATACTAGCTAGGTGCATGAAGGTACGGTCAGGACAAGAAAACGAGTTCCCCACAACGGAGCTCTATCGTTGTCCCTTCTCTCTTTTTTCCCGAAGTGACAACTTCCCCCAGAATGGAGGGGTGTGATAGAACGGTCTGAGGCCGCTTAATTTCAAACGCTATCACATGTTGTTTATAAACACGTTGCAACCCACGTGCATCCTCGCGTCGAAGCAGGGCGCCTTATCGCCACCTGAGTCAATATTTAACCAAGGAGGTTCATCCCTTCCCCCGTTTTTCCCCATGCGCCGATCTCGCCAGATTGAGTTAAGCTTATGGGCAGATAAGGTATGTTCTCAAGCGAAGCTGGGCATTCCCTCGAAGCCCTCACTCCATTGTTCCCTACGTTAAGGGGATGGCTTCGACTACATATACATCAGAATTGTTTCAATTATATTAGATCAGATCCAGATTATCTTCGCGAGACATCACGCCGATCCTGTCGCACCTTATGCACCAGGGGCCCTCTACCTCGAGATCCACCATTATTGTCCAGAAAAGGACAATATCGCTTGAGTGCCAAGGTTCGAGCCTGCTAGACGCCAAGTCCACAAGGCCCCCCTGTTGTTCAGAAAGAGAACAACGTTAGAACAGCCATTATTCTTTGACCCCGTTGACAAGAAACGGTTCTCACCCTCATCCCTTGTTGTTCAGAAAGAGAACAACGTTAGAACAGCCATTGTTTTTTGAGCCCGTAGAAAAGAGACGGTTCTCACTCCCCTGTTGTTCAGAAGAGAACAACGTAAGAACAGCCATTATTCTTTAAGCCCGTTCGTCAAGAAACGGTTCTCATTCCCAAGACGTCACGTCAGAATAATTTAACCTCCCCTTTCCCCCTTCAGCTGGAACTCTCCAGTGGATCGAAGATTCCTTCGCGTCGCCTTTATCTGCACAACAACTTGTAATTACGTAAGCTGAGCATTACCTTTGAGTATTTAACCTTTCGTCAACCCTACCCTGTGCTATAAATGGTTTAGCGATCCATCCCATCCCTTTAATTTTTATTTGTTCTACCTTTTTGAATCTCTCCTAAATCTTAATCCTCGGATTAGCCAGATATTCCTACGACCCATTCCATTCTCTGTTTATGTAAATATTTTCCGTTTTATGTGTTGTTGATAGTTTATTTAATAAAACTCTATTTTATTAATGATAGCCATATTATTATCCTTGAGCTCAGTTCCACTTCTTAAGCATATTGAAGATAAATAACATTGGTCAACCAGATAACCACGCACTCGAAATATAATTGAATCATTCCCACAACGAATAGTTATATATGGTATATCGTCGAAAGTCCATTCTACGACAATGATGAACAATTTATTCTTATCTCCTTAAGTGTCATCCAACAACAGCTTCTGTGGAGAGATCATTCTTCATGCTTAACAAACTCTAAAATAGAGACCGCAACTTACTGCCAAAAAATATTGGAAAATACTTTATTATGTACCACAATCAGCCAACGCTAGAATACGTAGGTAAAGTTTCGTTCACATCAGTCATTGAAAATAAAGTCAAATTTGTGCCATTTTTAGGTCAACTTTTTCAATTTTTTAGGTCAACCTTTTACTAACCTAAAATAACGTAGTTTTGGCATTGCATTTCCATGTTAGGTAATAACTTATTTATTTTCGTGTTAATTATTTAGCTCGCTCTAAAAATGGAATGCCAAAACAGTGATAGGCAATTAGTATGTTCATGCATAAGTTGTGATGTTTTAAAAAATGTCTTTGCATCTTATGATTTTAATAGAAAGAAAGATATTTTATACTCCTGTAAGCCTACACTTGGATTTGATAGTATTGTAACAAGAAAAAATTGTAATAGAAAATTTATTAATAAAATGTATGATGACATTGACGGGTTAACTGGTTATTCAGCTCTAAATTAAGTGTTTTGTTGACCTTGTTTGTTATTCACAAAAGAAAAAAATGCCCGGAATATTCATGGTTATTGTGATTTTTCTAATGTACATAAAACTGTTAAAAAACATATTTTTTCCTGAAAGTCATTTAACATCTGCGTTATCTGAAGGAACATTTGGAAAAGTTAGAATTTACTATTTACTTAGTAATCAAAGGAAGATCAATGATAACTGACATAATGAACTTATTAAAATAACAGAAATGTAATAAGCGTTAATGGCTTGACATTTTAAAGAGACGATGAATGGGATACGTTATCGGATAGAAGTAACTATGTATAATTAATATACCTCCTAAATAAAATATGATTACAATTTATCAAACTTTTTGGAGAATGATTCTTCATTTCCTCGATTATCAAATTGAATACAAAATGATCTATATACTCCATTGCATTTGTCTCGCTTGATGAAATTAAAGAAGAAATTAGATAAGCAAATTTCATCGCAATAATCTTCGATGAAATTACGAGCTATAGCAATAACTTGCCCAATGAATTCACAAATATTTTCATAATCTTAAGGCAATTTAAGAGTGCAACTATCGTTATATATTTTTGAGACATATCTAAAATGGAGAGGCTATTTAAATGTATGAATTCCTAGAGTGCGGTTTTATTACGATTCCAAAGACTCATCCTATATAGAGAGCTGTTGGTGGTATCTTGCCTACTGACCTTGGGTGGTCCAGAACGAGGTCGGTCTTAGATTTTTCCACTTTCTTGGATCCTACCTAACCTCTGGGCAATAATATCATTAGATAAAAAAATCGTTTTATTAATGAAATTGTTAAAATAAAGTCCATTAAATTTGTATGAATATAGAAATAAACCCCATTAGAAGACTTCAGCAAACAATAGCAGTACTATATTCCAATGCAGATTTATGGCGGATTCAACACTCGAAACATTACATTTCAATACTACTATGATCAACCCTAATAGTTTATTACTACTTATATCATTGTGATCGCATTTTGCCTTATGTATACGTACCACTATTATTCACCTCCCATCATACATGCCTAAAATTTGTACTTCTTTAATTTTAATACCAGGGTTCTTACCATTAGGGCTCTAAGCATTCCTTTTCTCACTAAACCATAATATTTTTATTTTCTGAATTAACTTTCAACCCCCTTCTCATATATGGCCAAGTTTAACGCTTCACTCAAACTTTTCAAAACCTTAACATTCCCTTCATCCCTCATCACTCATAAATCACTTCCCACCTTTCATTCCTATTCACTTAGTATTTCAGTAATAAAAAAATTCAATACCAGGCCAACATCATGCACTCTTGGATTATCAAATCCTCACTCCCATACGTAAACCCACATAAAATGCTTTCTACACATTTTGGCATTTTACCCCGAACGCCATACATTCTGAGAATTCACAACTTACATGCCGAACTTTACGCTCCATGAACTCATCATAAAAACCTTAAATCTCTAGTTCTGTTTCCGCGAAATTTGTGTCACTGCAGGTGCAGATCCACCCACCCACGCCTGCTCTAAGGCCTATGTGCCAATCCCATATATACCCCATAGTTATCTTTTTTTAGAAACTAATTAAAATTTGCTTTACACCTTGCCTCTCACCCATTATTTTTATACATCATTAATATTACAGCGAATTTCAATATTTTAAATTTATTATATACGCACTAAATACGATATCCATCGCACCCCTCTAAAAAAAACATTAATTAAAATAAGAGATTGAAACTTATCTGACGCAATGAACCTATTTCAATCATAATCCTCTTTATTTGCATATCTTATTCGACTTGAAACTTGGCCATGCAGTTAGCCTCAATGAGACCGTCTTGAATTATTAATACTTTGAACTCCAATTTATGACTAAATATACGAGGGGCGGTCAATAAGTTTTGCGAATCGGTAGGGCAAAACACAGGAAGGGGGATGGCTGTTTGTGGGGGTGTTAGGACAAGTTATGACAAGTCAGGACCTGCAGCCGCACGCTCATGCCTTGGCTATTTAAGAAGCAGTAGCTGATCGCAGATTGTCAGTCACAAATTATTCAACAATGGAGAAGGTTAAGCACCGAGCAGTGATCAAATCTTTGACCAAGGAAGGCAAGAATGCAAAAGAGATCCATGAACGCATGGTTGCTATGCAACCATTGCTCGCTGTAATAGGGAGTTCCGCCATGGTAGTGAGTCCCTTGAAGATGTCCCCCGTCCAGGACGCCAATCAAACGTGACCAACGAGGACAATGTGGCCCGTGTGGAGAGGATGATCCTCAAAAATCGACGGGTGAAGGTCGTTGAAATCGAAGGAAAACTTGGAATATTACTTGGAAGTGTTATCAACATCATCCACGACAATTTGGCCATGACCAAGGTCTCTGCCCGTTGGTTCCCTAGAAACTTTACGCCCCATGATCGACTTCAACGTCGTCAAAGTCCACAAGGCTAGAGTTTCACAAGTTGCCCTGTGCGAGTGCGGATTCGAGGAGCTCAACCATCCCCCCTACAGCCCAGATCTGGCATCTAGCGACTATTTTTTATTCCGCCAGCTAAAGGCTGCACTGCATGGACGCCAGTTTGGAGACGATGAGGATGTCCAGCTCGTCGTCCAGGACTGGAATGAACAGCAGTCGGAAGATTTCTGGTTGTCGGGAATTCCAAGCTTCAGGGACAAGTGGCGCAAGTGCATTGAAGTCAAGGGTAGTTATATTGAAAAATATGTAAACACTTCTCCTCATATCTCGTTTCCTTATATCCGAATTTCATAACTTATTGACAGCCCCTCGTATGTGAGAAACATGCATTGTAATATTTAGCCAATATTCCTAAGCCACCTATTTCGTTATGCTGCCTCGTTTGACTGACAGAGCAGGGGAGCTACTAGAAAAGTAATATTATGTTTAACACTATGATTGTTTGTGTGCACGATGTCTATTTTGAGATATTGTAAACAATTGAAAGTGCGAAGATAAACAGACACGCGAACATTTTGAAGACAACAACATAACACACAATTGATAGAAATGTGATACAAGAGAAGTGTATCAAATCCTTTAGTACATAGGATTGGGCGCGCTTTTCCGCGGAAAAGAATTGTACATATTTTGAATATGAAATTTAGAGGCTTTAAATGAGTGTTAGGTGATCTGTGTAAATCTGAGACTGAGTTGGCTATCATTTGCTGTAAAAACTGCTTGCTCAAAGACAGCTTTATGGAGTTACGAGCCTAAGTCTAAATATAAGGCGTTTGGAAAGAGATAAAAGAAGAAATTATGTTTGTCAAATTTGGCAATTTTCTTTCCTTGTGCCATCGATTTTTCGTGGAATGTATCCAGTTTATATTCATTTTAAACGGAGGGAAATATTATAAGCACCCTGATCCACTAGAGAAAGTGAAAAAATGTTGGGTTTGGAATATTTAACGGATAAAAGAGTCTATTATTTTATTTCATTTACTATCTCTCTCTTCCTTAATCAATGTTTAAGACTTGCTTGATCTTAGAAGAAGACAAAATGGCTGGTGTATATTGTTTCATTATTTCTTATCGCTTATTGACCATCAACGGTGTGTTAATTTATCTCTTATGCTGAAATCCAATATCAAGCTACCACAAAGTCAACCGAATAATTTTTTTATTTTAACTAATCTTGGATGCAATCGAAAAACTTGATTGATTGCTTCTCTCTTTTCAGTGTTGATTTTATTTCAAATAAGAGTGTAGATTGTGATTATTATGATATCAATTAGTGTTATTCTTTTAAACTTTATTAAAATAATACTAAATCCGTTTAATCATTGTAGAAATCAGTCGTGCGAAGATATAGCCTAAGTCGATTTTAATTTCTTCTATTTTTATACGTAATAAGCGCAAAACTTTAGGAAGGTATGTCTTTAACGGTCTAACTAGATTATTTTTTCTCCTGTGTTCTTAGAAGTGACTCAATATTTCAGTAGCATTGTCTCCCATGCCACCCAACATGATATATATATATATAAATATATATATATATTGTGAGGAAATTCCACGTAGAATTTCTTGTCCAGCACGGAACTTCCATGCACTGGAGAAGGTTCTGTTAGGCTTAAATTGGTAAGCCTAACCCCCCTTCCCCTTTCACAAGCGGTAGCCTCGAACCAAGTCCACCACGATTCACCTTTACACGAGACAGAATAGACTCGGCAAGAAGATTCAAGGCCATTCGAGAGTAGAGCTGTTTCCCACTACCCCCCCCCCCTCTCCTCCGCGGGGAAAGCCTCAGACATATATAGTGCTCGTTTCCCATGAGACAGACACATAGTTGAGAAGTCTCACCCGGACCCAAGAAGATTCCCCTAGTTCCAAGTAAGGTGCTAACAACAAAGCAAAGTGACAGCTGAACTATTTGTGTATTGGAATTAGCCCCAGCCAGTGAGGTAATTCCATTTACCGATCGCTACCGAGTGATTTTTCCGACTCCTCTCATTAAGACCTATCGAAGCCCTCCTCGTTCGACCCTCGTTTCCGGGTGGCCGAAATACTCTCCCCTGGACCGGACGTTAGCACCCCCCCTTTTTTGGAGAACCATCACAACTTTAGGTTCCCGCTCAGAAGTTTTGAGCGCCCTTGCCTCACGTGCTTAAGACATCCGTGAAGCCTTACCCCGTCGTCTCACCCGGAATCCTCTGTAAGCCAACCCCTCTCCCCCTTCAGTAATCCATTTCAGTTAATTCCCCGCAATTGAATAGTCTCCTCCTGTAATACATTAAATTTTAACTTCATAGTCTGATGCATAACTACAATTCCCCCTATCGTTTACTGATGCAATTTTGCCTATCAATTCTCTCATTATTTTTGTAAATAAAATAATTTTTTTCTATATGCCTCTTTAAATAACCTCGTACTTTGCCATTGCCTATATTATACCTGACCTCTTTGCACTCTTATCTAGTTGTTTCTCCCGTTGAAACTCGTGGCGTTCCGTCCAATTTGTCGGTTCGCCCTTAAGTTATTGGTCCCTCCCCCATAGATATAATATGGTATTGATGTAATGTAATGTCATACCACGACATATCTTTATATATATATATATATATATATATATATATATATATATATATATATATATATATATATATATATATATATATGTATATATATATATATATATATATATATATATATATATATATATATATATATATATATATATATATATACGTATATTTAAGGGTAGGAACCCATTCTCAAGGATATGAGATTATACCATTTCTTAAAAATTCATTTACTGCCTCACATTTTATACCAATTTTTTAAAACAAACGCAAAGTACAACATCTTTTTAACATTAAAGACAAAATACCAACGCTGCTTGGATCCTCCATCATATATGAAGTCACCTGCTCGAGTTGTAATTCCGAGGTGTATTAGGGATCGTAACAGCGCACACTATATACCCGTATTTGCCCGCATTTAGGCATCAGCAATAGAACTGGAGCCCCACTCCCTACTCCCGAATTCTTCCCTATTTGAATATACTACGAAAACAGACATCCACACCATAAACCAAACTTAAATAACTTTTCAAATTTAGAGCCAGCAAACAACGAAAACCAACTACGTACAGTGGAATCTCTTTATATTAGATTTAAAAACTCAACACAAGCTCATTTCCACTTTTACTACAACTATAATTACCCCAAAATTACGCACAACCCCCCAAAACAACCCCTATTTTTCAAATATTTCTATTATCTCCCTTTTTTAACAATGAAAACAACAAAACTAATTAATTTTAGTTTTATTTAAAAAAAATAGCCCTGCATTTTTATAATTTAAATATTACCACCTCTGCTGCTTTCCATTTCTAATATATTTAATTTATAAATATCTGATAACTTCTATAAAAAATTCTAATATTTGTTTATATTTATAATCTCATATCCTTGAGAATGGGTTTCTACCCGAAACGTTGGTTCCAATAAGTTAATATATAATAATGAACCTCATAAATTTAGCCTGCTTATTTATCCTAAAAATACGTATACACATGGCAACGCGACAGCCCTCTGCTGTCTTAAGATATATATATATATATATATATATATATATATATATATATATATATATATATGTATAGTAGGGTGACCCTTATTTCATGGTAATTTTGATTATTTTAAATTTTACCAGAGACAGGAAGTTCAAATGTTCCATTTGCTCTGAAAACAATGTATGCAAAGTTATTTTTAAAAATATTAATATTTTGGAGTAGCTCAACGAGTTTGAAGTTTCTTATTTTTTGTAATTGGATGGACATTTGCTTTGGGCCGTCATAGATGATTTAGAAAAGTCACCTCATCTGATTTAATAAACATAGTTGTAAACACATTTCGTTTCACAGCACTGATTATAGGTCCCCCTCTTCTCGAGTATTATCCCCTCAAGGTGGGGGACGGGTCTCATTGGCGCCTATCTCCCACTTTTGTTTGTGGTTCTCCTCGTTCAAATGGGGAGAGGAACCCTTCCTTTATTTTTTCGAAAATCATAACAAAGTAAATGATTTTTGCAAAGAAAAAGCTATACAAAGTTAAAGATAAAAGGTTAGGTTTTACAGCAGTACAGATGAAATAAAACATAAAATCTTTTGGAGGGAAATGCTGTAAAACTGCCGTGCTGCCTCTAGTAGTCGCGCGCTTATATACCCGCGGACCGTTGTAACGGTTAAACGGGCGCGAGACAGGCCATATTTATCTTGCAAAGTTTCTAGAGGCGGCATCGGCAAAGTTTCTGGACGTGTGGACGTAGGCAAAGTTAAGGGCTGCCTTTCTGAATATTTTGGAGAAGGCAGCTCTTGAGGAGTCTGAGAGAGGGTGGAGAATGTCTTCTGGGATTTTTCCTCTTGATATGTTTCAGATCGCTTCTATCTTGTCTGTGAATATCCTTGCATTGGGGACGAGAATAATGGTAAGTAAGAGTGCAAGAGATTCTTTGATGTAGATGTTTACATCCCATTCCATAAATGGGATATCGATTGAGGAACCAACCAAGGCTATTCCTAGGCCAGATTTGGAGGCGTCTGAATGAGTGATGAGTTAAGAGGCCTTCTTACGCCTCCACTCTGTCCACTTTGTGTATATGAGTAAAAGCAGGGGAATGAAGTCTTCGGGCCGAGGCGAATTCATCTGCCTGAAACAGATTTGGACCCACAAGAATGGCAATTTTAAAATAGGATTAATGAAGTTAATTAGACCATCCATTCTGATCCAGGGTTTTCTGGGGGCTAACTTAACACTAAGGTAATTTATCGCGTTGGCATTTTAAAGAAAGAGCACTAGTAAACGCAGCACATCTTCGTTTGATGTCTATTCTAACACCGAGGAAATTTATTCTTTGCGTTTGCACAAATTCACTTTTACGGAGGTTAATATTTAGAGAACTTTTTAAGAATTATTTTTAAACACTTTCTAGTGCATTTTTTAGGTCCTACCAATAAAATGTCGTCAAGGTAGGTGAAAGACATGCAACCGAGCTAAGCTGCCCATTTTTTAAGAAAGAGCCGACTGCCTGTTGAATGATGAATGGGGTTCCCGGGAACCCCATAGGCATTTTCTTGAAACGGAACTCATGCCCAGCTATAGATGCTCCGAAGAGAGGACGAACCTTATTATGGATGTTTGAATAGTAAAATCCATCCTTTAAGTCGAATTTTACCGCGAAGTATCTGCTGTCGGTTTTTCTTAATACTTTGTCGATTGTTCTTAGCTGAAGTGATGGCGGTGATTAAAAGTTTTCTACGTTGTCGTCATTGTGATCATCCCCTATCATGATATCAGGAGCATTACTTATAAAATCACGAAGGATGCCACCATCTTCAGAGGCATGATCCGACGATGGCAGCGAAGAAGTGGAAGGTGAAGAGGCGTTGACTTCTAACATAGTTGGGACAGCTAAACCTGGTTGTGGAATGTTAATAATACACTGGCGCCCCTAGTTAATTAGCAGCATTCTCAAAGAAATTACGCAATTTATTTAGCTTAGGGTCTTGTACTTATTTCGCCATGGGATGCAATTCCGGGTTGTTTACCTGTTATACCCTGAAGTCTTCTAAGTTTACGTCCATTACTTCTGATATGCGTGGTTGTAGACATCGTGGTAAAAATTTGGTGTCTGTTGATGGTAAGGTTCCTAATGAGGAAAAGAGATTATGCCTTACCCTTGGGGCAGTGAAGCTGCCCCCGGAGGAAGAGTAGAAGGATAATTAGTCGAAAACTCAGGAGACATCTGGGATCTGGCTCTGCTCTTCGTCCTTTGTGAGGACTAGGTTGAAGTCCTGCATCAGGGTAAAGCTCCGTTCAGCAAAGTCATTCACAGGAAGCGGCGAGGGATTATCCCTCATTGTCAGGCCACTCAGTTGGATCAAGTGCCAGGAAACATGCATCGACCCAAGGATTTGAAAAAAGGATGGCGTGGCAGACGTCACAAAACTTGCAACAGTATTCTCTGCAAGAACAGTAGATGTTAGCTCGACTCTTGCTCATCGAGGAGTATCGTCAGAGCCCTCTTCCTTCTGCAAAACATGCAACATCTCCCTCTTTATCCCAATGGCCAGGTGATCATCATAAACGCAAGAGCAACCAGCCTCTCACTCAACTACCAGTGATGGCGCTCCAAAACTGTAGCTGTCGCCTTAGCCACTGCCTTGTCAAGGTAGGATACCAACATCTTAAACAGTTGGAGGTCTTGTCCCACGACTTCAGCTGGAGATGTTGCGCGAAATCAATAAAAAATGTACGTCGAAATGCTAAAAGCGACGAATCGTTGGACTCCAGATTTTTCACTTGCAGTGAGGTGGAATTGCACTGAATTTTGGAGCAGGTAGATCTTGATGGTGCAGATGATTTTTTCTATCCAGCAGGTAGGGTGGAGGGAATAAGGACGAAAAAGATCTGATCTCATGCTTAGTCTGCACACCCAAGACGATTATAGACAGCGCCAGTAGCTCCCTGTAGTTGTCACGTGGCGTGTGTTCTTCCAGTAATCGGTTGAACTCAATCATGAGGTTATCGCAACGATCAAAGAGGTGTGGCGTTATGTCTTTCTCTGTGAATGGCTGAAGCAGAGATTTGTCCAAGTCCTTCCACTTGGTCTGAAATTGTTTGAAGAGAACAATATCAGGCCCAGAAGAAGGGACGATGCATGCTGAAAATCCTTCTGACACACCAGTTCCAAGACGTGGTGACACAAGCGGGGTAAAGAACTCTTCATTTGAGCTATTGGTTGATTATGGTACATGCTCCTGACGAAATCCCTATGTTTGAAGCTGTGGTGTCAAAGGATAGGGAATAAACGCGATCCGTTGCCCCCCAGTCTTCAAGAGCAGTCATCACGGCATCAGCCATTGCTTGGCCAGTGCCACTGGGAACGGCTGGGACTCACAATAGCTTTGCAACGCCATGTCCTGAAACCAGAACAGAAAGTCGATCGACTATAGCTGCAGCACCACCTGCCGCTTTCTGTACCATTTTGCCATCCCAGTGCACAACCACCGGCACCAAAGGCCTGAACGAGTTTTCAATTTCCTACGCTTTTTCTGCACGAAACTTCCTCCGGTCTCGCCGGGAGGACTCCCGGTTTAACACCAGCTTTTTGGGATCATGACTAAGTATATGAGCTCCTGCACGATTAGACATCTTGGCCCCTTTCACCGCAGCGGAGAGTTTTGGATTAATGATTTTCTTCGAGTTCCTAGTGCGCATTATTGAGGGTATGATCACTGAAGATGGCCCTAAAACACAGCGGTCCGCATCCTTTTCGGCAGCACGACACTGAAAAGGGGAATGAGGGGGACTGGAACTGCTGGAACTTGATGTAGAGCTGGATACGAATCGAAATATTTCTTCCACTTTACGCTTTTCAGCTTGATAGCCCTTCATTCGCTGTTTTTTTATCTTCATCCCTCTGCTGTTGTTCTTCTCGACGTACAAGAGACATGTCCCGTTTTGCAATCATTGACATCGCGTCTTCATGTGTAATGTCATAGAGGCGATCAAGGGACAAAAGGAAATCATTTTCGTTCACCTGTTGTTTTCTGTTTGCCTGTTTTTGTTCTTCTTTAGACATTTCCAGTTTATATGTAGTCCTATAACTTTCTCTCTTGCTCGCTTCATCTTATCCATTGGAATACGTGCGCGATCTCAGAAGGTGCTCACTAGTTAGACTATTTTCGCCGCTGCTTCCTTTGTCGTCATCTTCGTGTTAAAATGGTGGTAGATATATTATTGAAGCACCTGTATGCTTGATGGTAGCATTTTCCCAATGATGGTAGGCTCGACTGAATCAAGTAGGTAGACACTTGTCATAGCTCTGGTTACAGACGCCATGGTACCTGTAACAAATAAAAAAAGAAAGAAAATGACCCTTATTGTCTAGGCACTGTAAACTGTACAACTGCGTATAGTAGAGAGGGAAACAACTCAATGCTTCCGTCTCTCACGGCACCACCCAAGCATCTAGACACCACGGCATAGTGGAAGAGGTAGAGGTTCAGTGTTGGGCATTTGTCATATTCTCCCAGATGTTTATGACACTAATGAAACATTGTTAAACTTCCGCCTTATTATAATTTTATATATTTATTTTTTATGAATAAATTTGTATTTATATTGTGTTGAGTAGTCTTCTACTTAAGATACCAGCCAAAATTTAATGTATGAACTATAATTATAAACCGAGAACCATAGTAACATAATTGTGGAAAATGTCAAACTTTAAGCTCATTGAGCGACCTCTAAATATAAATATTTTTCAAAAATATTTTACACTGTTTTTTTTAGCAAATGGAACATTCTGATTGCCCGTCCCATTTGAAATTTAAAAGTCGCCAAATAAAGGTCACCCTAATATATATATATATATATATATATATATATATATATATATATATATATATATATATATATATATATATATATATATATATATATATATATATATATTTGTGCAAAGAGAAACAGGGCGGACTTTTCGGGTTAACTTTCTCTTTTCGCCACGAGACAAACTAAAGTGGAAATTTCCGAGCTTGTTGCTGCTTCGACATGATGATACAATTTTAGCCGAAACTCGAAGATAAAAGACTGAGCCTAATCTACTTTTCTTTCTTTCACTCTGAAATATTTAATAGAATAATTCCCTTAGACAGAAGAAACGCACCGCGAAGACTACCTCCAATGTTTGCCTTTTTATTTAAAGAGTCCCTCTTTCAACAAAAATTGTGAAGAATAATTTTCCGCTTTGGCTCACAATCTTGTGAAACTTAATTTCATGGCTAAAACCCTCGTCCTAATCTCATAGGCACTAGAGCTGAAAGATTTTCTGGTTCGGGAATAACCTCCTTTAAATCTTTTTGAAATCTAAGTGGTATTTTTGAAAAGTTATATATTTCCACTCTAGAATTTCGAATAACTGGTAACTTATTAAAATTCAAGGTATACCGTTCGATATGAAAGGCTTTTATTCTGCATTCCAATCACACTCTCTCTAATATAAATTATGACTGCACTTCTTTATTTTCAATCATACTGGTTTGTTACTTAAATTTTGACATATTTAACTTATCTATAGTTGAACATTTTTCTCCTTCTCTGGAATAGTTAATTATATGCTCAATTTCGCCAGCTTTATTCTACAAATGAGAGCAAAGAATTTCTTCAATAAATCCTTTTAGGACTTGGAACAAACAAACATTCATAACACTGGTCAAAATTAATTTTGGTTCTGAAATGATTCGGCATTTGAATGACTAATTCAATAGCACTGATTTTGAATCTGAAATCAGTTACTGTCCCTCACTTACAATTTTCTAGATTTACTTATCATTGTCAATGCTGTGTTTATTATGTAGAGTTAAACTCCGACAAAGTTTGTAATATTAACATTCAAGTCTATTATAAAAACATTTATTTTGAACATGAACATCACAAATAAAGTAATTTATTATATTTGGCATCAATCGAAATCTAATTGGATGATATTTCAACCAAACGTGTTTATGCACTTTGATTCCAGGGTTGTGTATTTCCTCAGTTTCACGCGTCAGCGTTAAGTATCAATCACCCATCATGTGGGTCTAGTAGCCTTGGTAAGGTTACTAGATCTCTCCAATGCCATGCTGGAATCTTTCTCCTTGTTGTCACTCCACCTCTCAAGGTTCATTCATATACTGGTTAACTCTTATTTGTGACTCTTTCCCATTATATGCTAAGCGCGTGAACGAAATGCCATATTTTATCGTCATTTAAAGCAACATCTTTTAATCAATCAAAATTAATAAATAGATAGCTGCTTTTAAAATTACTTCAATTTTCTAATAGTCCTGATTTGTCTATTGCAAACCTCGCTATATTGACATGAGTTAAACTTTTATTCAACCCAATATTTTTATTATCTGCTTCTTTATAAACAATAAAAGCATTAACAGTTGTTAGCATATTTTACCAACATTTTTGTTTCCTCATAGTTATTGTACTATGCTAAAATCCGTCAATTTAGAGTTGTACATATGTACTATAATTCAGGAAATTCAGTGTTCTTGCTACTGATTGCTACTTGTTTTGGGGGGAGATTTCTTAGGTTGTTAATATGTAATAATAGGCCTGCAATTCCTTATTCCTTTCTGATTCTTTTTTTAGATTCTATATATAGCTAAAGCGTTCGATCATGCCATTTGCATTTTTTGTTAAATCATCGATGATTAAAGAAGTGTAATAGAAAAGTTTCAAATAGATAAAGATTAAGCTTGAGGAACATACATTGCAATTTATCTCCCCGCACTTCACATTCTATGTCTTTTCGAAAACTTTTCAAAGATGCTCCGAAGGTGTGGCTTTCATTTTATTTAAAATAAATTTTTTTTATACATGACTAACCGGGTAAAAAATATTTAAAACCATACTCAACATATATTTCAATCATTTAGCTTGGAATACAAGTTTAGCTATAAAATAATGTTGAAAATGTCATGGAGTGTCAATAACGGAATAACTAATCCTTATAAATTTGCATGTGAACAAGTAGATGGAGCCAAGTCACAATAATCTGAAGAAGATTTAAATGATTTCCACAACGACCCTTTCAGTCATAAAACCGTACTTCGCTATCCTCATGCGCGAATTCAATTCAAAATTCTGAAAATGATTTAACAAGTTGGCTATTGAGAAGAAGATTTAGTCACCTCTACAGTCTTAAATGAGTTCATGATTCAAAACACCTGTATTTTGAAGAAAGGCAAGAGAAAATGGTGTTCAAATTGGTCCAATAATGAATTACATAAAGAGATTTATTATATGTTTTGGCTAGCAATCATTATATTTTCAAGAATATTAAAGTTAATGAAGAAATTGTCCTTCCGATAATAGAAAACAACAAGTGAATATCAAAAAGTAAAGGGAACGAACTAAACTATTCCAGTCGAAACAAAAACCAATATGCGTGAAACACGATTTGTTCCTACCTTACAAATTTAATGGAAATATCGATACACCACCTTAAAAACGCTAAAGAACTAACTATTTAATAACAAGCTTGTGATACATCTGATTATAAAAGCGAACAAAGTTAAATGTTAAAACTAGCCACAGAACTAGCAATTTGTCAGACGAATCAGATAATCTCAAGAAAAAGAAACGCAATCTCAAAACGCCAATAACAGCTAAAGATAACTTGCAAGCAAGTGTACTCTAAAAATAAACATATAATAAAGAAGGAGCTAAGAAAGTATCAATACAAGTATCTCTCAGTATCCAATACAAAGATCTGCAGGATTAACAGAGGGGACAATTCAGGCTAGGAATCATATATTTAATACTAGATGTCGCTTGCAATGACTCTTGTTTAATATACATAGCCAGATATACAGAGGGATACTTCAAACCAATATATCACTATGCAAAGTCATTCGGAAAACTACATAAATAAAACTTGTCTGGGTTATTTTCAAGGTCTAACACATAATATTCGATTTTAGGCACGTTTTGTGCCGAATCAGAAAATCATGCTCATTTTATCTAATCCTATCAAGTTTTGGAGATATAAGCACATGCCACAAATTCCTATATTCCGATCTATCTATAGGCGAATATAACGAAAATAGAAAAGTTTGCACTGATTTATACACAGAAGGCTTACAGAATGGTTTTGTCAGGGACTTTCGATTGTACCTAGCAGACCCCAAATCCCTTTTCAGCACCAGCAGTAGTCAGCAAAAAAAGTTGACATCTCAACGCCTTTGGTAGCGTTCTTCCATTACACGGATATCTCAGCGAAAGCGCTCACCCTGTTCTTCACAGAAGTTTCCACAATTCTAGGGAAAATAGTCCAGGTTGGACAAAATGAAATATATTTTCACTAACATGTCTGCACCAAGTTTGCAGAAATTCTGAATTAAATCATCAAGCACCTTCTCATACTGATGACTTCTGTGGTCGCCAAGGAAGTTAGCAATGAATGACTGAAAAAAAAACCAGGCAAAGAGTCCAGCATGATTCAGTCCTTCATCAAAACTGTCCTTGCTGAGTTCCTTTATTTGAAGGCCATCAAATACATCTGGCTTCAGTTTTTCTATGCGAACTCGTGGAAACTTCTAACGAGGAGATCAATTTCTCTGCCTTTCATGTCCATTTCCTATAGAGAGTTCTTCATCCAACTGAGTTTGGTGTGTAGGGGTGGAAGCAATCTTTTGCTCGCTTCAACCAAGGGTGGGAGAGAACTTTGTGTGAAAGGGATTTTAATCCTTGTCTGTATGGCCATTTTTTGTGATATAAAGCTGATCTTCAGCCGACTGTCTCACAAGCACATAAAGCATAGATAATTTTTATACCAACTTTAAATGGATCGGGTGAGTCCAACATCTGTATGATCTCCAGTTATCAGCCATTGGTGTTCTTGGTATTTTAGAGCAGAAAACAGATGGTTCAAGCTGTTGAAGAATTCTTTCATTGCAGCTGAGTGCCCAACAGGGATTTATAAAAGCTAATTGCCGTTATTAAGGAATAACTGCCTTGAAACTTTTGTTTGATGAGTCAATGAAAAGTCTCCATTCCATAGAATTATACTTCAGGACCATTAAGTTGAGCAGGTTATCAATGTTATTATGATAGACCAGGAAAGATTCTTCATCAAACGGGAAAGATTTCCTAAATTCTCTTTCAATGTCCGACACAATAGACTGTTGTCCCTGGTTCTAGAATACATTTCTTTTGAAAAAGTGAATCTAATAACCCAATAGCTGAACAGATTCTTTTGAAATGCTTAGGTCTCGTGTCAAGTTGTTGAGTTCGGCTTACGTAAATGGCACCAGTCGGAGGCCTTCTTCTTGTTGTATGCATAAAACTATGCCTACAAGCCAGAAGTATATTTCTGGCTTGTATGCACTAGTATGTATGTTCCTGGTATTTGAGAGCAGAAAACAGACTATGCTTTTATGCAATCGTACCACTATACTAGCCTCCTGGCTAGTATATAGTTAGCGTGCTTTCCAGGGCAATCTTCAGGTCGGCAGTTCGAATCTCTGTCCGGATTCTTTTTAGGCTGACACTATTTACTAAGGAGGTTACCACCGTGACTGGGCATCACGGTGGGGAGTTGTGGCTTGCCCTGGCTGATGTTTGCTTGAGAATCTACATAGCTTGATATGAGGCCTAAAGTAGCACACTCTTAACTTTTGACTGTATTGTAGTGACACTAGCCTCAAAATGAGAGTTAGAACCCATGGTAAAATCAGGCTCAGCAACAGGAAGATTGGTGCAATGTGGGACTGGTTTTATAGCAGAAGGAACATTGTGGTATTGAACATGGTGCTTGTTCTTGCCATTGATGCCTTTCACATTTGTCATGCAAAAGTAGCAGTTGGTGGCGTGAAAAAGGCATAACATGCCTTTTTCACAGATGTAACCAAACCTATTCGGACGATTCTTACACGCACAATCTATTGTAATGTAAATTTGGGCCTCAATAAAATAGGTTATGTGTAGTTACTCATCACTAGATATGACAAAACAGAGGTAATAGACGGTTGGATGATAGCGCTATTTTAGAATATACGTTCTAATATAAATTAAGCATATCATAGGTACCAGAGCTGACCCAAGACAACTAATTATATTCTTAAATTCAGCCTGCAAAATTTAGTCTAAATTAGTTGGAAAACATCTGACTTTTGAAAAAATGTTTGGAAACGCAGGCCAGGGCAATCAGAACACTTATAACTCAAAAAATGACTGAAATGATTAGTTCTCTGAAATTGTTCAGATTTGGCTATGAAATTGTCGTTTGACAGGCTGGTGAGAAAAACGCATCCTAATTAATAAATATTACCAAACCCAAAGTTGAAGATAACAACACTTTTAATTGAAAAATTTGAAAAAAACTGCAAACAAGCTTGAACCAGCTAAATTAAGAACGCTAAAAGTTTTTTCAACACGAGTAAAAAAAGTTCAATAACAGATAATCTAAAAACGAGGATATTCATCAAATTCGAAGAAAAACAAATTGAAATACTCGATCGCAACATAGATCTATCACAACCAAAGGGCAGGTGCTAAAAAATAACATTAGGTTGGAAAGCATTCAAAAGAGCATCACTCATTTTTTATAAATAATATTATCATGAAAAGGAACTTATACGACCAATGCTTCCTTTTTATTATGATCTAGGTATGGACTATAAACGTGGAAATTGACAAAAAACTTTCACTCGATATGAAAACCAAATGAGCGAATTACAGGGAAGGACTATAAATATATAAATTGGATTATAAAAAAAATGTGTGTTAGTGAAAGTATTAAAACGCTAAAAAACACTGGTATGAAATTGGGCTTGTATGTGGTAAAAAAAAACAATCGTAGGATAATCCAAGTCAAGACCTGGACCCCTTGTGTCTAGTAAATATCACAGGTTTTCAGAAAACAAGTTTATGGCACGACCTCAACCAATGTCCAAAAGATCGTCATCGTCAAGCTGCAGATGAATTATTTTTTTATTTTGCTAAGGAACGTTAATAATAAAGGATGTTTGAGGGACGAAAATGATAATTGTGATTTAGTACAGAGATATGGATGGTGAAATTATTAGAATGTTCGTTATTTAATGAAAATTATTTGAAACATTTAAAGCAAGCAGCAAAACATCGCGAGGAAAATTTTATTAATTTGAAACTAAATTATAAATGGCAGTTTTTTGCACAAGGCTGAATACATTTTAGAAATTACATCGAA
Source organism: Ceratothoa steindachneri (assembly GCA_963969495.1). Lineage (NCBI taxonomy): Eukaryota > Metazoa > Arthropoda > Malacostraca > Isopoda > Cymothoidae > Ceratothoa > Ceratothoa steindachneri. The sequence goes on along the minus strand of OZ018322.1, from coordinate 65,656,521 downwards.
ATAGTAATTTTACTCAATGGATTCACGTAATGGGAGTTTCTATTACTTTAACTCGAAATAATTCTAATCATTCTTTTTGAAATTATAAAATAACGCTTAAATAATAAGAAATATTAAAGTCTATAGATTAAGATATCGCACCCCCAAAAAATAATTTATCGCAATATTAAAAGTAAATTTATAAGTATTATAAAAGCAAAACCTTTACGTAGGTGTCGAAAAAAGATTTCTAAAATTGTTATGTAAATAGACTACAATCAAAGAGATATTAAGGCAACCATGTTTTAATTAAAAAAGATATGAACTTGATTAACATATGTTAATTGAATTTTTGAATAAAAGTCCTATTTAACATGATAACCGAAAATGCAAATCAGCTGGAAAAGTTTCACAATTTAGATTTTTTAGAAATGATTTCTTAAAATTATAGGCCAGATTTTCCTATAGAATTTAGTTCACTAGTCGAATCTTCTAACACCACTTTTCTATGGAGATACTAAAAGGATATCCGCGTTATAGGACATAAAAGAAAGAAAAAATCTAAAAAAACTTTAAATAATGGCATATTAAATAGGTACACTTGAATTACCTTTGCTTCTGGAGAGATAGAAAAGAAAATCAAAGGCCCTCAGCACAAATTCTAAATAAATATTTTACATAAAGAGAAGTTTCATACGGAAAACAATAGTAGGGAAAAGTTATACATACCCTATAGATCTAAGATACAAAAGCGTGCAAGTCAAAGCAAAGTGTCATCATGAATTATAAAAGCCGGATTTAAGACGTCTTCGATCACTAATTTAGAATGGCATAAATGTCGTCGAAACATATAACTAGGTATACTTAATTTTCCAAAGCCATGAACAGTCATGCACAAACCTTTGAGAATGACATATATTTTTATTCTTTTTTACTGCTTCTTGATACTGCCCTAGGTCAAGGATTGGGTTGCCTCTAGTGCTAAGCTTGTTCATGGTTTTAGAGAAACAGATGTGAATGCTTTAGCCCGCACAGTGAGGTGAAGACTTGTCGAAAGTCAAAAATATGTCAAATTGAGAATTGCTGTGAATAATCCTCATTTCATTAAGAAAAATCTATCGGATAAGCTCTAAATTTGGAGGATAAATAAATATCAAACTGTTCAGAACTAGGGTATAGGCTGCTTTAGTGATGAAGACTTAGTAGGTTTTACTTATTTCGCCAATGGGTAAAGTGCCTACATCGAATGAGATTATTTTGTCCACATTTTTCAAGTGAGTATAAATGTTTACGCCGCAGTAGATGATCACTCCAGGACCGAGCTTAGGTTTCGGCTAGTTTGATCAGAGCTATCCATTTCTCCTCTCGTGGTCTCGACAAAATCTGGAGAAGGGATAAAAGAGCGAATATGTAGAAAATGATAAATACGATCAACCTTCTGCATGAGGCTATACGAAAGGTAACGTGCCTTGAAAAATGTTTGTGGGGGGACACTTGTCTCCCCACTTTCATCCCATTTTTCTACCAATAGAGGGACGGCTACCAACTACACACATTTCCACCTATTAACACACATGCCCGCCATGAGGTTTCAATGCTCTAACCCCAATTCTAGCCTCTGGTGAAATGAAAGAGAGATGGGGCATACCCAGCGTATTTCCTTGAAGACTATTCCCGACAGACACAAACTGGATAAAGGTAAAATCTTTGCGAAAATTTACGGTGACCTAAACATTTCGTTCGAGAGGCTCATGGACATTTCTTAACGGATACGCAACCATCTGTGCGTGGGAAGTGGACAACGTGGCTCTTATATTTCCGCACGTCACAGAAATATTGCAACTTATAAATTAGCTATCACAAATGTCGCATCCAATTCGCTCACACAGGTGCGTGATTTACTGATTCTTTGACACCTGATCCATAATTGTCCTTCTCATTATGATGGTGCCCTTTCTCACGAGGCAAAAGCCTCCAATTGTGGGAGCTAGGCTCAGAATTCACCAGTTTTGTACCCAATTTAGAAATCTGGGGTGATTTAAAGACATAAGCCATCCAATTGTGAGAAGTTGCGCTGCTCTTTAAGAAAAATAGAGCATTATGAGTCAAGCCATCAACACAAATTTTTTTTCGGCATGGCAAAACCAATTGAAGCACTCCTAAAAAACAAAAACATCATTGTAAATATCGACATAGCGCATCAATTGTCTATATTTAATAATAAAATGGGTTTGGTCTCTCAATTCTGTATATTTCGCCTTCAAATTATCATAAAACCTTTTTAAAACAAAGGGCAACTTTTGATTAGTTATATTAATTTTCGTATAAGAAAACATATACGGGTCTCAAACCTTCTACCCATGGCTGTATATTAAATAAAATCTATTGTAATCTAACCAGCACTACAGAGAGGAAAATAAAGAACACAAGCGTACATAATGGATGAATATTTCTTTTACCATACATGTATATATCAGTGGTGATGACTATTTATCGCTCGCCTGGTCGTCGCTGAAAAGATGAAAAAAAATAAAATAGAGACCATTATTTTATAACAATATATGTAACAATCCATTTTTTGTCTAATATTATTCAAACTAATTCACGTTTTCTTTAGTTTACACTGTAAATTGTGTTCAGAAGTTACCTAAAGCAAAATATTTAAGGGAATTCTAGAAAGTAATGAGATACTAGACGTAGAGCTTTTTGAATTGAAAAGGGAGAACAGAACACTTATTATTGAAATAGCAATATTAAATGTTCGTTTGTTATCAAAAAGGGAGATGTAACTTTAAATGCCTAACAACGGAGAAAAAATATCAGGAAGATGAATTTGAATAATATAAAGAGACAAGATAAAGTGAAACGTTTGACTAACTAGAGTAAGTAAGCTGCAACTGAAGCATTTTAGTAGAATATGAATGAGTATTCACAAGTGATGAGTGCATGAGAGCTAGAAAATACTTTGAAAATACCTAAGTCTAGGTTAATGGGAGAAGATTTAATGCACAAACCATAGGGCTTGTGTTGGTTTTCTTTGTAAACAAAGTGTATCAATAAATTATAATTGGGTGCATGAATGATAACTACGGATGGATAGATGATAAGAAAAATGTTATTGGAGCTTGAAAGGTGTAAAGGATCACTTATTAAAAATGAAATAGCTAAATGAAAAAAAGGCTAAGAGATGTAAAGTTTGGGCTGGGTACATTGATTTTAGGTTGAAGGGACGGGAGGAGTATTAATGAAAAAACTAAGATTATTTGAAGTAAGTGGTCATATGCGTATATTGTTAAAGCAATTTCTCTGAGACGTAAGGCATATGCTTAGGTGAAATGTGAAATGTAATGGTGAATATAAGGAGATTGATATAGATTGGTCAGAGATGGGTAATACAGATGTGGATATAAGCTAATAAGCTTGTGTTATTGGCTGAGATTGAGAGATATATAGAATGCTGAACGAGCGTTTAACAGGATATGTGTGAAGAAGGGGCTAAAAGTAAATGCCATAATGTGATTGTGTTTGCTGTTACGTAAATGGTTGGTTTTGAATTTTATTTCCTTCTTCTTACTAGTCAAAAGGTGCTGTGTGTAATATTTGTGATAGATCTTAAATGATAGTGGTATATATAAAAAAGATTGAGCGTCGCAAGTTTTAAAAAGGGAAGTGGTCTGAAGGAAAATTGATCACCTAGTCAATGCTAAACGTTTGAGTGTAAAACGTGGCATTAATTGCAAGAGAATATGTGGGTGCAAGATTTGCTATATGTGACTCAGATGAGTTTATGGTAGGAGATTGAAGGATCACAAGAGAATCTAGTGCAAATGGAGATATTGTGACTGATGGTTTGTATGCCAATGGTAGACCGAGTGAAGGATGAATGAAGCTGAGGTTTTTATGGTAAGAAAAAGTTGTAAGTGCCTTCTTAAATAAATTTTCCAGAGATGAAATATAAAAAGAATGGAAGGAAAAAGAATTGTGAACAGAATAGACGAGAGTGTGTGTAATAGAGTAACAAGCGAGGAAGACCGTGTAAAATGTAGGTTTATTATGTTACAGGTTGTTTAAGATAAAGATATGTTGGGTGATATTGTATATGATAGTTATTCGTGGATGGTTGGTGTGTATTTGACCGAGAGTTGAATCATGACCAGAGTAATCCCACATCACCAAACACTACACTCTACCTTTGTAACAACGGTTGAGTATAATGACAGGATGATAAATCCTTTTTTGACTTTTACCACCCTAATTAAGTTAGAAATTTCCGATTACTCGTTTCCAATCGTAGCCAAATAGAAAGCAATTTAACAGCTAATGAGAACATTGCTTGCTTATTCATAAAATTGATATAGCTGCAAAAGCAATCATACTTTCAAATGATTAGAACAGACAAAGAGAAACATAATCCATACAAAAAGCAGAACTACTCGGTCATTAGAGAAATGGGGACAGGATGAAGCACCTCATAGTTACAATGCATATCATATTAGGACACATTTTGTACAGAACCAATTTTCATCGGGAGTTGAGATTTACATAAGATTTCTGCCAGCATATGAATATTGGTTTTACATTAGCTAAATGGTTAACATAAACTGTTTGCAATATACAATAGAATATAATAACCTCTCTAATATCAGTATGTATTTGGTCCTCTGATATGGTCGTCTGCGAGCATCCTTCTGGATCTTGTTTCAAGCCAGTGCGGGCAAAGTTCTAAATGTTAGATCAATCGAAAATCTTATATACCAGATATCGCAATGAAATCTTATCGTAATATTTCTGTTATTATAGAATTAATAACATAAAAATTATGCCCTTATAAAAATTCGCGAAAGAAAACAAAAACTACTGATTAATTGGTGCACGTTTCGTTTTGTTTGTATTTTTTTAAATAAAGTTATAAGATAGCAGGAAATTACTATTATCTTGTTAATAAATCTAGATACTTATAGAAGATTGAAAAAGAGGTTTTAAATTTTTTTAAATTGTTACAAATTTATTTGAAGCCGATAAAAGCTATTTGTAGTAATGTCTAGAAGCTTTTATAAGTATAGTCTTCCCAATTCATTTTTTATTCAATATATCAATGACTAGTCCTTTTATCAGCTGGTAAAGGCTCGAAAAAATCAACAAATTTGCTTTATCTTATGGCTCTAAATTCTTATATGTTACCTCTCAACCGAAATGCTAAAGGTTGCGAAAATTGACCTTACTGCAATATTAAGGAAATAACACAATTGTTTGCTCACAAAAACATAATCCACCTCCTAAACGTGATATCTAACAACAGAAAGCTATAATTCGCATTTAGTAGGATGTGAAACTAATTACTCATTCGGACATCAATAAAAATAGACCATACTGCTCGCCTAGATGTTCAATAATTACAATGTTTATATAAAGCTCTTGAACAATACTTCATTTCCTGGTTAACCAAATGTACGTCTTTATCCTTTATGATAATAGAAACTTCAGACGTGGCAATTTCGAACCAATAATAAATTATTGCTCTATAGAGGGAAGTTTACTTGACGCGCTATTTTCACTGGACCATTTACCTAATTATTGAAACTTCGACTACTCTCCAAAGTTAAAGGAGAACATATCCTATATTTCATCAAAACTAAATCAACTTCTTCAAGAATAGTATCCACTACTTTGATAAACGGTGGTAAACAGCATTGCCAATAATCATGAAAATTACTTGGTGAAAAAATATATTTTGTGATAAATTGAAACTGAATTTCATTTAAAAAACTACCATAATTCAATACCAACCTTAAATCTAATTACATAAAAAATGTAAAAAAAACCCCTTATCCAAAGAACACTCCTAAAGTAAAACAAAAGCTCTAGTGCAGTTTAAAATACTCCCACAAAAATAAATAATACAAATAATACAGCAGTTTTTAATATTCCTGCACATAGCCAACTTTTCTTTAATTTTTTGAACACTTTACACCCTAACATCAAATTCACCATGGAAGTCGAGTCAAATGATAAGATGCCCTTTCTTGACCTTTTAATCAACCGAGATAATGACCAACGAAAGATTTAAACAACCATTTACAGAAAAATAACATTCACAGGACTAGGTTTGAACTACTTTAGTTTTTGTGATTTCAGTTATAAAATATCCACAGTAAAAACTTTAATACATAGAAGTTTCTCGCTATCATCCACTTACCAATCAATCCATAATGAATTTATTTTTCTTAGGAAGTATTTTATAAATAATTTATTTCCTTCTGACCTATATGATAGAGTTTTAAAAAAGCTATTTGATAATCTCATTGACCCCCCTCAACCCTGCATAAAAGTTCCTAAAATGCCCATATATTTACTAATTTCAGAGATGGGTTTTTTGAACGATACTTTTAAAAGAAAAATCTTATTTATTTATAAAAGATATTTTCCCCAAATCAACCCCAAAATAGTTTTTAGAAACAAACTATCGATAGGAAGTTTCTTTAACAGTAAAGATCCTATCTCTTTGGAGTTCCGCAGTGATAATGTCTATTTATTTAAATGTCCCAGTTGTACTGGAGCCTCTTACATTGGTAGCACTGTTAGGTCTCTTGGAGCTAGGTTCTCTGCTCATATGGGGATTAGTTGGCGTACAAGCAAAATATTAAATAGAAAGGAAAAGTCATCTATTAGGGAACACACCATAAGCTGTAAAACTAACATTTCTATTGAGAATTTTAAAGTATTAGCCTTTAACAACAACAAACATTGCCTAAGAACCCTCGAATCTCTATATATAAAACACTACAAACCTACACTCAATGAAGATTTAAGTGCAATATCATTATTAATTAACTAATTTTAACTACAGTTTGTTAGTTGGTTTGCCTTTTAATAAACCAACCGTCAATGTAACCTATATATATACTAGCCCCTTTGTTAAACCTACCATTCACTCTCTAGGATGGATCCGCTTTAGTAAGTACCCAAATTTTCCGTTTTTATATTAAATGTTTTTAACTGTTAGTCTTTACAAAATTTAATAATAATAAAAAAAAAAGTTTAAATTTATCATCTTTAAATAATGCCAAGTCAATTTCTCTTAGTTTGTAATTAATTTCTGCAATAATCTTTAAATTTATGAACTAATTTTTGAGTCGGTCTTAAAGTAAATTTAACTGTTGCCAAGTCATATTTAATTTAACTTGTAGTACTTTCTACTGATATTCTGTAATTGGTCACCTGTAAAATAATGTCTTGTTGGCCTTTTCAAGTTTTCTTTATGCATATTAACTTTGTAAACTTATTCTAGCCTGAAGATGAAAACTTGTAGTTTTCGAAACGTAGTGAAAAATTAAAAGATGCTACATCCGTTTCTCGTGGCTCTGGGATTTATCCTCAATATTAAATGCAGGCTTCACGGCCGAGCTCCATATGGATATATATATATATATATATATATATATATATATATATATATATATATGTAGACTCTTTAGTTAGACAAAACACCGATATAAATGTATTTTTACTGTATTGGTTATCCTGGAATAAACATAGGGAATTAATATGGTCCACCGGGTGAAATTACTTATATACAACTAGAACTAACGAGTCATATTCCCCTTTAATATTTTTCAACTTATTTACTTTAATCGTTTTGCCCCTTTGACTTTATTAATGTTTACTTCATTATACTGGTAAATTTTAAAAGTCATCTTTATAAGAACTGTGTAAAGAGTACAGGTTTAATGGACATTCTTTCTCTTTTCATTAGAATTGCCTCAAGTTCGAGTTCATATTCACCATTTTATAATCACCGATTATTGTAGGAATTTCGGCTCGGGGATTTGAATGGCCCTCAAACCTGTTGTTTAAAAAAAAAGAGGCTTATAAGACGTTTTCTAACATGACTTAATTTATTATTGCTTTTCTCTTTGTTCATCGCAAATTTCTATTCAGATTATATATGAAAAATTGCCGATAGGAAGAAAAAAACAGGATTCAAAGAAATTTGGATTATATTTAAAAACCCACTATACATTGAAGACTCAACATTTTAATGAAAATATATTTACATATAGTGATCATTATAGTAATAAGGACTTATTAACCCTTTTTAGCAAAATTTTATTAATTGGCACACATTCAACCCTATTTTATAACGTTTCAATTTATGTATAATTCTTTACTATAATCTTTCGCTGAAGTACACACTTAGTATTAGGGATATTACTAGATGCAACAGAAATCAATAAAACATACCATTTTTCAAACAAATGTGTTCAAAGAGACATTTATTAAAAATAACTGAGAAACAGATATATTTTTCAGGAGAATAAAATTAAAATTTTATTTTATTATAAAAGAGTTAGGAACATAGAATATCATTTTGAAGACATTTAGCTCTTGATGTGAAAATGTTTTTAACAAGTTCGTTCCTTTAGAAGGCCTAGCTAAACCTTATATTTATTACTTACGATTCGAGTTCGCCCATTACAACTTCCCATCTTGAATTTAGTAACTGTGGTTAGTTCGACGGCCTCTGGCCAGAGCGCAAAGCCATCATCTTATTTCAGCTTCAGGCCAAATAACAGTAGTTGAGCGCTTATGTGTTGGCATTTCTTCAGTATGACCTTTCTTCGACCGACCTGGGGTGCGTTTTTCTGCCGGATCTTGGCCAGCCGATGTATCTGCGAAGTAAGTTCTAAAATTTAGCAGGCCTATTTGATTTTCTGGTTGAATATGAGTTTGTATTTTATACTGTGGCCAAGGATTGCAAATCACTAATGCCACAAAGTGAAATGCAAATCGTCTATTTCTTTGAACGTATTTGATAGAGGACAATGAAAAAATTATTATTATTAACAACACTCACGTGAGAATTGTATTGTTTTAAAACTTGGGAACATTGAACTTGAATATATTTCTTGACAGAATTGTCAAACCTTTTTGCCTCGGTTAATGGTGACTTTCCATCATAGGATGATGTAAGCTGCACTTTCCTGTTGTCCAACCATTTCACCATAAAGATGTCACCAGATTTATCTTTTACTTCGTCAGTTGAGCCTCGTCCTCACCTTTTAGCTCGTTTTCTGACTCTAGTAATGCTTTACCATACATATTTTTTCGAAGAGTACCAGAAGAATGTATTACTCGTGCTCGTAGTTTCTGAAGGAGAAGTAGAGTAGTGAATTAATTAGCAAAATAAATATTGAAGTTATTTTCCTTAGGAACTAACATTGTTATTTGAAGAACCACGACAGCTGCAAGTCCTAAATTTTCTTTTGTGTCACTTGGTATAGGAGTAGATTTTCCCTTACATACAGGGTCTTTTTTTTTACATGTCCTACACATGAAGTTTAATAAAATCAAGAACAATTTTGTATTCATAATGAACTTTTAGGCTTTCTTGGTAATAGTTGTAAGTATTTGGTCCTAAAATGGCTAATTGGTTGATTTATTTTATAAAGGTTATGGCAGTTTTAGTGAAGCTTGGATTTTTAATAAATTTTCGCTGAACTTTCAGATATTTACCGATTATTTAGACCAATTTTATTTTAACTAATTTTATTTGCTTAAAATTAACCCAAAACTAGGACTTATAGTCAGTTTGCATAATTAACATAATAACTTAATCTATTTGAAGAATTTTATTTTCAAATGCTGACCACTCTTCTCATAACATTTATTTACTCGTGACGAAGTTGCTTTTATCACGTTTTTCAAAAGTTCTTCATCGATGTCATTAATTTCTTCAGCGATATTATTTTTAGTTTTGGATACCTATAGGATTTTTACGGTAAACACGACCTTTTAAATATTCTTTATAAAATTCCAAAGGTGTTAGATCGGGGGATCTCGGAGGCCACTTAAATTCACTGTTTTGATAAATAATTTTTTTTCTCAAGTTTCGTCTTAACAACTGCATTGTTTCATTCGATGTAGGTGATGTTGCACCATCTTTCTGTAAAAGACAGTTGTCCTCTATTACGAATCCATCGGAATTTCGGTAAAAATACTCTTCAAGCATGTCTCGGTATCTTTCGCCATTTCCAGTGACTGAATTACCATTTTCATTCTCATAAAATACGGCCCAATAATCTTCTGAAGTCTTATTGCAAACCATACAGTGGTTTTTGCAGGATGCAAATCTTACTGGTTTAGAGCTTCTGGGCTGTGATCTGACCATATTCTGTTGATTTGCTTATTATTGTATCTGCTCAAATAAAAGAGCATTTCGTCTGACATTATCACGGGTGGTACACTAGCTTCCTCAAATTTTCGTCTAAATCCTTCTTCATACGATTTTCTTTTCGTGAAATCGTTCTCCTCTATTTTTCACATAACCTGAATCTTGTATGGCTTAAGTTTCAGTTTATTCTTCATTACATTGTATTTTTTACTTTTTCACAATCCCGCTTGTTCTGATCTTCTCTTCAATGATTTCTACGGCGACTATTCGACGTTTTGATGCAACTCTTCAATTTTATGTTGTTCTTTGCTTTTTCTGCAAGCACGCCATTTTCATCCATCTTGTGTACTACCAATGTCTCGAATTTTTTAATTAGTCTGCATAGCGTTCGTCGTGATGATACGTCTTGAGTTCCTTCACGTCTTATCCTTCATTGTGCTGAAACCACTGAACAGTTGCATGTGAAGAATATTTAAACTATTTTTTTCGTCCAATCATTTCCAGGAGCTTCCATGTTTTGAGTTTGAAAAATTTCTTAATAATGATTTTTGCTAGAAAAAGATTCTCTTTTTATAGTCTGCGAATAGCTATGATGCTGGTAAATTTGTTACTTCATAATTTTTGCGAAAACCTTACTAGAAATCGAGCATTCCAAAAATTACTTTATTTACTAAGACTTTTCTAGAAAAAAATGACCGATTTACTAAAACTAGCATAACATCTAAAATTAAAGATGAATAAATTAGCCATTTTCGGACAAAGAATTTACAACTATTACCAACTTCTGTACAATGAATTTTAATCAAACCTGACCTCCCGAGTAATATAAAACTTCAATACTAAATCGTTTAAATTTGCTTTGTTTATATTGTTTTTATAGATACTTGTCCTTTGAAAGGCATCATCATTTCATTCTCGCCACAATTCAATTCTTTGACCTTTACTACTTTCTTTGGAAACTCTTAGGGTTTGTTCCTTTTCCAGAAAAAGTGTATGAAATATTATATTTAGCACGTTTATGAATTTCATCTCTTTTATGACATACACTATTTTATATTCCTACTTTTTAAGTTTATATAAAAGACAGTGTAAACATGGTTTGATAGAAGATATTTTTCCTAGATTGACAGGAAAAGGAACAATCCCAAGAAGAGGAGAATTTGACCGAAATGTAATTCGGCAAAAGAAACTTATCTCCGCAAATTTCAAAGGATTCTATGCGTGATCATCGCACTGTTAAAATAATTGGAGAGAATAGCATTTAGGCAAGATATAGGAAGAATTCTACAAACATTTTTAGTACTAAAACTGTTTAATCTTTCTAAAATTAAAAGAGAACTGACCAAAGCTGCTTACGTTAACAGAGAAGCTATTTTTAAGCTACTTGGTTTCCTAGCTCTCAAAGGAACAATGGCTAAGGCTCTCATAAAACTTTATGTAATGTAAATAAGATTAACCTATCATTTATAAAAAAATCAAGAGTATTCGAAATATCATGACAGCAGGAGAAATTCATGACGTACCGGATGCGTGCAAACGTCTCAGATTTCATGCAAGCTCATCCAGCACAGATGAAGGCGCCGCCTGTTCCTGGCGGCGTTGAAATCTCAGCTTGCACCATGCTTGTACCCACCATCTTCCTCACAGTCAGTCGCACAGCGTCTTCAGTGCGTCTATCTCGATCTTGCACCCACCGACCATCACTACCATCTTATCTTCACCATAATTATCTGGTCACTTCCATTGAATCTGCTTTGGAAAGGTAAACAGTGGCTGTTCCAATGTGACGACTGGTGTCTGGCCAGGATTCACATATTCTACAGCTTTCTCTACCACCTCCATGCAGTGCCAGATCATGGCCACTGTGTGGGCACTCTCAAGGAACAGTGGAATCAGGGTGGTGGGGCAGATGGTTTGAGCTAACAGCGGCTTGCGACTGGCATGAAACGCTGACTACGATATGTTCTCATCTGTCACAGTAATGTACCCTAGGACCCACATTGAGTGCTTTAGCCACATATCTTCTTCCTCATTCTGCTGCTTGAAGCCGTCTCTGGTCAAGGACTCCATTTCACTAGCAGGAACAGAGAGGTTCTTCATGGTGTTCATCACTGGAGGCACATGAGTATATTAGTGGGGCAAGTCGCTGACCATCTTTGAGCTATCATTTCGTGATCCACCACTGATTACAATGTTTCGGTCTATTCCTTTCGCCAATGAAAGAGTGGTAATGGATGAGGGAGAGGGCATTACCATGAAAGTAATTTTCCTCTGTCACTGAACTGGGATTGTGTTTGATATTTTCTACGGCTAACGCTGTAAAGATATTGCTGCTCATCTTTGAGGGACAGATCACTTGTTTTCTGTGAAAGTGTTGACAGTCACTGTTCCCTATCTGAGCTGAGAGCTCGTGAATCCGGTGATAGGAGATGCTTATGCTCAGGTGTGAAAACCTGTCTATTAATTCCCTTTCGAGTGTGAGCATGCGAGATCATCAGTACGTATGTGGGAACTGGTGTCACCTGTGCAGCACTGTTCCTGGCAGTTACGGTTGATTTGGTGCGATGTGCACGGTTGTGCTTGATGCCGAGAAAATTCAGCATATAAGCACTGGCAAGTGCTTTAGTGGTTGCGTCTGCCATATGATCCCTAATGTTGTGATCTTCTAGGACTATGCTCACCTAAGCAAGCAGCAGTGATGGCACAGATTCTTCTTGATATCCTTCAGGAAATCCGTTGAAGGCTTTCGCTTATTCAAACATGTGGCGGCGCACTAGCAAGATGGACCTGATTATTATCTCTTTCCAGGTCACAAGCTTTCATGAGAGCAGCACCAACGTCTTTGTTCAAATCTCAGCAGGACATATCTCCACCTTGTGTGCGCGCGCATGTCAGTGAACTGTGAAATGAGTCTCTGTTTCAGTCGTGTAGAGTGGACCCTCGTGTCTAGCTCCATTCTGGCCTGATATAGCTGTACTAAATCAGCTTCTTCTTTGTATATGAGCAGTTCGGCAAAGACAATAACAGATAATTCTCGCTCCTCCTATTTGTACTTGGACGCCTCGAACTGGGCCTTTCTAACACAGTTGTGCAGAACTGTGAAGCACTTCTTATGGTACTTGGCATCTTGGGCAACAATCTTTCCTGAACTGGGTCGGCCGAGCAGTTCTGTGTCTGGATCGAACTTTACTGTCCATTTGAAATTTTATAACATGGTGAAGAACATTGATTCCTGCAGATTGTCTACAGAAAAAAACACTGGGCTTCTTCCGCCTTCTCTGTACTGGATGAGCTTGAGTGAAATCTGGGGTGTTTTCACGCATCCGGTACTTCATGGATCTCTTCTGCTGTCATGTCTATTTACTTCTCTGCTCTTTACAGTTTTGTATTATTATATTCGAGTTTGCATGATTGTGGTACAAAGCACTGTTTGCAACCATGGTCGCTTCAATGCCCTAACCCTAATTGAGTCTTTCCTACTGAATGCTTTTGGTATTTGTCCAAGCTCACTGAATCTCATTAAATTAGTTGCAAGTAAAGTGTACCCATTCCTAGATATGTTTCGCTTGGACAGCGATGGACATATCATTGATTCTGCTTTGATCTCTTGGCAAATGCAACACAGGTTCCAGTTAACCTTACTTGGGTGCGTTGGTGCTGATGGGAGAGGCAAGTCAAGGCCAGCGAATTGGAATTTCTTAAATATACTGAAGTTGTTCAATATCTTTTTTTTCACTAGCAACTGTTTGTTCACCAGCAACTATATCTTCCATTTTCCAGAAACCACCATCATTAGCCCTGCCAAAATTGTTCTATAATTAACAAAATATCTATATAAAAAGATGTTATAGTGGGGATAATGGGTATAATGGGTTTAATGATATGTTTTTACAATGTTTTAGAGGGAAACACGCGATAATACAGAGGTTCTGAAAACATTACATATGTCTTAACCCTCGCATAGTGCTTATTTACATGGATTTTCGGTGAACACTCTAAGGGTTTGTAAAATTATAGTGGCCACTAGCGGCGATTTCGAAAAATACATGCCACAATAATCAGGAGCTAAATTTGACATGGCACAATATCCAAATTTTTTGATAATATTATAGTCTACTAATGAGCCATGTTTGGTGCTTTCTTAAAAAAATACACCTTTATCACGATATATGTACCTGACTTGCCCCACTATATGTAGTAATTGCACCACACACTAAAGTTTGAATGTTAAGTTCGAATCTTTCAAAAAGGAGATTTTTTCCTTTAAGGATTTTCAGTCTCCCCCCAAAAAACCCTCCTATCCCTTGCCCTTAAAAATTCTTATTATGCCCGTACACTTCAATTCACTATGTGATTCTGTCTCACTGCTTCATTTTCAATCAAATTGATTATCTTCAATTAATATATAGTATTTTAATTTAAAACTTTCTTGGATTTTATAGCCCGCAAGAGAGGAGTGGGAGCAGGGTAAATTTTACGACAAAAAGGTCTGGAGAGTTTATTCTAAATTCGTTGTTTTCTCTTCTGAAAAATGCTGCAAGCAATTTTAGCTCGAATCGTTTCCTCTGTAGAAAAGGTAGTTTGGAACTGAACATGCATTTGAGGTCAAACTTCGTTCGTTTGTTTAGAAGCCGAACATCAAGAAATATGATGCTGTACTTACTAATGCAGAAGTTACTTCCAGGCTCGATTTCTCTTCGCCAGTCAGCGGTGTGTAACGAAAATTCTTTAAGGAAAGGTAAAATGTGAATTAGCTTGAAGGTTGGAATCCAAAGAGTCAATAGCTCTAATTTGCCAGATTAAGAAAATGAAAGACAGAGGAGTTGTTGCTCTTTGAGTCGATCGTTCATCTCGTAGGGTCACCCTAGGAGGGGCCGTAGAATGTCTAAGCACTGAAATTGCCCACCTCTCACCGCAAATAGAGTCATAAACGGACACGTCTGTTTTACAGAAGGACACCTCCCAAATCAAATAACTACAATCCCGCACCACTCCATAAGATAACGGGACAACTTTAATCTTAGGGTTTTCTAAATTCGTAGCTAAAAAGTTGTAAAGAAAGGACAAAAAGCAATTTGAACATTTAACTGATAAATAAGGCATTCAATAATATGTTAAATTATAAAAAGCAAGAAAAGACTAAGAGAGAAGGTACGAGTTTCGAGGTTATATTACATACTTGAAAGAAACAATGACGCAAGAAGAATTTAACTTGATTAAAACTCCGTTAATTTATGTTCAATTTTCTTAACTTCGTAAGCCTTTTCATTAATTGGTGTGATATATAAATCCCGTTGAATTTCAGTTTGATGGGCAAATATTCGCAACTTTTGTATGAGTCATCTCAGTAGACCAATCCTCTAGGTATAAAACAACTTTGTCCAGTGAACTATAAAATTCAACCATAAATAAATCTAAGAGTATTTGTAGATTAACCCAAGGCTTATTATATTAAGATTCTGATTTTTTTATCTTCGTCATAGGATGACCGTGAAGACGGCACATCAGAATATTGGAATACAGATCCCAGTGCGAGGGTCAAATAAACAAAATCAAAGGCAGTTGGCCTAAATAATCAATTCTTAGGGGTTCTTGGATTAGAGAAACTGATGGTAGAATAAATAACTTTATTATATACAATGAAAATATAAATCGCACAAGTAAATAAATGACAATAGATAAAATAAGACCAGTGGTACCAAACGGGGAGGAACGATACAAATGACTCGATGAGTACAAGAGTGAGTCCGAGAGAGGATGTACGCTAAATGCATCCAGGAAAAAGAGGGAGGGAGGGTGCAATTGATGGGGATATTCACGTAAAGCCTACTTGACGTGAGGCTTGGATACGACGAGTATTTGGGATTCTCCCAAGATCCACTTGAAAAATTCCTTCTTCTCTAATCTCTCTGAGAAATGAGCCAGGGGGTACTCCAAACGAGAACAAGGTCGATACCCGAGTGATAGATTCCTGTCCGTGTCTATCGTCTGTCGGGCGAAAATTCTGACCTTAGGTACGAGAAAGGCCGGGTAGAGGTGACGCGTCGCGTTCAAACCTGCAAGACATTGAAAGGCGGGGCAGGGCATACGAGACTGTACGTTGTTGCTAACTAAGACGGACCGGTATGGTACTAATTTCTCAAATCTTTTCTCGAAGCATTTATACTGCCTCGGCGGAAGTAGGTCGCAAGAAGGCCTCAAAATGAGAACGAGAATCTCATTAGACTTGGCGCGCTAGGATTGGGGGTATAGTCTCGGCCTGCCTCAGCGCCTTGCGCAAAGGTGCTTGGCGCGGTAGGTCGGGCGCCAATCAGGTGATTCAGAGAGAGATATATTGAAGTATACTATAAAATTCTTACTACTTTTCACCATACCCCTTCAACAATTTCTCGCATTTACAGAGGATACTAGTTTTCAAACATTTTGTGATAAGAATGAGTAATAACTAGACCAATGATTCGTCCTAGAGAGAAAATTCTTCATATTTTAAATATATAATAACATTACTGTATTTTCAATTAAAAATAACATATTTTTTATGTTGTACAAAATGATTGATTCAAGAATTAGTAGCCCTTTATTCTTTTATGTCTGAAAGCAATTATTATCTCTAATTGACCTAGCTATACTTAATAAATTTGCTATTATCATTATTTAAATGACGTATCCTTTAATCATATAGTTGGAATATATGAAGGGAACATAGATGCTTTGGCAAAGCACTTTAAACTCGAGAGATGGGAATTATTAGATAACCACTGGTTCTTTAATCGTCAAAAACTCAAAGCATTACACAGAATTGTTATCTTGAGTAAATACAATTAACCAGGGTTGATTGATTAGTTGGATTATTCGGTTGTCAAAACTAGTTATAGCGTAAAAACCAGGGTGATTTGACATAATGAAAACGAATCTTAAGCTTCTCTATTATGTTTCTCTCTCTCTCGCTTTCTCATTGTCTCTCTCAGTAAGGTTGAGTCCATCATTATTAAAGATGCTCGCGATTGTTTACCTGACTAGTGGATTCTTCTTTTGAGAATTCATTTCGATTTTAATGAAAGATTTGGTTTTATATCCTTTTCTGCGTTTTTCATATTAGAGTAAACTTTCAGATTTAATGAAGTTGTAATGACTTAAATAAATGGTAATTAACTAGTGCAAGTTTGTGTCAATCGGAATGGAAAGGAAGAACTTTCAAAAGTAACAAAATTATTTTTTATTTAGACAAAGATGGCTCATGTAGACGTGCATTGTCTCGAAAAAAAGAACGACACACTTTCGGTTGAGCAGTGAAGAAATTGAATTTATCTGTTTGGTCAGGTTAGTTGAGAGAAAAACAATAGTCACATTTTGTAAACTTTTTCCTAATTTAGTACCAAGACATTATTTCTTTATTTACAAATCGTCTAGTTATTATTTTTTTTTAAGTTCTAGTCGTTAATTCAGTTTTAATAAAGCTTAGGCAGTACTACCATTATCATTGAGCATCTTGAACAAAATTTGGAATGATTTAAACAACTCTAAGGAGCCTATTCTCTAAATTTCCTAAAAGGACATTAACTCTTTGACTACGAAATATGATGAATAAATGATTACTTTCTATGCTTACCTCCGTAATTTAAAATGGATTCATATACTATGATCATTAAAATACATGGCACGGTACCATAATATAGAAATATTTTTATTTGTGACCAAAGGAGTGCAATTTCTATTATAATGATTCATAAAATTCTTATGTTTGATGTATCGCAAATCGCTCCGACTCAATGTCTTAAAATAGAGAAACGTATTGTCCTTGGTTATATTTGACATCCTGCTTAGAAAAAGATCCAGTAGTTGGAGCATAAAATGGCGAAACGCCAGATACGAAAACCGCTCGGGATTTGACGTTTTCACGAAATATTTAATTTTTAATTTATTCATTCATAAAGAGAGAAAGATATGTTTACATAAGCAAATATTACATTTCGGCCTAACTTAGCCATACTAAGCAAAAACCCAAAACCCATCCAAAACTGGAGCATATCATGGGGATATTCTTATATGTTTGCTAGGATAGACATGGATTATTCCATTTTGATCTTCTTATCCTAAATGGAACTATCACCTTAGAGAGTTACCCTACTTAATTGGACCGTTTAAACGAAGAAATAGAATGAAAATACATCATTAACCCTTTACCTGCCAACGTTCCCATTTTGAGAACATGAATAAAAATTGATATCAAAACCAGTACAACAATTGTCTGAAAAATTTTATCATTTAGATTGGTTTATGAGAGATACAGGAACAATATTCATTTCAATTTCGCAATATTGCCATTTTTAAAAGTTTTCAATATTCTCAGTGTAAATGGACATGAATGATGGATATGGAAGAAATACATATTAAAGTCAAATATTTAAAGATTGATTAAATAAATGATTAATAAATTTTATAAAACTAAGTTTGATAAACACATGAAAAATTAATTTGTATGTAATGTTCCCAAAACGGGAACTTATCCGAATTGATCGTGATGAAATTTATTCTAACCTGTTACATATTATCGTGGTAACATACTAAAATGTATAACGCGATCATTTGCTGTCTGAACTTCCCTGTAAAAGGATCGGTGTGTGTTTCAAGAATGAAGGGTAATTCATTTTACGGGAGTTAGTGAAATTTATGATGTACCCTAATATTTTCAGGTATAGCATCTGTAACACTTATACACAATTACAATTGTTTTTAACTACTTTTATTCAGTGTAAATAATATGTGCTTTTATCAGAATTAATGTGTACAGATTTTGTAATTACGTCAATATAGTTGGGTCTAAAAATTCACAACAGTTAAGCAGTGTCTTTTTATTGGTACTATTATTTATATGATATAATAATTGATTTATTCATTATATATCATTTTATTTATTGTACCTACATATATAATATATAATTATTATAATTATATATATTATATTATGTATAAATATTTACTTTTTTTTATATTAATAATCAATTGTAATCAAATTTCACTGATGTGATATTATACTATCGAATAACCAAAACAATACGGAAAGTAAAAAATACGCATAAGTGAATAAAAGAATTATGATTGGATATTATATAATTAGCTCGTTCAACCAAAATGAATGTTATCTGTCCTTACAGTGGGTCAGCACATTAAACTCGACATCTGTTCCTTGGAAGTACAATAAATGTAGTCGAGAATACCAATGGAGATGTAGATATTGTGATCCTTCCTCTAGCCAGTGGGGATGCGAATATTGCCAGAGATTAAGAAGGTGATAATAATAATTTTGATTAGGATTACATACTGGAAGAACTTGCAGGTCAAGTGGAAATCCACAAAGAAGAAAAATGTTCTGATTTCAGCATTACCACTCATGAAGGAGCACAATATCTGCTGACCAAAATGTCCGCCTGGCATAGTTTGACTTAGCCTAGACTAAGCTAGACTAGCCTAGCAAAGAATATATGATGGCCTATCTTAGCCTAGAAACCATAATAAAGCCTAGCTTAAAATAGGACAGCTTAGCATATATAGGATAGATAGTAAAGCTTACGATAGTTTAGCTTCTCATAGTATAACTTAGCCTAGAATAGTATAGTATAACATAGCCTAATCTAGCATAGTTTAGAATAATTTAACATAGTATTGCTTAGGCTATCCACGTATAACCTAGGCTAGCCTAGCTTTGCAAAGCCGAGCAACGTATAGCCTATCTTCCATAGCCTACCATCCCTTAATCTAGCTTAGCAAAGTATAGTATAAGCATAGTATAACCTAGGCTAGCATAGTATAAACTAGTCTAGCATAGTAAAACCTCGCTTAGCATAGTATAACTTATCCTATTCTAGCAGGGTATATTTACCGTACTATAGTCCAGCATAGCCTTGCATAGCATAGCATACCCTTGTATAGCCCAGCAAATTATATCATAGCATAGCATGTCCCAGAATAGCATAGTATAGCCTAGCCTAGTATAAACTGAAATATAGAGCCTAGCATAGTATATATTAGAATAATCTAGCTTAGTATAGTATATCACAGTGTATCAAAGCCTAGTCTAGCCTAGTTTATCAAAGTATATACTATACTGCCTTGCAGAGTATAACCTAACCTTGCTTAGCGCAGCCTATAATTTTATATTAAAACCTAGTCTAGCATAGCTTAGATTATCCTAGTCTACTATAGTCTATCTTAATATAGCCTAGCCTAGCCTATTTCACTGTAGCCTAGCCTTGTATATTCTATTCTATTCTAGCCTAGTTAGCATATTCTAGCCTAGTATAGTATATTATAGTCTACCTTACCCTAGCTTAACATAGTTAGTATAGCATAATATATCAAACTAATGCCTAGCCTAGACTAGACTATTGGATCTTAGCCTAGGGTTGCATAGCATGCATAACATAGCCTAGCCTACCCTAGCAAACCCTCGCTTATACTAGTCTGGTGTTGCGAAGACTAGCCTAGTGTAGCATAGCTTAGTACAGGGTGACCACCTAAAAAAAGGCCCCAAATTTCGATAGGCCTCATTTCTTAATTTTTTTTGCAAGGATTGAATGAAACTTTGGTAATAAATATTTTATTGTGTTAAATACATCATATCAAAACCTGAGAGTCTTTGGAATTTTCTCCTTTATTCTAGAGCACGTGTTCGAGATGACATCCATTTAGCTCTGTGCATTTCTTGAGGCGCAGCACAAACTTGTTCATGACGTCATTACAAACCAACCGACTAATGGCTTTGATCTCCTACCTGATGGCTTCCTTCAGTCTCGTGATGGTCCTGGGTCTCCCTGTGTACACTCTCTCTTTAAGGTAGCTCCAGAGAAAGAAATCTGGGGGGGAGGCAAGGTCTGGGCTGCGAGGTGCTCATTCAAAATCAGTCTTGAGACTGATCACACGGCCCCCAATGTTCTCTTTCAGCCAATCTCGGGACAAGTTTGAGGTCTGAGAGCTTGCTCCATCTTGCTCGAACCAGAACTCGCCATAAGCGATGGAAACAGCGTCTGCCGCTGCCTCTTGAAGGTTTTGAGGATCTCAACATACCGCTCCATGGTGACTGTCACTATCGCGCCAGATTCCTCAAAGAAGAATGGTCCTATGATCCTTGTAGCTTAGAATGCACTGCATACCGTGCACTTAGGGAAGTGTAGGGGCTTGGTAGCTACGTCATTTGGTCAGGAGGTCCCCCGGAATACATTTGTCTTTGAGTTTACCTTCCTTCAAGATAAAAGTGAGCTTCATCTGAAGTCCAAAGGAGGTTAAAGAAAATTGGGGTCTCCTGAATCTTTTCCAATATCTTGACTGCCATAGCCTTTCTCTTCTCATTGTCTAAGACTGTTAGGGTCTACTTAGTCTGTATTCTGTATGGATAGGCCTTTAAATACATTACCAGAACTCTCTTGCAAGTCTGACGGGAGATTCCGAGGGACTGAATTCGCTTACGCAAAGAGAGTGTTTTGGACTCTGCTGAACTCGCTCTCTCACGCTCCCGACCAGCTCAGCTGTACGCTTCCTGGGGCATCCTAAATGGCTTGGACCGTTGTCACTGGCTGCATTGAGGTTCTTCTCTCTCCTATATTTCTCGAAGTGGTTCACCTAGTCGTGAATTTTGCTCTTGGGGGGAGGTCCTATTGAGATCTAGTTGTGTTTATAGGCGTTGCTTCTGTTATGTCCTGCAAAGAAAGGAAGATTAGTTAATGAATGAAGGATATATCACAAAAGTGTGTGCAGGCCGCTTTTGGGGGGTCATCCTGTATATCATAGCCTAACCTAGCATACCACAGCGTAACCTAGCGTAGTATAGCCTTTTATGCCCTGACTAAACCTAGTATTGCTTACCTTAGATTACCATAGAATAACTTAGCCTAGAATTAACTATCCTAGACATTTATAGCTTATACTATACGATTATACCTTAGTCAAGCCTTGGTTATTATTGTCTATCCTAACATCTGTAATATATTTTATCTTAGCTGAAGACGACTAATTGTCACCAGCGAGGATTTAGAAGAAAACGAGTATAGAATGATTTTGAGGAAGAGAAAACATTTTAACATTGCTGCTAATAATAATTTTGCTCAATCAAAGGTAAAAAAGGTCCTTCCTGTTTTAAATATGTCTAGATAAAAATGACAGCATTTGGGGATTTTTTACCAAACCCTAAGTATAAATGAGTTGATGGTACCGGTGGAGGAATTAATATAACAAGGACAAGCAGACGCTAGTTCGTTTATACAGCATCAATCGTTACGTTCCACATGAGCCTACCCCCCCCTCCTTTTCCACGCTGCCCCAAGACCTTTTGAATTTGCTCCTAAAGAAGGATTACGGTCAGCAGATTTCGTAATTTATTAGACTGGTGGTGTAGTCCATTAATATAAAGATAAGATGGTGTAAGAGCCTTTCTTACGAAAATCTTGCTGCCTAAGGCTTCGTCGGCAGAAAATCTATGAACAGGCTCACTGTTCACTCCGATTGTTCATGGCTATTTTCGCCAAATAGACGAAATCTTACCTCCCCCTGCATAAACCTGAATAGGCGAAGTGTCATAGTAAGGGTTAGCCCGTCCTAATATCCCTCTTCTCCCCTCCCCCCAGGGAATAATCGACGTATATATAGTTTGATATTGAGAAAGTCAAGGGAGAATCCGCGTAGCAATCAAGGGAAGAAAACGAATCACTAAGGCAAAAAGGGAATAAAACAGATATTTGGAACCATGCATGACTTATCCTACTGAGGTTGTACTTCTGGTCGATTATAAAAACAGAACAGTGGTGTCAAGACTAACTCTCTTACCATTCTCGTCCAGAGAAAATCCCATTTCTTAGTTTTCTGAAAAAACAGAGATACCCCTCACCAGTGAGGAAGCCCAAAGTGAATTCCCATTCGAGAAGAGATTCACATCTTGGTTAATTCTCATGGTTGAGAAGACATAATTGGTAATGCAGGGACTGAGATAACTTCCATTCATTCAAGCTCCCCTCACTTACGTATTCAGGTCGAGAGAGAAGCACCGCACTCACCTCAACTAACCCCAGGATCAGCATCAGCTGTTTCCCTCAATCACCTCCCCACGCTAGCCTCGCCTCAGCGAGGAAGTCTCCAGTCCAACTCGTCACAAACCAATTCAGCTAGGAAGCTCATTTTCAGCGTCACTTAACTGTCCACACAGTCTGAGTTAAATGTAAAACAAGTACCAAAATTTATTCATCTTTGTTATTTCCCATTCCGTGCAAAATTGTATTCGTAACAACCTTTTTTAATCTGGTAGTCGCAACCAAACTATTTCATTTTCGAAGGACTTAAAAACTCGCATTAATTGAACTTAAATCTCGTGTATTAGGAATGATTTTTGCGTCAACCATCTCATATTCCTCATTTGTAGTGTTAATTTTATTAAACCGTCATGCTATAGAATTAGTGTATTTAAAGATTTAATATTACTTTCTTTCATGTGATTAAAAGTATTTTTGTGTGAGTTCTTTAATTAGACTCTCGAACACAGCATTGACAATAGATATATCATAATACGAAACCTCCCTGGTTAAAAATTAAATTAGAGCACTCTTAGAAAAAATTTGAACGGAGTAACTCATTAAGAATTCAAACGTACATCCGTACTTGGCCGTAAACCATGACAGTACCATACAGACGGCTTCACAATTAGAAATAATTCATCAAAAAATGCAGGGAAGATTTGGCTATAAGCTTTATATTCTCTTCAACTCGATTGGCTTGCCATATAATTTTGAAATCTCTGGAATGGATCCAGCAGTGAGATTGCTCCTGCTTCTCAATCACATCGTGATCCTATCTCTAGTAGCTGTCCTTCAAATTTTACGAATATGTCAATCCAGAGAGCACAATTCATCTACACTTCAGGGTAGAAGTTGCCTTTTCATTAGTAAGACGAACCTGACTTAGTGGAAAATCAGTAACCCCTTCCCAAGCAAGCAGGTACGAAGGTATCAACCACTATCTTGTAGATCGTACTCTGCTATGCTGTCTACTTTTCATGAAAAACCTTAAAATGAAGTGAGAAAATATACTAAAAGGGTCCACAAATCAATGCAGCAAAATGTACTACAATAAATAATTAGAGGTCTTTGATGTTATGTAATCCAGAAAATTATTTTCTAGACCTAATTTTGTTTTAAATGGAAGCTTATTATTATAAGTTGGCAGTTTTATTAATTTTGTACCGCAACATTAATTACAAATAAAGAGGTTTCGTTTCAATGTATTATTCAATTTTCACTCATTATTAGATACGTGCACCCACCACTGTTCCTATTTGGGGAACAAAAAAGAAATCTATATTAGCATTGTCGTTTCCATAAATTGAGTTTGGATATCTTCTAGCAACCTTAAAATTGGCTAAAATTTTAATTTTTGGTAAACTTTAGCAAGTCATTCATATAGCCGCGGTTAATGTGTTAATAAAGAGAAGAAGAATGCCCTCTCATCAAAATATTGTGCAAACTCATATCGCGTGAAATAACCATACAAAAGATTTATTGTTTATATTAGAACTGAGATCTCTTACATATTCAACCAGCTCATTCATTTATATGAGGTAGAAACAAACTTAAAGAACTTTCATAAATAAGACAACGTTAAAGAAATTTCATAAATGAAAATGAAACCATATTTCACAAGCATGGTCTTGAAAAGTTAGAAAGAAATACTCATTTATATATAAAAAACTTCAAAGAACTGTTTGATTCTATCGCTAAAATCATTTTGAACAAGTAAAATATTCCGCAACACTTTTGTATTAACTTATATTGTCTATGTATTTAATATACTTTTGTTTACTTAAATTAAAACTTAAAAAAATTGAAACATTTAACTATAAGAAGTTCCTTAGTTATTTCGCTTTTTTTTAAATAAGAATGTAAATTCCAAGTAACAAAAGTTTCTGGTATTTTATTAGTTTACAATTTCAAATACAAATCCAACTTTAAACTTAACGGTTACCAAGGGCAAAATTTCACTTTAGTTTAGGAAAAACTTTTTCAGAGTTTGTAAGTAAAATAAAAAATGTATGATAAAATATTTCCTCAAAAGCGAAAGATTATAACGTTTACATAGATATAATATAATAGTGGAATACAAGTTGTTACAATTAGGAAAGGATATATGAAAATAAGAACCGTTAACATATTACAAATAATGGGAAAAATACACAACAAACAAAAATAAAGCGATACTGTGTACCGGGTGAAGCTGACTCTTTCTGGTGAAAGAGGAAGAGGCAAGGGTAGATAGTAGGAAGTCAAGTAGAAAATATAGCAGTTGATCTAGCTGGTCGATTAAGCTACCTTATAACGTGGGATCCTTACCACACTGTTTTCGCGTTTATCATTTGCCCTATTTCTTTCTCCTATGCTGTACCTTTCCCTATGTGACCTGTGCTTAGCCAGAGGAATAGATAGTTAAGTTCAAAGTAAGTAATAGGTAAAAAGTTAATTTTTTATTTCGGTAGGCGATATTTTATGTGCTATCTATTTAGCAATTCAAACCGGTAATATTTTTGTTTCTATTATTTCTATCTTACAGTTCAAGTATTATATGTTGTTTTATCTTATTGTTTTCTGACTTTTTATTTGTTTTATATGTTTAATTTCCTTTTTTATATCCTTTGTTTGTATTCGATTGAGGTATTTTTAGTAACACCTATGAATTCTACTTACTCAATGTTTCTACTTATTTTGTAAATTCCAAACAATCGTTAAGCCAACAATGCGTCTTAAAATGCATCGTTTACCCTATGATATTGGAATTTATGATGCATAAAAGTATTAGTGAGTTTGGACCTATTGTGAATGGCTCGAGACAGATTATTGTCTTTAGAGACATAAAGTTATGTGCTCTAAATGTGCATCATTGGAATTTTCTAGTAACCAACTTCTTCGAGCTCATTAAATATACACTGAAATTTTTTGGCTAATTTTTTCGTTACAGTAGTATTTTCTACAATACCGGGCAAAATTTAGAAAACGATTTCCCTTTATTAAAGTTTATTAAAATATATCATGAGTAGGTAAATGATATTTCCATGGTACATAAATGCATGTATTTAATATATTTTATGAAGAGTTCACTTTATACAATGGTATAATCAGGAAATTATACTAAATATACAAAAGAAATAAACTTTTAAATTTGAAAAATACCTGAACGTTTTTTTTCACAAGCATTCCAAAAGTTTCTTGAAATCATCTAACATCATGAATGCCACCGCACGTGAAACTGAATCCAGAGCTCCGTCAGGAAATTGTTCACTCAAAATACTTCGAGGGCGACTCTTGGACTCTTTCTGCCATTTCAATAGAGGAAAAAGGCTTAAGAGTGTGATTTCTCCCCCTTTCTAAAGTCATACAATGAAAACAAACTCTCGGGCGACAAAAAATAACCACTTTCCGAGAAGAGAGAGGTATTGATTGGCGCTTCTCTATGATTAATGAATTCAAGACTGGACCAGGAATTTTTGAAAAATTTAAGTCCATGGTAAAGAAGTGTGCCATTTCATAGTGCCCCGTTGCCTCAATCACCTGGCTTAAAATCTCGTTCTCCAGCAACCAAACTAATAATTACTACGAAAAAACAAAAGGCGAGACTTGAATATGCTGAAGCTCATTTTGTTAGGAGGGATGAAAATGGGGGAGATTCATTTTAGCGACGAAAATAAATTTAATTTAGTTTAAGGAACTGATGGAAGACGTATTGTTAGACTTGCTGCAGGTGGCACACTTAACCCTAAGTGTGGTAAACTGTTTGCAAAGCATAGAGTAGGCAGCATGATGGTATGTTTTTTTTTCCTTCTGAAGGAGTTGCTCCGAAAGTGAGAATAGTGCGACATTATACCAAATATCGTACAGCCACAAGATATACCACAACATCTCTGAACCAACAGTCAGTATTTATGCAAGACAATGCTTCAACTTATACTGGAAAGTGAATTAAAATATGATTTTGCACAGGAAGCTATCGTAGTAATAAAGTGGCCTGCACAGAGCCCGGACCAGAACGCAAATGAGAAACTCTGAACCAAATGGTACGAACAGGTTTAAAATGACGGATAATCCTGTTCATCACCTCCGAAATTATATTCTTTTTCTCATTTTTCTGAGCCAAAGTAAAACTAGTCAGACCTATATTAGCACCTTAATGTAACCTATCAAAAGTCCTTTCATTATATTATTGGAGACAAAGTAAGAATGCAGCAGCCTTCAAATATGGCGAATTAATAACGAAAACTGAGCAGGAATGCAACAAAATATCCCCCAAATTTTGCAAGGAATTGCGAGAGCCTGTGAGCGTTGTTACGCTGAAGTAATAGAAAACAAAGGCTACATCACCTCTTATTTAAGTGTTTTAAGTTTCATTGTTGTAAAATGTTGCTTTGTTTGTAGTTTATTTGCTTGCTAAGCAATCCTCTGAATCACAGTTCTCTTATTTTGCAGGCGTCAATATTTTATTATATTAGTTTATTCAGTTTAATATCTTAAATATACGATTGTATCATATGAAATCTTAATAAAATATATGAAATGCTTGCCTTAATGTGTCATGGATATTTCATTTACCTACTCATCATATTAAAGAAATATTCTTATAAAGGAAAATCGTTCCGTTATTTTGCTAATACAGATACAAGTGCTTTAACAACTCGCTTATTTGCACTTTAAGCAAATTATTACACTCTTGTATATTAGATAAATCATCAGTCACAATATTTTCTAATGTAATAATTTTTAGTTTTCCTCTTTGTTGCGGTCCCAATGGGTCTAAACAACAATTGAATTCTTATGTCCGAAAGGGTAAGTTGCTCTGATTATTATTATTATCCAAATTTCTGTTTTGGTAGTTTTCTTTCCGTTCCTCTTCCAGGCCAAAGCAGGCATCCAATGCTAACGAGGGGGAGAGCGTCATATCCTCAAGTATGTCGCTCTCCAGAAAATTGTCTTATTATAGGGGGAGTCGGGGTGGTCTTGGGGTTGGAGCCAAGGGAAAGAAGTCGTATGGAGGCGTTACGTTGATGATGGTGAAAAAAACTTTGCACGACAGGGGTATGGCACCATTCTTATCCTTGCCGAGCCAGGCTCGTCGCGGGTGTAGCTAAACTGTGATCTACAACCTGGAGAGGACCCACTTTTTAAGCCGATTGCTGGAAGAATTGTTGAAGTGTTTGAAGGCTCTGGGCCTGGGTGACGTTTGTGTTGGCGGAGTGCATAGGAGTAGCTGAGTAATGTTTGTTTTACATTACCGTTAATGAGATTTTTTTGTTGTCAGGTAATATTTTTCGAAATACGTCTAAATTTACAGATTCTGTACGACGTGACCTAGTACCTTTACCGGTCCTCGTGTGAATCTCATGGAGAAATGTTTCCCACTACTGAATTAGTCTCTCGTGGACAGAATTCACTGAAAATTCGAAACATGTTGGATAAATTCACAGAGTTACATTTAGATTAAAATAATAAATATTTCTAACTCCATTAACAGAAAACAGCGTAACCCAGCGGGTTATGCACAGAACACATTGCGGAGCTGAGTTTTCATGAGCGGAGGACCGACCAGACAACCGAAACTGGGCACCGTGTGAAGCTGACTGTTCCCTCCCACCGGGCTGCCTCCAATGTTATGTATATAAGGCCCGGTTGCAGGGCCATTAGTTTGTGCCAGAGAAATTTATGTTGGCAATTTTTGTTAGAAGTTTTTGCGTTTTAATTTAGTGAATTAACGTATTTTGCTAGCTAGAAAAAATAATTTTAAATCAATATTAATTCTTCTTAGAATTTGTACTATAAATTAAATTCGAAAGTTCCATAATATCCTGGGAATTAAGTGTAGTAGGTTGTACATCACGGTTTATCGTGGAGGTTTCCTCATTCCGGATAATGTGGGTACGTATAGTCAAAAAATGTGATGAAGGAACTGTAGAGAAACATAACAAACTTTTATTTGAAATGTTTATCGCACCAACTTGGAATGAAGCAACGACAAAAAGAAAATAATGGGATGGAAACCTGATTTTTGACATTTTGATAATCTCAATTATGTAAGCAAATGGTAAAAAATAAAAAAAATCATGATTTGGTGCGCCAATAACAAGGAAAGAGAAGCATGCCATTCCTGCTCTAATGAACCATTAGTTTAAACTAGTTTGAGACTACCTTGGTTTTATTCATTCCAGAGTTTTCAATTCTTTTACAAAGCGCTTTCTTGGCCGGTAGCTAACTTTTCCTTAATATGTGTTGATCAGCTAAGGTCCATTCATCCATGTACGGGGCTGGAAAGAGTGGCTTCACCTTTTCCTTCCAACTCCTTTTTAAGAGGAAGTGGAATTATACTTGCCGCCATTCATCAAGCTCTTTTCGAATTTTATTGCCACCTATCTTTATTTTCTCGTCTGTGCTTTTATGCATCCTTAATGAGATGCCAGGTGTAGCATGGAACACATTGCAACAGCTGCTCTTCCCTCTTGAATAATGCAGTGGAATTCTAAACAGTTGGAAAGGAATGTTTAGCTTCTAATATGGCACCAAGCAAATTTTTGCGGTAGGCATATGTTTGTTGCTGTTAAGGAAGGTGCATCATATTTTGTAACTAGTCTCAAATTGTTAAAAGATAAAATAGATCTTTTCAAATATTTTATAGTAGTCATAATAATCTATGCTAGTTGTTATTTCCTTCATTGATTCAACTGAGCGAGATTTTTTTGCATTTACACAGATATCAGGATTTTTATTATTAAATACAAGTAGTTGCGCTTTTTCATCCTTGTCTCAAACACGACGAACTACAGCTCTTCTTGAAAAAGATAAAACTTCCATTTGTAGGTTAACATCTGCTCAGACAACGATTAAAGGCATCAAGAATATAATGGTCTAAAAATTCTGCTCTGAGAAAATGGCTTTAATGTTATAAAATCTATTTGTGAATAGAGAAAATTATTCTTTGAAAATACTTAGAGTGCCATTTATAATTTTGTTTATTTCATCTTGTAAAACTTAACTCCAAAAATACTTTACTGAGTCTTACAATATATCCTTTAAGTTTTTACCGCTTAAAAATAGCAAATGCTCTCTTGGTATAAAGTAAGCACATTGATTTACTCCTACATTTGTAAAAAAAATATTTAGTAGTTCATAGTTTGGTAGGCGTGTGGTATTTATCTTCATTTTTTAGTGTGGTTGGGCTGTTATTTAGGCACACAGAGTTAGAATGAACCCCTCTTCACAAAATAAACTCATCTCAGACTGCCGATGTGACAAACAGATATATCTTCGTGAGTTTCCTGCCTACCTTTGACTATAAATAAATGAATTACGGATTTAGTTTCCATATATTGCTCCTATGAAAACTTTCGAATGCACGCCCGTGCCAGAGCACCAAACCTAATACTATGTTCTAATTTGGGAGCTCAGATGGGAAACCTGCATATGAGACTTTAATGGCTCATTTTTCAAGGTTAGTACATAAAGCAATAATTATGTAAATGTTGCGAAGAATTTATGTTGCCGGCTTAACCGTCACGACCCGGAGAAATAGAACATGCTGGCCATGGTTTGCTTACCCCTGGACTAATCTGTTACTGAAATTGATTAAAATAATTAATAAAAACTGCATAAGATGCCTATCTTTATGTTTCTTTTGTGAGTATTACTTCTGTAAGATGGAACAAAATATATTAAAATGCAGTCTTTATTTATACTTCAATGGTGTACCTAAATTCTCGAGCAACCCTTTACTTTATTTTTTATTTAATTTATTTTCTTTTCCAATATACCAGAGGGGGTCATAATTTGGTTTATTTAGACCAATTGATTATCATCAAAATGGAGCCATCGATTCTAATAGATATAGTCTATGAAACTAGAGTTTTTCCTACAAGAGAATGATATTTCTTAGTCTATTAAAGTCATACATTAGTTCGATGTAATAATTACTAACAATGTTGCAGATTAACAAATATATATATATATATATATATATATATATATATATATATATATATATATATATATAAATATATATTACAATTTACTAAAACAATCAATTTAAAAGTCTAAAATGCGATCGAGCGTACGTGTAAATCGATTGATAAGGAACTTTTAAACTATCCTAAAAGAGGATGAATAGAAAGCTATTGTGTGTGTTATTTTATTTCTATATTGATGAACCTTAAAACAGCGAAGCAGTCAAAATGATCGGTTTTCTTATTTAAATTCTTGCATCTTAGTGAATTCTTCTTAGCTTGCCATCATCTTCCATAAATGTTTTCACTATAACATTAAACCTTGTGTGGTATAACATGATTCATTAAATCTTGATATTCCACAATATATTCAGTAATACTACTAAAACAGTGAAACATCTACTTTGGAGCGTTCTCATGACTTGTTCCTTATTCTCTCTCACTGTATGTGGCTTACTACTAAACCCTGGCGAATCATTTTCTGCTACGTTTCCAAGCTAGGAACATGTGTGCAAACCACTCTGTTCCAAATGAAACAAAGTTGGAAAATTGACGGGAATCTCGGAATCAAACTCAAAGAAAGTGAAATATATGTGTACAGAGATGAGAGTTAGGATGATTTTGCTCTTCAAGCAGAAAATTCCTACTCTGAGTCAATTTAAGAAATTGATGAGCAGTAAAAGAATGATGCAGCTAAATTAGAGCGCAATGCTGGTCATGTTACGAGTGAGTATAATATATATACAATTTTTTACTGAGGGTGATTAGTACATAAGTTTATCCGTGAATTTAACAATTATTCTGTGACATATTTTCTAATATATATTATCACCTTATTACAGGAGCAAATGATTTTTGGGGGTGTTTGTTTGTCTGTCAGGTTTCAACTTTTTACACAGTATACTATATAAGAAAAATACAGGAATATATATATATATATATATATATATATATATATATATATACATATACATATATGAAATGAAAAACTCAAAGTATCACGTGAGGGTGGAAAATGAATGCAATATCCCGCAGGAAAAAGTGAAAAGGTGTTTTCAAGTACTTTCGAACTTTATTAAGTTCCTTATCAAGGAAAGTATTTGGAAACACCTTTTCATTTTTTCCTGCGGGATATTGCATTCATATATACATATATATATAATATATATATATATACATATATATATATATATATATAAATATATATATATATATATATATATATATATATTTATATATATATATATATATATATATATATATATATATATATATATATATATATATATATACACTAGCGGCTATAATATTTGAGTCAGTAAGAACAAGCGTATTTAAATATTTATTATAGAAGTTTAACAAAACGTTGAGACTATATATTATAAACATATTTAGATTTATCTAGTATCTATCTTTTGTGAAAATTTCAAGTAAATGTAATAAATAGTTCGTAAGTTTTGAGCAAATACACAAACCATCTACAAATTGCAGCGGCCAAAAGTTAAGGGTTACTTAAAAAAAATGAACTACCAGCCAAATTGTTTGTGTTTATAAGACTGTTGATGGGCTAACAGTTACTTCTTATAATTATATATTATTGACTTATTCAACTGTCAGCATGACGGCTTGTAAGAGACGAACAGTGTCCTTTGATGAAAATTAAAAGATTATGTGTCTTCACCAAGCGGGCAAGTCAAATTTTGTGAGAGCCCCTACTGTAGAAATGTCTAGAAGTGTTGTGCAAAGAATGGTAGCTCGTTTGGGGGCATCAGGATTAAAAGACGATAAAACGTCTCCAAGACAGTATCGTATTATAGTTAGAATGCCAGATGTAATGTCCACGTCAGATGTAATGTATCGTGCAAAACAGTTTCTCGGAATTTGCGAGGTTCTGGGTTAATTGCTCGAGACCGGAAAAGGAACCTCTCAACTCCAAGAAGAATCAAAGAACTCGTCTTTTTTACTTTCACGAACATGTCGTTTGGACAGAAGAACAGTGGGCGCAGGTTCATTTTAGCAATGAATCGAAATTTAATGTGATTTGTTTCGATAGCAGAATATACGTCCGATGACGATGTGCCTTGTGCATGTCAGAAAAAGAAAGAGAAATATGGAGGTCCTGGTCCACTTATTGGCCTAGAAAGGACTCCCAATACTGAAATCTACACGCAGATTCTTAGTCAGTTGTACCTTCTATCTTTGTGCAGGACAACGCTTCTTGCCCTCACTGCGAAGAGCTCATCGACTGCCCCCCTCAAAGATCCGACCTCAACCTTAGAAAACGTTTGGAGTATTACTGGGTCGCGAAGGAGAAAGCCAAAGAACCATGATGAACCCTGGGAATTATTGAAAAACAATTGGAAAAATATTATCCTATCATTAAAGTAAGATATTAATTCAGTCGTCATTTAACAGATTGTAGGAGGTCATTGCTAGTAAAAGGATGTTCACAAAATATTAATAGTGAGGGCTTCTTTTTGTTCTTGTTCCATTTTACATTGTTTTTCTAAGTGGCCCTTAATTTTCGGACACTGAAATTTAGAAGATAATTGTTTATTTCCTCATAACTTACGAAATATTCAATCTATTACCTTTAATTTTTTTCGAAAGATAAATATTAGATATATTTAAATATGTGTATAATATATAGTCACAACGTTTTTTTAAACTTCTATAATGAATATTTAAATATACTTGTTCTTACTAACCGTTATTTAATGGTCGCTAGGATATATAAATATATATATATATATATATATATATATATATATATATATATATATATATATATATATATATATATATATATATATATAAATATATATATATATATATATATATATATATATATATATATTTATATATATATATATATATATATATGTGTATATATATATATATATATATATATATATATATATATATATATATATATATATATATATATATATATATATATATATATATATAAATATATATATATATATATATAAATATATATATATATATATATATATATATATATATATATATTCATGGTATAAGAAGGACTGAGTAGTGGACGGAGTTCGTACGTATGGCTTGTTTAAGTTTATGTTATATCTCTCTAAGAGTAATAATATATATGCTATTATTATTTTCTTGATTATTGACTTCTTTAAACTTTGAGGGTTCCTTGAGCCATAGTTAGCGTTTAGATGATAAAATAAAAAAAATTGTTAAAACAAACTAAAACTTTAATTAAAGCACAAAAAAATAAACATGAACCGAGAGAAGATTACACACTAAATACACAGTAAGGACTTCAATAATTTTAAGTAAGGCTTTCTAACTTGAGCTACTTGATATTATATTGATGGTTGACCCACCACTCACTTCAATATAAAAAAAAATGGTATCGGCCTTTACCGGCCAGACACCGGAGTTTAAATACCTGTGTGGATCCCGCTTGAAACGGGTTTGACTCTGACCTTGAACTTAATGAGTTACGTTGCCTCAGGAATGTTATTGTCCTGAAGACGCGTGCCGCTCGTCCATATGGTTGGTGGCGGATGAAATAGCGTTGGAGCCACAGAGGCCTTTGGCGAGAGTAACAGATGGTGGCGAGCCAAACCCCTTCGGCAGGAAATCATATCGCCACCGGATAGTGAAAGAATGTCCCTTTCTTCTCTTCGGATTATTCTGGTGAATAATTCACACTGGCTAACGATGAGCCAAGACTTGAATACTTTTGACTCAGGGGAGTGCTTGAGGAGGTGCACTCTGGGTCTTCCTCAAGGGCGAGGACTATTTCTTTGCTTTGGGTGCACCAGGATAGGAGGGAGGGCGGAATCTCTGACGAGAGTAAATTGAACTTGATGCTTAAAAAACAGTTAACTTAAAGTTCGGTGTGACTACCAGGGAACGGGTTCGAGGGAAAGCTTCTTCTTAGTTCCAGTATTCCTCAATAGCGAGGACTATCTCTGTGATTTGGGCTACACCAGGATAGAAGGGGGCAAGTTTCACTGACGAGAGTAAGTTAGACTTAAAGCCTTAATCAAGTTAACTTAAGGTTCGGTGTGACCACCGGGAACTAGCTCGAGGATGAGCTTCTTAGTTCCAGTATTCCTCAAGGGCGAGGCCTATCTCGGTGCTTTTTGATAAACCAGGATAGATGAGGGAAGGGGGGGTCTGACAAGAGTAAATTGAACTTGTTGCTTAAATCAAGTTAACTTAAATTTCGGTGTGATGACCAGGAACTAGCTCGAGGATGAGCTGCTTCTTAGTCCCTTCTTTTCGTAGCCCGGCCTCTTGCCGGGGACTTCGTAGCCTGCTGACTCACGTATTCTACCACGTTTTTCCAAATCTTTGGTATATATACGTCGTCACTCCTACTGGGTTAGGGGTAGGAGGGGGGGGGGATTGGTGGACAGGCCGCATAAAGGTTCCTCCTCCAACGGTTTTTCTCAGGGCGTCTTACAAATGGCCCGATGGGACCTTCTGTATTTCGGGCGGTGCTCTTTTAATTTCACCTCTGAGGTAAAATTGAATAGCCGCTCTTCCTGTAAATCTTGCCGTTTTAAACCGATGTTAGGGTCTCCTTCCGATCTGAGCTAATTATTGCCTTCTGTGGTGTCGGAAGGACGTTCAGCTTCTAACCGGGTGGAGGGGCGAGAGCAACGTGGTTACTAGTTTAAACTGCCAGGATGTTTGTGTCCAACATCCCGTGTCTCAACTGTGAAGGGGGACGGATATCAATTCCCTCATATATATATATATATATATATATATATATATATAGAGAGAGAGAGAGAGAGAGTGAATGTGTGTGTATGCAATTGAATATGTTACAATATAGGGCGCTTATTATATAATAATGAGTTATTATTGTGATTTTTTTATTTGTAGGAGTAACAGTAGACTTAGTATGAAGAAAAAAAATGCGAAATTCCTGCTTTTGTTGGAAATTCGCTTTATTCTTACTGCAATAGATGGCACAGAATGGGGAGTTATTAAACTCGATAACAGAAATGAGTGGAAAAACAATAATTTAACTGAAAAAGCCTGTCCAAGTGTTTATGTCATAAACCCAATTACTGAAAATGATTTTTTGAGTGGATTTAGATTGCGATGACTTTATTTTGAAACATATACAAAAATGTACTCAATCATAAGCTCATAGACTATTAAAAACTACTTCATAGATACTGCCACTGAAAAAATTATGGCTACTCTTGCTTTCATCTTTGCTCGAGGAATATTGGCCAATGGATAACGTGCTGATAATCTCTGGTAAAGAGATTGGGGTCCTCGTTTTTTCATGAAACAAGGGAATGAGATCGTTTTAGAAAAATTATGATATACCTCCGATTTGACATGAAGTCTACCAGATCTGACAGGGTGAAAACGGAAAAATCTTTGCTAGTATCCGAAGTTTGGCATCGAGTAACATAATATTGCATTGCTTGCTACAAGTAAAGCGAAAATATGACATTTGATAGATAGTTGTTCGGCATTAAATCGAGCACCACTAACTGTCTATAAATTCAAACTAAATAAAAATGTGATTCTCTTGAGCACCATAGATAGCTGTGTCTTTAAGTTAAAGATGATGTGAAAAGTACTCCTTATACCGTGACTTTCTTCAATTCAACGAAATATCTAATGGGTATTGTTGATTACAATAGCTGGCTCGAGAAGGTGGCCCTATAAGTTTTTGGCTGTGTAAGGTCTAAGAAAGTGACTTGATTACCAAGGGTGATTTGTCACAGAGTTTTGGTACCACCTTTGAGGCAGCTAAATAGTTTTCATGATTTAATTTTGCGGTTGCTGGTTTGCTTCTGCTGGGGTATAAATCTCTATCCTTGCTTAATAGCATGTTTGGTTAAGCTGATCAGAGATTTCCTTAAATGGAAATGAATCGCGGAGGGCAATTCGGTATTCTAGATTCAAGAGGAAGTTAGAAGGTCTACAGATGTATTTTCTTGATTCGATAATTATTCCTTGTTAAGCACCTTCCGACTCCTTTTTTACATACACTTCCTGCATAGATTCCCTATTTTTAGATTTCGGTTCGAATTCATTTTTGTTATTTAATAAGTTCCCATAATAATATATTTATTCACTCTACTCGCATTAATTCATTTTACAAATTTTTACACTATTATAATATATAATATTATAATAGTATTATGATAGTATACAAGAAATTAATACATTTTCCTTTAATAAACCAATGAAATAATTAATTACTTTTTAAGGCCTTCAAATAAACAAACTGAGTTCATTCAACATAATAATATATGTCCTCACTTTACTTAAATTGATTAATTTACAAAGCTTTACATATATATCGAATCTTACAATTGTTGAATTATTAGACATAAGCAATTTAATAAAATTCAGTAAATTTCATTTATATAATTCTTCGATGGCGGTGGACTAAAAATAGAGTGTTTCGAAATATTAAAATAGAAGTTTTGGAGATTAATTCAGGGTTCAATGGTTTAATTTTAATCACAAATATCTTAATCTTACACAAGCAAAACAAATAAATTATATTAGTTGTTTTTTAAATTCTGACCTTCATGGTTGCCAAATATCACCATTTCTCTTATTTGAGTGTTCTTGGATTAAACCCGATTTATATTAAATATATAGAAGAAATTAGATTGCAATTATTAAATATAGACTTTTACACTAATTTTATATTCACTAAACCAAAATTTTAAAATCCATTTATTTGTTTCGCATTAAGTTCGTTTAAAGTTTCTTCAAATAACGGAAAAAAAATTTATTTAGTTAATTGTACAAATAAATATTTATTAAGGGAAATAAATAACATTTGAAATGGTTTAAGCGAGCTGTTTAAATTCGTCAACGTTTAGGAGATACTTAGATTTTAGGTTGACGGTATTTGCTCTCTTTTAATTTTAATTAATTAGATTCTAGATTGGTCATAAAAATTCGAGAAGCGAACATTTTACTGTGCCCTCATATTGTCCAGGAGCCGACCCTCGAGTCTTTAATCGATCAAGGATCTCGATTTTTAAGCTCGGTGGTTTTATACTTTTAGTTTTGTCGACCTAACTAGCATGTTTGCTCTCTTGCCAAGATCTCACCATCTTAGGCACTACAAAGATCCCCTCTTTTGACTAGACGTCCTTTCGGACTTTTAAAACTAAATTATAATAATACCTTAAGGGACCAGTGCCAAGCGTTTAACCTTTATTTGAGCCTCCACACGTAAGAGCTGCAGTTTCTCATCATAAACCCCACCTCTTATTTGTACACTATTAAGTGTGTATGCATCAATCGAGTTTTCCTCAACGAAACACAACTTATGAATACTGAGTTAACTTTATATTAATAATTACATGGATTTTATATAATTGATTTGGTCTAACAAAATTAATATCTTTAATCTTATTACCGTACAGCGAATTTTTCACTATTTATACGTTTAAAACTAAGTAAACGATGAATTCATACTGTTAAACTGATTTGCACTGAGATTTGTTTAACACTATTTTTGTTAATATAAATTTTTTAACCCTGTTCCCGAACGAATGGCGTTAGTTGGTATGTCGACTTTATCTTCACCCAATTTTATATTCATTTGAGCTGCTATAATGGGTGCGGTATTGGTAAGTAGAGATTGGACAAACCCCTTTGCCAGGTCATG
The DNA here is from genome assembly GCA_963969495.1 of Ceratothoa steindachneri. NCBI lineage: Eukaryota > Metazoa > Arthropoda > Malacostraca > Isopoda > Cymothoidae > Ceratothoa > Ceratothoa steindachneri. Next base: position 65,617,701 of record OZ018322.1, on the reverse strand, counting down.
TCTCAAAACACGCACACTTGTTGCGGTTTATCTGAACTCTTGCAGATTTCTTGGTGGCAGTCCGGCATGTATAAATGGGCACATTTAATCATTCTTGATGATTCCGAGTATCACATAGCCTAATGTTTTTGATTCTTTGAAAAGTAGTTCTGCGGCGGGGTAATCCTAGGGGGAATTTGATCCTCCGTCTCTGGCTGTAAGGTTGCAAAAATCCTGAGTTTTGACAATCCCGTAACGGCTGCTTCGTTGAAGACGGGATGTTCGATAGTTGTGGAATTCGATCCGTTTCGGGCGGAAAGGCATCAAAATCAACATTTTTGTAACCATCCCGTTTCTTGCTGGAAGACAAAAAAGATCGACGATTATGGCGATAATCCCATAACGGCTGCTTCCATGAAGACGGGAGGCTCGATGGTCGCGAAATTCATCAGGTTGTGTAAAGTTAGCAGCTTGTTACCCTCTTGGCGAATCCATCTTCTTCTTCACCATCCTTTAAAGGAGTCACCAGTTAGGGATTTGTCTACTTTCTTTCCAGAGGAAGACCCTAGAATTGGTGAGAGGTCTTCTTCTTCTGTAGCTTCCGTATTCTCAGATAGCGGCAAATTGGTAGTTTCGTCCTATGGTAATAACAGCTCCATTCTGTAGAATCGTCTTCATATGTTACACTCTCTTTGTATGTAAAATCTCTTTTTTCTTGATTTTTGGATTTATTCTTAAGCGCTTCCCAGCTCCCTTTTAAATACACAGTCTGCATACATGTGCTATCTTTACCTTTCGGTTCGAATTCATTTTTATTCAATTAATTCTCATAATATTAAATTTACAATATTAAATTCTTACAATATTATAAATTTTTCTATATACTAATCAACAGTATAAAAGGAATTAATACTCCATTTTTCTTTACTATTCGGACGAAAGAATGAATTGCGTTTAAGAGCCATCAAATAAAGAAACAAAGTTCATTTTAGACCGCTTATTACATTTAATATGAATTTACATAATAATATATTTCCTCAGTTAACTTAATTAAATTTATTTACAATATCTTACATGTTTAGCGAATTTTAAAAGTGTTGAATTATTAGACATTTTAATAAAATTCTATAAATTCCTTTAACATAGTTCATTGATAGAGGTTAGCTAAATATAGAGCATTGTGAAATAGTAAAAATAGAAGTTTTGTAGATTAATTTAGGGTAAAAAGGTTTTTATTTTATTTATAGATATCTTAAACTTAGAGAAGAAAAGCTAATTCCTTATATTATTTGTTATTTAATTTCATACTTTGTATGGTTGCCAAATGTCACCATTTCTCATATTTCAGCGCTCTAAAGCAAATATCCTATTTTTATCATCGAACTTGGCTGTAGACTTTTAACCTTAATGGCTTGTATTAACTTATATTTTTGTAGACTTAACCAACACGTTTGCTTGCGTGCCCAGATCTCACCGGCTTAGGAAATACAAAACGTCGTTTCGGACTTTTGAAACGGTTAATTAATAATACCTTAAGGGATCAGTGCTTTTCTAAGAGCACTCGTTCAGATTCCCTTTCTCAAAATGTTTTATTGGTTCAAAGAGTGAACCCGTTTCAAAAATTTCATAAAAATTCAGAGTGCTCAATTTGAAGTATCTTCCATCCTACTACGTGATTATAACCCTATAACACATTCAAGTCATTTACAATAATGTGTACCTTGCTGGAATTAATGTAGCTGTTCTCTATCATGTTTGTAGGACAATAGCATAGTTCAACCACATTACCCACCCCCCTACCTGGCGGGCCGGTTATCAAACCTTCCCCTTCCGGCCCGATATCTGATGGTCTCCCGCCGGAAGAACCAGCCGACTATTTTAGCTAACCACCGCATTTCTTCTTCGACTGGTTATCGATAGATGGGAACCCATCTTGGCTTCCTGATGAAATGTAGGAGATAATCAAGCCTCTCTCACCAGAAGAAGGGCGCTTGATATCAAATCTACTTCCAGGGCTATGTGAACCTCTCCCGAGTTTTGAATATAAAAGATGAATTCTTTTAACCCTCGATAGTAGAGATTGCACAGCGTCTGGCGGGGCAGGAATTGCTATCTATGTCGGTGTAGTAGTAAATCGTCAAAGCACCAAGTCTTCAGAGAGGACATCGGTTCCAGTTAGGCAGGCTCCTTACCCCGTTGGTCTGCAAGTCAGTGCGGACCCAGGCTAATACTCATGTTTTCAGAGCCGAAGGTGCAAATGGCCTGGTTCTGGTTCCCTAGGGGAGAAAACTACATCTCGGCTTTTCTACGTGACCCTAGGCGTCGATAGGTCAATTCGCTCTTCACCTCGCAGAGACACACAAGATTCCTCAGGGTGCACGAGTCTGGGTCCCTCTTTAACAACAAGCTCCCGTCACCGCATTCTTCCAGCAGAATCGTGACGAAATTGTAAGATCAGGTGGGTCCCTGGAGAACCCCCTCATCGTCTTCACCCTTTCTCTCACCACCTTCACTCACCAGCGCCACCCGACCCTCAGGTTCCAAGGTAACCCTTCCTTTTCACATTCCTTAGCTTCACCGTGAAGCTTACTAACATTACAAGTGTATAGGGATTTAGATAGTAAATAGTTATTTACAGGCCAAGTGAGATATCCGAGATTCACTTATTAATTTATCTCTCAAAGCACCTTATTTGTATATATATATATATATATATATATATATATATATATATATATATATATATATATATATATATATATATATATATATATATATATATATATATATATATAATATATATATATATATATATATATATTTATATATATATATATATATATATATATATATATATATATATATAAATATATATATAAATATATGTATATATATATATATATATATATATATATATATATATATATATATATATATATATATATATATATATATATATATATATATATATATATATATATATTTATATTTATATATTATATATATATATATATATATATATATATATATATATATATATATATATATATATATATATATATATATATATATATATATATATATATATATATATATATATATATATATATATAAGTGTCGGAGGAAACTCCAACCACCCCTCGGCCTATTTCACGACAAGGTTGTTACTGATAACAAAAATACTCGATGCGACTTTCTTCTACAGTTAGCTTTACAATTTTGACGCGCTTTTGAAAAGAGTAAGGCCGAGGTGTAAATCAGTTAAGACAACATTAAAGAGACAGAAGTGGCATTGGTCCGGAAAAGAAAACAATGTCAACTGCAAATGCGCAAGCAGAATTAAACGGGTGAAATTTGTCAAAAATGTGGAAAGAAGTGAATGTGGATCCTGTACATTTATCATAATCAAGATATTTACTCGCAAGAAGTGTTTGTCAGCACAAATCGTCCCATAAATACAACTAGAATTTATAGATAAGATTTGAATTAAATATTTTTTCTTCTGTGATGGGAGTGATACTTGGTGGCGAAAGAATCACTCCCATTATGCTTACGATACTTCATTGTGGCTATGTAGTTGGTACCATCACATAGAAATAACATTACTATTTCCATAAGACAACTCTCACAAAAACATAACCACATGTTTGGTCATGATTCTTCTAACTTATACCTCCCCCCTTCTTCTTCTCCTGAATTAAAAATCTAGAATTTATTTGCATAAATAAATAAATTTAGAGCTTAATGATTATCAATCTTCCCTCGAATTACTTACTATTATGTCCCCTCCATAATAAATAGTTCTCTTATAACTTCCAACGAAATAAGGTCAGTTTCTGTTTAAAAAGTTGTGATTCGTTTATGAATCTTTTTGTCTTTATTTTAAAGTTTGTAAAATTTTTTGACCTTTTAAATCGAAATAATTTTACAATTAGATTTTTCCCATTTACTTCATGTATATTATTCCTATTACTTACTCCCGTATTGTTGAATTAAGTTTTACATTTGCCTTGACTGGTCAAACTTATATTTTCTGATCTCTTTGAATCATTTTTACTCCTTGTAATTTAATTGATTTTGAGATATATATTTTCATATTTAGATGTATTCGTAATTTAACTGATAGTTGACTACTTGCCCTGCTCTCTGGGTTTCATTTTTTATTCTTTGTGTCCTTATTTAACAATTGAATAAAAAATTATCACCCTTTGAAATCAAGTTATTTTCACATTTATATTTTTCTTCTAGTTTCATATTTATGTTTCTTGTCATTTACTCCCCTATTGTTTTAATTTATACATTTTCTTTTCTTGGTAACTCATATTCATTGATCGATCTGTATTCATCTTTAACGTTTGTTATTTAATTGAATTTAAATTTTTATTTGACATGTTCTCAACTATTCATATTTTAACAGATATGTAACTGTTCACACAGGATAGAAAACCCATAGAGATTAAGTCTTAATAGCGAGAAAAGGAGTGCAAAGGATTATATGGCCTTTGAATGGGATTTGTTCATGAAGAAATTCTATTCTAAGGCCATTAAAACTTTTATTCTATTTCTACACCCCAAAAAGGGATCTTTAATAAATGTATAATCTTCCCATTAGCTCCAGCTCAGGCCACGCTAAAATCGTATGCTAAAAAAAAATAAGATAAATATAACATTCAATTACAGACATACTATCAACAGTCTTTGATCAAACTGCGTCCCACTAACCAAAGCGCAGGTATATATTTAATCCCCTGTAATGAGTGTTTCAAATCATACATTGCTGAGCCTGGTCACTTTAGTAAGAGGACGACTTGCAAAAATATAACCTTAGATTCTAATTTAACCATGCCAAAATTATTTAAAAATCAAACACATATAGAAAAAAGGATTGCTAAATCAATCATTATTAGTAATGTGGATAAATTTAATATATTTGAAGGACAAAAAAACTTTACAAATATGTAGATCTCGAAATACGATTCCCAATTTTTTTATTCTAGCGCCAGAATTGGTCAATCCACGGGATTAAGTGTTGCTTCCTTATTTATAATCATATTCAAATTTTTCATTATATTTCCATTGTTTTAATTTTTTTTAGTCTGATCTCTCGCCTTTTAATACTGGAGTTGCGTATTATACCTTTCGTTATACAGATGATAATGGCGAAAGCAGAAACTAGTCCTGTTCGTACATAAATCGGATTTAAATTTTGTGGTTTATTATTTCTAGCACCGAATATATATATATATATATATATATATATATATATATACGAGGGGCGGTCAATAAGTTTTGCAATTCGGATATAAGGAAACGAGATATGAGGAAAAGTGTTTTATTATTTTTCAATATAACTACCCTCGACTTCAATGCACTTGCGCCACTTGTCCCTGAGGCTTAGAATTCCCGACAACCAGAAATCTCCCGACTGCTGTTCAATCCACTCCTGGACGGCGAACTGGACATCTTCATCGTCCCAAAACCGGCGTCCATGCATTGCAGCATTGAGGTAGGAAATAAAAAGTAATCGCTAGGGGCTAGATCTGGGGTGGTTGAGCTCCTCGAATCCGCACTCGCGCAGGGCAGCTTGTGCAACTCTGAGCTTGTGGACTTTGACGACGTTAAAGTTGATCATGGGGCGTGAGGTTTCTAGGGATCAAACGAACACAGACCTTAGTCATGGCAAAATTGTCGTGGATCATGTTCATAACACTTCCATGTGATATTCCAAGTTCTCGCTCGATTTCTTAAACCTTCACCCGTCGATTTTCGAGGATCATTCTCTCCACACGGGCCACATTGTCCTCGTTGATCACGTCTGATGGGTATCCTATACGGTGGTCATCTTCAAGGGACTCTCGACCATGGCGGAACTCCCTATTCCAGAGAGCAATGGTTGCATAGGAAGTGGCGGTATCGGTGTACATTGCAACCATGCGTTCATGGATCTCTTTTGCATTCTTGCCTTACTTGGTCAAAAATTTGATCACTGCGCGGTGCGCAACCTTCTCCATTGTTAAAAAAATTGTGACTGACGATCTGCAATCAGCTACTGCTTCTTAAATAGACGAGGCAGAAGCGTGCGGCTGCATTTCCTGACTTGTCATAACCTGTCCTAACACCCCCTACAAACAGCACTCCCCCTTCTTCTGTTTTGCCCTACCGATTCGCAAAATTCCACAGCGAAGGCAAGGGCGCAGAAAATGCTTAAGTACATATATTTTTTTTAAGTTTGAAAACAACGTTTTGGGGAACATGCTCATCTTCAGGTACTATGATTAAAAAAAAAAAAAAATAATTATAAAGTCATTAAAGGCGTGGAAAAAGAAAAGAATTTGAACTAATATATTCTATAGGAAAAATAGCACAACTTTCTTATTCTATTTAAACTTTGAGTTCAAATTCTTTTCTTTTTCCAAAACTTTAATGACTATAATTACTTTTTTTTTTACAATTTTAATCTTAGAACCCAAAGATGGGCATGTTGCCCGAAACGTTGTTTTTAAACTTGAAATAAATATATGTACTTGAGCATCTTCTGTGCCCTTTCCTTTGCTGTGAAATTAAAAATCAGCCTGGTTAGCAGCAATAATTACGACTATATATATATATATATATATATATATATATATATATATATATATATATATATATATATATATATATATATATAGTGAGAGAGAGAGAGACAGTGTTAAGGAAAAATTATTATGAATTTTTAGGAAATGAGTTTAAATCCTATTAAATCTCACAGAATTACAATATTTTAGTGTCCGACTCTGATTTTAGCTATTTCCATTATGGATTTCTAGTGTTATATAGCAACAATGGGTCATCATTTATGGCAAAATCCATATTGACTAGACGATCCAGCTATATTTCGTCCAGTTCCTTTCTTTCCTAAATTTTAAAGAAAAGATATCACGATAGATTCTTATCAGTACTATTATCAAAGTCAATAAAGGCACCAGCCATAATGGCAGGACCTTACATCCTTACAAGGACCAAAGAGCAGTGGAACATCAATAAAAGTAGAAAACATAAAAATCAAGACAAAAAAGCATTCACTCGCCTTTTAAATACATCACAATTATCGAATTAACGACACAATTAAGCAGAGTATGCCACAGACTGACGGTGTTAGGAAAGAAAGATCGAGAGAACTGCGTCGTATGCACTCGAGTGACCGAAAAAGCACAGTCAGTTGGCCTTAACTAGTAGCGCGTATCTCAGACCGGACGTGAAGGAGTTGGCATCAGAGAGTAAAGTGGATGATCAGGATCAGAAACAATTCTAAATAAATGAGTCATGACGTTAACAAAATAAAAGCAATTCATAACTACTCTGTTTGTATAGTAGATCTGGTGGTACTTACGGAACACACCAAATTTTGAGGAAATTGACACGCATATTGCGCAACTGGGGCTCAAAAGTCACCTTGGGGTAAAAAAGTAACACCGAGCAATTTCAATGAAAAACAATTAGTGACCTCAACGTAGTTGAGAATAATGTCAGGGTGATGCGGTTGTAAGGTCCTTGAACGACCAATTACAAGGCTACCCTATTTAGATGAATTAAGTTTCCTACCCTTATGATCACACCAGGAACAATTCTCTTGATATCCAGAGTTAGCACTTCAGCGACTCTTAATCTGGCCAAAGGTGGAGGAATTGCAGCATACAAAGTTGTATCCTCAGCATTAGCAACCATATTCGCCTTAATCCCAGAAATCATGTGTGAAGTAGAAATAATGAAGAGAAGTGGGCCCAGTACATCACCCTTTGGAACACCAGATTTAACAAAGCTGTTTGAGCTAAAACTACCCTCCACCGAAAGACAATCAATACAAAGAGATTTAATTTTAAATAAAAGAGCCTTATGATTAACAAGATCAAAGGCTACGCTAAAATCAAGAGATGCGAGACCAGATTCATGACCAAAATCAAGAGAACTTTGAAACTTTTTTTTGCCAGTAATTTATTATCATTCAGAAAATGCATCATACGTTAGGCCAGCAAATGCTGAAATATTTTACACAGAACCGATGTAATGGAAATGGGGGAATTAAATTAAATTTTTAATAAAGAGAAAATTAATTCAAAGAAATTGAAAGTAAAAATAAAAAACTATAAAGACGTTTAAAAAAGGCATAAAACCAGAGATAGGTGAAAATTTACAACGACTGAAGGTCAGAATCGTGACGTGACTATAGAGTCACTGGTCGTCCCCTTCTTCTGTTGTTCCAAACATGTATTTAACTGGACTGCATCAAAAATGCAACATAAATGACAATATCATTTTCCAGAACAATTGTGCGTGCTGAATACTGTGGTAGTATTCGTTTTGCTCCGGAGATTATAGTTTTTGTGTTGCACAGTATGTGTTATAGAGCTAGGTGCATAGGCAGCTATGCATGAATTATTACTGTGTAATGTCCTCGTGTGATCATTGACTGTGTCTTATGTTTATTATTTTGTTGCAGATTAACTAAAGGATCCCACAGACTTGCAAGAACTATCCTGACTCGTTCTGCTACATATGCGGAAAGTACTCCCCCTCAAAACAGAAGCGCACTATCACATCTTCAATATCGTGCCTACTTTGCCATTGAACTAGGAGATCAGCACAAGCCATGGGGTCCTCACTTTGCCTGTGTGAACTGTATTTCTGGCTTCAGCCATTGGATTAAAGAAAAACGTAAGAAAAGGGCATTTGCTATACCAATGGTTTGGCGGGAACCGAAAAATAATCACGATGACTGCTATTTTTGTATGGCAAAACCGCTGGGCAGGAATGCTCAAAAAATGAAACTCATTAAATATCCAAACATTCCATCAGCTATGCGACCTGTACCACACAGAAATGACGTCCCAGTACCAATATGTTCTGAGAATGTGCACCTTAGCATTTCTAGTAACTCTTCAAGTAGTGACCGTGAAGATGCAGATGTGGATGAAGAGTTTAACCCTACTGGGATCCGTGGGAAAAGCCCTCAGTTGTTTGAACAAAGTGAGCCAGTTGACTTAGTTTGAGATTTTGGGCTCTCAAAAGGATCTGAAAAATTGCTAGGCTCAAAGTTAGCAGAGAAATATCTTTTGGGAAGCAGCACACACTTTGCCTCGTATAGGCATCGAGAGCAGGAATTAGTGCGGTACTTTACTAAGACAGATGACATGGTGTATTGCCATGATGTTTCAGGTCTTTTCAAGGAGTCTGAAAGCCGTGCTACTTTTTAATGGCAAAAAAGTAGCATCATTGCCCATCATGCATTCCGTCACGCTAAAAGAATCCTACGCTACCATGTCACTTATCTTAACATACCATATCAGGATCACAACTGGGTTCTTTGTGGTGATCTTAAGGACCTAAGTATTTTGTTAGGGCTTCATGGAGGCTACACAAAACATCCATGTTTTTTATGCCTTTAAGACAGCCGTGCAGATTCCGTACACAACCGACAAGTGCAATTGCTACACGGACGAAATTTGTACCTGGCTGCTATAACGTCAAAGCTCTACCAGTGGACCATCGGAGAGAGTGCTTCTACCTTCACTTCACATAAAGCTGAGATTGATGAAGAACTTTGTAAAAGCACTTTCGAAAGATGGAGAAGCGTTTAAGTACTTGTCTCACAAATTCCCTTCTGTAAGTGATGCTAAAATAAAAGCCGGCATATTTTTTGGACCACAGATTCGTGAGCTTCTTTCAGATACCGGTTTTACTGAAGCATTAACACCTCATCAGAAGAAGTGCTTGGAATAGTTTTAAGTCAGTTGTAACAGGCTTCTTGGGAAACACAAAAGCCGATGACTACAAGAAAAGAGTTGAGAACATGCTTCAGGAATATAAGACGGCTTGCGCACGGATGAGCATAATAATGCATTTCCTCCATTACCATCTTTGACTACTTTCCTGCCAACTTGGGTGACTTCAGTGAGGAATAGGGGGAAGGTTGCATCAACATATATCCGAAATGAAGCACCGCTATCAAGCTAATTGGAGCATGACGATGATAACTGATTTCTGCTTGTCTCTTTAAAGACCCGGGCAACATCTGTGATTCACTGACACACAAGAGAAAGTCTCGAACGCGTGCCTTTGAGGAAGAAGAGCCAGCCTCAATATTCAAATACAATGGTGATTTTCGTAAGCAGATATGTACATGCTTTTATGTGTGTAACGTACATTTATCATGATTTTTGTTCTTCTCAATAAAATAAAATGGCCTGTCAACCTCTGTTTGCCTTTACTTACCTATATAAATTTACAAGAATTTTATAGACCTGGCTTAAAAGCATTTCTGCACGATAAACCTGAATAATATAGTGTCGGTTATTATAAAAGCATGAAAACCTCCCTGAAAAAATAAGTATGATTCCTAGATTCAACTTTCAAAACTCTAATGGGAATTGGTAATGACATGATTCTTGCAAGGAACTTTTTGTGGGATGCAGCCTACTGTTTTCATATATAAAAAGTAAGTGTTTGAAATAAAAAAAGAGTTTCCATTACGTACACTTGCCATTCGTTAATATCCTTAACGGAATATCTAAGTACAGGTAGACAATGTCTAGTCCTGTTTTAACTCTTATACTTTGCAAACATTAACGAACTTCTTATAATTAGGCCCATTTCTTCGTTATATACCGCCTGTCCCACAAAAAAGTTAACCGTAATTTAAATTAGTATAACTCAAACACTAATGGAGATTTTTTGGTTCTGCAAAAAGTATTTTATTTAACAACTATTTATCTGTCGATTTTTGAAATTTCATTAAACTCCCTATTCTGATGTTGACACACTAATTGGTTTAGTGGAGGCTATCAAAAATATGTTTGTGCAAGGAGGTAAAATAAGGAAACGAAACCTAGGAATGGTAGGCCACCGTGCACTCCCAAGAGAGGCGTAGGGAGCCTAGGTAGCCTAGGTCACTGTTTCATTCTTCAAGCAAAGCCTAGGCCATTTTATAGTGGTTTTTCAGCCACGCTGTCGTATGGTCTCATCATTATTGCTTACTAAGCAAATCAAAGCGTTTTTGAGTAAAAGTTTACTTTCATAGAACCTTTTTAATCATGCAGTTAACAAAAGATCAACGCGTATTTGTAGTCACAAACTTTATTAAGACTGGCAGGACTAAACAAGTACAAGATTCATTTGAACAACGTTTTCCAGGTAGGCCCTCACCAAGCAAGCCCACAATTTGGAAATATTTTCTCAAATACCAACATGAAGGAACTTGCTTAAATTTAAATAAAGATCGTTCGGATCGCATGAGAACCATAAGAACAACAAAAAATATCGAAAATGTTCAGATGACGCTTCTTCGAAATCGACATGTATCACTCGGAAAGAATGGGTTACAATTGTTAAAGTCATCATTTAACCGCTTTAATAAACATGACTTAAAATGGCATCCCTATAAGATGCATGCAAAACCAGCTTCTTGAAACTGATGTTCCTCGTCGTAGACAATTTGTCGAATGGGCTCTCCATAAACCTGCTCGTTTCTTGAAAACATTGTGATTGGTGACGAGGCAGCCTTTTTCATTAATGGAAAGGTAATTAGCCATAATATTCGGCAATATGCACTGCTGCCCCCCCCCCCCCCCTCCCTCAGCATTCAACATTGACGTACGTATTTGTCAGCAAAAAGTGTCTCTGTGGATCGGAATTTGCCGGAATGTCTATCTTGTCGACCCATTTTTTCACGAGAATAACTTGAATAGCGCTGCCTACCTGAGCATGATCAACGAAAGGATCTTCCGGGAACTACGCCAGATTTATGTCAATTAATTCAATAGACTTTCGTGGATTCAGGACGGCGCACAAGCTTATAGACAGCTTGCTGTAAGAACAAAACTAAGAGAAACGTTTGACAACCGCATTGGCGCGCAATTGAATGGCCCCCAAGATCGCCTGACTTATCATCGTGCGATTATTTCTTATGGCGATATCTTAAGAATAAAGTGTATTCTACTCCACCACAAAGCATCAACCAGTTCAGAGATAGTATCACACGTGGGGTCAATAGACTTAAGGAAAATCACAAGTTAATCCAAAAGTTGTTCAATCAATGCCATCAAAGGCGCAACTGTGCTCGGAAAGAAATGGGGGACATGTGGAAGGAAACGGTGCTTAAAAAATTAAAAAATGAATTTGTATTACTCATATGAAGAGGTATTTTTGTTAAAAATGGATTTAGATATATTTGTTGATTTTAAACTTTCAAGTTTCATTATTTTACTTCTTTGCGCAAACATAATTTTGATCGCCTCCACTAAACCCATTAGTGTATCTATATGGTAAAAGGGAATTTAATGAAATTTTCGGAATCAACAGATACATAGTTGGTAAATTTGTTTTGTTTTGCAGGACTCCAAAATTTCTAATAGGTTCTGAGTTATACAAACTCAAAGTACGGTTAACTTTTTTCTGGGACACCTTGTATACGAATCATTAGTAAATACGCGTGATTCAACATTATATTAATGACTAGGTGAATTAAATTTTTATGATGAAAATAAAGTTAGCGCTATCTTCAATTTCCTCTGCTATGCTATACCCAAATTGAAAATACATTATTTTCTAGGACTTACTGCAACCACGCTCTGCCCCTCTATTGCTGTGTGTTATCATGTTTCCATCACCAAAAAAGGTCAAATAAAAAGGAGGAGACCTACCTTTTCCAAAAGGTCAAATATTCCACAAGTTTATTAAAAGCCGGTGCGTTTTGAGAATGTGCTCAATTTGAAGACGACAGAACCATCCTGAAGCCTTTGCGGAATTGAAAGATAGGTCCATGGGAACATTTGCGGCGCAATGGTACGCATATTCATGTTCACATCGGCCGTTTTCTTTTTTCTTTGTCAGTTAGCTGGAAGAGCTGCCTTGATTTCTACCCTCTAGTAGGCGCGATGGAGAGTGAAAATCTGGTCTAGTCGCCTAGTCCTCCAGACTATTTGGCACCTTTATGGGCACACTCATTTGCCCCAATTCCTATATGTCCCAGAGACAAGCAAAAGATACAGCACACCAGTATGTATGAAGATTCCTAATGCCTTGAGAGCTTTCGGGACGCTTTATGAGCTGTTATAGATCACAATCCGGCCGCTAAACCATGCAGGACGCGTTATCTCCACTACCTAGCGATGCATAGCAACTGGTTCGTAGTGAAGACAGACCCAGTTGGAGGTAGATTCTGTATCATTTGTAACATAGGGGATACGGCGTAGAAGATAACCCTTAACTAGTAATATGAGCGATATGTTTATATTTGCACTTATCCAGCGTGATATGAAAATCGTTAGCTACAAAAAAAGTTGTATCATCCATGGTGACGACCTGTCCAGAACCAGAGGTGCCTCCTGCCCTAGAGCTACACCTAGCTCTTAAAGAAGTATATTACCACTAAATCAAAGGGCTTGGGGGAGGGTTGGCATCTCTCGGCGGCAGAAACACTCTAGATGGTAGCCGATGATGCAGTGCAAGCCGTGCCGTCTTGGGGAGACATCGCCTTCACGTGAACATGAAAAAGACTTGCCTTGGTATCGACAAGTGAGCTCTCAAAAAGAAATCGCTCGCCAAACGGAGACCGATGTGGTGGATCATGTTTACCTTTTGCAATGCACGTTCGGTTGCAGATGCATAAGACTCTTCTCCATCTTCAAGATTGGAACGAACAAACGATCAATAACAAAATAAAGCAGTAAGTAGCCCTAACATCATCACAGGTGCTGAACAGCACGAGATGAAGAATGTCCATGGCGAGTGTACAAGAGACACTAAAGCATATGAGCCTCCTTGGTGAGGCATCGGTTGAAAATCAGACCAAAGAAACGGTGCGAATCCACCACTTCCAGGCAAACATCGTTTAGGAACAAGTCCGGGTCGGGGTGGAGATGTGGTTTGTGTCAGAATTGCACCATATTAGTCTTGGCCAAGGAAAACCGTAACCACTACGCTTTAGCATAGCGATGGATGCAGTTCAATGCTTCTTGGCGTTGAGGGCTCCAGGGTTGGCATCTGAACCATATCAAAATCAATATGTCGGCCAAGAAGAGCTTAGTGAGAATATATTCCGAGAGCACCAAGGTGATATCGGTGATGCTCAGTCCATAAACTGACACTCTAAAGACGCTTTCCAACGGGACGCCCTCATCCTTCTCCCTTGACCATGAGATTTATCTCCATGCACATAGGAAGAATAGTTGATCTCGAAGCAATTAACTAATAAAGATTCGGAGGGGTTTTATATTCTCATCGTGTGGAGAATTTACATGATAGCATATATTCATCCAGTATCATTGGCCTCTCAACATTAAAAAAACATCGTGGTATTGTGTAGCCTACACGGAAAGGCATTGAAAATACCATTTTCATTTTGGATAGAGCATCAGACGTGGAGGGGAACTTACATCTGATCTCCAGGAAAAATTCTAACCCAACACATCCCAATCTGTCCATCAACTTGCACACGCAGAAAAGTATAAAAATTGGGTGGAAATCGCTTAGGGTAGAGTAATCTCTGCCGGGTTGCCTGCAATCTGGAATAAGACCCTCTGTCTAGACACTGTTGAGCAAATTTACTAGAAATGCCATGCCTCAATAACAGGGCTGTTTAAGCATGAATACGGGACATCATTAAGACCAAAGTTGGTGTCCACATATTAGGAGAGAGTGGAACCCATCTCACGTAACCTTAATCTTTTGCTAAAGGCTTTACCGCCTCTGGAGTTAAGTCCACGGTGGCCTTAAGCGACATCAGGACATGCAATAAATGACGGCAGAGCTAACTCTTGTCTAGAGATTGCAGATAATCAGTTGCGAAAACAGTGTCATAGCAGCTTGTTCCTGAATTGCAGTGCGGTTTTCCTTTAGAAAATTACGAGGGTCAAGGAAAAACTTTTGCCTTTTATCCTTTTGACTCGCCTCCCCACTCTGCAAAAGAGGTCTTACTCTTCCCTCAGTAAATCGCCGTGTTTCGAAATATACCGGAACCTAGCTCTAGATCTACAAAACTTCCTGCAGAAGAAATTTTTCAGTCGAACATTGAGTTCTTAACTGGTTTTGTAGCTTGTGCTTTATCCTATATTGACAGTGTGAAATATTTTGACATCACCAGGCGCCTTATGACTGCCATTAAATTACTTAATTCTAAAAAAAATATTGTGGTAACAAAATTCGATAAAACTCAACAAATATTTCTATTAGACAAAATTATGCAACTATAGTAGCTTACGTCTGCACTTAATGTATAAAACAAGGCAAGATTCCGTAAGA
The DNA here is from genome assembly GCA_963969495.1 of Ceratothoa steindachneri. Taxonomy (NCBI): domain Eukaryota; kingdom Metazoa; phylum Arthropoda; class Malacostraca; order Isopoda; family Cymothoidae; genus Ceratothoa; species Ceratothoa steindachneri. The sequence continues at coordinate 65,602,446 of OZ018322.1, read as the reverse complement.
ATGGCACAATGCAATAATAATGCTTCTGCACAAATTGATCAAATAGACCTTAAAAACTTCAGAAAAATCAGCCTTCTAACGTAGGTCTATTACCTCTTTACGCGTCATTACGGGCAAATTGCAAATCGAGCTAGATGCCCAACATCAGAGAGAATGAAGAAGTTGGATTCAAAATTGATTCTACAGAATTGACCAGATACATACTCTCAACCAGATATGAGGAAAAGTGTTTTATTATTTTTCAATATAACTACCCTCTACTTCAATGCACTTGCGCCACTTGTCCCTGAGGCTTCGAATTCCAGACAACCAGAAATCTCCTGACTGCTGTTTAATCGACTCCTGGACGCCTTGCTGGACATCGTCATCATCCCAAAACATGCGTCCACACAGTGCAGCCTTAAGTTGGGGAATAAAATGTAATCGCTAGGGGATAGATCTAGACTGTAGAGGGGGTGGTTGAGTTTCTTGAATCCACACTCGCGCAGGGCAGCTTGTGCAACTCTGGCCTTGTGGACTTTGACGACGTTAAAGTCGATCATGGGGCGTCAGGTTTCGTGAGGTTTCTAGGGACCCAACGGGCACAGACCTCGGTCATGGCCAAATTGTCGTGTATGATGTTCATAACACTTCCATGTTATATTCTAAGTTGTCACTCGATTTCTTCGACCTTCACCCATCGATTTTCGATGATGATCCTCTCCACACGGGCCACATTGTCCTAGTTGTTCACGTCTGACGGGCGTCCTGGACGGAGTCATCTTCCACAGACTCACAACCATGGCGAAACTCCCTATTCCAGCTAGCAATGGTTCATAGGAAGAGGCGGTCTCGGTGTACACTGCAACCATCCGTTCATGGATCTCTTTTGCATTCTTGCCTTCCTTGGTCAAAAATTTGATCACTGCGTGATGTTCAACCTTCTCCATTGTGGAAAAATTTGTAACTGGCGATCTACGATCAGCTACTGCTTCTTAAATAGACGAGAAAGGAGCGTGCAGCTGCAGGTCCTGACTTGTCACAACTTGTCCTAACACCCGCACAAACAGCCATCCCCCTTCCTGTGTTTTTCCCTACCGATTCACAAAATTTATTGACTGCCCCTCAAATTGCAGATCTTACATTAGATTGCATAAGGATTCAGAGTTTTGAACTGCAAAACGGTGTAAGACAATGAGATTCTATTTTCGAAAATTATTCAACACCTGTCTAGAAAAAATCTTCAAGAGTTTAACTGGAAAAACAAAACACTAAGATCGATGGTGATTAACTCAATCGTGGGAGATTCACACATGATATTGTAGTCTTTCTTATAAGTTACACTATTGGGCGCAAAAGCAGAATAATTTCCGTTATTAAAATACTTTCATCAATATCATGACTAGGTAAATGAAATTTCTATGGTACAGAGAGGAATATATTTATATAATTTATGAAGATTTCATACGATACACTCCTCTATTAAAAATAATATACTAAATAAACTAACAAAATGAATTATTAACAAGTGTAAAATAATAGAAATTTTTATAGAATTGTTAGCAAGCAAATACATTAGAAACAAATCAAGGTTCAACAACGATGAAATTCAAACGCTTTATTTGAGGTGTTGAAACCTTTTTTAATAATTCGGTGCAACGTTTACAGGACCCTCCAAATTCCTTGCTAAAGTCCAGTGTTATTTTCTTTTATTCTTGCTCAAATTTCGTCCATAATTCCGTCAAATTTAAAGGTTGCTGGTCTCGAAAATCGGTTTAGTTTTGCTTGGCATGTACAAAGAGATTTAAACAATGATTCAGAAACTAAATAGTAATGAGAAATGAACCAGAGGTCAACATATTAGACATCACAATTGAAAACCAGAAAATAAAAGAGGTATATAAGTATATCTATCTGAATTAAACGATTACGTTATGGGAGGGGGCCTCCTTTTATTATTTACTTTTGTTTATTTATTGATATCATTCTTTTCCTTATTGAGATTTTCTTTATCTTTAAGTTGGTCCTTCTAACATTGTCCTCAATTTATCTGACTCTGCGTATTATTGTTGGCGGGGTTAATTCTTGATCTTCGTATCCTTCCTTTCTTAAGGCATCTTCCAATTAACTTGACGTGATGATTTCTTCTTGCTTCTTGATGATTTGATGAGTTCTTCTTGCTTCTTAAGGAGTTGATAATTTCTTTGATTCTTGATGAGTTAGCCCTTGAAGTCGTTTTCCTTGAGTTCCGTTTTCTTTATAAAAATTATGGACGAGGAGTTTCGAACGCGGTACCAATGGATTTAAACGCCAGCACTCTAGCCATCACGCTATGGCACAGTCCATGCTGAGTTAATAATTTAATTGGCTATTTATATTATTGATTTGGAAGGAATTTTTTCTCTGATACATTTTCGCACCCCTACACAGGGGTCTTTAAACAACGCGGAGCGAATTTGAGGATTAGGGAGAGACTAGTCTTGGATTTCTTAATCGATGAGAGTAGTATCTCTCCCTCCCCGGCCTCCGAGTCTGCGGGATGAGGAGAGGTAATTTAGTGGGATTGAGGAGAACGAACGAAGTCTTTTCGCTAATCAGTAATCTCCTTCCCGGATTTCTGATTCCCAGCAGCACTTTTTCTTAAACTCTAGTAGGAGAGCAAGTGCAGTTGTAACAAAGATCAGAAGATTGTTTGGCCTTTTGAGGGTGACTAGTTATGGGGAGAGGGCATTTATTATATCTTTTCTTATTTATCAATATTATTCATCTTGAGATTTTCTATATTTGAATCTATTTATTTCTTCTTGACTGAAGTTGCCCCTTTAAACATTTGTCTTCCATTTATCTAACTCTTGGTATTCTTGATTCTTGATGATTCCTTCTTCTTTTTTAAATTGGCTGGGTTAATTCTTGATCTTCGTATCCTTCCTTTCTTGATGCATCTTCCAATTAACTTGTCGTGATGATTTCTTCTTGATGCTTCTTGATGATTTTGATTTGTTAGCCCTCGACTCGTTTCCATGGAGTTCCGTTTTCTTCGTGATTTTTCTTCGTAAAAATTGTGGTTAATGAGTTTCGAAGGCGGTACCAATGGATTTAAACGCCAGCACTCTAGCCATCACGCTATGGCGGAGTCCGTGCTGAGTTAGTAATTTAATGGGCTATTTATATTATTGATTTGCAAGGAATTTTTTTTCTCTGATACATCTTTGCACCCCTACATACTATTGAATATTCAAACATTTTCATCCCATATCCTATTAACTTTAAGCTCAGATAATGCCACGAAATTTTTCTTTAGGGCATATTTTTCAAACTTATCCTGTATTTTCTTAATCATACTAGACCAAATATCAGTATAACAAACATTCTCCCATGTTTTTATGTTTGGGTATTTTTCATACCTTTTCGCTGCTTTTCTTTCCTTAACCCCAGTTTTCAGATTAGATAGTAAATTATGACATTTTTAAATTAAATGAATAATCTTTAAGTTCTTGAAATTGATATTGTTTTATCATCGAATTGAATTCAGTATTTTCCACATACTTATATGAACAGTGAATATAAGATCTTAACCAAAACCTTTTCTTAGTTTAGAGAACATTAAAATTCTATGGACCATTATCTAGAAATAAAAAGTTAGTAAGCAAATTAATCTTAATTGAATTTGTCAGAGAGGATAAGGAAAGAGTAAACTCAGAAGAAGAAATCTATCTGTTTTATATGAAGAAACTGCGGCCTTTTTAAAATCGTCCTAGTCTTATATTTTATTTAACTCATTCCCCCCAAATTCCTCGTGTGAGATCAGGTTGAACGTTCGTCTGTATTTTCCTGCCTTCAGGATGCTACTAAAAATGTTCCTGAAATATAAGATAGGGATCATATGAATCACATATTCATTGAACCTTTAGCAAAGCCTCAAGTGATGGAATGGCTTGAGTGTTCCAATGATTCCATGAGCGATGCCCTCGGGAGTTTCAAACTCATGACAGGGCCTCTCAAGGCGGTTAGGTCGTGGATGAGGTACTTGAGTAAACTCAAACAAAGCAAGAGTCCAATGGCAGGCCAAGCAGAGATAGGCCATATAAGATTACTATGTTTGGTTCTGGCAGAGGAGGGCAACGCCCATTGGGAAGGCAGGCCTTGATAGACCAAGAACCCGGCAGCTCGATGCAACCAACCTTGCCGAAACCGCATGTCTAAATGTTTTGAGCCACAGTCGACGCGTTATTGGCCAAGTGCACGCGCCTGGCCGTCGCGCAGCCACAATCGCCCAAAACAAATTTCTCAGCGAATGGCATTCGTTTCTGCTTTCTTTGTCTGCTAAGTCATATCGGACATAAAGATCAGCCGAGGAGACCGGATAACTGAAGACGAAACCGATGCTCAGCCACAAACTGGAGCAGACGGCGACCATGAAGATGACGAGTCATTTAATTTCTATTAATCTAGGTATTTATATACTTATTAATAATAAAAAAACAGTAGAGGCTAAACAGGGGGATATTATATTAGACCATGAATGCCATCTGGTGATAATTAAAAGGTTTAATTACAAATCCAAAAATTCCTCGATTTTCGTACAACCCATCCAGAAAAGAGGACTTTTTTCCACATGAAAAGAGAAAAAAAATAAGATATCCTAATATTTCAAACGCGAATTTAAAAAAAATTACAATTGAAATGAATTTAATTAATTTATTTTTTATTAAATACCTAGAGATAATAACTGGATAAATTTGGATTAAGATTCGTTCTAACACAAATATAATTTCATAATTTTCAAAGACAAGCGTTTCTATTTAAAAATATGATGCTCACCGATATTATTTTGAGCTACCGGAAATTAATAATAACGTATTCATTATTTTATCGAAAATATATTATAATTTTGATAACTTCCAATCTTTCTGCGCCATTTTCGACTTAGTTCCTTTGACCTTTTCCCTGATACTTTTACCAAGGTCTGTGTTTCTGAGCTCTAGAGGCGACTTGCGCATGCGTGTTTTGGAAATATTCAACTAATACCTTGTTTTTTTAGAACTACAGGATAACTGCGCATACGTTTTCTGCCTTCTTAACCAATAGCACGCTTCTCTATATTTTCGTTTATTCTGGACGCTTCGCGGGTCTCCTTGTTTTTAGTTTCTTTGGTGTAATGGCGTGTGCCGGCTGTCATATAACACAATACCAACTTATACGAAATTTTTTTAAGACGATTGTAACGCTTTAGAACTATATAGGGTGAAGATTCGTTTTAACGAATTTTAACCCTTTGATTTATAAACTGTTTTCTGCACAAAGCTTTGATTCAAACTAGAGGGCTACCGAGGTTTTGATTCAAATTTGTTGGTAGGCTTTTGAATTAGGAATATTGCCAGATTATTTTTAAGTTGCGGGAATGTGTGGGGTATGGGGCGCGCAGCCCCACAATTAAAAAAATGTTAATTTGGGGTTGAAATAGCCTAAAAAAGGGGGCGATATCGTCGTCTTAATTTATCAGGTTAGTTCTGGTCTGTATTTTTTAAATTAATTTGAAATGTGTTTATTTTATGCAGTTTTATGTGTATTTTTCAGATCTGAAGCTTCTTATGATGGAAATACATGTTGGATGTGAAAAGTACATGTAAAACTGCATAGAAAACCACATTTTTAAATTACTCTGCACATTTATGTTAAAATGAATCTTTACCTAAATTTGTATTATTTATTTCATCCGTTTCGTTTATCATTTTGATAAAAAATATTAACAGAGTAAGGAAGAATCTCAAGTGTTTGTCTAGAAATTTTGTTTAAATCGGTTACCCCTGAATATGCTAAATGAGGTTTGTATAAGTTCACTTTATCGAAACGAACATTTCTCTCAGGATACTGAGGAGATTCAGAGGACATTTCATCTAATACTTTGCAGCTCGATATTGATTGGGCCATGGTCCTTTTTGCAATAGAAGAGAGAATTCCGATCGACAGGACGCCCCACGGAAAAGTGCATCCAAGCAGCTGACGAGTCATCACCACTTCCACGAGAGTTAATCGCCCAAGAATGTTACCATTTGGTAACTATAAACCCTGAGAGTAGAGCAAGAAGGTTGCCTCGTTTGTCTCATAACGGCAGCTACGGTCTGAATGGAGATTCCTCCTGTTTGCGTGGCTCTCAAAAGAGACAGAAGCAAGCGTGGATGGGTTGATTGGAGATACCTCCTGTTCCTGTCCTGCTTGTAAGAGGGCATTGGTCTCTTCTCCCCTTTGCACCCGTGGCGCTGATGGGCGAACAACAGTGACGCTACGATGCAAGGGTCGGCGTCCATAGCCACCACGCCGATGTCTGCCAAGCGGACGCGGAATGGGTTAAGCCACCCTCACCGAACGAGACTTCCACGCCAAAGAGGACCGCACGAACACTGGAGCTGGAGTTCTCACAGGCAGAGGAGGCCCCCAGTGATGAAAGCGGTCGCCTCGTCATCGAAGAGAGCCCCCAGACCGAGGAGGCCCAGCAGGAGAATGAGGCAGGCTTGGTAACTGTCTCTCATTCCCGACGAGGACCTCGGCCCAAGTTCAAACTGGTGCACCAGAAGAACACTACCAGTGCCTACCAGGCTGTGACGGATCTCGAGAGAGCACACCCTATCCTGCGGATAGTCATTCGCCCTACTCTCAACGGCGAATACGTCCTCACCCCGAAGGACGATGGGTCGGAGGCCATGCTGCGCCTCCTTGCCGAGTAGGGGGATCGAGTGATCATGCTCGACCCCAGAGTGAAGAGGCACAAGTTGGTGCTTCAACGGTATCCGACCATTCTGCCACTCCAGGCCGTCGAAGCTCACCCCCACGTGCTCTCGGCAACACGGCTCCTCACACAAAGAGACAAGGTCCCAACCAGGCAGATCCTTGTAGTGTACGAGGGGCTGCCACCACCAAAGCTGGACCTGGGCAGCTGGGGCTGCTACGCCCTGCGCCCCTACCAGGGTGAGCCTGTGAGATGCTACAAGTGCCAGCGCTTCGGGCATCTCCAGGCCATGTGCCAAAACTCCGTCAAGTGCGGTGTGTGCAGCCAAGCGCACCCGACGGAGGAGTGTATCGGTCGCCTCAAGGCCAGCGAGACCACCACAGCACGGTGCCCCAACTGCACCAAGGGGCACAACGCTTGGAACACAAAGTTCCGCGAGCAACAGAGAAGGATGCCATGGGGTCACCGGCGGCAGCAGCAGCAGCAGATGGAACCACGTGCCCCCCCCCAACCCAAAGAAGAGAGCGTCGGTTCATTGCCGCGCCACCCCCAATTGGGGCGGCGTGGGTTACCCATCAACCCGCGACTCTCGGTCTGCCCGGCAAACGTCTGGGTGGTACACAGGAGGAGGAGCGGCAGAGGCAGGGGGAACCACGTGGGCCTTCCCGGCAACAAGGCAACCGACGCTTTGTTCCAGCGCCACCACCAAACAGGCCGGCGTGGGCATCCCACCCACCCCTAACCCCTTAACAGCCTGGCACAAGTCAGGTCGAGACAGGGGAAGAGGACAGGCAGGGAGCAAGAGAGGGTACCAGTAGCTGCACAGTTAGCAACTCCGCTCACACCTCCACCCAGCAACCCACCCCCTCTGTCCCCAAGTCACAGAGGAGGAAGGGACACAGGCGTCGGGCCCACCGCGCCCGCCCAGACGAGGAGCAGTCCACGGTGCTACCCAATGCTCAACCAGCGACAGGGTCTCAACGTGGACCCCCAGGTTATTGCGAGGGACTCAATGAGGAGGGCAGAGCCATCGTAGCCGTCATCCTCACGTGTGTCGTACAGCTGGTGAAGAAGCTGCTCGACCGCCGGCAGGGCACCGAAGCCCCCACCGAGCAGGACCTCGACATACTCCTTCGCGAAGAGGTGTTAACCGCCGTCACAGAGGGTGCCCTCCAGCCCCCACCATCATCTACCACGCCGAGAGGTCCCACCCAACACCCTCTGCACCCACCGCACGCCCACAACCAAGATGGAGGCGCGGATTGACAACCCAGCCCACGCACCGGCGCCCACGCTGAGGGTGCTGCAGTGGAATGTGCAGGGGCTCCGCTCCAAGAAACATGAGCTGCTGCAAGCCGTCTTCCAAGAAGACCTGGACCTGGTTCTCCTACAGGAGAATCTCACGCCCGCCAGCTTTGAATGGCGAGTCGCAGTCTACACCCTCCACTCGCTTCCGGATGAGGACGGAAATGGGCATGGCTGTGCAGCCCTCATACAAAACACCATCCCGCACAAGAGGATCGCTGCACCCGTGTACTGTGGTGACGGCGTGGAGGTCCTGGCACTGGAGCTACAGCTAGGGCCACTCACTCTTACTGTATACAATATATACAGGAGCCAGCGGTACCCGCTGGATGTTGAAGAGCTGCTCTCCCTTGCATCCCACTCCAGCCTCCTTGTAGCGGGCGACTTCAACGCCCACCACCCCGTGCTGCAGTCTGTGTCACCCACTAACGTGACCGGGTGCCACCTGGCCGACCTGCTCGAAGAAGTTCCTGCCGTTCGACCACTGAACACAGGAGAGGCCATGCACGTCCATGGGGGGGCGGCTCGCCCTTACGCTGGTGTCGGGTAACCTACAGCCCAGCGCCACCTGGCAGGTCCACCCTACCCTCACCAGCAACCATTAGGGAACCCTCACCACCCTCACTGTGGCCCCACCAGCTCCTCCTCTCCCGCCGCCCCAGTGGAACGTCAGGAGGGCAGATTGGGCAAAGTTCCAAGCCTCCTTGGCCGAATGGTGGTCCACGTATGTGCCTCCGGCGGACCTGCACCTGCAGGAGAGGGACCTTACGGCGGCCATAGAGAGTGCAGCTTACGCGGCCATGCTCAGGACAGTCTCAAATCGCCGCCGGCGCCCGGACTGGTGGTTTTATGACGAGGAAGTCCGGGAGCACAATCACCGCGTCAACGTCTACAGGAGGTTGTACGAGAAGCGCCCAATGGCCATCAACCTGCAGCTCCTGCAGGACGTGGTAGCCCGCACGCGACAGGTGTCCCTGAGCGCCAGGGAGGCAAAGTGGCTGGAGTGGTGCACCTCTTTCAGCCAACACACCTCCCTTGGCCAGCTGTGGGGGAGCTTCAGGAAGGCCTCAGGTGCCGTCCTGACCCACCCAGCTGCCCACCCACGCCCACAGCAAGAGGCAAATTGGCTGGCGAACTGCTTTACAGCGAGGGGTTTTAGCAAGCAGCTTTCTCCCCACACCAGCTACCTCCAGCAGCAGCTACGCCCACAGCGCGACGAAGAGGTCACGGAGGCGTGGGGTTAGCCGCACGCAATGGACCAGCCTTTCACGCTAAAGGAGCTGGCCAGGGCAAAGCGTCGACGTGACACAGCGGCGGGAGCCGACGGAGTCCGGTACTCCATGCTGGCGTACGCTGGGCCCGCCGGGGACGCCACGCTGCTAGCCCTTCTGAACGCGTCGTGGTTGGTAGGCAGTCAGCCGCCCTCCTGGAAGGACGCCGAAATCCAGCTTATCCCCAAGCCGAAGGATCCCACAACCTTCATGCCAATCTCCCTCCTGAGCTGCACCGGAAAAACGGCTGATTCGCCTACAGTGGATCGTGGGAAGCCTTTACCACCACGTGTTCGGCTACACCAGGGGGGTGAGCACGGCGGACTGCCTCATAACCCTCCTGGGTCACGCCAACAACCAGCCCACCATCGTAGTCTTCCTTGACCTCGAGAAGGCTTTCGAGCTGGCTAGCCCCCGCGCCATACTAGCTGCGCTTGTGAGGAAGGGCATCCGAGGGAGACTGCTGGGCTGTCTCTAGGACTACCTTCACCAGCGCCGAGCCCGCGTGAAGTTCCAGGGCCACAAGTCTTCCTACCTTACCTTCGAGAACGGGACACCCCAGGGCGGCATCCTCAGCCCATTCCTTTTCAACGTGCTGATAAAACAGCTGGTCGCCCTCCCCTATCGGGAAGGAACCATCCTCCTCAGCTACGCTGACGACCTGGCGCTCGTCGTCACCGGGCGCGGCGACAAGCTCGCGCGGGCCAAAGAAGCACTGCACCTCATCACTGCCAAGTGGGAAGAGCTGGGGCTCAAGATCTCGGCAGAGAAGTCCCAGGCCATGGCCATCAAGACTTTAACACCTGCTGGCCAGCAGCTTCGCGTCCAAGGAGTCGGCCTGGACTGGACCGACTCCTACCAGTACCTCGGAGTGTGGGTGGACAAACGGCTGTCCTTCACGCAGCATGTCATGCACCTGAGGGAGCGGACGCAGGCCCGGCTGAATGTGATGAGGGCCATGACGCGGCCGAGCGCTGGTGCAACCTTCCCCGTCCTCCGCCTCTACTACCTCCAGGCAGTGCGCTCCCTAGTGGACTACAGTGCACCGGTCCTTGTAGCGCTTCCCCGGCAGCAGCAACAGCGCCTGGAGGTAATACAAAACACCGCCATGAGGACCATGTTAGGGGGACCCAGGTGGTGCACTGCCAGTGTTATGCAGAGTGAGGCCAACCTGGTGCCCCTCACCACCAGGGTGGATTGCATTGTGGCCTGTTGGGTTGCCAGAGTGCTCCAGCGCGACGTGGAAGGTGTTGTGCAGAGGAGACTCCGAATGGCCGTGACGCATGGCATCGAGTGCCTGCGTAACAACTGGTGGCTCGTAAACGGCAGTCTAGCAACCAACTCCCTCAATGGGCAGGGAACTGGCCGTGGCGCGAACCCGACACCCCTTACCCCACCTACGTTCCTCCACCACCATGGGACCTCGCCGCCGCACATTTCACCGCCACACAGCTGCCCGACAGCAAAGCGAACTGCCTCACCGAGGAGCTGCGCCAGCACGCCATCATGGCCATGTCTGAGGTGACGGAGCCAGGCAGCGCAGTGTACTTCACCGACGGCTCCGTCGACTCCGACAGCGGGAGGTCCGGCGCCGCCTTCGTCACGAGCGGCTTGACGCAGGTGTGGAGGACATCAGACCACTGCTCCACCCACGAGACGGAGCTGGTAGCAATCCTGCACGCCCTCCAGCACGCTCTGCTCCGCCGGGAGGCCACTGTGGTGATACACACTAACTTTCGGTCGGGACTACAGGCGCTGCAGCACGTCCACGCCCACACCCGGGACAACATCCACCTCACCACCACCATCCTGTGCACCCTGCAGGACCTGGCAGCTCAGGGCAGGCGTGTCCGGCTCCACTGGATTCCCAGTTACGTTGGCGTGCGCGGCAACGATGCTGCCGACGAGGCTGCCAAGCGAGCCGCCCACGGCCCCATCATCACTTAGACCGTGTGCCCCAGCCTGCAGCAGCTCAAGGTGCAGGTTAAACGCAGGGCCGCCCACAACGCCCACCAGTAGCACCAAGAATGAGAAGCAATCAAGAGGCAAGCAGTGTGGTATGCTGCAGCCACAGCCTATCGCCCACTGAACCCATCCTTCCAGCAGCCCAGAGCGAACGGCGTGCTGCTACAGCGTGTGAGGCTGGGCTACTCCACGCGGTAAGAGCTGCACGCCGACTTTGTGGCAGGGAGGTGCGAACACTACGGTGGCCGCTCCCGGGGCCCACTGGTGCACTACCTCCTCTCCTGCCCAGCCACCGCCCACCTCAGGCCAGAGCGAGCGCCTGCCCCTCCCCTGTAAGAGGGCGCGAGAGGCAAGAGCCGCCCAGGTGGTCCGCCACACCCCAACAAACGAGCTGCTGGAGGTGCTGAGAACAGCACCCCCTCCGCGCTGATCACCGCTCGCGCCCAGCCGGGCGACAGGTGATGAAGACCGATACCACCCACTTGCAGCAGGCAAGAAACGCGTGGGACGCTCCACCACGTCTTACTGCACGCCAACACTGACGGGCTGCCCGCTCTGTGTAATGTGTGCATTTATACTACATGTATTTATATTCTTGTATCATATTATTACTGTATTTATCTTTTTTGTTGTTTTTTTTGTTTGTTTGTTGTTTTTTTATTTTATTATTATTTGTATTATGATTATGTATAAATGTACGCTATTGCACAATAAACTTATACAATCAATCATTCCGATCGACAAACTTTTTTGGCGCTAGAAAATTTTAATCTTAGTTCGACCAAAATTTGATCCATTTCGAAAAATGAAAAACGTCTCAATTTTCGGGGTTTCGAACATATATATTTTTAATGCATATGGAACCAAGAAATAATTTGATTACTAAGTGTTTTGAATATATCTGTTTTTCGGAATCTTTTCTTTTTACTTAGCCTTTATCCAAAATTTATCTGAAAAACAGTTAATATCTACGGCTTCATTAAAACCATAGTTTAACAAAATATTCATTGGTCATTATTTTCTTTACTATACCGGCAAAATTATGAGCTCAGAAGGAGACAAAAAATATACCAGTGGAACTATTGCCTAACAGCACCTGAAGCTTTGAAGAGTGGCGCATCTCTCGACCCCTTTGCCCCAAGCAAAACTAGTGACCTACTTCAGGTTGACTTTTGCACCTATTGTAAATCTCACTCTATGTTTCTCGTCTCTGTTTAAACCAAACAAAGGGTAAAAAAGCGCAAGAAAACCTTAAAAAATAAAAACCTAAGAAATATATAATCTTTTTTACGAAATAAGTGGAGTTCATTAGGAACCGTTTATTAGATTATGATTTTTATTACATTAGATAAAAGAAAATCCCCTTTGTATTAAGAAATTGAAAATAATATGAGGGCGATATTGGCATTTTTTATTTTTAAAGCATTGCTTATGTTCCTTTTATTAAGAAAATGAGACGCATTTCTTCGGAAAAGCTTTATTTAGGATACTTGTTTCGGAAGTGAGTTGTTTCCAGATTCAGAGCAAGATCAATGCGAGCAAAGGTCGAATGGTGCGGCTAATCTGCAGTTTTATTTTTACTTTACAGATCTGACACTCATTTTTGCTGGAAAATCATACTTTTCCCATAATTAACTGAAAGTGCATATTAGGAAAGGAAGGTATTTACAGCAAAACCGAGTTTCAGATCTAAAGAGTACACATAAAACTGCATAAGAAAAACACATTTTCCAATTCATTTAAAATATCCAGAATCATAAACAGACCAAACCTAACCTACTCTAACCTAACCTAACTCTGATCTATCTTAATAAATTCAGAGAGAAATTTGTGAATAAACTCACATCATTTGTCTTGAAATTCATGCCGGTATAGCTCAGCCACCTCTAGAAGAAATGCGCTTTTTCATTTCCCGCCATAAGAACCCATCTCTTGACATCGCACCAGTCTTTCAAAGTTCTGAGTATGAATACCGTTGGCAGGATCGATAAAATGTAAGGTAGGATTTATAACCATGTGGTCATATCCTTAATCACTTAATTGACAACATATTAACTAAGGACACAGTCAGGCGTGAACCGCCCGAAATTTAACGAAGCGTGGCATTGACTGATCAGTCAGAAGACGCAGGCGTAGATCGTCTTGAGATATAACGTAGCATGCTATTTCTCTACTAGACAGTCAAACAGTTAAAGAAAATAGAGCAAAGTGTATGGAAAGATTAAAATTTAACAAAATAATAACATTCTTTTGCAAAATGAATAACTATATAACGTAGTCATTCATTTCTTTATTCATATACTACCCATTGAGTCTTATTCTTATTCATATACTACCAATTCATTGTTATTCATCCCCTCTAATTTACTGGTCAGCCAAAACGAAATTAGTCTCTAGTCGAAATTCATCTTGATCGTGCTCGGGAGAGTAGATTTAATGAACTAGAAAAGATTGCAAAGGCTAACATAAAAGAATTATATAGGAACAGAAATTAAAGAAATCAGATAAAGAGCAGAATTAAAAGCGTTATTATTAGTGGTATATTTTTTTTAATTTTTCACGAAACTTAATACACTCACGGAATGGGAAGATAAATTATTCTGAAAGGGATAAATTTATGTTCAAAAGGAAAGCTCTTTTGGGTCATGTTATTTATAGCTACTCAAGGTTATATATCAGAAGACTTTAACCTCACAGTTGATAAAAGGTTTCTGTAATTATTTTAAAATTATGATTAACGAATTGTTCATTTTTCATAAGATAAATCAACTTGTAAAGCTAGAGAAATATTCACCAGATTGCCGCCTAAAGCTAATTACCTTATAGTATTATGTATCAAAATTAATAACATCAAGGAATTTAAATTTAGAAATTTCTTCTATTTGAAAAGTAGGCACGAAAAACTTAGTCGTACTTTGTTGAAGATAAAGATACCTTTCTGAAATTTGGAGAACGCAAACTGGTTGTTTATCCTAAGAAAATTACAAAAAATCAAACCTTATTACTATAAAAGTATATGTATTTTCTTTGGATTTCCTTGAATGTGCCTATCTATGAAACCAAGATTACATTAACCTAAGTCTTTTACCTCTCCATGGACTTTCAATCCATTTCCATCTTTACCAACTGTTTTCTTCCATAACTCTTTCTAATTATCTATTTAAAATTCTCCTCGATTTTTTATTCAAGAAAATTAACACTCACTAAATTAGTGCACACCCTTAATATATGGTCGCTTAAATTCAACAGAATTAAGTTAGGATTAAGATAACTTTCATAAGCGAAGTCCCAGTCAAATAATGCTCTCTTTACATGCGAGAAAGAGAACAAAGGTCTTATTAAAGAGGCTTACTCTGAGTAGTTAAATATATGAATCAGTGACTAAAAAGAACATTCCTGTACTCTTGCCATGTTATATATTTTATGCCAAATATTTTACATTTATTTTACAATAATAAATATAAGCATGCCCCAGAAATAAGAAAATTGGCGGAAAATTAATTACTTTCGAAATATACTGTAATTGCAAGATCTCCTCAAACACACTGTAGTACTAAGTAAAAAAAGGGATGTCTATATTAATTACATATTAAACAACTTCAAAAGGGAATGACGTGGGTATATCGAATATCTAGAGCCATTTAGAATTTGGTGAGCATTGTAACTAAACGAATTTTGTAGCGAGAACAAAATAACCTGCCAAGAAAGGAAAGGGAGATAAAAAATTGTTTTTAACTTGCTCGCGGCCAAAAAACAGATAAAAAAAAGTAAAAATAAACAAATTTAAGATCCATTCCGCGTCAAGGTGATGCCCATGAAGGCGGAAGTATTTCATCAAGTAGAGGGTAACTTCATGTAGCCCCACACTGGTGGAGACAGGAAGGATAGTTCTGCTGTCAGGACATTAAACAAAAATAAAATTTTGCATTTTCTCCATAATTCTGCAGAATTGTACCGATATCAGATCAGGTTTTATTTTATATCTGTAGAAAGCCAGTATGAAAACTATTCGTCATTATTGTGGTAGTAAATACTCCCAAAATATTCTAGTAACAGAAAACTGAAGAAACCGCTAAACCCGCTTAATTATTCCTTTATATTTGTATGTTTCAAAGCCTGACACACTGGTTATCTTCCTTACCATGGGAAATACCAAGCATAAGGGACAGACCGATAGGAAACTCGTTCAAAGAAAACAGCTCATTCGAGGATTACCGGTCTCTGTTGCTGAAGTTAAGTCAGAGCTATGCAGCAACCGTGCGACTTATTTAGAAAGGTCCGATTTAATAATAGTGAAATATTGGTCGCAAAAGACACAACCACTGACTTTGGATCCAAAATCATTTTGCCACGCTTCCATATTTCTACAAG
The DNA here is from genome assembly GCA_963969495.1 of Ceratothoa steindachneri. Lineage (NCBI taxonomy): Eukaryota > Metazoa > Arthropoda > Malacostraca > Isopoda > Cymothoidae > Ceratothoa > Ceratothoa steindachneri. The sequence goes on along the minus strand of OZ018322.1, from coordinate 65,586,828 downwards.
AGGGGTAATCTTAATAAATAAAGTGTAGTATGCCTGGTAGAAAGAGCGGGGAGTGTGATTCGATATCAAATGAACTCTAGCACTCAGCAGACGAAATCCACATCGGGTGAAATTAGACGAACTGTGCTTATAGCGTTTATAACATACTATTTCTCTCTGGTAGGGGTCTCACATTCGAATTAGTACAAAGAAGTAACCTACATTTCTTTGAGCCCTATCGCTGGGTGAGTGTCAATGGGGCTTTCTATTTACTCAAACTAGAATGGAGAGCTCCGCATCTTTAAAGTCTTTTGAGGCTATAAGAAACATCAAAATGAGCGTAAATCTGCTGAAAAAACTTGTAACAACACCTGAAGGGTGCTACTGAAAGTCATGAACATCATATGCTTTTCATCAGCTCAATCCTTCAAAGCACCTAGGCCAGATCTCACCACTGTGATGGTAGTTTCAGGAAAGCATTGTCTCCAGGAAGGAGGGACAGTGGAAAATCACCCAGCTTGGGCACTTAAATTCAGGATACAAAAATGAGGGGAAAGATTTGAAGGAAAATGCCCACCAGATCTATTTTACTAAGCTTCCTGGGCATTAATAGAAGTAGAAACCATAATTTGCATGTTTTTTAGGAATTTGGAGAGACCGATTAATTCATTTTATGTCAACAATGGTCACTTTTAACCACTAAAGATTTAGCTACCTTTTAAACACAACTAACCAAAATCTCAATGCATCCCTTTCATGGTATATATCTTTGCCCTATACCATAAATAGAAAAAGCTTTAAAAACCTTGAAAGCAACAACACTAAAATAGCATTTAGCTTTCATGTCACATTATAAAATGAGAATAGAAAGCATCTAATAAATGTCTACCAAACACAAGCATTGCACTCAATCATACATTGTACAAACAGGGGAAATTTCGATAAACGAATATGCGAGCGCATAAATGACAAAAAATAAAAAATAGACAGTTAAATACAATGGTATCAAGTTGAATTTCAGCTGCAAGTTCATTCGATAAATACATTGTAATTTATTATGCATTAAGAAAGTTAAGAAGTTCATAGTTGTTAGTCCTTTACAAAATGTTGGAATTTTGCATAATGCTGTTTCCGCAATTTTCTTCTCCCTCATTAACCATTTTTTACAATAGATACATTTTGGGAGGAAATATTAGCCAATCACTTAACCAAGTCTGCATTTTATTCATGTTTATAATTAGCTTATGTTAGCATTAGTATTTTTTTTCTTAAGCTATCGCAAGGATTAAATTTTGACATAGATTAGTGATCCTTTCATGGCCTATTAACCCATTAGTGTATAGCGTCCAAAGAATTAGACGCTAGATAAATATTCCCCCCAAAATAAGTTTTGTAATAATTAATTATGTTTTGTTTCAGTTTAACCTTAATACAATCCTCTATCACGTTTCTATGAATAATGTAAGCAAAATATAATTTTACATCAATTTACATCAGGATGTCGCCTATTAAGCGTGTTGCCTTCCAATCTGGGTAGGTAAATTACTATTATTCTGCATGTAAATTTAGAATTATTGCTTTTTTATTTCTTTCATATATTAGAATGAAATGTAAATTATCTTGGTGAAGTCATAGATATATATAGATATTGATAAACATACATAGAATAATATTATAGTGACCATAAAAACGAACGCTATGCAGTCAGACTAGATATTATGTTCACATGCTCTATATGTGTATAATATAAATAACTATCCCCATAAAAATAGCCAGTTGGATAAACTGGTTTATAATAACTATTATAATAACTATCCCCATATTAAGAGCCGTTTGGATAAACTGGATTATATGTATTTTGTTTATTTTTTATTTAGCTATTTATATTTTCTATCGTGTTTTTTCTGTAGTGTTGAATTTTTTGGTTCTATGCGTTTCCAGGAATTTTTATATATTATAGGAATTTGAACACCCAAGAAATATTGTCATATCAAATATGGTGCCATTATTCTTCATGTTCTTGAAACAGAAGTAAATAGTCTAACTGATGAAGATTTTAAATAGGTCTGAGGATGAAGCTACTGGAAATATATATCACCTTAGCTAACCTTATTGAATACGAAGTGTGATTTTATGCCACATAAACATTGTGAAACTACGTGAGACGACAGTTTCACGCAGGACAATTCAGCGCAACGACAATTCAGCGACAACTCAGTGTAAAGATATAAAATTACTAGTTTTTGCGACAATTTATTCAAATACAAAATATAATAATGTGAAAAAAGGCATAAAATAATATAAAAATAAACTAAAAAGACAAAACCAACCAAATAACAAACAAAGCTCAGCCAAATAACAAACACATCGTGATAATCTTGACAGTAAAAATGTATTTTGTAGTCTAAGCACAGCTGTGAAGATAGTCAATCTGAAAGTCCCGTGAAGTGAATATAAAAACAGACTAAAAATACTCTCATGGAGATCATTTTATCAGAGAAAGGAAAAAAGCAATTTTGTTAAATGGATTTTTTTATCGTCCGGATAGAATCCTTGCCAATGGACAAGACTCATGGCGATGCATAGATGATAAGTGTAAAGGACGAATTCACGTTTATGGAGATACTTGAGAGAAAGGAGAAAATCATTGTCACATCTCACATACATCCGAAGCAGCAAAAAGAGTCATGTAATCTAAACTTAGACAGAAAGCTGCTGCATCAAATGATGCTCCACGGCGCTTAATTCAAGAAAGTAGTCTCAACTTGGCAGAGGAAGCAACCGCTATTCTTCCTAAATACAGGTCACTACAAAGAACTGTTCAGCGCCACAGAAAACAACTAGAAAACCTAATACCAGCACCTAGTAGCGTAAGTGAAATTCAAATTGCAGATTAGTTAGCAAAAACACACAGTGGGGAAAAATTTCTAACTTTGATTCCGGCTCAGCAGGTCCAAATAGAATTTTCATTCCCCCCCCCCCCAAATATTAAACACCTTGTAGAGAACAAACATTGGCTGGCAGATGGTACTTTTAAAATCGCTCCTTAACTATTTCATCATCTTCATGTTATTCACATAGCTCGTAATGACAGTGTCTTTCCAATGGTTTTGAAAAAGCATTTCCTAATGCCATAGCAGCTGTTTTTCTAACGATTCGAACAGATGGTCCCCTTTTCCATCTTAGCCAAAGTGTATGGCGAAAATTGAAAAATTGTAGCTAGTTCAACCTTACCTAGACGATAGTAGCTTTAGCTTTTGTCCCAGTTGATAAAATTGCGACTACATTTGAAAACTTGCAAGATGAAATACCACCTTCATTAGAAGAATTGGTATATTATTTAGAGCATACGTGGATAGGGCTCCTATTCAGTTGTGGAAGAAGAGATCTAGTATTTGAGCCATTTATATGGAGCATTTATGATAGACTTGTAAGGGACTTACCAAATAAACGATAACGCTCTAGAAAGATGGCATCGAGCTATCCTAATATCTTTAGGCCATTGTCATTCTGCCGTTTATAAATTAATTAGTTTTTACGCTCAGAGCAGGATTACACGGAAAAAAGTCTGCTTGTTTAGCGGTTGGTCAAGTGGATAGGAAAAATCCTTTAAATACTGCATGGATTATGAGTCTATAAAGACTGTGGTTTCATGGTTCAATGAAATGGAAAATAAAATGGACTACCTTAGGGCAATCTTTTACCAGATTTAACTGCAGAAATACAATTTATTATTACTTTTTATTATTTACTTTTAATTATTTTATATCTTTTTTACATTATTAATTTTGGTATTTAAATAAATTGTTAAATAAACTGGAGAAAATAGGTACCTGTTTTTTATATAAATTCTTCTAAACTATCAACTGAGAGTTTACCTGAGGACATATTTTCTGCAAATAATGAATTAGAACTACTAAAATTGTTTAACTGTGATCATTTTATTGAAGAACCAGTTGAAAAACAAATAGTTATGCTCAGCAAAGAAATGACAAATTGGATTTGAACACTGATGAACTATGAGTAGTATTTGGGAGGGTACTTTTTTGGGTTATGAAAAATATCCAAATAAAGGAATCCATTGATCTAAGGCCATGGTTCCCCAACCTTTTCCTGTCATTTCCCCTTGCGCCTAGTTCAACCATTCAGATATCCTTCTTCATGAGTATGAGGGAAAGAGTAGTCAAATCTCACTGTGACTATTTACTAATTTATTTAAATAATGTACAATTATACTGAAAAATACATAGTTACATAGCAAAGCGTATATAGAGCGGTTGGTGACAAATAACCGCATCAAGAGCGGTTAGTAACAAATAAAATGACTTTTGTTTGTTCTTCTACTTTAAAATTAGATTAGTGAGAAGGGTGAGATAACTTCTTGTGCTTTAGTGTATCAATATCAGGGTTAGTTTTGGAAAGAGCGCAGCGCATGACACATTCCACCTCAAGTCGATGTCGTGCTTTGGACTTGATTGTGAGTAAATTAGAAAATCCAGAGTAAAAAAGGTAGGTTGTCGAAAAGAGAATGAGGTTTTTCAAAGTGTTGGTGCTCAGTTATGGGTATGCTTCACACGCATTAACACTGAGGTCTTCAAGAGCTTGTGCACAAAACTCATCCTTGGCAGAAGAGTCATGTTTGAGCTCCCAAGAACTCATTTTGCATGCCCTCAGGGACATCATCCACTTAACATTTAAATGGGTTCCTTCTCAGCCGCCTCATTGAAATGTCTTCAGTGTTGATAACAGGGAAATATCGTTTGAACTCGTCCCCCAAAGGATCAAGGTGAGTGATGATTTTCTCCTTCAATGGGTCTTCGATGTATTTCTCACCAAGTATGTCACTTAAGCGCTGAAAGAATGCTGCATTTCCTTTTTGCATTTGTTTTTCCCAAAGTTAGAGTTTTGTCGTGAAGTCATTGATGGCGTCAGTGTGCATAACCATGTTGCTCCTTTGTCCCTATAATTTCTCATTTAGTTCATTCAGAGTTTCCAAAAATATCAGCAAGATAAGCCATTCGTACTAAAAATCCTTCCTTGTTGAAAGCAGAAGAAGAAAGTGTTCAAGGAAGATCCTTTCACATTGTTAACAATGTTTATGATGACAGTAAATTCCACATGAAGGTTCTTTGGAATTGTCTTTGAGGTGAGAGTTTCCTTATGGATCATGCAGTGTGTTCTTTTTAAGCCAGGTTGCTTCTGCTTCACAAGAGCAATGAATCCTGATCGTGAACATAGTACATTAGAGCCACCATCTGTGCAAACCCCTTCCAGTTTTCTCCAACTCATTCTCGAATCTTAAAAGAAATCTGCAACTACTGCCATTATATCCCCTGTCTTTGTTGTGGTTTCTAATGGCCATCAAAAAACAAACTCCTGCTCAAATACTTTGTCAGGGATGTAACGGCTGAAAACAGCAGTTGTAAAATGTTGGTGACATCTGTAGACTCATCAAGTTGAAGTGAAAAAAGGGCGATGACATTACCTCTGGCACCACATTTTCATTAATATTTTCAGACATTTCGGCATTTCTGTTCATCACGGTGTTGTTGGAAAAGGAGATCTGTTTCATCTTTTGTGATGACTCACACTCTCAACGATACATGGTTTCAAAAGGCTTTCACAAATCGTGTGAGGCTTCTTTGCCTTGGCCACCTGAAGAGCTATCACATATGAAACCCGCACTAAACTGATGTTGGTTTGCTGATATTTCCCAGATTTATCTATCTTTATCATCTTCAAGCTGTATAACTTTAACTCAAAAATGCTACGATTCTTATCTTTCAAATGTGGATGAGCATTTGCCAGATGTTGCTTCAGATGGAAAGGTTTTTAACCACACAACACACTTAGGGATGCTTGCACCGTCTTTGATAAGATAGGTGGAACCATACTTCAAATAACTATCATTATACAATCTTCCTTACTGTGACATCTAAAATCAGATATAAAACAAGTCCTATCAATTTGGAGAAGAAAAATAGGCATAGGCATATCCTAATTTTGTATAAAAATGATTAAATTTTCCATTCTCCCCCCTCTCCAAAATAAAATAAATAAATAAACCTCCAATAAACACAAACTTTTGAAGAATAAAACAAAATTTAAATTAGATAAGTGCCACTAATGCGGTATTATTTGCCTGAATGCAATTGTGTGACACTACTGCCAATAACGTACACTTCTGTCATTAACAATAATACCATTATTATTTTTATTTATTGGTTACGTTAATTTAGGTAAGATCGAAAAGTTTAGGTTAGTTCCATTGAATGAAGATATTAAATACCCCTTTATGATATAGTTGATACCCCATTATTTTGTTAGGGTAGAAATTAAATACAAATTGTTTTTGTCTCTTATCTCCAAAATTCCCATGATCATAGCCCTTTTCACTAGCCTAGTGGAGGCTATGTAGGGGGGGTTAATCTATCTTAATATTGTTGAATAATTGTGCACAAGGTTTTGAACATAGAAATAGACCTTGTTCTAATTGACCCTAGCAAAAAGAAAAAAAATATAAAAAACATAATTTACTGACGAGTACCAGTAGTCACACATATTACCCTAGTTTTCCAAAACAGAAGTAGTTTAATATAACATCTCTTGAGTACTAACAATCTCAACCATAGCATAAAAATAGATGAATGAATTTTGACATCATATTATTAAGAAACAAACTCACTGTTAAAATGAGTCACATACCTTTTGTACTTATACAGAAAACAAGCTTGAGAAACTGAGTCAATATAGGCCGGGTATACGTATGTCAGATGCTCCCAGCTAACTGACTACTCGTAACACTGTGAGCCTGTGAGAGTACTCCTCTACCACCACCCCACCCACCAACCAGATCTCATTTTTGCACGCGAACCCAACCTGGTAGATAAGACGCCGCCCATCTACAACAGGCATACTCTCTCTCTCTCTGTCTCTCTCTCAGATATAAGAAAATCCATCCGAGATTTTTTATATTGCTAGTAGGCTGTGTCGGAAATTCTGATCTAAGGAATCTGATAGTCTTAGGCATTTTGTCAGACGCTATTCGATGTAACAGATTTAAAATGATATTGCATTTCATTTATTTCAGTGACAACGACAAAATGGATGCAATTGACCATTTATATAAGAGAAGACAATAGATTGTTCACTTAAGCAGTCAGTTTCTTGAATTAGGAGTTTTAGAAGATCACCTTTCGATTGATGATCAATGATCACATAATTTGGAAGGCATTAAACCAAAATATTCATAAAGGGGTAGCCAATAAGATTTGGCTTTAAAAACTAGGCACTCAGCTCATCTACGGGATATATGTATTCATTTGATATCTACAAGGGAAAACAACAAAATGAAAATCAGAGTGGCAATTTTAAATTAGGACTTGGGGGAGACGTCGTTGATAGGTTGATAAATAAAACGAATATTCCTACAAAATCTGGTTACTAGCTATATTTTGATAATTTTTTAGATTTTATAAGTTATTAAAGCATTTATCAAGTTCAGGCATAAGTGCATCTGGTACTGCTAGGGAAAATATATTGATGAACTCTCCTTTTCTTAGTAAAGGTGTATTTACAAAAAGAAAACAAAGGGCACTGTAGAAATCAGTTCATCTGATTCTGTAGTGACAATAAAATATAGGGATAATAATGTTCTGACAGTTGCTTCAAATTGTGAGTCATCCGAAATTGGAACAACTAAAAGCTTTTCAAAAAGGTAAAAGGTTATATTTCAAATCCTTAATCAGTAGCAATAAAGGATTATAATTCTTACATGGGTGATGCTGACCAATCGGACCAGTCGGTTTCTACTTACAGAAAAAAAATGCTACTAAGAAAATTGTGGTGGGCTATATTTATATAGTTATTTGATGTTTCAATAGTAAACTCCTGGATTCTATGAAAAAAGGTGAAGAAACACAATATTCTTCTTCTAAATTTTAGAAGAAATTTAGCAGTAACTATTTTGAAATCACATGGTACTGTATCGATGCAAGGAACAAGAGCTCCTCAAATTAAGAGTGGAGTTATATATGATGGTTTGGGGCACTTGTTGCAAATCTCGAACACAAGATGTGCAAATTGTCCTGGAAATGCAGCATTTACTTTTGTTAAGTGTGATGTAGGACAGCATCATAATTGCCATTTGAGTTATCACAAAAAAGACTAAATATACCTATGTTTAAATTAAAATAAAATTTGTTTTTTCACTGCTATATTAGGTAATGTATTGATTTGTTTCTAAGAAAATGGAAGTTTTCAAACTTTCTTTGTTCCCTTAGAATTCACAGCGTCCTGTTTACTGGACACCTTATATCTAGACATATAAAAATAGGAAAATAATAATTCTTTTACAAATTCTTCCCTTAAGGTATCTAGAAACATAAAAATATTAGACTATGATCCCCATAATTGTATTTTATGCACTAATGGCTTATTTCTGTATATTTTTGTTAATATCATGTTCATTATTGATAAATGATGACTTTTCAGATTTATTTTCTTAATAGACCCTATCTGGTGATTAACATCTCAATATTATTGAAGTCTGAAGAAAGCACATTTAAAAGGTCATGCTTTGCAACGTTAGAAAAGGCTACAGCGCTAAGTTAAATGCAATTTTTTTTAGAAGGCCCAACTGGCGACTGCCTACTTGGGCAGAAGTCGCCGTACTCACCAGCACAGCCTAGTACTAGGCTACTTTAGAATAACAACAATAACATAACAACAACAAAAAAAAGAAGTAAAAAGGCCACCACAGAAGCAGGCTCGAGCGTCGGGGAAAGGACCGCCAACCCCCGGCGCAGGGACGTGCAATTTACTGAGAATACAACAAAAAGAAAAAACCTACCTAGTTAAATAAACGATAGAATTCAGGCCTCCAGCAAAAGGTTTATAGGTCCACTAGTCAATGTGCACGAACTCGTCCCAAGTAAGAGGGACAGGCGGTAGCGACCCCGCCCATCCCGGTACCAGACAGGAAACGTGTGCGGAGATTGCCCAAACTATGACATTCAACAAGAATGTGCCGAACAGTCTGGGGGACAACGCAGTCATCACAGTAGGGCTCTGCGAGCTCTCCATCAAATGGCGGTTCGTCCCGCGAGTGTGTCAAATTCGGAGACGACAGAAAGCAACCTGGGGCCTTCGAAGGAATTGGAGGGTAGGTCCATGGCAACAGTCGCCGCGCAATGACACGCAACTTTAAGTTCCCGTCGACCGTCTCTCATCTTCTTTGCCAAGCAGCCCACAGAGCTGCCCACATTCCTAACATGTATTCGGTGTGAAAAAGAGCGCAAGGCTGGTCCGGTTGCCGAGTCCTCGCTGAATCTTGGACGCTATCATCGGCACGCTCATTCCAATGCCCCGAGACTACTCAGAGCGCTTTGTGTGTCGTTATAGATCACAATTCGATCTCCGAACAGGGCACGTCGCGTACTCTTCCGTACCGAATGGTTTATTGCGACCAGCTCGGTCGTGAAGACAGACGCAAAGCCTAGCAGAGCCCCACTGACTTCAAACAGAGGAGATACGGCGTGGAAGCCGACCCTCTATTGGGACTTGGAGCCATTCGTATACAATGGCACGAGTCCAGCGTGACACGTGGTGTGCTCCATAAAGGTCGAACGAAATACTCCCGGCGCTGTACAAGCTTTGGGACCAAATGCATGACGACAAATAGCCATAGGTGGTACCCTCCAGGGTGGCGTCCTGGGCAGAAACAGGGGCTGCCACCGGCCCGAGTGCTATAGTTAGCTCTTGAATGAGTTTCCTAGCCCTAAACCCAAAGGGCTTAGGGTATGACTGGGGTCTCTTGGTGGCAAAAGCAACGTCTAAATTAGCTGCGAATGCATTGAGAGCTGTTGGCAACTGAGGGAGGCGCCAGGCTCGCGCATACAAGCGAATAATAGACTGTGCACGGCGTAGAGCGAGTGGCATCTCCTCCAGCATAGACTAGTAGGCTCTCAATGAGGGAAGTGCGAAAGGCACCAGTCGCAAGGCGAAGGCCGGTGTGGTGGATCAAGTCCACCTTCCGCAATACACGCTGTGCTGCGGGTGCATAAAACTCGCATCCATCGTCAAGTTTCGAACGAACATATGATCAATAAAAGAGTAAGGCAGTAGCTCTATTAGCGTCTCAAGCCCTAAACATTACAGAACGAAGGATATTCATGGTGCGTGTACACGAGACCCTAAAGATGCTAATATGACAGTCCCAGTTGAGGCGTCGGTCAAATAGAGGAACAAGGAAATAATGCGATTCAACCACTTTCATTAGTACCCTATTGAGAAAAAAAATCTATTAAGGGTAGAGACGTGGATGGCGGCAGATTTGAACCACCTCATTCTTGGCAAAGGAAAACCTAAATCTGTGTGCTTCGGCATAGCGAGAGACGTGGTTTAATGTCTGTTGGAGTCAACGCTCCAGAGTAAGTTGGCATCTGGGCCGCGCCAAAAGAGATCGAAAGGTCGTGCAAATAGAGCGAAGCGAAAACATCTTCCGACAGCACTGAGCTGATGCCGTTTATGCTCAGGGAAAAGAGTGTGACACTGAGAACACTTTCCTTCGGGACAGGCTCTTCCTGCTCCATTGGGCTGGAGAGCCCCCCCCCCTCACCCGTACGCGGAATCGACGATCTCGCAAAGATTCAGTTATAATGATTGGGATGCGTCCCCTCACCCTCATTTTTCGGAGGGTCTCCATGACACCGTATCGCCCTGCTGTATCATAGGCCTTCTCCAGATTGAAAAACGCCATGGCGTAGTGATGTCTATGAAGGAAGGCCTCGCAGACGACATTTGAATCAAAGATGCTAGTCCGAGTGTTCATTCTTCTAGACAAGGCACGACCTCATATCACAAGGGATATGATAAGATTGTCTAACAATTTTATGAAAACTAACGATTCATTCTTATACTCTCTAATTCCCAGCAAATTAATATCTTTGTATGATCTTAGCGACTCACATGAAGAGAATGAAGATGTCAACATCAGGATATGTCGAAACCATGTTAACTAATTTGATGATTATTAAAAGTTAGTAGATAGATGGTAACTAATTGAAGATAATTATGGAATTTCTATTAACTTATTAAATTAATACCGAATATCTTTTAATTATAATGTTTTCAAAGATTCATTTAATTTCAATTCATTATTCTTGAATGACAAACTTTAAAATAGGCCACAATATTAATGAAATAACCATGTGGTGTACACTAACAGCACTGTATAAATTAATAAAAAATTTTTTTGGAAATTGAGAGTGTTTGCTTCTGCGTCCGAACAGTCATTAAAGTTTGACAAAAAAAAATATATATAAGTTTTTTTGTTCAGATTGAGGATTATTTACTCTTGCGTGTGAACGTTTACTAAAGTAATGGCCACCGTACATTTTGGTGCAAAGTAAATAGATAGCAATCAGTTTTACTATCATCAAATATATTTGCTATGAGTACGTAATTTTTCTAGAGCAAATCTTAATTTAAATGAGTAATTAAATCAGTTAAATTAAATAGAATGTAGCAATTTCACATGATATTGAAAGAAATATAAATTTATGTTTCTCCAACCTTTTTTTTAAGTTTGTTTGGATTTTTTAGGTGGTGATCGATTAGAACCAAAGACAGAGTAAATTGATTTTGGAGACATTTGTAGAAGAATGTAACTAGAAAACAAATATAAAATTTTAAATTATCAGAAAAAATTGATTTTCTTATATCTTTTTTAGAAATATGTAGGAATCATATAAACGCACTTGGCAGTTGATTATTGTACGAATAGCAATCATTATAAATATCGCGAACATAAATCGAGAAAGATATCTATGGTAAGAACGAAATTCAAGATGGTCTCTATAATGATCTGTTTTCATAGAAGATGAAAAATCAGTGGTCAAATGACTAGCATGGAATTATTTATAAACAAATTCATGCGGAATTATAAAAATCAAGTAGTCTTAGTGATTCACCAACCTGTCTTTATCCAGGAGGATGACCAACCGGATATAGACATAAAGGTCAGTAAGACAATCGCTGATGAGCCGGAGGTCACTAGCAGCCGGTCTTCTTTGAGGTGCCAGAAAGAATTATGTTTTGACACCAAACAAGATTCAGGGGGAATCTTCGTCGCCCTAGGGAAGAGGGATTTATTTCGCGTAAGTGGTATGTGGATATAGATGCCCATCGCCAGGATTACTTGAAAGTGTGTGTGTGTAGGTTATGCTGCGAAGATGGTAGAAGGAAGAAAGCAGTGTTGTAATTGGCTAGGGTGTGATGAAATGTGTAAGATCTACCCAACCCAGTAGATGGTTGGCACAGCGCGTCTCCTAAATGGTAGCCATATCTCTACGTGCGCTGACGTTTGTGTCCACTCGTGCCGGGATCGAACGCAGTACTGCGACGTTAGGAGACCAACAACCTATCCACTCTGCTAGCAAGAGCTCTATAACAACAAGTCATTGTTTATATAATAAATATTAAGCACCTGAAGCTATTTTAACCCTTAACGGTGAATAGTAAAATGTTTTCCCCAAAGCAGAATCAATTCCCAGATAGAGGAAATGCATGAGATATGTATATATATATATATATATATATATATATATATATATATATATATATATATATATATATATATTAATTAAGCAAAATAATTGCGTAAGTAAGAAGAGCTATGTAAATAAATATGTACATATAGTCAGATAGTCAAATGAAAAATATTATAAATGTAACATGTATATAATGTTTGATCTAAATAACAGGACTTGGATCAGGTTTGTTTTGATATCTGTGAATTTAAGAGGAGCTTCTATTTTATATTGGGTCTGATCTCATTGAAGTAAGATATGATTATTAAAATGTATTTACTTTTGGTATAGTCTCAACTGTTTATCCCACGTCTCGTTGGAAACATCACTTTGACTTTACCTCGAATAAATTAGCCAATTCTACTGCTGGTGTTATCTCAACTATTGGCCTACATCTCACTGGAAACACCACTTTGAATTTACTCTGAAGAAAGCATTCAACTTCACTTGGAGTTTACTTCAAAGAAAGAAGCCGAATATTTACAATATTATATCTACTCTACCTTTCATCTCTACAAGGACCGTAGCACATTTTAGGTAAAACGCTGGATTTAGTGTCAATAATTCTTTAGCCATTCGGGCGAAAGGACCTAAAATTCCTATCGCTCTTTTAAATTTTCAATCTCGCGGAAAATAATGAAAAGAAGTAAACAGGAAACGTTTTTTTTCTAATATAACTTCTTGAAACAAATTTAAAATTTTCTTAATTAAATTTCCGTCATCGTCGCTACTTTCACTGAAACTCTTACAATCGTCACTCTCTTAGCTGTCTACTACTTCATCCCCGTTCATTTTTCCCTATCTTCCACTGTCTAGATTCAGCAAAATTTCTATTGGTTTTTGAGGATCAGCATTGAGGACATCTGGAGAAGAAGAGTTCAAACAACATCTGCTTGCACTTTTTATCGGTTTCATTGCAAAGAATCTACCTACACAATCGGCAGAGTTAGCAGGAGGCGAAAGTAGAATGTCAATGAGAGGGAGTAGATTTGATAATTCTGATCCATACATACGATTCACTTATTGCCACGTAAATGTCTAAAGATTTTGTTTCCACTTCTTGTCGTAGATCTACGATTTTATGATCCACCATTTATCTGAGATTTGACTTCTGTCAAATAATTAAAAAAACCGACGAAAATCATTTTGCAGGATGTGAATTTCTTAGTCCCCCGAACCTGGAAAATCATATTCGAATGGATATATTAATCGCATATTCACTAATCATCCTTCATAAAATATTTTATCTCTAATTTTAGCCCAAATTGAATTTTATATTAAAATGAAATATAATTTCATATCCAAATATTTTAAAAATTAAATATTAATATTTCTATTACAATTCGAAGTAATTGTTTAATAACTGTATTTAACACTGATTCACAATAGTAAAGGATTAGAAGACTTAATCCATACCAGACTTTATTAGTTTTTAAATACCAATAATTTAATATCCATTAACAATACGGATTCTGACCTCCAAAAGTTCTGCCATGCGCTCAACAGCTCAAGAATATCAAATTTCTAGAACAAATGTTTTGTTTCAATAGCTCTATTGCGTTTTGTCCCGTTTGTTTTGTCTTCAACAACATATAATATATCTTATTTTAATATCTTATCTTAATATATGTCTTATTTTAAATAAAAAGTTATTAAAAAAATAAAAATTAATGTACAAGTCTAGGTACATCCATACATTAGTGTAGACATAAATTCACCGACACAGCTGCGTGTCCCTCTGATTATTCCAAATTCGCCTTTCGCATTGAATCCGTGTCACCCCTTTTCGCGCAGTCATAAACAAGCAGTTCGAGACGAAGAAGGCTCGGGTCGCGGTGAGGCGTAAATATGTCGCATGTCTGGCAGCAGTTAAAAACCGTTCGCGCAGCGATATGGATTTTATGAGAATTCGGTGCTCTCTCTCGATTTTTGCTCATGAGAGAAATAAAAGGGAAAATTCTCCCTGGAGTCAAGCAGAATATATTGGACCTACGTTGTGTATTGAGCAAGTCCCACAAAGGAAACCGTTCGCCCGTTGCAAGAAAGGAACATCGAGGAATTGGTTGTTGCCATCACGGTACTTGTAGGTGCCAAATTTTTCGCATACTCACCTCCACCCCTTCAGAGTCAGAGTTTACACAAGACCTCCCTCTGAGGATTACCCTAAACAGAGCTAGGTAATCATTTTGGCTACCCACTCCAGGAGCCAATAATCGGAACGAACACTTCGAGGAAGAGAATTTCGATTGAATTCTCGTCTTCGCGATCCGGCCTAGGATCATTATATCAGGACGCCGGTCTAGGATTACCCACTATTCGGTAACCTAGGTGGACGGGGATAAGGGTGAACATCGTTGAAAGAAGAAGACATTCACCTTCACCCTCCAAATACTTTCGAACTCCAAGGTATCGTTAAAGTGAATTATCCCCTTCCCTACCTACACCAGTTTAACTGTTACCTAGAATTTCCATCCCGAGCTCATACTCGATTATTTCATGTAATTAATTCAGTGCTTAATTCCATAATATTATTCAATTCATTCTGTCTGGTGCAATTAAGACGCGAACATCCTAGTACGTAAAATTCGAGTGTAATCTCCACGACATTATACAGACTTACTTTTCAGTGCAAAGATTAATCCTATTTATACCTATATCTGTGTATTTAAATATTTTTTACGATCCTTTGGCAATTAATAAGCAATCTACTCGGCTTAATTCTGAATATTTCATAAGTCCACGCATGACAGGCTTTTATTGAGTGAGAACACACTCAGGGAATCATTATCTAGATTTTGATTTTGATCAAAAGGGACGCACCGGGGTTATTCTTATTCATCGGAATGGCTATGTTAGGGTAATGGTTACACTTCACCTCCACTACACCTTGGTGCGGGATTAAAATGTATGCCTAGGAAGTAGGACTGAGATTACCCACTCACTAAACCTCAATAACTACCTTAGAAAGATGCTACGCGAATACCGAAAATCGTTTCAGTAAAATTTCTATAGCCCTCTGAAGATTCTGCACCCATCGTGTACGTCTAATTCTTTTGAGATACATAGTCGTTTTATTAAAGTGACGAAGAATTCTTTCAGTTTGCTTTATTTTGGGCTGGACATCGTAAAATGAGTTCTGATTTTAGGAGGAGAAGAAACTTATTATGACATTCAGTGTTTTTGATGAACTCTTCAAAACAAAGTTCAATGTTATGACCGAGACAATGTATTGAAATGACCTCCTCGTTGTCCTCTTTAAACTTACGCAAAACTCCATTTATTTCCCTTATCATCATTGAAGCTCGATCAGCTGCAATTCCTACCAGTCGTTGAGACCAGATAGTGTGACTTTCTCCGTACTCCTTTTCAAGATTTGCTTGATGGCTTTCACTATTGCATCATCATTCACCAATCTCACAACTTGGATTTCAATGAAGTGCTCAAATATTTCTATCCTCATGAGCAAACCGCCATAAAATCTTTTCTTCAAGTGCTGTTGATCCATCGGACATCAACGAGAAAAAAAAGCCTTCTCTTGAAAACTATGTTTTAACCTTACTCTTTCATGGATTGCAATGGCCTCAGTAAATTCTTTTCCATCTTTTCTGGCATTATATTGCTTACCAACATCCAATTTCTTTTCTTTCAAAAAATTACAAAGGTTTTTAAATTCGGTGTAAGGTTTACACTATAAAGCAATATAGTGAGCATTTAGAAATAACAAGCTGAATTTGTTGATTTGACTTTTGTTCATTCACAGAAGGGCCAGATCCGCTTGGATTTATCCAGGTTTTTGATTTTTAGCCAACTTATTTGATGAGTTTATTTTATGCTCCTGTGAGTTTTCATGTTTAGCGATATTTTTATATTTAAAAACTTTGCTGCCAGTTCCAAAGGGAAACTCTTTGCTTGCTTAAAAATCGCCGGCATGAAAAAGATATCATCACATTCTTTTTTTTTCATCGTAGAGAAGCCAGAGACGCCCTTCTTTCCATTTTGGTAAGAATGTCCTATTTAGACTTTTCTCTTCATATTCTCGCTGTTTCTAAAGAATTTTTTGGCCAGTTAGTTTGTAATTTTTGGGTGGTGGTGGATTAACGCCGAAGAAACAGTAAATGGATTTTGGAGACATTTGTAGAAGAATGTAACTAGAAAAAAAAGAAAAAATTTAAATTATCAGAAAAAATTTATTTTTTATACTTCTTTAGAAATTATATTTACCAATAATTAGTATGTAAATCTTCTGTAAGAAAGCAAAATATAATATTTTACAACTTTTTAAAAAATGCTTTATTTTTGTTTTTTAATTTAGTATTTAATAAAAAAAGGTTTAATAATTATTTTAAAAATTATTTTCGGTGAATTTAATGGAATAAGCCAAAAATTAAGAGAGTAAATGAAAAATATGAAATAATATTGAATATAAAATAATACATTATATTGAATTTAGTATGGTATATTTATAATAATATCATTAATATAAAAACAATGTAACATTGTCTATTGCCACTGGTTATATATTTTTCCCCTATAGTGGTAGATCGAATTTAGTATTCTAGGAAAAGAATTATCAGAAAAATAAAATAATAAAGATGTCGCCACCCGGGCGATAGGTGAGAATTTTATTTTGCTCTTCTGGGACTTTTATTGCATTTTGGGACAGGGCGACCCTTAAATCTCGGGTTGTTTGGGTACCTTAACATATTGGTCACATTTCACCAACTAATAGATAAGTGGTTTTGATTGAATAGCTTACCATTCAAAGTTCTAAAATGTCAGTTGTCGCAGCTCTTAATACATAATTTTTACAGAAAAGAATTTGATAATAGATGAAGATTTTTTGTGGAATGATGTCAACTCTTTCCGAATTTTGAGCTTCTTTTTGTCTCTTCTTTTCGCTGTTGTTTCTGAAAAATGAAACAGATTTTTTGTTTTATCTGGCATATCTCCAAATACTCCTTACCAATAAGTTTTTCATTTTGATTCTATTTGCTAAACAAAAGTAATTTAGTTTGCTTAGTTTTGTTAGTATCTAATTAGAAATGCCACATTTTGCCGAGTGAGATGTATAATGCGCTTCTCTCGCTATGCTTACACTCGCTCTTAATATCATCGAGAGTGATACTTCAAGAGTTACTCAAGCAAATAATCATTAAAACTCAATGAAATAGGTTTTTAGTTGCAGCGTAACTCCACATGGACATCTGCTCCAAGGAAACATAATTTAAAATAGGGTTAACTAAGGAACTTTACAGGTTTAACCTATTAGCTGTTTTCTTTTTCAGAAGTGATTAATAGCTTTTGTTACTCTAGTTACCTTGTTTCTGATTGGGGCACAAAGAATAGTAGAAATTAATTTTGCTTCGAGTCTTATGCTAAATATATTCTCATTTTCTTGAAAGCACTTTAATTTTATTATATAACAGTATCATGTATAATAGCTAATGCCTTACTGCAATAGTCACCAAAATAAACTATATGTATTGTTACATTGCTTATTATTATTACGTATATTTTTCTTTTGATTTCCGTCTTGCTATTATTCCCCATAAAATGAGCGTATTTCATATAATAATTAATTGTTATAGGTGAAATTTAAGACCTAAAGCCTCGAATTAAAACCTCTACCTCGGATAAAATTCTGTTTTCGCGTTGCTCTTTCCTCAATTGCCTCCCCTGAATTTTATTCTTGATCTTAATACATTAAACTATGATATGTTTTGCACATTAGTTATATGGTTACAAAATTAGAGAGGCTGAAGTAACAAACTCGAATTTTGCTACACTCATTAAACCAAAAATCATGTACTGTATGAGGAGTTAAAGCAAACTACAACAAAAAATCACTCAAATATTTGGTCAGAAAAATGAGTCCAATGAAACGCTTATTTTTGTTCTTTTTTAAATACGTTCCAAAAACTTCTTAACCCTCCTCAGGTAACCCGGCGTCTGACAGACCCCATACTTTTTTCCTTTTTTTTCTTTTATTAATATAAGCCTTAGAGCTCTGTTCTCCTATACACCTTTCTGACTAGTTAAGTAGTTTAGTTGGTGGTGGGGTCCCTGGATCTGGCTCTATATCGGCGCAATAGAGACTTTGGGTATGCCAGACCTCACCTTACCTAAGGTGTGAATTGCGCGGGGTCTGACAGACCCCTCGTTACCTGAGGTGTAACAGCTTTCATGGTGTGACTATCTTTGTCCTATATATGTTTCAACCTTTATAATCATGTGCAATTAATATTTTATCTTTCTATTCGCAGAACAAATGAATAGGTGATAGATTGGATAAAAAAAGTGTTCTAGCCACTAAAAGTGAAATAAAAATTGATTTGAAAATAAAACATGAAGATAAAAATAGTGACTAATAACAATCTGTTCTAGTGAAGTAAAAATTGATCTAAAAATAAAACATGAAAATGACAATAGTGACAAATAACAATAACTGACTAAACGAAAAGACAAATAATGTTTTGATTGTGTACAGAGATAATGTTTCCCTTTTAGAGAATATATTAAATATTTTGTTATTTGTATTTTCAGAGCCTATAATTTTTAGAATAAATTGTATTCAGAGACTTACGAAAATAGAAGATACTATTGATAATGTGGTAATGAGTGACTCTGGTGATAAAGATGAGATTGATAACGTTGTAGAAGAGTCTTTTCATGTGACTGATGAAAGTGAATGTGACACAGAAACCTCAGAAGATGATTCTGCAAGTAAGCCTCCAGGACAACGCAGACGTGTCACTCATCCCACACCAACTGATTAAGCCACCTCGACATCAGCTTCAGCCTCTACTTCTGCTGCCGGAATGTCCCCAGATGATTTACCCGTGAAACTGCGGGCACGGGCAATTACTGGCCTCAATGGTAACGTGTGGCACACATACACGGTTAGAAGACCATCAGTCAAAACATTCCACAGGCGTCACACGTTTCAGCAAACACCAATCAACTGTTTTGACTACTTTATGGATACTGATTTCATAGGGACAATACAGATACACAAATATTTACATTGAGGTGAAAGCCAGCCGGTTGACCCCCAAAACTTCCACAGTTGATAAAGCAACAATTCGTAAAATAATGGTACTACTTGGTTTCCTGATCTTTTTAGGCGTCGAACGAGACAACAATGTGGCCACGGAAGAGAAGTTCAGTCAAAGGTATGCTCCTGCGCTGTATCTGGCAGCAATGCTCAAGCGTCGATTTTGCTTCCAACTGTGTTGCCTTCACTTTGATGACACCGGTAGCAGGACAGAGAGGCAGAAGATTGACAAGTTGGTCGCTTTCATGGAGCTCTGGGACATGTTTATTAACAAGTGAAAATTCTGGTTATGTACCAGGCACAAAGATCTCAATTGACGCTCAGAGGTAGATGTGGTTTCCGCACGTATATTCCAAATACACCTGCCAAATATGGAATAAAATTAATAATGGTATGTGACAGTGAATCTACATATATGCTGAAAGCCTTTCTCTATCTAGGCAAAAAAATGCAACCACCTGCTAGTAAGAACTTGTATCACCATGTCACAATCCACCTAGTGGAAGACTACAAACACACAAACAGGAATATTATGGGGTGAAATTGGTTCTCATCTGTCCCCCTTGTACAAGACCTCTTACACAATTACGGGTTTACATATGAAGACACATTGAGAAAAAAGCCACAAGTACCAGCTCTAATTACAGACAAGCAGGTGATCAATAGAGGATGCACGGCTTTCCTGTTTAACACAGACATGACAATTGTGTCAAATTTAACTGATAAAAAAAATGAAGAAATGTGTGCAGATGATCTCCTCCATGCACCAACAACCCGTGATATATGAAGGTGGGAAGACAGCGATTTTCATAGATTGCAATAATACAAAGGGAGGGGTTGATACATTTGATCAAATGTGGGCCAGATATACGTGTAGCCGAATGACAAAACGGTGGCATTTGTCCTTATTATATGGACTGGTCAATGCTGCCGGTGTCAATTCCTATGTCACATTCACCGCTATGAGAAAACATAATGGGCAGACGGGGCATTCACGCCCGAAATATTTGATTAAGCTGGTAGAACAGATGATACGATCATGGGCAGAAGAGAGAATATCCTTCAAAGAAATGCACAGAAGTACCCTCATGACCATCAAAACACTGTTTGGCTCCAACATCCACCATCAGCAACCAGAAACATCTGCTGTGAAAAAGTCATGTGCCTTGTGTGACCGAAAGTCTGATAGAAAGAACAAGTTCTATTGCCTGCACTGCCAGCGACCAGTGTGTCAGGAGCATGCAGCCACCGCCTGCAATTACTGAAATTTTATGCAGGTAAATTAGCATTTGTTCTTCATTACCACTAATTCCACTTTCAGTATATAACATGACATCTATTTACATGCATTTGGAGGCCTAAATATATATATATATATATATATATATATATATATATATATATATATATATATATATATATATATATTAGGGTGTTGCTCAGGTATAGGGGTGTAGAATTAAAGTTGAAATAATACAAGCTCTAACCACCCAGAATTGTTTCAATACCCACAGAAACACTCCTTGTAAAATTTGGTGTAATTTAAATAATATTCAGGGGTGCCCCTGCAAGGTTGAACAATGGACCATTTTCCTTAATATTTGAATTAAACTATTTAAGGGAATCGTCTACACAAAAACACACCCAAAGTGGACAGTTGTGAACGCATTATTGAAACCATTCCCTTGGACCAAGCATTGATGCCATTTGATGCTTATGAACACACCATTCCCTTACCTTACCCCCTCCCTAGCACTTGGGAGGGGTGGGACATGGGAATAGGGTAGAGGCGGCTGCCTTACGGCTAGCAAAGGTAGTCTGCTTTCAGCGTTAATGGTGTGTTTTTGTTATACGGTGTGTCCTCTAATACCCTCAGTAAGTCTATGCACTTGTTTCATATCACGGTGTCTAATTATATTCACTTGTATGTTCACTATTACATTGTATATTTCTAATTTAGTTGTTCATCTTCTGTTTAAAAGTATTTAAACCTGTTTAAAATTAAATAGTTACTAACTTTAAGATTTTTTCGTATCTGTTTGCAGATGGCGAGCTCTACTAGAAGCATAACCGAGTTTTATTTGATAGGTCACAGCGAGCCCATGATTGGCGGAGCAAAGCTTCCTAAGACAAGACAATTGATTGCATACTTTTTTCATCGGCATTTCAACTTAAAAGAGGAAATTCGGACATCGTCAAAAGCCACCTGCGAGGCCGTTCTTGAGTTTTGGGAAAAAGCGAGTATTCCAGTACAGGCAAAGCAACATGTAAAAAAAAAAATAGAAAAAGTGTTTTCTAACTGGAAAGCACTCCAAAAACACTCAAGAAGGACAATTGCAGCACATAAGGCAGGGGAAAGTGAATTTTTAAAAAGTCTGGACACTCTTTGACATCGCGTATTAAAATGCTATGAAAATTATGCAGATCCAAGAGGATAAAGGTTTTCTCCTCGCACAAAGAGAAGACAGTCAGCGAGGCGTCCTTGGATCAGTTGACAAAATATTAGTGCACAAGGAGAAGAAGGCGGAAGTACTTTCCATTGCTGCAGAACGTCGTCGTCAGCGAGCAACAGTTGAAAAGGAGACGTTAATAAACAAAGCAGGTCTCACCAGTTTGTCCTCATCAGGTAATGAGTCTAATGACATATAGGTGATCAAGAGCAGGGCGTTGGCAGGCCTTCGAAAGCTATTGTGCCAGTTCTGCCTCCGTCTAAGCGCGCACGCGTGGGGAATATTGTGACGCTGACATTAGCTGCTGCTCTTGACCGGACTAAAACGTCATTAATTTCTGCAACATTCATTCTTGCAGAGACAGCTTCCAGCTTGGGTTATAATGTTGAAGACTTAAACATAAGTCAGAGCTCCATTCATCGGAAGAGAATAGAACATCATACCCAAGCCCATGCTACACCCAGACTTAAAGACGAGCTTCAAGATGTTCCACTCATCGTGCACTGGGATTGGAAGTTGATGAAAGATCTCACTGGAAATCAGCATGTGGAGAGGCTTCCAGTTCTGATAACAGGTATTGGTACCAGTCAGCTCTTGTGTGTTGCTAAGCTAAGGAATGGAACAGGTTGCAAGCAAGAAAATGCTGTCTTATCAGCAATGAGAGACTGGAGCCTGGAATATAAGATTCTAGGGGTAGGATTCGAGACCAGAGCCACCAATACAAGGAAGTTTTCCGGAACCTGTGTTATCCTGCAACAGCAGTTGAGGAAAGATCTCTTGCATAGGGCCTGCCACCTTCATGTTTTTGAGCTCGTCCTTAAAGCAACGTTGACCGCCTCAATGGGTCTAATGTCTGGCTCTGGAGTAGTTCTTTTCAAGAGGTTTAAAACACATTGACATACCATTGATCATGGTCCAGGTTTAATAAGCACCAGAGCCGACAGTGCCGAGGTGGAACAGTTTCTGATTAATACTAAAGACAACCTAACAGCTTTCTTTGAAGATGTTCTCAAGAATAAGAATCTTAGTCTTCGAGATGACTACCGTTAGTTGGTAGAGTTGTCTTTGATCTTCCTGGGAGATACTCCTCCACGAAGGCTTCGTGTGTTAACTCCTGGGCCAATGCACCATGCCAGATGGATGAGTAAAGCAATTTACTCATTGAAAGTCTGGATTTTGTGAACACAGTTCAAGTTGACTCCTCGTGAAGAGAAAGGACTTCGTGAGATCTGCATCTTCGTTGTACTTCTGTATGTCAAGGCATGGATACGGGCTCCTTTGGCAGCAGTTGCTCCACATCAAGACCTTGAGATGCTGAAAGCGCTAGGGCTGGTTCCCACAACAAGACCATAGCTAAAGCCTCTGCGTCAAAGTTAATTCAACACCTCTGGTATCTGTCAGAGGAAATGGTGGCAATGGCTTTGTTTGATCTTTTAGTCTCAATAAATAGAAAGAGAGCCATAGTTTAAGCCATATCAAACAAAGAAAGTTCAAAGAAACCCCTAAAGCGGAACAATTTGGAAGAGGACTCTGTTCCATCATTGAAGCTAGCAGATTTCTGTAGCAAGAACTCAATGTACTTTTTCACAAAGTTGGCACTGCCACATTCCTTCTTACGCTCTGACCCAGAAACTTGGAAAAGCAACTTTGATTTTAAGACAGCCTTGTCTGTCATTTCTAAGCCTCAAGTTTGTCACTGACAATGCAGAACGAGGAATCGCATTGATTCAAGCGTAAAATTGCCATTTAACACAAGATGAAGATCAGATTCAGTTTTTGCTTAAAGTAGTTTCGGAGGACAGACTCAAGTTCCCTGACAGCCGTAAGAAAACCTTGCTCAACCATCAATGAGTGTCAGTAATAATATAACAGCTACTCAGTTACAGGCCACCGTGAGCCGGCCCGCTAGGTCTTAAATAATCATCCTCTTTCAATGGGTGGTGGTTGGGGAAATGGGTTGATGGGATACAAGTAAGAGTCTTCCACGTCCCGTATCCTGGTAACATAGCTAATTAACTGAATGTTGCAGCCATATAATTTACTATGGCTGAAGTCTTACAATTTAAAAATCAATTGCAACCGTGCATATAACATGTTAATTAACACAGCGACTATTTGCATTCACAAATACTTAAGAGAAATATACGCAATGCATTTATTTTAAAAAAGACAAAATTTTGTTGAATTCATATTAATGCATTAATGAATATTTTCTCTTTTTTTTTCATTTTTCTGTGTGATTTTTCATTTCCTGTTAAAATAATGGAAATATTTACAAGCTTTCAACACAAAACTATTCAAAACGCATTGTTTTTCTCTCATAAATATTCAGGTAAATGTTAAACCTTCTAGGGGCACCCCTAAATATTAATTGAATTGCGCGATATTTGGCGATTATTGTTTTTATACATAATGGAACAAAAATTGGTGATTAGAGTGAAACTTCAGTTTTTTTCTTTTGAGAAACACCCTAATATATATATATATATATATATATATATATATATATATATATATATATATATATAAACATTATGCACAAAGTACTTGATACATGTCCTTTCAAAAATACTCCAAAATCTCCGAGAGCACATATTTCAGGGAGGAGGGGTCTTGCTGAGTCAGGATAGGAGTGCTCTGAGGTATTACTACCAAAAACTAGAGAATCGTATCTTGGTCCAGTATCAATCTTCCTTGAAATGAAATTTCTATCTAAATCCATTCATAAACTTTTGCGTAATGTGTGTTAAGTAATGATATTGTCATATTTATCATTCATGAAGCACATTTGTTATTCATTTGTTGTAGTTGTACTTTTCCTTACAAATATTTAAATCATTGGTCTGCACACAAGTATGGTGGTCATTGGCATCAAGTTTATTGTTTTGATTTACGGAACTTCTAAATCAACCAATATACTATTTTTGCATTATTTTTTCTAATATTCAGAAACATTTAATATTTGTTTCAATTTTAATCACTTGAAAATTACTTCACATGTAAGAAGATATGTTGAATTACTTATGTTTTAATTTTCTTTTTTAATAAATGAATAGGAAGTAGATTTTGTTTCTATTTTAATTTGGGGGTCTGTCAGACCCCAGGTT
Organism: Ceratothoa steindachneri; assembly: GCA_963969495.1. NCBI lineage: Eukaryota > Metazoa > Arthropoda > Malacostraca > Isopoda > Cymothoidae > Ceratothoa > Ceratothoa steindachneri. The sequence goes on along the minus strand of OZ018322.1, from coordinate 65,561,648 downwards.
ACTTGAAGTGTAACGAAATTAGGGTTTACGTGAGGAGGGTTAAATAACTTTCAGCATCTTATCTAATGATGTCGTAAATAATCCCAGATCCCTGAGCCCCTTTCTTGATAGAAGGTAATTAGTTTATAGGAACTCAACTGTATTTTTATTTGACAATATGATTTGAAATTTATTCATACAGAATGCAAATAAAGAAGTAACAATTCTCTATTAGCAAAACATGCATTTATAAATAATTAAAAAGTTCGCCCATTATTTCTGATTAGTTAATAATGGTTTGTATTTGACCTCCTGTTAAGAAACGTTATGTTAGGCATTTTGAATTTCCCTACACACTTACAGTGGCGAAGTGGCTGAAAATCCAGACACCCATGGAAAAACAATCGAAATTTTAACGAGTGATTTTTATTCTGATGAAGGAATCTTGAGATCATGAATTTCCAGAATATGGAATGGTAGAAAGCTATGATAAATATCTTCATTCTCATCCTTTAATTATAAAATTTTCATCTACTATTCCGCAAGCGGAAAATAAACTAACATATTTTTTATTCTTTACCAAAATCACTTCCAATTGCACACAGATGGTTTGCATCAAACAAAGACTTTCCAATAAGCTAATTCAAAATAACATTGAATAGTAAAAAATATATAACCAATGGTGGCAGCTTAAAGAAGCCATTCGAGCAAACATTTGAACTAAAACTAGTACAAAAGCTTCAAATGTGATACCAAAACTCGGCTTGATAAATCGACTGACACATCTACAGCGATTCCGAAACAGGTTAGAATTATATGAATTATGGAGAGACTTATAACTGAAGACAGATTTAGATAGACACGTGGGATATGTTTTTCGCGCAATAATTATTGAAGTAAAAAAACAACTGAAGAAGTGTGTCCAACTGGACAGTTTTGAGGTGGATTATATAGGCGATAAAACTGCAGACTTTGATGGCCATTCAACAATATCGTTTAGATGATATATCGGAATATTAAATATCTTATGTAAATGCACGTTAGGAGAAAGAGAGTTCAAGATATTCAAATTGTCTGGATCTTATATTCAAAAAAATTAATCTTTAAACATATTGTGTCTGTTCAATTAGCTAGGATGCAAACGTCTAGCGCCCAATACTAATAAATTCTAATAATTTTGTCTTCGTCTACGCAAATATAGGGATTTATTTTACTTTGGTTCACTGCAAATAAATATATCCAAACAATACTCATTTATTTTTAATTGTAATATTTTCAAGGTGATTATAACTTTTCTTATTTTTCTACAATTTAATCAATTTCTTTTTTTTTGTACCTAACATAAGCTCTAAATCATGCTATACAGAAATACGCACCACCAGTAAGGAGAATGAAAAAGCCTCAAAGCGTTCAACAATATCAGCCTAGTCGTAGGAAGCTTTGTGGCTATTTACGAATTCGGATTCATCTGCATTTTCTAATATATTTACGACTTCTATACTATTCTTCACCTTTCATTCACCATCTGCCTCCTCAAGACTTCTTATATTTACCTGAACAATAGACTGAACTATCATTCTGCTTAAAACACACCAATAGTTCTAATTTCGAAATGCTTACCTTTTGATCTCTAAACATCAATATTCTTCAACAATATGATTTGGCTATCTATCTTCACATATAAGTTCTAAAATTCTTGATAATGAAGTAAAATCCACTTCATACTCAACTCTTAATCAAAGGTCATGAGTTGACAAAAAGATATCATCTTATCTTAATAAAAACAGCACTAATCTCCTACTGTTCTCCATGTACAGCAGTTTAATTTCTTTAAGCGTTTCATACCTAAAAGCAGTAAATAATTTACAAATACACACATACTGTATATTTCTTATTCGCTGACATTCATTCTGATACCCAATTTGGCCATAAGTCCCTATAACCTAATATTTATTTGGCGCAGAGTTACCTTTCCACACCACCCACCAATAAAAATCCACCCTTAAATTCGTGAACCTTTAATAGTACTTTGCCATCAACAAGATTTTATACTTTCTCCTATAAATAAATCTTTAATGGTGCACTTCACGTAGCTTGTTTTATCAGCCAAGATGTAAAGGCAAATAGTTGATCCACACACTACAGTCCATATCTAAATTCACTTTGAGTGGCTTCTACAGAGTAATGGACAATCTATAGATGGCTTTTCAAAATTATTTTTAGTATTTTACACACAATTAATAAATTACTTTCTTACAGGTTCTATTAGGATTTATTTAATTTTAGGACTCAAATTGTAAATTCATAAAAAGCAATACCCGTTTCAAATATGAGTATAAAATGTGAAGTAATCAACTATCTGTATAGAAGCGCGAAGATAGCATGCAATATTTTCATGAAGTGACACCATACACTCACCATATCTTTGTGATTTAATGCTATCAGACGGCATAAAGAGAGAGACAGTTTTCTTTCAAGATTCAGGCCTACCCTTTCCAGATCAGTTAGGACCTGAACCCTCATCAATAATACGAGGAACAAGATCAGGAGAGAGCATGTTGTTCTGAAAATTTGTCCATTCCAGATAGCTAAAGAACTTTTTTCAACCCGACCAAGATTGAGTCGAAAGAACAAAGTTGTTCTGTCATTGGCTCCCTAATAACTCGCAACCTCCAGTTCTTTGGCCCGATAAAAGTGTTAATTGTCCAGGCTACCCCAAACAGTTAAAAGCTTCGTGTTTAAGCACAAAATAAATTGAGATTCAGCTTGAAAAGCACAAATCTTTCAGGAAACAGATGCCACCTTCCCTTATGGTGCGCGCCGGAGTAACACTGACGTGCGAAGAAACCCCTATTATCTTCTTTGAAGAATGGCGAATTTCAAATAACGTATAAATATTGACATTTATCGGCAAAAGTCACCACATGGATAGATAGCAGCATTGAAAAGGCCAGTTTAGCCTTTAACAAGATGGAACAACCTCCCGCACAACAAAGCTAGCCATATATTACAGTTTTGGTCACAAGAAATTTGGCTTCCCAGTTCAATATATTTGAATCCAATGGACATTGGTTTGTTTGCGATGGATGAATATAAATCCAGTAAAAGATCTCCTAAAAGTGATGAAGTTCTGAAAGGCAAAGTAGTAAAATCCTGAGAGGAAATATCAGCTAAAAACCTGCGCGCACTCAGGCAATACTGAAAACCCTCGTTTCAACGAAGAAAAAGCCTGTCACATTATATATTAGTTATATCATGTTTTAGCATATATTTTTTTTTCCTTCACTCTAAGCCTTATGTAATATTGTTTGAGGTTTAGTAAATAATTGAATAAATATTAGTCTACATTTCATATTCGTAGTTACACCCTGTGTCAATCATTACGGTATTCTTCCTACTCTGTCAAATAAAAACTTCCATGATTAAAAATATACAAATTAATATCGCATTTTAATTCATTTATTCCCTTCCTGCTTCCGTAAACTTCATCTCATGTTATAGATGACACTTGGACAGAGTTCTTGCACACATCAAGCAATATTTCACTTAAAACTCACTATAATATAACCATGGTATCTGTTTATTAAACAATCACTCCTTTACATTGTTTAGAAAATCAAAATATTTAAAGATATTATTTATTAACCATGATACAGACAGAGGTTTACTCTTGAAAAGCCACTCATATTTAGATATGTTGACTATGGAATAACAACAATAAACGGATCATTACATTACTCCGGCAATCAAAAGATATACTCCTCCTCGTTTGTACGAACCAAGCTAAATTTATCTCTTAAATAAATTCTTATTTACAACCTGATTTCAATTAATATTTTTTTCGACTTCTTATTTGTCTAATTACTGAGTGTTTATTGTCCTTTATATCTTTTACTGCTTGTCGTGGGAAGAGAGCTTGTGTGTACCTTTGACTTTTCGAGCTATGTCGGCGGGGGTACTTCTTCTGGATACCTCTGGTAGGGCTTCCCTTGTCGATTTGGTCGAAAACGAGATTCCAGACTAAGTGCGTCATTCCTTCCTTTTTCTACTCTATCATTCTCCTTTTTTACTTTCATCCTATCTCTCCCACTTATACAAAAAGAAAAAAAACAATAAAAAAGTACTCCTATCATGTCACTCTTTCCATTTTTTACCTCTATCTACATATAAGGACCTGTCAGCTACCTCACGCGTCAGAAGAGAGGCTTTGGAACCTCTATAAACAATGCCAATCGACGTTCACTGGTAGCGAGAGACTAGGACTAGAGGTGTCCTAGGCGTTGGGGCACGATGAATGGGATGAGGGTAGTGCCCCGTTAACCCCTTCCCTGGCGCGTAATTATTGACCGTTCCCAGTGCCCGTTGACGGGTGCCTCTGGTAGCATCGGTCCTAGGTGACGGCGTTTTGTTTCCAGGTTGGTTGCCAGGCCAATAAAAAGCTTTGGGTCGAGTCTCTTGGTGGGGCGGGATATCCATTGAACGCTGCTCCGAGATCCTGGCCGTTGTGAAGGGAACTAGTAGGAGTTTAGTAAGGGGCGTGCTTCGTTGTTGTTCCCCTGGTGACAAATCGATGGCCCCTTTGGGGACCGTCTGTGCTGCCTGGTTGGGAGCTATGGCACGCCGAGGCTTGACGACTCGGTCGGACGAACAGCAGCACATGGAGCGTGCCTTCTGGAAGACTCCGAAACGACTCCGATCAATAGGCGGGAGCGACTCACGCGGGACGAACTCACCAACCCCCCTTTTTATCATTGGTTGGTCGCAAAGTATTGAAAGAGAGAAAGTGTTCAGAATGACCGGCAAGAAAGGACCAGGAGCTCTAAAATACACGTGCGCAATATGCCACATAGATAAGTGGTGCGTGGACTTTCCGGAGGGATGTTTTTCGAAATGCCACCCGGCCAGTTCCTGCACCGACTGTATTTCAAACGGCCAAATCAAGGAGCTAAAGGAAACATGCAGGGTTTCCAAGGAAAGATCCAGGAAGTTGGAGGAAAAAATAAGCAGCCTCGAATTAGAACACGCCGGACTGATTCGCAGGCTTGAGGTCAGAATAGCAGAGCTAACGTCAAGCTCTGTACTAAACACTGCATCTGCAGTATTTTTCCCAGAGCTAGGTCCACATGCTATGGATAAACCCTCAAACAAAAATAAAAGGAAGGGAAAGAAGCAGGAAGAAGATAAAGTTGAAACAGAAGATAAAGTAGAAGCTGAAAAAGAGAAAGTTTAAGCAGAGGAAGAAAAGAGAAAAACAGAAGAGTATGTAACAAAGAAAGATAAGGGGAAAGAGATGAATAAGAAAAAGAAGAACAAGAAAAATAAGATTGAGAAGAAAGAGGGAACCAAGAGTTTGCTTTCGCAAGGAAAGCCTCAAACCTCTGGACGGAAATGTCCGAGGGTTACCTTTGTGGGCGATTCCCAAGCACAAGGTTTGCAGCCCCTGCTAGCGGCCCGCTTTCGCACTAGTGTGGAGGTATGCTGCCAGCCAGGACGTGAAAACCACCACATCAGGGTAGAGGCTGAGAAATCTCAGATCTCCGAGAATTCAGTCGTTACCCTGATGGTGAGTGGGAATGACCTCTACCTCCGAGGAGGCTAAGTAGGCTCTAGCGAGAAAATTCTCAACACGGTCATGGGAGCCGTGGACGACTGTGGATTGAGAACTCGCAAACGGGTTGTTGTAGGGATGTTCCCAAGAAGAGGTCCGAGCCGGACAGCTCACTCTAGGAACGTGATTCTGAACCAGCGCCTGTGCAACCTCTGTACGGCGGAAGAAGTCTTCTTTCTGGACCCTTACCGCACCTTTTACGGTCGAAACGACCTTTACCAAAGGGAAGGAGTGCACCTTTCATTCAAGGGAAAGGCTGTACTCTGTAACTTAATCCAGGATGTCGTAGAGCGGACGCAGAGGAGCGTCTGACCCAGAGTGAATCGGAAATAAGACAGTATGTCCGTGTCACTCCTGGAACGACGTTCTTAGATGTGGCAAAGAGGGGTACTGCTACACAAAAGAAGCCGGGAAACGGAAAAGCGTAGGGAGTCCTGCACTGGGGGACTCCCTAAAAGTTTTTCTGTTCAACGCGAGGTCAATCAGGAATAAGTTTCTTGAGCTCCGTGGCCTCGTAGCAACAGAGGAACCTGAGATGGTGGCCATAACGGAGACGTGGATTAAAACCTCAAGCCAAGATTTTGAAGGTGAATTCACGATTCCCGGTTACCAGCTCTTCCAGAAAGATAGGCCAGACAGAGAGGGTGGCGGTGTGATGTTGTATGTCAAGGATACTCTCAACTCGTCGGATTGCAACATCGTATCCGACCATGAAATACTAGGTGTTGACCTAAAGATAGGTCCTGCCAAATACAGGACCCTGGTGCTTTATAGAACTCCTGCCCAACTCGTTGAAAATTACAGAGATCTGTATTAGCTACTAGGAGAACTTGTCGAAGACAGAGTGTGTATCGTAATGGGTGATTTCAAGACACAAGTTGACTGGGAAACCAGAGAACCCTGTGGCGAGAACGCACTACTCCTGGAGTTCACGAACAACGAGTTCCTGACTCAATGGGTGAGAGCGCCAACGAGAGGAGACAATATCCTCGACTTGGTTTTCACCTCTGAGGATGACATCGTTGAGGACCTCTCTGTTGGCGAAGAGCTCGCTGGCAGTGTCCACCGACTAATTAGATTTGTAGTCAAAGTCCCCAAGGCAGAGCCTGCAACTAGTAAATCAAGGAAACTCGATTTGAGAAGAGCAGACTTTGCAGGTCTACGCACGGGACTGACTGACCTGAGGCTAGAAGAGTGCGAGGCTGTTGAAGACTCTTGGAACAGTTTCAAAACCACATTCATGAGTCTTCAATCGCGTTTTATCCCTCTGAAATGCCCCCGTCGGTCCTCTGTTCAACCAAAGTGGTTTAATCGAAAAATCGGCCAACTGCTTAGGGATAAGAGAAATGTGTACCAGCAATCGAAGATCTCGGGTGACTTTGACGAATACCGGAGGCTAGCCAGGAGAGGGAAGTCCAGCATAAGGGCGGCTAAGCGGTCTAAGGAACTCCGAGTGGCGAGACTCGGTAAAGAGAATCCCAAGGAGTTTTTTAAATATGTGAACAGCCGTAAACCAATTCGTCGAACGATTGGCCCTTTGAGAAATGAGGAGGGGACATTAAAGCATTCAGATGCAGAAAATGCTAACCTCCTCAACAACTACTTCTCTTCAGTGTTTACTGAAAAATGTGGTCCAATTCCCCAGCCGACGGATTCCTACTCGGGGGAAAAGCTGGAGGCAATGGACTTCACCGAAGGAGAAATAAAGAAAAAGATCGCTGACCTAAAGACGAATAAGTCCCCTGGACCGGACGGGTTTCTACCCTAAAGTGTTGAAGGAAGTGTGCGATGGAGTATCACGACATCTATGCGCTATCTTTAACATGTCAATCCGGACCAAATGCGTTCCTAGAGACTGGCGTGAGGCGAAGGTGACTCCTATCTTAAAGAAAGGAGACCGTAACCAACCGTTGAACTACCGACCTATCAGTCTGACTTCGATAGTCGGTAAACTTATGGAAAGCATGATGGTGGACAAAGTGACGTCGTATTTAGAGTCAAACCTGCTACTGAGGAGTTCCCAGCACGGCTTCCACTTCGTGTTCAGTGAGCACGATCGGAACAAGGCGGTGGATGTGGTCAACCTAGACCTTCAGAAAGCCTTTGATAAGGTACCACACCGCAGCCTTCTCCGGAAAGTGCGCGCGTTTAGGCATAGACGGAAAGGTAGCCGGCTGGATCGAGAACTGGCTAAGTGGCAGACGGCAATGGGTGGTGGTGAATGGACAGTCTTCTGAGTGGGTGCCCGTTACTAGCGGGGTGCCTCAAGGTTCTGTTCTGGGACCACTACTATTCATCATCTACGTCAACGACATGGACGGTGACATGGTTGCCTAAGATTTCCAAATTTGCCAACGTACTAAGCTTGGTATGAAAGTTGCAAAGAATGGAAATACTGCCCGCCTGCAGGAAGATCTTGGAAAGATTGGGAAGTGGTCGGACACGTGGCAAATGCCTTTTAACGTGGATTCTCATTACTAAGGTATAGGTATCTACTCAAAATAATGCTATTTTAGGACAAATCTTATTTATTTTCACATACAGAACTATGTACTATTCGAGATGTATGCTTCTTCTTTCAGATGTACTTTGAAATGTGAAAATGCGTAATAGCTCCTTAAATGGAATTACAAAATATTGTGTAGCATATGGCATACATCTAGTTGCATATTACACATAAGAACATTAAAGAAAATCTAAAGAATCTAAATAAAACCAACCTGTGAATAAATTAAAATTCTTATCTTAAACCTAAAAAAATACATTTTAAGATGGGAAGAAAGAAAAATACGACATATTCGACGAGTTACTTTCTTACCGTATCCTTACATCTGTATGTGACTAATAACGACAGATCATGTTAAACATACCGAACCTCATTTCTTTGGTATCACTATTTTTTGACATGAGTATATTGAGACCCGCTTGTTGATGTCTCAATCCAAGTTGTGGTGAAAAAAAATACTCTGAATTTGCAAACTTTTCAGGTAAGTTTGGTTGGAGATGCCCCCGAATTTAAAGGCTTTAAGAACTCAATATACTTAAGATCTGGTTCTGTTTTGGTCAAATCAAGAAAGCAATTAAGAAAGTGAATTTATTATATGTATTGCTGGGGTGAGAAAATTGGAGGAGAAAAGGTAAGTTTGAATTTCGGTTGAGTTTGGGTTGGGCAGTTTATATTTATCTAACGTAACCTACCTAAAACTTTGAGGATGCCAATATGTCTATATTAGATTGCAGGATGTAAGAGTGATGTGTAATTCTGGGTTCTTGATATGAGCCAAAATGGCTTTAAATATACTACAACTGGTTCGTCTTTCTAACATTATAATGTTAAAAAACGTATTCAGTATGATATCAATTTTTCATCTGATTTAATTTCTTCTAGCTCAGAACAAACAAATATATTTTATTCAAATCATGTTAAGAAACAGAGCGAAAACTTAATGCATTTCTTTTTATAAACAAGTATTTATATCAGAAATAATAAAAGTAATCAAATGAAAAAGTCTTTCAAAACTTATTTAGCATTTTAAGACACTTTGAATAATTGACTCTATAGTTGTTTTCCAACCACCGTGAATTGTGGAAAATAAAGATAATATTCTTTTTGAAACACTTTGGGGTTTAATTAGATAACCAAGAGCCCTTCAATGCGAGATTTGCGTATTCAGAAAGTAAATTTCAAAAGAATATTGGGGACACTCAATTATAACGTGTCGTAGAATAAAGATAAATTTCCTTATCAACGCGATGGCTGAGGCGTGATAACAGGGTTATTTATTTAATATTAATGATAGATGAAAGCTTCGTCGGGCATGCACCTGTTGACCAAAAATTTACAAGCAAAGACCATCATTATATAAGTAGTTTTAGTATAAAAATTAAAAGACTTCATCGATAGCTGTCAATCGATTCCGGACTTTAAAAATTGAAAATTTTATTTTCTCTTTGATTACTTGAAATCCGTAGATTTTGGTGATAATATTTTAAGCGTTGATAACATCAACGAAATGTTCGTTTAATTTCGTCATTTCTAATTGTCATTAATAATGAGATGGTGCGTTATTATCAGATAATTTATATTAAATATATACAAGTGTCCAGTTAAATATGAAGATTAAAGAAAGCATATACGAACATAAGCGATTTTATATATTTGAAAATTATAGTAATACGTTTGATAAACGAGAAGGCTATAATCGGTATCAATCGGCTATAATTGGCGTAAAAAAGAAATATCAACAGGAGTCAGTGATAGTAACTAAACTGGAACTTAAGACATTTTATAGGAAAACAACTAATTACAAACTATACTGAAAAAGCACGGGCTTATTCTTCAATCCAAAAACTGTCGCTTTCTCTCTCCGATCCGTTTATATACTTCTTTGTACCATTCCAATATTTTTTCCGCGTGCTTTAGAAATTCTTAACAAATATAGATTTAAAACGTCTAAATTGTGAGTAAGATATCAAATTTACTTGCTATTCTGGAGGTCCCTAATTACTTGAGTTGGGGCAAGGTTCTTTCTAATACACTGCAACCAAAAACGAAACAAGGCAATTTTTAAAAAATGGAAATATTAAAAGTACTAAAGTCAGATTAAATCTGCTGAATTCATCGTGAAATATTGGAAATCAATTTAAAGGAAATTTGATTACAAGAAATGTTCTAAGGGACCTCGCAGACTACTCTTGATGAATAACAGAGAAATCTGTAACCGGTTTTTAACTAACCTCTATTTTGGAAACCGGTTAAAACTCTTTTTCTCGTACTTTTCTCCTTGTAATATAATTGGGGAATTTCATCTAGGACATTCTCATTTTCATAGCCAGGAATACAATGGTTGCAATGATACAAGTATGAATGTGAAACAAAATTGACAACTTTTATAGAATCTTTCCTTTTCAAATTAATAGCGGCAAAATAAGTTTCATTGCTAAAAGAATTTTTCAAAGAAACAAACTTTAATGAAAAAATAATGACGCAAGTAAAGTTAAGTTTACATATATTTTGTAAATGAAATAAGGTGAAAGAAACTGAATTGCAGAGGTTTTCTCTTATTGCAGAACGAGGATTTGATACAAAATTAGCTTCTGACAAGAAAATTCTCTTAAATTTAATACGAGTCGGTGTAGCTGTAATTAATGCATTGTGCAAACGAGCAAAAATTTCAGTTTTTTAAAGTGGCAACCAATAATTTAAATTCGTCACTGGCATTGAAATCCATTTCATTTTTCTAGGATTATCGATATTCATAATTTCCTTCACTAGGTTTTGGATCATTCAAATGATTTATGTGTGTGGTAGAAAAACTAGAGTTAAACACCCTTAGAGTTCTACTTTTCTAGCAAGTGACTTTAAAACGTCTTTTCCATAGTGTAAATTTTTTTCGAGATAGAAGTGAAAAGAATCGAGATCTCTGCTCTCCTGCGTGCGGGCTGTCAGAAAAAGTTCAACATCGCCAAGAGGCTAAATGTTAGCCGAGTTGCTGAGAGGCTCAAGCACGAACAAAACGTTAAAGATCGACCTCGTTCAGGAAGACATAATATTTTCAACCGTTTGGCTGTGAGAAATCCCTTCAAAATTGCTCCAAAGCTCAAAATCACTGCGCTCGCAAAGAAGAACATCTTGGTGGCCTAAGGTGAAAAGGGCCCTCAATGAGAGACGAGAATAACTTGAGGTACGTGTAAAGGCCTCTGACCACCAACTTTATGCGAGAACCAGGGCAGGAGCGCTGTCTTTGTCTTTTAAACGACTTCAAGAGTCATCTCAATCCAACTCTCATTTTTATATGATGAAAAACTCTTCACGGTCGATCTAGTCACGAACAAGAAGAATAACCGCGTGGTACCTTTTAGAATAGGAGGTCTCGGATGTCCGCCTGGTGTCTATGACCAATCACTCGGGCTCTGTGATGATGTTTAGCGTCGTGTCTTGGAATAGTGGTTGCATTCTCACCACAGAAGTTACAAAGACAACTAGTCCATGATTGTCCTTACCTGTGTAAGAAAGATGATGAAGAAGGCTTATTACCTCATTCATTAGAACGTGCCTCTGCCCATAATGCCATGATCGTGCAAGATGCTTGGGGTCGAACATGAACCTAGGATTAAAGGAATTTTCGCCACCGCAGTTGCCTAAACTAAATCCACCTTTACTACACCAACTACACCATATGGGTCAATCTCGAGTGCAAGACTTTCCAGGTCCGCCACAGCAACGTTGACGAGCTGAAAACCTCCGTAAACTGCATTTGGGGCGAAATATGAAAGACTTCGTCCGCAACGTGTGCGCCGCAAGCAGATCTCGCTTGAAGCGCGTTCTCGCCCCCGCGGGCGGCAACATTCATTAATATTACAAGTTAAACAGATATTTATGTGTTGAAAAAATAAAGCCTGTCTAACTTCATCAAAACTATCATTGTCTAATTTGTAGAGATCGTCTTAGCGAGTGTAACAGGACTTTTGCATACTCGATATTATTTCATTAATTCACCTGTTTCAATAGCTATATCTCTATTTTTATTCGCACTTTTTTTCTTATGCTTTGTGGTATCTAAATTAAATGAACTTGTCATTTATTAGGAAAGAGCCTAGGATATGTATTTTCTGGAAATATTTTGACAGCTTGCTTCAATATCAAATGGAACAAATCAGAGGAGACATTATCTTCTATAATGTTCAAATATCTTAAAAAAAGAATGATTTTTTCTATCTTTTGATGAATAGCTATTAGCCATTTATGTTTTTGTAATTGAAAGAAATATGTGTTTCTTTATTGTTAACTTTCTTAATGCAAACTTTCATAATTATTTCAGCTTTTGGCAATTTTGCATGTTGGCAGAAAATAATCTTGAGAACGAATTCATGGGGACAAAATTTTTTATAGTTTAGAGAAGAAATTAAATTTCTCTTTAAAGATATACTGTGTTGGAGCTTGTACTTACGGAACCTTAAGAATTTAGCTACTGAGCATCGAAACAGTTTCATCGCGTCTATAAGTTTAATTTTAGCTACTTCTCTTTACTATTAATTTCTCTTTTAAGAATACTTATATTATGTCCTTTTTCAGAGGTGGCTTGCGAAATATTCTTCTGACTTTCTTGATTACATTCAACTAAGCATCGAAGGAATATGAATTCATTTATGTCAATTTGTTATTTCAAAATATGGATTCGTTTACAGGTCTTCATTTTGTTAAAACAAGAATCAATTCCAACTGTATTGATACTTTTGCTAACTAAGAAACACAAAACATCTCAAATTGATAAAAAGCAGATTTCTTTCCAAATTTAAGAATAACTGAGGCACTATGAGGCGTGCAGCTAATAATGAGTGCCAAAAAAATCTAGCCCCAAATTTCTAACCTTTTACAGAATTGTTTTCTAGTTTTAGCGAATTCTAGTAAGTCATTATTTAATCATATGGAGGAACCAATAAAGACTGTCATCATGATAATTTATCGTCATGTATCGCACATTTTTTTAAATATTGTATTAATTTAATGAAAGTATAAAATATTTAATCACTTAATTCATGAATTAGTCTATATGTTCCTGTTTCTTTTCTTATTAAATTAATGCACTTTACCTTCTACACTACCAAATATTAGCATTATTCTGCTATAATCTTAACAGTAAAATATCTCTGCTCTCTTTAATGTAGGTTAATGCAAAACGCTTAGCTCTTAGCAGTGTTTTGTCCGAAGATTGGTTGCTGAGATTGTCTTTTTAGTGTTTTCAGCCAGAGATAACGGACGCATATTCGAGCCATAATTGAATTTACCCTTCCTCATTATGGTTACTTGTCTCAATCATTTAGAACAAAGTTACACTCCCACTCCAAGCTTAACTAAATGTTTTAATGTTCACTTAAGTATTTGTTTGTCTAGTTAATAATAAAAAGACACATTATGTATTGCAATATTGGTAACTACGAACACTATAGTTCTTTAAAAAATGAAAAGGACATATATATAGATATGCACCGTACGCAACACATGTATTCTGAAGTTGGTAACGAGTCCTGATGAGTAGGTTCCTATATGCCCGACGTCTTAGTTTCAATTTAACGTGTGACCAAAAACTTTAAAATAGGAACTCAAAGCTAGGTTGCAAATCAGTTTGTCACATTTTGTGCCAAGAATTAGTTGTTTATGCAAAAGTCTCAAACAAGTGTGGAGTATATTACAAACAACTATATTAGATTCTTAAACTTGTTATTTGCCACTGCTAAACTTGCCTCGCCTTATCGATGTGCAGCGAAATATAAGATTTTGGTAACAATTGATTGCTATTCATGTTTGTACATTTTTAAAATTTGTCTGGGTTGTTTTTATTTTAATTTCTCTAATAAATATGATCATTTTCAGTTCTAAACTGCTTGCACAGTAAATTAGTAGTTCTAACTCTCATCCTATATTTACGATGAGTAGGTAGTGATTGAAAGTTGTCTAACTTCAGCCTTTTGTTTTGATCTACCTGAAGGCTATTAGGTTATTTCCTTTATAGAGGAATATTAAATTTAAAATGTATTCGAAGGGTATTAAAACAATAGGAAGCTAAGTAATATTATATTGGGTTATATTTTCTTAAACGCACATGTTATCCTGATATATATTTGGCCGATATACTTTGGCTTAAAAGTACGTTGTTGTTGATGAATGGATTTCCATTGCTAGTTTGACTTAGATTACATTAATATTATACATTCAGTGTGAGAAATATGGTTTTACACTTGTGAAAACAAAAATAAATATGGCGTATCCATTGAAAACAGTATCAATACCTTCTTTAATGCCTAAAATAAAATGGTTTCGGCAAAATTTTATTACCGTCACAAGTTTGATCGATCCCATGGAAACTGAAAACTTAGTCCAATTATGAGCAGCCTAATTTCCATATATACCGTTATCACGTAAGTCATCTAAGCTTAAATAGCCTTTTTTCTTTATTATTTTTCTTATCTTTGCTTATTTTTCTTTCCTTTTATAGTTCTGCACTTAACGGCAAAAGACTTATTTCTTAATATTTATTTTATAGCTGCAATATTAATCGAGTGTAACGGAAACTGGTCTTTTATTTCGAATATAAAGTTGTTATCGTATTACCTTTTATCGCCTTATCAGCATTTTCCTATTGGTTGTAATGCATCAAACATTGATACGTTTGTGTCATAGATTTCCAGTCACAAATGCTATAGTAAATTTTCATTTCGCTATAGATCTCAATCTTTGTTTTTGCTATTTATGACCCGCGTCCTATTATATTTTATAAACTTTCTACGTTTATCACTGTTTGTCTTATTTATCATCTCCTAGCCATTGTCACATACAGGTTAGGATGACATGCTTTAAAAATTTTTAAACACCTCCACCTTGTATTAATTTCTCTATTTCTATATTCTATATCACTATTAGTTGATAATCCCGAGTTTATAACAGCAAATTCGTCCTTAATGATCTCAATGACATAAATCCACGGGAAAAGTATAATATATGGCGCAGAGGAGACTAGAATTAATAGCAAATCCTCTCGAGGTGAACACAAATTAAGCAAAAACAAACAACTCTCGATGTTGGAAAAATTATTTAGAGATGATATCCTGTTTACGCACAATATAATTTTATGGTCCAAAATTGCCTTTTGAAGAGAATGACCAGAGGAAAGTGGGTAATATATCTTGGGAAGCTAAAGAAAGGATCGAGTGAGGAGGGAAATCCGTGGAAGAGAACATTAACGGCGCTGTGTACAAGACGGACGCAGGAGGAGGGAGGGCACGAGAGCGGTCAGTTACAATGGAAAGGAAGATCCTGATAAGATGCCATTTTTTCCCCCCAAAAGGTTTTAGGCAGTTCGAAAAGAATATAAAATAGCTAAAAGATTAGAATTCCGTTAAATATATTGGAAGCCTGGCAGAAAGCAGTTGCGAAGTTATAAAGCAGTGTAGTTTTAGTGTTAAGAAAAAGAAGTGAATGACCACATTGGGATAAAAGCAAAGAAATCATTCTTATTGATCAAATCATATTTTTAAGGTTTAATTTCAACTCTTTTTGGAGAGTAATACAAAAGAAAAGAGTCAAAGTTAGTGATTGGGGCTAACTAGAATTTAGTGGAAAATAAGCGAGATTTACAACCGATAATACTGCATTAATGATTTGATAACCATTCTAATCGAACAAGAACTTAATGAAGATGGTAGGAAAGGCATAAAAAAAAGAATTAAATAAAACACCAGAAATAGAATGAATAGATTGACAGACAAGTACTAATATATAAACCATTTTCCTACCGTTTTCGAAGGCAAATTCTTAAGGAAATACAATTTAATGTAATGTGTAAATTATTCAAATCTACATTGTCCAAGATGACAATTTGGATCAAGAGAATCGGCGAGTTCTCCAATTGCTCTTTTATTGTGGACAAAAAGTGCGCCCCCTTGCTCCGCAGCTCCTCACAACGGTACCCTAGGACTAAGTAAACGTAAAACAATAAAGGCCCTGATAAGTCGGTTATGTACAGTTGGCATATTTAATGATGTCATACTTTATATTATATTATTATTTGATGAGAGATGGAAAGTTTTTGGTATATTTATTTATATATAAATAAATAAAAATAATTAATTTAGACGAATATTTTTTTCATCTTTGCGGTATTTTAAGAATTAATATCAATACATTTTTAAAGGGTAGTGTTTCAAAGTGGTGATGGCACTTTCTCCATTTTTTTATTTTGAAAGCTATTTAACTTTATATATTTATTTTATTTTTAATGATCAATTTTACCATAAAATTCGCATTAACATGTGAATATTTTTTTAATTTTATACTTATAACGAATTATGCAAACTAAAGTGTTATGAAAGATATCATTACTTTTCAATAGCCAAGCAATGCTAACGGCAGTCAATAACAAATATTCGACGATTTATTAAACATATTTATAATTACATCATAGTTAACTTACTTTTTACGAAATATTTTGAAAAATGGGGCTATGATTAATTTAAACAACTGTACGTTAAATCAATAGCGTCAGAAAAATTCATATTTCTTACTGTAGGTGGCTTTCGCATACTAAAGCTATGGCATGAATTTAAGATGTTTTCACATATAAATTATCTTGATCTTCTGACTCTCTCTATTGCTTAGCTACATAAACAATTTCCCTTTTGTATCATCTATCCGTCAAGTTTTGGGGACAATCAATTCAATTAGAGGAGTAATTCATACCGAACGTTTATAGTTACTAATTTATCGACGACTCAAAGGAAAGAGACCAATTACGTTTTAGGATTTTGGTTTTCTCTTCATTTTCCCCTTAATAACTCAAGGACGCTAAAGAGGAATTTGCCTTTTTCTAAGAAGAATCGCGATTTACGTGCCAGTTTGTAACCCCTGTTCCTAAAGGAGTGTCAATAAACGTTAATTTATTCCATTTTATTCTATTCTAATCTCTGGTCACTGATAGGCAATTTTTTTTCCTTTCCAATTAACTCAACCCACAATTGATCTCAACTAGAAATCACGTCATTTTCTCCTTCACATTTCCACCACACACGCTTGGCGCAGTTAATCTCATCGGCTTATAAAGGCGGTTTCCACGTTTTTTACAAGGACATAATTAATAAGATCTATGGTGAGAAGACGAAAACCTGTCTGTCTGTCTCTTATAGGTTGTATAGAAAGGGGACATCAGAATTTACTACTTTTGGCAGACTCTTTCCAAAAACACTAATTAGTCAATTAAAGTTGAAGAGTCGCTAGAAAAGATTCGCCGTCTAATCCATATTAAGCTTTTCTCTATTATTAGGAGGCTCTTGCATGGTCCATCATGAGTAAGGATATCAAAAACCTTGTTCTTACTTGCATATCCTTACGAATGGCTTTAAAACGCCCCTATTGGAATAACTATCAACGTTAGACGTATGAATCTGCACAATCAAAAAAAATATTTCATGTCCTTATCTTTACTTTCATAACCTTAAATATCTCGTAGATAAGTGTATCAAGTGGAAAATAGATGTACCAGTCCCAGATCTATTCATAATTTAAGTGATTCAGGCTATTTGATTATGTAATAATTTCTCTGCCTGGCGTGAAAAAGACGATAGCTAATATTCTATCCCTCTCCTTTATATTGTAATAAACCAAACCAAGAAAATGCCTAAAACTAAAAATTATGAATATAATTTTAAAGAGAATTATCGAACAATCGAATAAAAGTACTCAATTCTTATTAAGGAGAAAAATAAGTAAGCGAACCAGATTAGCATCCACTAATCTTGAATTTAGCCCTGCATAATATTTTAAAAGTCAAGATATGCATATATAGGGTCTTTCAATAAGATCGCTAGATATTTAAATGTAAATAAAACAAGTTGTTTGAGATATATATGAACTCAATTATTTTAAATTTGAAATTGAATTTTCTGGCATTAATTAAGAAATATGACGTCGTTCAAATGTTCGCCGCGGCTTCACTTGATAGAACCTATTCGGGAGGCCCAATTTTCGATGATGACTTTGTCGCATCAATCTGGCTGAATTTGCTGGATGGTGTTCGTTATGTAGAATTTGAGGACATCAACTGTTTGCGGATTATTCGCATAGATCTGCGATTTAAGGTAGCCCCAAAGAAAGTAGTCTAATGGCGTTAAATCGCATGATCTCGGTGGCCAGTTGACGTGGCCGCCACGCAAGATGACGCTGCCCTGAAATCGCTGGGGCAAAATGTCTATCGTTGCGTGCACAGTTTGGCACATAGCGCCGTCCTGTTGGAACACATGTCCTCAGTATCCATATCAGGCAAATAGTTCATTAAGGCTACAAGAAATTACTTATCATCGATTTGTAGGTCTCGCCGTTGACGGTTATGGCAATACCATCTTCGTTCGCAAAAAAATAGGGACCAATAATTCAGTTAGACGAAATTCCGCACCAAACAGTGACTTTGTTGGGATGCAATTGGCGCTGGTGTATCTCATGGGGATTGCTTTCGTCCGAAATCCGACAATTTTAATGGTTTACAAGTCCATTCATCCAAAAATTGGCCTCGTCGCTGAAGAGGATAGAAATCACGTAATGCGCGGAACGTTTGTCGAACGGAGCACTGATTTTGATAATAACATTTGATGATTTGCACACGCTGTTTAACACTAGAACCTTCCACCAAGACTGCTAAGTACTACTTAACAGTTCACATTAAGATAGCCAGATGTCGCTTTAACAACATGGCCACTATTGCCTGATAAAGCTTGAGCCTGCTTGTTGAAAGACCCTTTATATATAATACTTATTAAACAAAGAATTCAGTAAAATGAACTAAAATATACTTATTTTCTTTGGAAAACAGTTAAAAAATACATATATGCAAGTAGAACTGCTTAAAGGTATTGGAACCATTCAATGGAGAAACAAACATTTTATCTCTAAAAACACTCCCTACAAAGAAAATTAAACAGAAAGATTAGAAAAAGCATAATAATTATTTAACTGAGCCAGATAGTAAAGCCGAGCTCACACAACATGGATGGCGAACTTTAAACTAGCGTTTACTTTAAAACTTCCTCCCTTCCACTATGAGTTATTAAGTCGAGGTTAAATTTCTAAATTTCGAAAATTACATCATACTAAAAATGGAAGTAATTATGTGAATTTAATGTTATAATTACTCCCCTTAAATTTGCCCTGTTGGCCAAATTCATGAGACAAGTACGCTAAATGTAAAAGATAGGTTAAGAATTAGTGGATCCATAAACTATTAAAATTAGCAGCGTTAACAGTGGTAGCATTATTGACATATTTTACCCATATTAGCCAAAGCTAAATAATATATTTTAATAATTGTTATATTTATGGAAAATCATGTCTTTGCGGATGAAAAGAAAAGCGAATATGGTTAAATAAAATATTGTCTATCGTAATTTAAATCTAAATATTATGTGGCCAGCTTGTTCCTATACTGACCTTGAGATTATTGTTTTAATGACTTATCCTATTTTTATCTCTTAATTTCCTAGATACATTGCAAAGACAAAAATAATAAACTCTGTCTGATTGTTTGGTTTATCAAGCAATTCACGATTCGATGTAAAATTTAAATAGATAGAGTAATCTTTGAATATTTCCATTTCTGAAATGATTTCGAAGAAGAAAAAATAGTGCCAAAGCATCGCTATACATAAATTACTTGAACAAAATGAAATCATACAAAAACTAAAACATACGATTATATGAGAGGTTACAAAACCTTCGAATTCACATATTTATCCTATACATGAATGAGAACTACAATTTAACTTGTGATTACAAAAATATCCAACAGAGAAGAGGAAATGTTAATGACAAGTACTTCGAAAATTAATCAGTTGATTCTCAAAGAAAACTATTAGAAATAAAAATATGAAAATACATTCATTAATTGGAATAAGGTTCATCTTCTTAAGTATCAATAAATGCATGATAGGTTTAGTAAGCGTAATAAAGATGGCTCCTTGAGGTAAACTAGATAAATATTACATTTTAAGACAATGATTGAATAAGAAGAAAAATATCACCTCTTATTTTTGGTAGCTTTTCTCTTAATCGAAGGAGAAATTTATCCTTTACTTACTCAAATTATTTGGGTTCAGAGGAGGATATGCTAATTGAGAGTTGGTGTTAAAGTATTAACGTTTTATATTATTTGTCTCCATTTATCAACGACTTGTTTGCAGGTTAGGAGTGTTCTCCAACTTCTCTATAACTGGTACCTTATCTAAGACTTGTTCTAACTTTACCAGTCTTAATACCTCCTTCTCAAAAGAATTTTGCCTCATATTCCCTTATTGGGTTTCGCTTTGCTAAAAAAGATAATATCCAATTCCTTCTATTCTTTAGTTTTTTCTTACCGTTCTCCTTCCATTTTGTCTCTGAGTGAGAATATGGTAAATTTATCCCTAGTGTCCCTTTCATTCGAAGTAAATACCCAATCTTCCAACTACCATCGATAAAGCCAAGATTTCTGCAATATTTTATAAAATTATTGCAAAATTGAATTTTAGGGGGCGGGGACGTCTGACACAAAGAAATTCAGGGACGAGAGCAATTGCTAACGAAATGAAAAGGAGGAAGTCCTTTCCTTTTTATGCTTTCGTCCTTACTTATGCTACATCAAATCTGAGGGTAAAGAGGTTTTCTGAAATAAACCTGGCACTTTAATTTCGAGAACCGTCCACAGAAATGAATGAAAGAAGTGAAATACGAAATTCCACCCAAATCAAATTTTATTCTACTCCGATATAGCCCTTGCAGCATTCTTGATATTTCCTCATTTATGACAATATTAACTTCTTTTTAATAATAATTTAATTATCACGCTAACCTACATAACCGTTGCGCTGCTGCTTTCAGAAAGAAATTATCATTAGTTCTTTAGTTCGAGTTGTTATTTCGTAATTAATTTATTTCACTTCTTCGTCTCTTATTATTGTTGTTCGCCCCTGGGAAAATTCCTAGCAATTATATTTTCTTCATTTTACAAATGCTAAGTTCTTGGTATTTTAGGATTTAGGACACTTAAGGTCTGGAATTACTAAGCCTCGTAATACAATTCCGCCCAAAAGTCATAAGAAGCAAATATTT
Organism: Ceratothoa steindachneri; assembly: GCA_963969495.1. Taxonomy (NCBI): domain Eukaryota; kingdom Metazoa; phylum Arthropoda; class Malacostraca; order Isopoda; family Cymothoidae; genus Ceratothoa; species Ceratothoa steindachneri. The sequence continues at coordinate 65,540,433 of OZ018322.1, read as the reverse complement.
ATTTTTCCAATTGAATTACATGAGGGCAAGAAAAGAACAAAAAATAAAACGTTATTGTCATGGGTTATCCGAGATTATAAGTATTATTCAAAATTATTATTATGATTAATAAAAATGTGTAGTACATTCGACCTCCTAGTGATTGCTTCAGGATCGATCTCTAAGAGCGCTTTTATCTTTATTCTATTGAATAAATAAAACGGGGAGTTCTCTCTTTAATATACTAAATACTTCCAACGCAACTCGTTCAAGGATAATTTAAACACTTCAACCAAAATATAATTTTACTGTACATTAATTAACTCAAACAAAAATCGATATATACACGTACAAAATACAACTTAAAAGTATTTTTTAAGTCCCTTTACCGACACTCGGCTTCAGGTTGCTTTAAGGGAGAACAATTTACTTTAAAACAAATTCGTCTTTAAGATATACAAATAATCTACGTTAAATGCACAAAGACATGGAAATAGAATTGATTACTCACATTAGGTAGTGCTGATTTCCCAAAGAATCCAAAGTAAATACCTTCGTTGAATCTTGTCTGGGGAGGCGTCGTCAAACTCAGATAGGGTAAGATCACTTGCCGATCTTTGGGTAATCGAACTATGCCGATTACACTGGTCTGCGTCAAAATATGTACCTTAGGTTTTCTATAGTGTTTCTTAATAAAAATGACCTCCTAAATCCGAATCTGTCATCCGTTTTTCTCTATCACCTCCAGTTTTTGCGATACAGGGGGTGATAATAATTTTATAGTTTATACATCTCCTATATTACATCAAATTTCAATAGTTTTTGCATTGCTCTATTCGCAGTAAATTTTGTGTACATTTTAAGTAATTATGCAAATAGGTTTATATTTTGCAGGTTAAAAATTGCTTAGCATTATAATAATAAGAATAATAATAATAATAATAGTAGTTGAGTTGAAAATGAACAGAAAATGTAAGAATAGCTCCGACAGATTTTGCTATGTTTGCGGCAAAGTGACTTTTCCCGAGCAGCAAAGTACAATCCCTCCTGTAATTAAATCTTTGTATAATGCATATTTTGGAGTAAAGCTAAGAGATCAAGATAAAAGTTTTGCACCACATATCTGCTGCAAGGGATGCTACATAAGTTTAAGACGCTGGAGTCAGGGCGAACAGAAGTCCCTCTCTTTTGGTATTCCCATGGTGTGGAGAGATGGCAAGGACCACACTACGGACTGCTATTTTTGCATGACAAATCTTAAAGGTGAGCATTGTATCAAGTATTTAAGCTTTCTGTATCATACTGTCTCCTGAAAATGTCATTATTATGCAAAGACTTAGCATAAAATTAAAAACTAACATAGTTCACTTCAGCATGAACATATCCTTTACTAAACATTTATGTACTATCTGCAACTCCAAATCAATTCCTTTATGTAATATGAAATTATATTTTCCACATGTATAAATAAGAAGAATAAACATAGTGTGGCATATCAGGATGTTCCTTCTGCCATCAAACCCCTGCCCCATGGCCCAGAAATACCTATACCTTCTCCCCCTGAACATATAGAGGTACATGAAGAGATTAATATGAAAGTTGACCAAGATTATGACACATCTGAGTCTTATCAGGTTTCCACACATGATATGGTCGCAAGAACATTCACTCAAGTTCAGTTAAAGGACCTGACCAGGGATCTGGGGGTTTCAAAGGCGAATACACAACTTCTTGGCTCTCGACTTCGTGAAAGTAATCTTCTCGCTTAAGAAACAACATTTAGGGGGGTACAGAAATAGAGAACAAGAGTTTCAAAGCTATTTTTTACAGCATTCTTCCAGCTCTTTAGTATACTGCGCCAATATTAAAGGACTTGTTGAGGCCCTTGGAATTCCCTACAACCCATTAGAATGGAGACTGTTCATAGATTCATCCAGTAGAAGTTTAAGAGCTGTGTTACTGAATATTGGTAACAAGATAGCTTCCGTTCCTATATGCCATTCAATCCAACTTACTGAAAGTTATGAAAATAGGAAAAAATTGCTGGATGCAATAAATTACTCTAGCTATAAGTAGAGCTTATGTGGTGACTTAAAGGTTAGATCATTTTACACTTGGCATTTCTAAGCTTTTTGAGTATTGACCTTTTTCATTTTTAATTGTTAATACTTGTATACACCTTTTGGTCAACTAACATTTTACAAGAATGCAAATCTGGAAATCATGAGTCATTTTTTAGTTATATTTTTGGTGGAAGTGTGTCCCTATAGGGTAATTCATCCTATTGGGTTAATGGGGAACTTATCCTAATTGAGAAGGTATACAACACAACTCAATAAACTCAAAATAAGATGTACATATATCCAATTAGTTCCAATACGATGATTCAATGCATCGGCATACAGGATTTTTCAGTACATATTCATATTCTTATTGTTTTAAGAAATATTACTTTGAATTTGTTTTTAGAAATATTACACTGAATTTACATACCGTGCTAAATTTTTTTCAGGTAGTGTCTCTTACGCTTGGGACGCAAACAGGCTACACGAAGCATCCCTGTTTCCTATGTTTATGGGACAGTCGTGCAGATAGTATGCACTATAAGAAGAAGGTTTGGCCTCCACGAGAAGCATTTAGAATTAGATCAAACAATGTGATAGCTGAACCTTTAGTGCCTCCTCAAAAAATACTCCTCCCTTCACTGCATATAAAGCTTGGCATAATGGAAAATTATGTCAAAACCCTTAATAAAGTAGGCCAAGCTTTGAAATTTCTTCTTCAAAAATTTCCACAAACCAGTGACGCTAAGCTCCATGGGGAAATTTTTGCTGGACTTCAAATCAGGAACTTGATCAGCAATTTGATGCATCAATGAAGGACATAGAAAAAGATGCCTAGAAAGCTTTCAAAGCTCTAGTTAACAATTTTCTAGGCAACAAAAGAAGCCTAGAAGAATATGTTACCCTGGTCAATCAGCTCTTAACAAGTCTCAAACATTTGGGAGCTCAAATGTCTATAAAGATACACTTTTTACAGTCCCATCTGGATTATTTTCCCGACAACTGCGGGGATTACAGTAAAGAACAGGGGCAAAGATTCCACCAGGACATAAAAACAATGGAATCCAGGTACCAGTGTAAATAAAACGGAAACATGCTTGCTGACTACTGTAGACTGAGTAGAGTGGCTTAGAGAAACCCAGGTGGAATATTTTTTCATTTCATTGGTTTTCTTCGTCATGAGAAAGACCTCGATATATATACACTCGCAACTTCTTAACTGCCTCGGTTAACTCGTATATCTCTACAGTTCTTAAAAGGAAAACAACTCTATCAACGCTGCTAATGATTTAGTTATATTATTATCAATAACTATTCATTGACAAGTGCATTGAATCCACCTTGATCCCTAGTGTTGTGGTGGTATCAATTTGTTACCTTGTTCTAGATCCTACTATGATTATTCGTCTCATCTCCCACTCTTTTGCATCTTTTCCCTATATTCCACCCAGATATGTCCTCATCTACCTTGAAATAGAATATCTAGCGGCTATAAATTTCCTGCTCTATGAAAATGTACTGCCCTCCTGTCTCTCCTGTGGACGCCCGTAATCCAACGAGTTTATCTTTTTTAGAAATTTTGTAGGTCTTGGATCTATTCTATGGCACCATGTGTAACACTACTTCTGGGCAGAGTAGGGTTGAGTTGTCCATAGCCACGTATGTATATATTTAATTTATTTTTAGCTGAGATTCCAGGCATTCTATAGAGCGAAATCATTATCATTAAGGTAATATTGACTCTCTTTGATACGTATATGTGTTATATTTTAGTTTTGAATTTTAATTCCAGAATTTTTGCTGTAGTTCATTAGACTAGTAACCTCTTTCTCACTACTAGCAGTGTTTTTTCTTAAGGATGATAGGAATAATGAAGAATTTATTGAAGTCTATTTAACTCCCCTACCTTAATGGGCGCGGCGATTTGCCTTCCTGGCCGCCCTGCTGACGGGATTTAGAACCCCGTCCGTCCACCGCTTAGCCTTTCTCCTTCTTTTAGACAGCCTGTTTTTCTCCTCTGCTTTCTCTACTTCCTCTCCCACATCTTTCTCTGGTCGTCCTCTATTTTCACAGTGTAGATGCTGACCTTCTTCTCAGCCAACTATCATGGATCGGGCCTGAGGGGAAGGTGAAAATGTTCCTTAACCCTTGAGCTCCAGTTTGGGATGGTGGACTTTTAACAACCTGCTTCATCTCCACCCATACATCTTCACATTTCGTTTCTTTCTCACTTCACTATCTATATTTTTACGCCGTAACCAAAGTGGAGCTGCCATGTTGAAGGGCTGCCAGGTCACCTGGCTCTGCCAGCCCCGTCCGCACCCCTCGCAGAGCGGGCTACTGCAAAGGGTGATTAGCGTATGCATCCAGCAGAACGAATCGGGTCACCATGCCCAAGGCTGAAAAAACTAAAATTCTTCCCTTAATTTTCCCTCATCGACCGTCGGAGCCTCCCTCAGGCAGCTCTACTGAGAAAATGGAGGTCATACCCCATGTGCTTTCGCGGGGGAACCTCAAAAACTCTTTGAGTGGAAAGGAAGGTTTCTCCTTTCCATTGCCTACGGGTGCAGTAAGTTCTCCCTCACGCCTCCCTCTTTTCAGCGGCACTCTCCCCTTTACTTTCCAACGGGACTGACAGAAAGCCAGCAGGCAGCCCATAGCCGACCGCTTCCCGTTGAAGCGGCTATTTAGGGCAAGTTCACTTAGGGAGGAGAGGGAAGACAGGGCCCATCGGCCTCTTCACACGAAATACCTGCTGACACGGATATTGAACTAGGCGAGGGTCAAGTCACGTGGCCCCCAAAATAACAAGACTAATGATACCACTGCCAATGGGCCCTGTGATGTCCTGGGAGGATGACCAAATGGTGCCTGCACCCTAAGATGGACATAGTCCTTTAACCAACCCAGCCCCAGACGGTAGGACCTTCTATGGGGGCTAATCCGGGTTTGGCCCTAAACAGCGAACTCGAGTCCGCCCCTGTGCAAGGTCCTCATCAAATGGCTCAAGTCTCCAAGGTAGTACCCGGAAGGGAAATGATATCCTCCTCCGTCTGATGCCTCTGCGACCGCCAATACCTTTTCTATCTTGGAGAAGGATCTTGCTGAGGCCGGTCCATCTGGTCTGGGGGCTCCTGCCGGCAGAGGGGAGAAGCCCTCTTCACCTAAAATAAAAAGACTCGGGGCTCTTCTCCATTCGCGGGAGCTGCGGGTACGGATGGGTCGGCTGCCACTTAGGTAAGCAACCAAGCAAAGATCGGCATTCGGCCCTTCTGCCGCTATGGTTGCGGAGTCCCTGACTAAGACCAGAATGCTAGTGCGCAGAGCAGAGCGTTGATTACATCAGGGCCCTTCATTCAAAGACTAACCAGCGTTTTCGAGCATGCTGGTTATTCGCTCCACTGATAGCAGTATGTTGGCTAAAAGCAACATGATCCATCAGAGGAGAACTTTAGCTAGTGTAATTTGTAAAGAGCCGAAGGTGCCCCGTTTCTCGGACGGGAGCCATTTGGCGAATGCATCGAATCCCTCCGAGGCGGCCATTAGGACATTTAGTGGCACACCTGTGAATGTGATGCCGCACTCTACCATGAACTTCGTGAAAGGAGAAGTTTATGCGAGAAAACTTATAGACCACTCCATAGATGAAATCACCTTAGAGCTGGCCGACCATGGGGCGGTTGAGGTCGAACGTGTGATGAGAAAACAGGGAGGAGCCTCGAGAACCACCCCTACACTATTCTTCACGTTCGACTGCAACAAGCTCCCTGAGTCGGTGCGTGCCTGTTGGTAACGCTACCGTGTAAAGGTATTCGTGTCACTGCCGCAAAAGTACTATTACTGTCACCGATTTGGACATACTAATCGCTCTTGTCGACGTGCAAAGTCGTGTTACCTGAAATCTGTGTGACTTGCGCCAAGGCCGCGCATGATACGTCTAAATCGTCTGTAGCCAAGTGTGTCAATTGCGGAGAGCCGTACCCGGCTAGTTCGAAGCAATGTGGTGCGTATCTCCTTGGGAAGGGAATTCTGGAAGTTCAGGCTTAGGATCGTCTCTCATTCCTGGCGCACCCAGTGCTGCCCGGCACGTTCTATGCTTCAATGTTGAGAAAGACACCCTCTGCTCCTCGCTCCCCAAGGCCTAACATCACGGTCATTTCTGCACCCATTTGGGACCATACTGTGGGTTCTACCCACCCCGGGCCTTCCCTGGTAAAGCTGGTGGCACAAAGGGTTCAGACCCAGCCCCGGCAAAAAAACAGGGCTCCCTTTCTTTCCCCGAGCCTGACCCTTTCGCGTAAGGCCAAACGGCCGTGCGCCTCCACCGACTCGTTAGACTAATAGGATGCACCACCTATGAAGAGGGTCGTGAGGCCATCTTCCGGGGTTCCTCAAGCTACTCAATGGTAGACTGGGTGGCTCGGAGATAGTGGATCCTTGAAAAGAGGGCCCTCCGCCTCCGAAGCCACCTGACTCTCCTAAGGTTTCGAGGCGGAGGGAGGAATAGTCTGGTATGGCTAACCCAATCTCTCCCAATAAGTCCCCAAAGGCATCAGCTCCCGGAGTTCTGCCCCCGGGAAGCGTAGTGAAATTCCCGTGATGGTCTTCTCTTCGAATAGGCCTCCCGTCTCCTCCGAGCTAGGCTTGGAGGGTTTTATTCATTTAATGGAATTGCTGTGGACTGCAAGTCAACTGGAAGAGTTGCGGAGGCTCGTCTCCTCCCGTTCCACGTTAACTATCCTTTTGCAGGAGTCCGTGCTGGTCGCGTATCCCCTGCCAACCCTCTCGGGGTATGAGGGGTTTTACGGCACAACCACCACTGCCTGGGGGCCGGGTGGGAGGATGTGCGATTTATACCTCGCATGAAGTCTCCGTTTTTATATTCCCTTTAGATACATCCTTCCAAGTAGTAGCTGTGCACCTGCACCTGGATTGGAGGTATACTGTTATTTCCGCCTATATTCCACCGTCAGCGAATTCAACGCAGGGGACTTCTGCCGTGGCGTGTTACGGTTGCCGCTGCCCTTTCTCTTGCTCGGAGTTCCTAACGCTAGAGACCCCCTCTGGAAAGACTACTCGATTAATCCCCGGGATCAAGTCCTTGCCAACCTGATTGACGAGCTTGAGATGGTTGTCCTAAATATGGACGAGTTTACGCATCATTGCCTGAGAACCGCTTCATTTTACTGCCTTGATATATCTTTGTCCTCTCTGATGCACAGCCTGATTTTGATTGGTGGTGGTCGATGACATCCATGGTAGTGATCACTTTCCCATTCAAATAGCATTTTATGGGCCGCTACCACCCGAGAGCCCGCTCCGGTGGTGCTTGACGCGGGCGCGGTGGCCTGCTTTATAGAAAATGACTGAATTCTCTATCTCAGCCGAGGAGTTTAGTTTGATAGCTGAGGGCGTTGAGTTCTTCTCCGGCAACCTCATCGCCGTGGGCCTAACTACTATTTCTAGTTTGTCTGGCCGTTGAGCACGCCGCCCACTCCCGTGGTGGTGAGCCTAGTGTGAGAAGGCCCTCAAGCATTGTGCGCTGGTCCACACAATGACTCATACGCCATGCTTGTTCACCTGGGTCAGTGAGGTATGGCTTTTCTGTTATATTTCTTCAACAGAATTTAGGTAGAGGGTCTCTACCTAGATTCCTAGCGAATCCTTACTGTGCTCGCATTTATGAAACCGGGAAGAGATCACGCTGCCTCGGCCGGTTTCCACCTTGCCTCTCTAACCTCTTGCATAGTAAATTTGATGGAGAATTTGGTAAATGTTCGATTAGCCTTTATTTCTGGACAGCTGAGACAATTTTTCTTCTGCACAGTGCGGCCTATGATATCGCATGGCGATACAGTATCATGGAGACCGTCCACACGAAGGAACGAGGGGACGCATCCCAATCATTATTTCTCAATTTTTGCGAGATCGTCGATTCCGCGCACGGGTAGGGGGAGCCCTCTCCGGCCCAATGGAGCAGGAATACGGTGTCCTCAGTGTTACACTCTTTGCTCTGAGCATCAACGGCATCACCTAGGTGTGTCGGAAGATGTTCTCACTACGCTCTACGTGGACGACCTTTCGATCTCTTTTGGCGCGACCTAGATGCCACCTCACTTTAGAGCTTCGACTCCAACAGGCATTGAACCGCTTGTCTCGCTATGCCGAAGCACACAGTTTTTGGTTTTCCCTCTGTTTGAAGCCAACGGGGTCTGCTAGGTGCGCTATCTACCTTCGCGGCCGAGCTGGTAGCAATACACCACTAGGTGCGGGAGATTACGTGACGTGCCCGGTTCGGAGACCGGATTGTAATTTATAGCGACTCACAAGGCGCCCTAAGTGCTCTCGGGGCATTGGAATCTCTATATCTCCTGCTTTGCGATATCCGTGAGGCAATGGTGTTTTTTTTGGTTTTTTGTTTTGTATGTTGTTATTCTAAAGTAGCCTAGTCCTAGGCTGTCGTGGTGAATACGACGAATTTTGCTCTAGTAGGCAGTCGACAGATGGGCTCCTTAAAAAAAAATATCTTGCTATTTTCTCTGCGTTCTTTTCGCTTATCACAGCCAAATACATTTTAGCTCCTAAATTTATTCAGAATCCAAATTGCTGTTTAATTTTACTTGCCATTTTTCTCTATGGGCATTATGAGGATAAGGCACATAATTTTTATTAGAGAAATATTTTCAGCATGTTGAGCAGAGAAATGAGTGTGTAGCCGTTGATTTTCGTTAGTAGCTTTTCCTCTTTCACGATCGCATCATTCTTGCAAATATAAGCGTAGTTGGGGAATTATTTAGGTTCACCATTAATAAAGCTCCCCAGAATCCGATTCATTGATACCACTGGAAAATGGTTATAATTATTATTCTTCAGTCCTGTTTATCCTTCACACGTTGCTTGAAAGAGAAGGGTTCTCATTTCGGCTTATTCATCGTTAAGCCAGCGTTCTCCTTTGGATTTTGCAAAAGTTCTGTTACATTCACTTTTTGATCTTTTGAGCAGGTTATGTGTGCAAGAGAAAACGTTCCGTGAAACAAAATTAAAGTTATAAAACATCTTTTCCATTGTGTGAAGGTGAGTTGAGATGAGAATGAAAAAATCAAGAGCTCTTCTCTTCTGCATACTGGCTAAAATATGCCAACATCGCCAAGCGGCACAACGTCAGCGCCGGATCACCGTGCACAGAGTTATTGAGAGGCCTAAAAATAGGGAAGACCTCAAAGATCGACTGCCTTCAAGCAGAGCTCAAGTTATCAAACAATGGGCTGTGAGAAAGGATTTCGAACGTGCTCCAAGTTCAAAATGATTGATTAATAAGTATCACAGTATTACAAGTCAAAGACCTATTTATCAGAAATATTAATAAAAACCTGTCTAACTAAATCTAAGCTATCATTGTATCTTTTGTAGAGGGCGTCGTAAGGAGTGTAACATGACTTTTGAAATACCAGGTATATCCTCCTCTTCCTCTTTTTCTTCTATTATTTTGTTACCTACCTGTCATCTTACAGGTCGCATTATGCATGTCCTCCTGGGTAATGTAGAGCACGATTTCCAATTACTCCCAAATTTCATTTCAATGGTGTCACTATCAGTAATGTAAGTTTCTCCATTATTTATTCCGTTAATCCTCTACAAGGAAATTCTCCTTAATTACTTTATTGAACCTCAGAACTAACTGTTTTTTTTTCCTCCTCCAACCTCATTATTAATTAATTACACAGTAGAATGTTTTCTCCTCAATTTCTTTCATTATACTTTTGCTTGTTTTTGGTGTCTGTTCCAATCCATACTATGCCCCCTATTCCTTATTATTTCTATTATATTGTTTTTCCACTTCTATCATGTTCCTCGCCTTCTGAGATCATCTTGTAGTTTTGTAACTGGAACGCAATTATTTTCTGCATGTATGATTTGGGCTAAAAGGAGAGTTAATACCTAGTCAATATCTTCAATTCATCTCCCCATAATATTTGGTGGCGTATAGCTCCTCAATATATTTTTTCCATTTTCTATTTTTTCTTGAATAGAGCTCACTGAAACCTATAGCTAGATGGACATATGGTGCGGCTGTAAACGTGGTCCTCGTTTCACTTACCAATTCCAGTGGAACTCCTTATTTATAAATTAAACATCATGATTTATCGATGCTCTTGTCGAGATATGTTTAGGATCCTCGAACCACACTATCTTACCACTCCTTTTTCACTAGGAATATAGATTTCTTCCTGGTTTGTTCTTTCTTGTATATCAAGAGTGCCGAGAACTAGTATTTAGATCTCCATGAAAGATTGCATGATTGTTTTTGTAAAATTGCTATAGGAAAAGGGACATAGGTTTATAGTCCTTACCTATTTAGCAACTTGCTTGACTCCATAGCGAGACGACAGGTATAGCGACATTAGTTATATGGGCATACGGCTGTTTTGGAATTGCCTTTACTACTTTAAGTTTCTAGAAGACTGGAAATTTAAATAGTTTAAATTCCTCGATAATCTTAATTTCATATTTACCTAACAAAAATATTGCTTATTTTTTTCTATATTAATTTCAATATTTACTGTTGCAAAATCATTTTCAGTTTAGTATTTTTTGCTCAAAGTATTTGATAAGAAACTATTTTCATTGATTTATTATTGTTATTGGTTGAAAGATTTGTTCGAATTTTTCAACTAATAACAATTCTTGGCGGAATTCTTTTACCAAACAAAGGCATTAGCTGAAATAGCAGAAGAACCATAGAACACACTAATAACATGGTGCAAGATAATATAATCTGTACACAAAACAAACATAAAGCTAAAATAATATTAATTGAAAGAATCAAAACACTAATGCGCGGGCAATTATATTCTAGTGTTTAATCAAAAATTGTGGGCTCAACGTATTCAGCTAACAACGTCGGATGGAGTATAATATATGCCCAGAACAACTTACAAGAATTCTTTACTATTTAAATAAATGAAATAATGAATCAATTAAACGAAATAAGGAAAACAAAGAGAAATATACAGGAACCTATGAAGAACACAGAAAGAAATGCACAAACAAAACGTAACTTGACCTTCAAGAATACAAGAGATATATAATAATTCTTCTCTCAGAGATTAGTAAAAAAGACCAACCACCTGAACAGAGAATATCCGAGGACGACACTATATTGATATTTGGATGAGGAAAAAGAATCCTCTAGGTGATTTCAAGTTACCTGTAAAATAATTTAATAAATAAATGAAGAGGAACATGAAAATTTTGAAGATAAGATAATAAACAAATTGAAAGAATAATTAGATAAAATTCATACAAAACTCATCATTCCATTCCATAAAGAGATCCATATGGAAGCACAGATGCAAATATGAAAAGAAAGAAGAAAGAGAAAGCTCAAAACACAGCTTCAGAAGAAAAATTAGGAAGAGTGAGGGCACACACAATTAGTCTTTTAAAAAAAAACACTGAACATACTTACTGGAATTAAAAACATATTTTGGGCTTGTTTAAAATCCTAGATGATTTAAAATCAGTAAGAAATATGTTTATCCTAATGAGAAGAAAATCACAAAGGCAAGTAGAAAACCATATAGAAATATCTTTTGGGGAATTCTTGGAGAGATGTTAGTAAAAAAAATGAGAGCCATAAAATAAACTAAAATTTTCATTCAGAAAAAAATGGATCGCTGCAATGGTGATTGGGAAAATAGGTGAAAGGGTCGCGAAAGAAAAGATGGAAAGGAAAGATGGAACCATCTTTTTCACAAATGGTTCAAAAGTATTGAATAAGTAGTGGCTACTGAGTGTACAGCATAAGATGTTAAAATTCCAACTCAATAACAACCGTGAAATATAACTATGCCGTAGCAAAGTATGCCTATATAAATATAAGGAGGCAATCCAGCTGGCCAACCACAAGATAGGTGTTTATCACCCACTCTCTAACCATTATTTATAGTGATCTTCCGCGAGGCGCAGATATAAGAGAACCTTAATGTAAAATTTTCCGAGGAAATAAATCCAGCCAATCTTGGTCTCGCTGTATGGAAATACCCAATGCAAGCTATGTTGACAGCAACTAAAATATGCATTAAATTTAAATAGTAAATAAAATAGAAAATCTAGACGAGCACAGATAAATTCAGAATAATTTCGATCCTGAGTCAACAGCTATCAAACAATGTGACCTATGACGGAAGATAAGAATACCGCACATAAGGGAAATTCTTTGGATTCTTTCATCGTATAAAATTATTTAGCAATTGCAGCTGTCAAACGTTTCTTATAATTTTATATTAACCTTTACCAGACTTATTCACTACAGTATTTTTACTTTTCCTCTTTATTTGTTGGTTTTCTCTGGTCAAAGTGCTTTTCAATGTCATCCACATATTTTATGCAATTTAGGTGAGAGCTCTGTGCTGGCCATTTGAAAACATTAAATTTTCAATCTTCAAACCCTTGTTCACTCGAGAGGCGGCGATTTTGATCTTTTCTCGTTGATTATAAAACTTTCATGATGGTGGTAGAGAAGAAATTCCATCAAGATAACTGAATAATTTGTGAAACTGATTGCGAAAAGGTTATGAATTGCTGACACTGAAAGATTGAATGAATCAACCAAAGAGACATCAAAAGTGCGCCGTTCGGAGACTTAGAAAATCTCACGCATGAGTTCACGGTAAACCAAAATAATATTCATTGTAAAGGGAGCACTGTTCCCCAATCGTTAATAACTCTCTTTTTCATTATAATATGTAGATTAAACAACTTAGTCCTATTTCTCTATATTATTGTCATTCTCTCAGTCACTTCATCATGTTTATCAATAACAAAATAAAAAAAGATTCGTTCTATTAGTTAGAGAAATTTAAAAAGAAACGAAAGAGTGGAATATAGTAATTTTAAGTTAGTAAATATAAAAATAGTGTAAAATTCTACAGGAAATAATTAAAATATTATCTTTTTAATGTAAATAAAGTTTAATTAGAATTTTTTTTTATTTCTTCCGTTAAATATGCTTACTTAGTCTCCTGTTAATTTTATAAACAGAAGAAAGCACAAAATATTTCATAAAAAATGAAACTTTAATCATGCAAACCCTTGTGTAACCTTACTTTGATTGTTTGTATAGGTTTATTGTGCAATAGCGTACATTTATACATGATCTAATACAAGTACAATAATAATATATGACATAATAATATATAAATACACATAATATAAGCGTACACATTATATGAAGCAGGGAGCCCGCAAGTGTTGGCGTGCAGTAAGGCGCGGCGGAGCATCCCAGGCATCTCTTGTCTTCTGCAAGTGAGTGGCGACGGTCCTCACCACCCGTCGCCCGGCTGAGCGCGGGCGGCGATCAGCGCGGAGGGGTGCTGTTCTCAGCACCCCCAGCAGCTCGTTTGTTGGGGTGTGGCGGACCACCTGGGTGGCTCTTGCCTCTCGCGCCCTGAGTAGGGCACCTCTTACACGGTGAGGGGCTGGCGCTGGCTCTGGCCTGAGGTGGGCGGTGGCTAGGCAGGAGAGGAGGTAGTGCACCAGGGGGTGCCGGGAGCGGCCGCCGCAGTGTTCATAGAGAAATATAAAAAAGTATAGTTGTGATTAAAATTTATTAATTTTAAATAAATATATGAACAATAAAACTATTATTTTTCCAATGCTGTTTTAGTGAGTATTAACTAAAGGTAAATATTTTAGGGGAAACACAAATAAATTAGAAATTTACTACGGAATTATAGTAAAATTATTGAGGTTTGGATAAGATTGTGGCTGAAAAGTTCGTTATTTATCTGCAAAGATTCAGGCAAAGGAAACTTCAGCTGGTGGAGCCGCAGATTCTGGCCTTTTTAGAAAATTTACAGACGAGAGCAATATTTTATTTTTAATTATAAGGAAAAGGACGACACAAAATCCTATTTGTACAAAATTGTATCAGTGTCGATTAATATTAATCGATAGTTAAGTTAACACTCGCACATAAGGGTGAGTTTTTAAGAAGTTTCCCTATCGATATATGCTCAATGGAGATTTATTTGAAGATTAATTGTCCTCGTAAGTGAACGATAAGTGATTGACTGTAGTTTTTAAAAATAATAGTTTTCGGTGTAGGGCACAGAGTCAGGTGAGATATAGTGAGGACACACATGAATCTAAAAGTGATGCACATATGCCTTGTATTTCGGCGTTCACTCTTAAGACAGTATAAACACCGTACCATAGGAACTGCCGGCGCGCACTCTCTCTCTCTATGGGTTGTCTAAGTCAACTGAACAGCTAGGCGACGGGACGTCCAGATTATTTTAGAGGAGAGCCTTTGTTCTATCCATATCCTGTTGTGTTTATTCCCAACTATTTCACCTTATCATTCTGGTACCAACTCTCCTCTCTTTTTATGTGAGTATATTATCAACGAGTTGATGACACAGATATTCACTATGCCGTAGAACATACGCATTTATCATATTTGTGCATTGCGTCCACATGTGTAGAAAGAATGTATTTGTTCAAATGTCTCGACCCAAACTTTAGTATGGTTATAAAATTCTATTAATTCAGGGTTGTAAAGTTTATCCAGGTTAGCTGCGTGTATTGTTGACAACAGGAAATTTAGCTTCCTCTTGGTCTTCGCTATTGTTTGCAAGTAGGAGACCATAGTTATTTCATATTTCGCTTTGCTTACATTATATACTCGGAATTAGGCACGGCAAGCGTTCATTACTACTTTGTGATGTCGTTGAAAGCAGCTGACTGTACTCTATTGCAACATGCGGAGATCTTCAAAAGTTATGTTTAAGATGAGTGACTAGCGTTCCGCTCTTTTAAAAGTGCGCAGGCTTCTACCCGCAGGCTTTGAGACGGCATTCCCTTTTTGTTAGATTTGTTCAAGTGTATCTATAACATATTTTACCTTCACATACTCATGGAAAGTGACGAAAGGAACGAGTAAATCGAAAAAGGAAAGCCTCTCCCCTCGCAAAAGGTTCCTAATGGGTGCCTAGAAAATCAGATATCGGTGTTTTGAGCCATCTGCAATTCACTTAAGTCGAATAGCTAATTCTCATCTCCCAGTGACTGATTTTGCACTTGTAGCAACGATCCACTCAAAAATCATTAATTTTGACTGTCACATAGAATGAATGCATTAAGAACTATAAGCTCCAGGAAACTGTCACAAAAAACACTTACGAGGGGCGGTCAATAAGTTTTGCGAATCGGTACGGAAAAACAGAGAAAGAGGGATGGCTGTTTTGGGGGGTGTTAGGACTAGTTATGACAAGTCAAGACCTTCAGCCGCACGCTCCTGCCTCGTCTATTTAAGAAGCAGTAGCTGATTGCAGATCGTCAGTCACAAATTTTTCAACAATGGAGAAGGTGAGCACCGCGCAGTGATCAAATTCTTGACCAAGGAAGGCAACAATGCAAAAGAGATCCATGAACGCATGGTTGCAGTGTACACCGACACCACCCCTTCCTATGCAAACATTGTTCGCTGGAATAGGGAGTTCCGCCATGGTCGTGAGTCCTTTGAAGATGACCCCCGTTCAGGACGCCAGTCAGACGTGACCAACGAGGACAATGTGGCCTATGTGGGGAGGATGATCCTCTAAAATTGACAGGTGAAGATCGAAAAAATCGAGCGAGAACTTGGAATATCCTATGGAAGTGTTAGCAACATCATCCATGACATTTTGGCCATGACCAAGGTCTCAGCCCGTTGGGTCCATAGAAACCTCACGCCCCATGATCGAATTCAACGTCGTCAAAGTCCAGAAGGCAGGAGTTGCACAAGCTTCCCTGCGCGAGTGTGGATTCGAGGAGCTCAACCATCACCCTACAGTACAGATCTGGCCCCCAGCGACTACTTTTTATTTCACCAGCTCAAGGCTGCACTGCGTGGACGCCGGTTTGGGGATGATGAAGATGTCCAGCTCGCCGTCCAGAAGTGGAATGAACAGCATTCGGGAGATTTCTGGTTGTCGGGAATTCGAAGCCACAGGGACAAGTGGCGCAAGTGCATTGAAGTCGAGGGTAGTTATATTGAGAAATAATAAAACACTTCACCTCATATCTCGTTTCCTTATAAACTTATTGTCCACCCCTCGTATATCACTGAATAGATAGAGAAATGTACCCATGTTTTCGTAAGGAAAACCCAAGTATGCTGAACTTCATTTAGTCTTTCAGACGCTGGCGAAAGATTTTGAAACGCAATAAGACGCCTATTTCCTACAAAAGAACGACATGCCTTCAAGTTAATGGACACTTTAGGCATAAGAACCAACGCGAAAACTCCACTAACTCATTAAAAACACTCCGTAGGATGCAATTTGTTATTAAATTCCCTTAGATCACTCTGAAACCTCAGAACAAGGTCCTCGTATGGTGTTCTAAACTTTGTTAACTATTTCTAATTTTACTCAAGTTCAATCTATTTTTCTTCATTCAAGAATAGCCACATGAACATCCAAAGAGTAAATAAGTCTGTCCTTTCAAATTTTCCATTATATCATATAATATCTGACTGATTCTCAAAGCTCGGTTTCTGTTGCAGAAATTGCTTGTTTTCGCAACTTTTAAATTATACCGTTGTACAGTTAATCCGTAGACATTACAGATCATTAGCGCATATCAGACATCAAAAAAAAATTATCTTGGAGTTCTTATAAGGACTTTGCACAGCCTTGCTATGTAATTCGATGGCTTTCAGATATACGTTTTAAGAAACACCTGCATTTTATATCGGCATACGAACCAAAATTTTAAACCTTTAACGCTTAGATGACGTAATTCAAAGAGATCTGAACTACGAAATTGGGAAATGAATTAAATTTCATTTTGCCTCTCATCATATGACTGAAATAATATAAGCTAATCGGTCTTGGCTCTAGCTTGGCTTCAAGCCGTTGAATTTCCATACAAGCATAATTGGTTAGAATCCTTCTGCTGCTCAGGGGGTGCGTTAGGTCTAAATCATATTTAAAGACAGATATGCGAACCGCCTAGCTCAACACCCGCATTGCCATTAAAAGCACAGTTAGCCCCTTTCTTCCTGCCATAAAAAAGTACTCGAATCAATTGAAGATAAGGCACCTGAGATACTACATTTTGAATTGCCCATAAATGAGGTGATTATTCTTAAATTGATGTTGCGCCAGGTGCCTATTCTTGAATTGAATGAATTTAAGTTTTATATTTGTGCCAATTTATGTGGACGGTCAAGTTTTTGCCAAACCTATTTCAGGGCTAACTCAGTCATATATCTTGTCATTTCTTTTAAATTTATAAGATGTACATCCTTTTTATTTGTTCCATTTTTTTATAATTAGTTCAAGGAATTTTAACTCTGTATAGTTGTATATTTTTTTGTATCTTGTAAAAATGAGGCATTCCAAGGCTTTTTCGAGCATAATATAGCCTAACCTAACTTAACTTAACCTAAACTAACCTAGCCTATTCTAGATTAGTTTGGGTTAGGCTATGTCTAAGTAAAGTTAGGTTTAGTTAGTTTAGGTTATATTAGGAGTGTCGTAGAATTCCCCCCCTTTTTGTTCTATCTCTAAGAGTTCTAAGTGTGTCTAATATATTGATATTATAAGAATATATTACAGAACAGAGCCGTTACGAAACACGTAGGGATATAAAAGAAACGCCCATTAATTCACAAAATAAACTTATATTTTACCTTTATCAAATGAATACATAACATTTATACATTAACAACAGCAATACTCTCAATATTATTATAAACAAAAATTAATTAAATTAGTTTACCCACAAAACTTGGATAACGTTTTCTCTACACAAAACAATAATATAAGAATTAGGCTTACGGACTCATGTGGAGATTAAAAGCCTCAGAAATTATATTGCCTCAGGACGTGTGCCGTGTGCCCAGATGTAGATGGGCGAAATTCCACGGTCGTTTTGGCGAGGGTAGCAGCTGGGGGTTCCACACGTTCTTCCGGGGGGGGGGGGGGTTCGTAAAGGACGAGAACAAATACGGTGCTTTATGCAACACCTAGGCAGTCGTGGTCTCTCTGGCGAGAGTGAGTCGAACTTGGTTCTTAAATCAAGTTAACTTGGAGTGCGGTGTGATCACCGAGTAACGAGCTCGAGGAGGAGCTTTTCTCCTTCGTTACTAATTTCCTTATGGACGAGGACTGAACTCGGGGAGGGTCTTCTTCAAGGGTGAGGATAACGGAGGGGGGTTTCTCTGGCGAGAATAAATTACTTAACGTTCGGTTTGGTAACCCGGAACTAGCTCGAGGATGAGCTTTTTCTTAATTCCAGTCTTCCTCAAGGGCGAGTATAACGGAGGGGGATTTCTCTGACGAGAACAAGTTGAACTTAGTTCCTCACCAAGTTAACTTAGGAGTTTAGAGTGGCCACCGAATAACGGGCTCGAGGGGGAGCCTTTTCCTTCTTCTTTTCTTAATTCCTCAAGGACGAGGAATACCCCTGGTGTTTAAGGTGCACCAGGATATGAGGATTCTCTCTGGCGAGAGTAAGTTAAACTTACCAAAGTTAACTTATCGTTTGGTTTAAAAACCAGGGACTTACCTCAAGAATGAGCTTCTTCTAAGCCCCTTAAGGTAGGTAGCCCTGCCTCTCTTGCAGGGTACTTCTTGGTCTGGCGAGCCAAATATTCTACCTCTCTACTCTCGGTAGTTCGGTTTGATCCGAAGACTTCGTCACCTAGAGACTGACGTATACTACCCCGATTTTCCTAAGAGTTTCTCATTTTTACCTCGTCACCCCACTGGGGGAGTAGCAAGGGGGGAAGGGGCTTGAGGACGGCTCCAGGAGAGTTCTTTTTCCAAACGGTTTTTCACACGAAGTCAAACATCGGCTCCTCGTTAGCCTTCGAGATTAGGAGAAACACGTCTCCAATTTCTTATTTGACGTGAAACTGGATCTCACTCTCCTAGGGGAGATTTTTTTTTTTTACCTTTAGGGTCTTTCATGGCACTGGGTTGTGCTACACTGCGGTTAAGCACTGAACCCGCCGATGCCTTTGACGGATTTCTTTGCGGTAACCGCCTTGTGACTGCATCAAGAGTGAACGGGGCGGGGGGGTGACCATTCCCCTACAACACCTCCCATCAAATAACTTAATGGGGAGGGGGGATGCTCCCGGGAACTCAAAACAACTTACTCAACCTAGTCGAGATTAGCAAAGTTGTATTTCTTGAGCCCTCTCATACATTAAGTTTCCTTACACATGTACGCCCTCGCGCGCGTTTACACAGGCAATGTGTCGAACTAGACATTCCTTGATGTACAACTTTACTTGAACATAACAAAACCTGAATTCATCGATTACCCACACACAAAAAAAAACAAGCTACTTCCTTATATTTCTAAGTTTTTGAGAACTTAAATCCTACCGATAAATATTAACACGAACAACAAATGAAAACATGGTTTTACGCTCATTAGGTGCTGAAATAACCCTCAATGGTATTTCGTCCCCGCCTATAGAGCAGCTGTTCTTTATCGGCTCCTTTGATGTAGCTAATCCTAAAATGGTGCTCTAAGACCAATACTTTACCGCGCCTGAGTCCGCCTTTCGGGTTATTGAGTCTACCCCAGTATGTTACTAAATGGTAGCGGTATTTCAACCTACTCGACTTACCCATATTATGGTACTTGACTACCTTTAAACTAAACATTAAGGCTAGAGCGGCCTGTTGCAGCAGGGCATAATTGAGGAGAACTTGAGTCCCATAGCTCTCCTTTAACCAGGTATACGGGAAGATCATGTCTGGGTTCGATTTTTGGGGATCGAGAAAACTTTTTCCTGTGAGGTCTTTAATGGGCGTGGCGCTCACTACGACTTAGCGATTTAGCGGTAACTCCGTGGACGTTCCGTTCGGGGAGGAGACTACTAGGGGTAGGGGATACTCATCCGCGTCTACCATTTGATTAGTCTTACCTGGGTGTATCGCAATAGCACCTCTTTCCTCCTTCCTTGTCAACTCATTTTACTCACTTCTCTTAGTAGGTAGTTCCTCAGGTACACCTGCTAGTACCTCTACTCTACCTTCTTTTTCTTCCCTGATAACCCCATTTGGCTGGGTTCTCCTCGTAGGTTTTTCCTTAGGTACTCCTGCTGGTACCTCATTCCTACTTTCTCCTTCTTCCATCGTTACCCCATTTGGCTGGGTTTCCCTCGATGGTCCTTTCTTAGGTCCAGGCCGGGCTACAACTTCCTTGGCCTCTATGAGATTCTCGATAGGTGCTCTTTCGAGTGCGAGCAATCTTTTCTTTTCTTCTCTCTCTTCTCTTTCAGCTTGAGCACGTTCTTTTTCCCTCTTCATTCTTCTTTCATCTATTTCTTTTTTAATCTTTATTCTCCTCTCTTTCGACTCTTTTTCCCTCTTCATTCTCCTTTCCTCGGCTTCTTGTTCTGCTTTCGCTATTTCGTTTTCCCGTCGAGTTCTTCTTTCTTCATCTTCCAGCATTATATTTAGTCTTCTTTCTTCATCTTCCATTTCTATCCTTATTCTGAATTTTCGTGCTTCTCTTTTCAACAGCATTATTCTTTCGCTTGTTTAACCTCCTCTCAGCATTCTTCTTTCCTCTGTTTCTATTTTCC
The DNA here is from genome assembly GCA_963969495.1 of Ceratothoa steindachneri. Classification (NCBI taxonomy): domain Eukaryota; kingdom Metazoa; phylum Arthropoda; class Malacostraca; order Isopoda; family Cymothoidae; genus Ceratothoa; species Ceratothoa steindachneri. Next base: position 65,519,793 of record OZ018322.1, on the reverse strand, counting down.
ACTGTATTCGGGATTCTTCACTTTTCCGGTTCATCCGTATTGCTATATTTTCCCTTTTTCTATCAAACTCTATTATTTCTTCTTCTTCTTCTCTTTGTATTCTCAATTCTTCGAGGATTTAGGCATCCATATCCTTGCCTTCGAATCCCAAAATTTTGGCTTGTTGGTAAAATCTTTCAACCGGATCCATTTTGTGTTGGTCCGTCCAATTTTCCTTACTATACAATCAGGTCATTATGCCACCACTCACCAGGTAGCGCTCAGTATAACTTACCCTTAATCCCACTACTATGCTGATTGAAATACCACTCACGACAAAAAATTTACCACTTGGCCTACCAATTAGCTTTAGATTGTTACTCCCCCTAACTCTACCAATTTTCCTCTCGTCACTTATTCTCTTATTCCTGATCTGATATTCCTTTACGTGTTGGCTCTTTCTTAATTTGACACTGCTGGTTTTTTTCTATTTACAACCTACAAACCTGACACCACTTTTATTTATGCCGTAGAATTCCCCCCCTTTTTGTTCTATCTCTAAGAGTGCTAAGTGTGTCTAATATATTGATATTATAAGAATATCTTACAGAACAGAGCCGTTACGAAACACGTAAGGATATATAAGAAACGCCCATTAATTCACAAAATAAACTTATATTTTACTTTTATCAATTGAATACATAACATTTATACATTAACTACAGCAATACTCTAAATATTATTATAAACAAAAATTAATTAAATTAGTTTACCCAGAAAACTTGGTTAACGTATTCTCTACACAAACCAATAATATAAGAATTAGGCTTACGGACTCATGTGGAGTTTAAAGGCCTCAGAAATGTTATTTCCTCAGGACGCGTGCCGTGTGCCTAGATGTAGATGGGCGAAATTCCACGGTCGTTTTGGCGAAGGTAGCAGCTGGGGGTTCCACACGTTCTTCCAGGGAAGGGAAGGTTCTTCAAGGACGAGAACCAATACGGTGCTTTATGCAACACCTAGGCAGTCGTGGTCTCTCTGGCGAGAGTGAGTCGAACTTGGTTCTTAAATCAAGTTAACTTGGAGTGCTCTTGTGATCACAGAGTAACGAGCTCGAGGAGGAGCTTTTCTCCTTCGTTACTAATTTCCTTATGGACGAGGACTGAACTCGGGGAGGGTCTTCTTCAAGGGCGAGGATAACGGAGGGGGGTTTCTCTGGCGAGAATAAATTTCTTAACGTTCGGTTTGGTAACCCTGAACTAGCATCGTGGATGAGCTTTTTCTTAATTCCAGTCTTCCTCAAGGGCGAGTATAACGGAGGGGGATTTCTCTGACGAGAACAAGTTGAACTTGGTTCCTCACCAAGTTAACTTAGGAGTTTAGAGTGGCCACCGAATAACGGGCTCGAGGGGGAGCCTTTTCCTTCTTCTTTTCTTAATTCCTCAAGGACGAGGAATATCCCTGGTTTTTAAGGTGCACCAGGATATGAGGAGGCTCTCTGGCGAGAGTAAGTTAAACTTACCAAAGTTAACTTATCGTTTGGTTTGATAACCAGGGACTTAGCTCGAGGATGAGCTTCTTCTTAGCCCCTTAAGGTAGGTAGCCCTGTCTCTCTTGCAGGGTACTTCTAGGTCTGGTGAGCCAAGTACACTACCTCTCCAGTCTCGGTAGCTAGGTTTTGGATCCGAGGACTTCGTCACCTAGAGACTGACGTACACTACCACCTTCTTCTTTTCTTAATTCTTCAATGACAAGGAATACCCCGGGTGTTTAAGGTGCACCAGGATATGAGGATTCTCTCTGGCGAAAGTAAGTTGAACTTAACAAAGTTAATTTATCGTTTGGTTTGATAACCAGGGACTTAGCTCAAGAATAAGCCTTCTCTAAGCCCCTTAAGGTAGGTAGCCCTGCCTCTCTTGCAGGGTAATTCTTAGTCTGGCGAGCCAAGTATTCTACCTCTCTAGTCTCGGTAGTTCGGTTTGATCCGAAGACTTCGTCACCTAGAGACTGACGTATACTACCCCGATTTTCCTCAGAGTTCCTATTTATACTTCGTCACTTCACTGGGGGAGTAGCAAGGGGGGAAGGGGCTTGAGGACGGCCCCAGGAGAGTTCTTTTTCCAAACGGTTTTTCACACGAAGTCAAACATCGGCTCCTCGTTAGCCTTCGAGATTAGGAGAAACACGTCTCTAATTTCTTATTTGACGTGAAACTGGATCTCACTCTCCTGGGGGAGATCTTACCTTTCTGACCTTTAGGGTCTTTGATGGCCCTGGGTTGTGCCACACTGCGGTTAATCACTGAACCCGCCGATGCCTTCGACGGATGTCTTTGCGGTAACCGCCTTGTGACGGCACCAAGAGTGAGCGGGGGGTGGTGGTAACCATTCCCCTACAAGGAGCAATCAAAACTTGCGATGCTTTATCTTCACAAAATCCATAATCTCCCTTACAATCTTTATTTAACTCAGTTGTCTATTCTAGAACTGAATGAACTTAGATGCCTTATCAAAAAATGATTGAAGGCTAGATGCTTATTATTGAAATGAGGTTACTATAAGTGCCTCTTCTTGAAATGAACGAATTTAGGTGCCTTATCACGTAGCGATCTTAGTACTCTTGCATCTCGTAACATAACGAAAGGGGTTGCATAGTTCTTAGGTTCCCCTCTTCCCTAACGTGGATCGAGTGATCCTCTTTCGAGTCATGTATTGTTTCCTGCTATCTGGTTAGGTGAAAAACACGTTACTGCTCACCATTCGGTACTTTCCTCCTATAACGCGGACAGAACCTGTTGACCTCGGTCTTATTAGCAATTGTCATTCTGGAGGTTATCTCAATTTTATTATCCGGTTGGAGAACCTCGACGACTAATGAAATGGTACAAGTGGAGCACTAACATCACACAGACTAACATTTATCTCGATCACACGGTGTCAATATACACTGGAAACAGGGTTCGCTCGGTTTTCAGATGTATAATCGTATTTCTAACGGCATATTGTCCATTTAAACCTAGTCGTTAAATAGTAATAGTCACCATTAAAGCAACACTTTAAAGATTGCTTGTGTAAAAAGGTGTCTTAAAGTTATAACATAGGAAATATAACGCAAACTCGTTTCCTTTCTCCTTTTTATACCAAATGCTTTTGAACTGAAAGTCGCAATTATTTGCGATATAAATCTTGACTCGGTAGACTCGAAACAGAGACGAGCAAAAAAAGATGTCCCAAAAAACCATTTCATAAGTGAGTTCTTCAAAATGATTGTGTTGGTCACACCGGTTAAATTACTCAAAGATGTTAAAGCGAGGAGCAACTATTCTTCGGCTGTATTTAATGGACAATTTTAGCAAATCATAATAATGCTCTGAATTGAAAAAAATTCCAAACTAGTTATTTATTTATAATTCAATGAGATAAATAACTAATAATAGCGCTCCTCGCGAAAGGTAAATATCAGCTTCTACTCAAGAACTCATGCTTGCAAAGCCTTTCCGGTAATGAAAAAGTCACGCTCAGATGGCTTACTCTTAATAACCATCGTAGATTAATGGTTTGCTTACCTGTTTTGGACGCATAATTCAAGTGTTCAAATGCCACTAAAGAAGATTTTTTTTTATCTATTGCTAGGGCGTCCTTATGCCTTATTGAACTGACGCCAGTTCATAATTGTTACAAAGCACTTTTGCAAACAATTTTGCTAGATACGTTAGTGATATCGCAATTACTAATCCCATCGAATCTTATTTTTTTAAATCTATAGCGAGGTGGCTATTATGGTTTATAAAACTCATAAGCCGCCTCAATGTTAAACTATTTCCTTTTTAATTAAATGTTACTAACCATCCAAGCTTAGATGGGAAGACAGGTAAAAGACTTCTGGCAAATTGTATTTGTATGCTTTCCTTTGAGCTCTTGACAGAATTGAGATTGCACTCTGAATATGACTATTTACAGCGATACTATCTTTAAATAACTGCTCTCCACGCCAAAACGAAGCCGTAAAGGATGACTAAAATGCAGATGAACACCATTAGTACTGTTTTTACGTACTTACTATTTATTTAGAAATTATTCATATATGTGTTTGAGTAATACTTTAGTTTAAGAGGCAATATTTCTGAGATATATAATCAATGCGATCGGGTTTGTACGTTTATCGAAATAATAAAAGACGATAGCGCCGCCTACTTTAGGTTATTTCGGCCAAAAAGTAACATTTTTAGTTAGTTTCTAAATGTGGGGTTTCGCCCTACATAAGGCCCCACTTAATTGTGAGGAATTTCACCCCCCCCCACGCTGCGAAACTCGTAATATTCCTAATTCGAAAAGTTAACACCAGATTTGAATGCCAAAGGCAATTGCTATGTGTCGTTCGCAATGTCGTCATCTTAAAATACATAATAAATAATCCATTGACGACAAAAGCTAAACCATCTCCACCTTTCATTATTATAATCGAGCCGTGCTTCTTCTCCACACTTGTCGCATAAGGCGTATTAAAGTGAAACAAACCAAGGTCGCAAGAATCGCGCTCTTTTAACTGCTTGCCTCCAGATTTGCCAATGTTTGAAATAATGTCGAACTAAGGATTGCCAGTGTGTGAAATAATGGTTTATTTTCACATTAAAAGAAAACATGGCTTTCCCTATTTTAATATCGATTTTAATCCATTGAATGCATAATATCTTTAAAATATGTAGTTTCTGCACCAAACTGAAACCATATCTACCGACCTAAATGCCTAAAATGACCGTGTGTACTTTTATAACACTAAAAATACGGCGTAGGTCTTTTAAAGTTTGACCGAAATATATGATGTAAATGTAACAACACATACTCCAAAATATGAACATAGAATACAAAAGTCAACCTGGATCACCTCAAATTCACCTTCACAAAGCTTTCAGGGTAAGTGCTATTTAATAGGCTACATTAGCTCTACATCATATTAGTTTCTGTAGTAAATTAAATGTATGCTAGAGAGTGATGTATTTGCAGCCCGCACAAAAGAGGAGCACCGTTTTGACAATTAAATATTCTACCCCTTAACTAACATTTTCTAAGTTATTTAACTTGAAGAAAAAATTCACATTTAAAAACAAAATAACTTCTATCGGAAAATAGGATGTTTAACTAAAAAGGATTTGGGGAAACTTTGTCAAATTTCGAAAAATGAGGGGATAATTTTGAAATAGCTAGTTTAGTAATGCTAGGTTGCGATGTTTAAATCCTAAAACTTAATAACGAATAATTAACCTTACCTAAAAATAGCTTGATTATTAACCTTTGATTATATTACCCTGGGTATCAAATTTTCACAAATTCTGTTTCTATTATTTTTGGGAGTGTTTTTAGTACTATATGTCGTAGAATGACTCCCTACGATACTATATATAACACTATTCGTTGAGGGAACTTCCTTAATTATCTTTAGAGTGCGTTTACTGTCTGGCGGCCGATATTATGTATCTTCAAAATGCTTAAGAAGTGGAACTGAGCTCAAGGATAATAATATTGCTATCATTAATAAAATAGAGTTTTATTAATAATAACTATAAACAATACACAAAAACGGAAAATATTGACATAAACAGAATGGAAAGGGTCGTGGAGACTCGGGCTAATCCAAGGATTTAAGGGATTAAAAAAAAGGTAAAACAAATATGGAGTTAAAGAGATGGGATGGTTCGATAAACCATTTAAAGAACAGGATAGAATTGACAAAAAGGGATCAATACTCAAAAGGTGACGTTTGGCTTACATAACTTTTCATTAGGGTGCAGTGGAAGGTACTTGAAGGAATATTCGGTCCGCTGGCGAGTTCCAGCCGAAGGGGGGGATAAAAGGATCCTGACGAGGCGTCTTGGAAAGGAGAACCGTTACTCGACGAACGGCTTGAAGAACAATGGCTGTTCTACTTTGTTCTCTTCTGAACAAAGGGGGGAATGAGAACCGTCTCTTGTCTACGGGCTCAAGAACAATGGCTGTTCTAATGTTGTTCTCCTTTGAACAACAGGGGGGGATGAGAACCGTTTCTTGGCGAAGGGCTCAAAACGAACAATGGCTGTTCTAATGCTGTTCTCCCTTGAACAACAGGGGGGGAAGAAAACCGTTTCTTGGCGAAGGGCTCAAAACGAACAATGGCTGTTCTAATGCTGTTCTCCCTTGAACAACAGGGGGGGGGGAGAGAACCGTTTCTTGGCGAAGGGCTCAAAACGAACAATGGCTGTTCTAATGCTGTTCTCCTTGAACAACAGGGGGGGATGAGAACCGTTTCTTGGCGAAGGGCTCAAAACGAACAATGGCTGTTCTAATGCTGTTCTCCTTGAACAACAGGGGAAGGAAGCCTTGGGGACTTGTCGTCGGAAAGGCTCGAACCTTTGGCACTCAAGGAATATTGTCCTCCTTCTGGACAAGTGATGGTGAATCTCGAGGTCGAGGTCCCTTGGCGCACAAAGGGAGAGAGGGTCGTGGTGATGTTTCGCGACGAAAATCTGGATCTCCAATCTGATCTTAGTGGTAAAGTTTTCATATAAATAGCCAGGACATCTCCTTGGCGTGGGGGAAAATGGAGTGGAAGCTTGGAGGGAACGCACAGCCGGGCCGGGGAACAATGCCTTATCTGTTCCTAAGCCTAACTCGATCTGGCGAGGTCGGCGTATGGGGGCGAACGGGGGGACGATAACCTCCTTGTTTAAACATTGGCATCCGGTAGCTGAGATAAGACTCCAAGCCTCGAATCGAAGATGCACGTGGGCAGCATCGTGGTTTTAAATAATACGGGGTAGGAGTTGAAATTAAACGCAGCTTCAACACGTTCTATCACACTATATTTTGCGCTGATTCCAAATATGTCCTTACCTTTTCTCTGTCATCGACCGTATGAAAAATATAACAAATTATGCTAATATATATATAAATGTATAAGGTACGGGTAAAGCACACTTACATTTGTCGCTAATTTATTTATTTTCTTTTTCAAGTTTATATGATAAATATTGACTTTCTTTATTATGGCTAAAAGAGGATGCAGAAATTCACCAAAAAGGTTCTGTTTTGTGTGTGGTTTCTATGTTGGACCTAAGCCTGTATCACATAAAATTGTGAAAGGTGAAAAGTACTCGATTGCTTATAGACTGTACTTTGGAATGAGTATGGGTAGCCGAGAAAAATCATAGGCCCCTCATGTAATATGGGTGGGGAAGTTGTCTATCAAATTTAGATGCAGGGCTGAGAGGTGCATGAAAAGCAATGCCATTTGCTGTGCCGAGAGTTTGGCGAGAGACAAAAAATCCTCATGATAATTGCTATTTTTCTATGACTGACATATCAAAGTATAAAAAGTTAAGGAAAGAAAATGACTTTCATATTCCAACATTTCATCCTCTAATGCACCTGTGCCACATGATACGTCATTGGTTCTACGGCCGCCAGAAAATATAAGTAAATCCTACCAAATTTTAAGCTATATTCTTCCTAACAGAATCAATACTGAAATATTCACAACATCTATCTAAGTTTTCTTGTAATGTGATTACATATGCAATCCATATTTTTGCTCCAGCTATTAAATGCATCCCTTTTTATATATATTTTTTCAGGTAGAGGGTATGATGGAGGTCTCATCAGGAGAGTCGGAAGGTTGTGACAATGAAGAAATAGATGAAACATTTGAGCCAAGAATGAGTACCCGTCCACACTTTCCAAATCAACGTGAACTAAATGATTTCTTTAGAGACTTGGTTCTTACTAAGTTAGGAACTGAGCTTTTGGCATCCAGGATTAATGAATGGGATCTGTTGGGGAAGGACTACAGATGAACAGTGTATAAGAAGCGCCATGAGGAATTATACTTTGATATAAGTGATGATCTCTGCTACTGCAAAGATATTAATGGCTTGTTTACAGTTATTAGAATTGATCACAACCCTAAAGAATGGCGAATTTTCATATATAGTTCTAGAAAAAGCCGTAAAGCTGTTTTATCACTTAATGAGAATCAGCATCGAGCCCTGCCTATAGCATACTCGGTATAGATGAAGGAAGAATATGACAATGTAAAAAGGCTTTTTGGGAAGGTAAACTATATTAAGTTTAAATGAGATGTTTGTCGTGATTTTAAAATGCTTGCCTTCTTACTCAGATTGAAGGGTGGGTACACGAAGTATCCATGTTGTCTTTGCCTCTGGGACAGTAGGGCTGATCAAGAACATTACCAGAAGGTTGAGTGGCCATCTCGAGCTGACTTGCAGCCAGGAAAACTAAATGTTATTAGACAGACTCTTGTAGATCCTGCCAAAGTTATACTACCTCCACTTCATACAAAGCTTGGTTGGGTCAAACAGTTTTGTAAAAGAGGTAAATCATGGTGAAGAAGCATTTCAAGAGATTTTTCTAATCTTTTCCAAGCTATCCTTTGCAAAATTTAAGGGTGGTATATTTACTGGACCACATGTAAGGAAAATGTTGAAGTGAGGTACATCTTGAGAATGCAATGAGTGATATCGAAAGTGAGGCGTGACGTGCATTTCGAAATATAGTTAATGGATTCCTTGGTAAAAATAAAGGCCCTAACAACAAGCGGCTGGTAGCAAAACTTTTAGAAAGTTATAAGAATTGACGATGTAGAATGTCACTACAGATGCACTTTTTACATTCACATTTGGAGTTTTTTCGTGAAAATTTGGGAGAAGTGAGTTAGGAGCATGGTGAGCGGCTCCATCAGAACATTGCTGTAATGGAGAAATTATATCAAGGAAGATGGGACACTGCTATGACTGGGGACTATATATGGTCACTGGTGCGTAAAGATCAAGGAGCTCACAGTAAGTAAGCACGTTCTTCAGTGCACTTTTAGTAGGTTATCTCTTTTAATCACATTTTCTCCTTAGTTTAAAACGAATACAAGGACAAAATATTATCAGCTATTGTGCATGGACAATATGAATATGCTAAATAAAGTGAACTGTCGCAGCTATTTATGGTTAGTTTTATATACAAAATTCCAATTATTTCCAGAAATATCAATGCTATGCAATTTTCAATGGTACTTGGGGAATCAGGAGGTAAAGACACTTTAGTAACACTAAAAACATTTAAAGAAACAAAAGTAGTTTTATCGATAAATTAATAAGTAAACTTTGACTTTATAAAATTCTTTCTAATAATTTCCTTAAATTAGTTGTCTAAGCAGTGCAGTATGATAATTCAATATCCAAAACATTTGGGGCTAATGTTAACATGGCTGCACTTGAGGGGAGAAGAGTTAATTGCAAAAGCATAAGACAGATGAGGATTATTTACCAAACATTGGAGGATGCTTAAATGGCTAGCTTACTAAGGAGAATGGTTAATTACAAAAACTAATTGGGAAGATGTTCAATAACCAAAAAATTAGGGGTCGATTTAAAAATGGGCATATTCGGGGGGAGAAGTTTAATTGCTAAAATCTATAAGGGATGATGTAAAATTGCTTAAAACTATGAATGGCTTAAACTTAGGGCGAGTAGATCTAAATCTAGAAGGGATGGTGTTCAATTGTCAATATTTTGATAGGGAGGTTGTGATAATGGCTATATTAGGGATGACGATGTTTAATTTGGAATATTTAGGAAAAATGATTGTCAGAGATCACAGAGAGAGGAGGAAGATAGGCGCCGCCTCGCCCTTCAATAGAGAGAGAGACAACAGGCACCTGGGCGACCATTTTTGTCGGTGCTAATAGGGGTGCGAAATTATCAGGCGCCGTGTGACGTTGCGATGACCTGAAATGCTACCATCACAGATAACTGCGACAAGTGTGAGGGAACAGAAGGTCCCATCTGAAGTCGGACAAAGTTCGCCTCGCCAGCTTAATAACCTTCTCGCACTCGCGCTAAAAGGCCGAGTCTATTCTCATTTGCCGATGCGTCTGACTCTATAACCCTTTCCCTTCGGACAAAGGGGAGAAAACCGCGTTCCACCCATATAAATCGTCCGGGGCCAGAGCTGGAAGGATTATCTGCCGGCCTACCTGTCTTGTCATTATCCTCTGTCCGCCCCCGTCGGTACCCGCTATTCGCGTCCCGTTGGACTCTGCACAATTCTCGCAGAATCCCTCAAGCTTCAGGTATTCTCGTTAATTCACGTGAGTCTACCTCGACCCTATTCACTCGCTCCTCGAACGCAGCACGGTCAATCTCAAATCGCATTATTTGAAAGTAAGTTTTAAGTTCATCTGCGTAATATTCATTCTCGTTGACTATAGTTTGAAATTTGCGCCAAGGCAAGGATTACTCTCTTGAATCAAATCTTTGAGGTAATAGCAACTCGCAACTCTCGGGTGCAAATGGTCTGTCTGACCCCCCCCCCCTCAGTGTAAGCCTTATCATCGTTTTAGTTTGCTCTCAAGGTCGTTAGCTCCACCACGTCTCTGTCCCTCTTTAGCTGCGGAGACCCGTGTCAATCTAGTAAATGTATAGCTCATTCTAAAACTCCTCTTAACCTTGTAAAATAATATTGATTTGCATAATAATAAAGTTATTTTTGTACCTTTTTTTCTGTTACCCCGGAACTCCAAGATAGTCGAATTTTAGCTAATCTACTTACAGTTAATTTGCACTCTGCTTATATCGTAAACTTCCCACGCACTCGAAAAGCAGAAAGGGTGAACTTGACCCTATTCTACGAAATCTATATTTAACTGGTGTAAGGTGTCTAGGAATAATCTACGACATATATATTCATCTGGTGTATGGTTTCGGGGTTAACCTACGACAATAATGTTCAACTGACAAAGATTTGTGTGTAGGATGTTAAAAGTGATAGGTTCTGGGGAGTGTTAATGGCGAAACGTTGGAAAGGATGATATTTATTTCCCAAAACATTGTGGGAGATGTTAAAATAGATGCTTCGGGGATGTTTAATTGCTAAAACATAGGTGGAATAATGGTAAATTTGCACAATATTATATTAAAGGTTGGAGTATATAAAAGTGATCCATCAAAATTCTATTTTTAATGTTAAAGAAGATTTTGGGATAAATAACTCTAAATGTAGGGATGCCTCAAATGATCACTGAACCTTAAAAATAACTGTGCTCCTTCTAGGAAACTAGAAAAACATGATACTACCATAAAGAGAATAAAGTGTACATATAATTGTTTAGTAAGAGCATTACCAGTTACATACGAGAACCCCAATTCTTCCTGAAAATGAATCAAACATTTAACATTTTGACTCAATTTATATTTAGGAACGATTAAAATACGAATATAAGTGAAATAACCGAACCTTCGCCTCTATAGAAATGTTATACGATGAGCTGGAGCCGAATCTAATGGTTTCTCCTCTGAGACCAAACAAAGCATCCTTTGAAAAAAATACAAACAAAGCCCTTGCTTTTTTCTTTAATTATTTCGGATAATATCAGTGAGTTCATTGCTGCTGAGGGATATTAAATATCCTATTTTTGTTATAAAAAGAACTTTTTGATGGGTTTCTATTCAGTGACATTTTTAGTTTTCTTTATAAATGGTTTCCAAGCATGTACTTAACTTTGGGTTCAATTTATATTGCTATAACATAAATAATATTGAGATTTGTTATGTATTTAAGAGTATTGTACTTTTTCTTCCATGACTGGTTCACTCCTGATACATTTTAACTCATTTACTATAATTGAACTAGCAAGTTGTCCACAATTATCCACATCAGGTCAGATTAAATAGTTTACTATCAATTACTGCGAACCGCTGCTTTCAATATTCTTAACACTTAGGTAAGACATATCACTAGAAAAAGGAGTATGTTATTAAAAGATATCGGTGAACCATATAGGGTCTTTTTTGTATTTAACAAAAATACTCTCAGTCAAAGTCCTAAATATCCTTTTTTGAATAATTTTGAAGATAGAAAGAAAATGTAATCCGAAGATGGAAATGAATTGGATAAGAAAAACAAACTCGAAAATGCTTAGAAGAAGATGAATTTCTATTTACTGAAAAGAATTGAAAGGTATCAATGCCGGAAAGTTTAAAACTCATATGTTCATGAAGAAGGTAAAGTTGGCTGAAATGACAATATGTGTGATCGTATATACCTAGATCTGCTTGAGATTCAAAGGGAACGAAATTTTCTAAATAAGTTCCGTTTAGCAAAGAAACAGAGAGGACAGGAGCAAACCTTCTCAACTCTAAGTACTGAGCGACATGCAGATTCTACACGGAACCATAGGTTCCATAAAGACTAGATTTGCAACTCCTTTCCCTGTTCATTATCGCTTGAATTACTAATCAGTACAGTATTTGTGGTAATTAAAAGGAAGGGAGTCTAGTTATTACCACTTGCTGTGATCTGCACTCGATTTGTAACTCGATTTTCGTCCCTTGTGTACATATTTGCTTATGTACATTTTCATATGTGAATTTTTTTGTATAAGCTGAGAGCAAATATATTGTGTGGTATTTGGGGAGCGATGCCATCGTTGGTTGCGCTAAGACACGTTAATGGAATGAAAAAAACATTAAGTTATGCCCCTTGGATAAAGCGAGACAGTGATTATCTCTGTCTCGTATTTCAGCCCGCAACTCCCAGGTATCTCATTGTCTTCTTGATAGGGTTTATTGGTCACTAAAGGGAAGAGGCTTCTTTCCTAGAGTGCTCGCATAGCGCTAACCTGTTTAGATTGTTATACCTTATAGCTGATGGAGTGACACCCCCCAATCCCTCCCGATCACAGTGCCCCAAAGAACTCGGTGCTCTCTCTCGGATCATCCTTTGCCCCTCTTCTTAAACCTCTCCTTCTTCCCTCATCTTCCTTAATCCCCCAAATCGGGGTAGACGGATTTGTCGGCGTAGTGCCCTTCGAATGGAATCAGGAAGGATCGTCTCACCCTCTCAGCTCCATTCCCCGTAGTTGGGCATCCCATCGTCCCAAATGCTTGCTGACAACTTTACTTCTCTCTTCACAGATCTCTCTTTAGTATCTCTCTGCGTAAAAAAGCATCTTTGCTCTTTTATTTGAAATTTTGGAAGAAAAAAGACTCCATGTAATTTCTTTTAAAATTAGTATTGCTATCCACTTTCCATGATTTTTCAATTCGCCAAACTTCATTTTTCATTTTATGGAGATGACACAGTGGGGTTCGTTTTTCTTTAAATTAATTCTTACAATAGTTCTACTGCCCTAAATTTCTTTTTCGTTTTCCTTTACTAGTAGTTGTCTTAGTCTTAACTTCTTGTTACATTACCTTATTGTTGGGTGGTGATGGTAAGGCTCAAATTGTGATTCTCTGACTTCTAATCTTTCTTAAATCCAAATTTATTATTCTCTGTTAGTATATCGTGATCAGAAATTGAATTCACTCTTTGTATTTGTATTTCTAGATAAAATTGCGCAGTGGAATTGTATGATTTCGTGTCACATGAATTAGTCATAGTAGAAAGTAAAGGATAAAGTAACTTTTACATATACATAATTGTGTTCAAATGATTAAAACTTTCAATACTACAGAAGCTTATTGAATACAGCTTACTAGTAATTTTAGATTGGTAAGTGTACATTTGTTTTTAACAAGAAATTTACCTGGAAATGTAAAAGAAAGGAAAGCTTATATAATGATTTAGTTTACTAAACACGGCTTTCAATGTTATGCTTTCCGTCCTAAAGTGGAAATGGTTTCTCATAGAGAGCTTGGACTCATTCTTCAAACTCTTCCTCGAGTAGGTCCAACTCGTTGATTCTTGGGGAGCTATTATTTTTTTAAACTTTGTAGATATAAATAATAATATATCTTTACACACGTCATTCTACAGAATATAACTTAAGTTTATTTTGTCTTTGCCAGTAATTCATTGCTTGGATTTCTGGTCTACGTGATGTAAAAGTTCATTGAATCGATTCAACCTTTTGAAGATCTTGATTTTTGTTGGTAAACCATAATTGGCAACAGTATTCTATATATGGTTGGATGAGCGATTTGTAAAGTGTTAACATTACTTTAGTGTTCGAGTTTTAAATGTTCTAAATATAGATCCAAAGGCTTGGCGGGCTTTAGGTAATACATTATTAATATGATATGTATGATAGGTTGTTAGTAAAACGTACACTTAGATCTCTTACTTCTGTTTTAGAATGGATATTTTCATTTAAGGGACTTTTATAAGTTGTCTGATATTTTAAGGTTTCATCATAACCATACTTTATTTAAATTTGTTTCTCAATGAATTTAAGATTATCAGTGAATGCAAAGTGTTAAACTTTATTTAGATCACTTTGTAGAATTTCACCATAAACAATAGATAATATTTGTTCGAGTGTTCTAGTGTCATCAGCGAATGAAAATATCTGACTTTTGATGTTTCTGTAGATATCACATGATGAGGAAAAGAATGAACCTAATACTGTTCCCTGTGGCACTCCACTGATACACCCTGCTGCATCTGATTTTATGTCCTCTACAATAACAGTTTTGTGTCCTATTACTGAGAAATTCCTTAATCCATGCAAGGACTTTTCCACGGATTCCAAGTTTGGGGGCTGATTGTTAGAGTATTTTATGATTTACCTTGTAAAAAACCGTTGATCAGTCAAGATAGATGACATCAGCATTATTATTGTCTGTTATTATAATAATCAATCCTTTATGTTAAGCAGGATCTTCCTTTACGAAACCTATGTTGAAAATAATTTATTTAGTTCTGATCTTCCAAAAAAGAAAATATATAAATGTTTTTTAACTATTTTTTCAAAAGTTTGGATAACATTTGATGTTAAGGAAATGGGCCTGTAATTTCTAGCTTTTATACGGGATCCTTTTGATTTATAAATCGATGTTATGATAAATAACACCCATTTTACTTGTGGGTGTTATTTATCATAATTTTGACTCATGTGCAAGTTGTAATTTTCTTTTCCAATAGATGTTATGTTTGCTTCTTTTTAAAGAGTTGGTATTTTTCCATTATCGAGGGATTTTCTCCACATCAAAAACAAAGTTTTTTAATATTTCTCTCCCAATGCCATCCAGACCAGGTGTAGCACCGGAATGGAAGTTTTTAATAGATTCAAGTATATCTTGTACAGTAAAGTCGATGTCTTCTATGATAGACTGTTTGGATCCCAGAATATAAGAGTATTTTCTTCTAGATTGGGTGTTGGTTTGTTCCATGAAAATAAATACTGAACTTAGAAAATGGTCACTAGTACATGAATAATTTCAGTGTATTCTCCTTCACTTGATTCTAGAGGACCTATCTTTGATCTCATGATACTTTTCTTTTTTGCATGTTGATATAGGAATTTGATGTTTTCTTTTATGCGGCATGTTTCTTATTTTATCGAAAAAAAAATTATTTCAGATTCAATATCAAGTATCTGTTGGTTGAATCTCGCTTTTTTATTGAAATATTTTCTGTTACACCTTTTTCTAATTTTCGTTTGTTTTTTTGAGATTATATTTGTTTAAATTTCTTTTGGTTGTGAGTATTTATAAAGAGCATCTGTAAGTTTAGGTTGAATTTGATTTCAACAATCTCTAATATCTAATTCTTTTAACTTTATTTGCCAATTTACATTCGCTAGTTCTTTATTTATTTTAGTCTAATCACATTTGTGTATATTTAAATTTGAGTATGGAATATCACGTCAGACTTTAGGTATACTTTTATATCAGGTGTTTTTTAATATCAAGGATCATAATGTTGTGATCAAATAAAATAGTAGGCATAATTTTGATATTAATTACAAAAGTTATTAACATTGTACATTATTAAATCAAGAATATTGTTTAATCGCGTAAGTTAGGGAAAAGTTGATGTGGTCAAAAGTGTGACAATAATGGATCTAGGATTCTATAATTTAAATTGTTAAGACTGGAATTAATTATTCCTTTTGGATTGGATTGGCAGTTTGGTATACTAAAATCTCCTGTGACAATAATGGTACAATTTATTAATTAAATCATCACATAATATCACTTTATTCACTGCATCAGTAAAATCTTTGGCTGAGCAGTGCGGTGGACGATAAAAGTTTATGGCATAAATATTTTGATTTTGTACAATTATTTTAACTATTTGAATTTTACATAAACTGTTTGAGTATTGAAATATTTGTTCACTTATATTTACATTACTTAGATAAAGAGCAACACCACCACTTATTCTATTTTTACGGCCAATTCAATAAATTTTGAAGCTATATATTTTGATTTCTGAGTTTGTTTTTATATTCTTCTTTTCTTCAGCTTCTTTCAATTCTTTTATAACCTTATATTTTTGATTAGTTTATTATATCTGGTTTTAGGAATGAAATACAAACAGGAAATATGTCTTTGATTTCGTCAATTATTTAATTTTTAATATTCATTTTGCTTTCTATTACTTTAATCTGACAAGCAAGCTCATCGTTTTGCTTCTTTCTCTGATGTTCTATTCTTTTAGAATTTTATTCTCAACTCTCATAATTTTTTATTTTATTTCTACATTCCGAACAGTACCAAGGAAGCTTGTGATCTTCTCGTGATAGACATTTATACTCATCTATAGATAGCTTCACACAACTGGAATGGAACCACATTTAACATGTATTACATAATATTGAATTATCCCTTCCTTTATTTCTTTGTCGTAAGTGCCACACTTGTCATTTATGCTTTCTATATATATTTGTTTCAAATATATTGACACATCAAAACTATGTCGAGACTATAAAAGTTCTAGCTTTCAGACAGATAACTTAGAAATAGAGCATAATGTATATTAATTGTGCTAGACCATGTTTTAATGCTTTCAGCATTACTAACATTTAAATCACAATTCCTTTAATGTATATTTAACTAACTGGCTTTCATCATAGACTTGTTCAAGGGAAGACTCTCTAAGTTGATATATATATATATATATAGTCAAACTCCCTTTTTCCTATCTATTTATCCTTGCTAAATTCTTTCCTTTGTTCAGTATAATACGATCAAATAAAGAGGATTTTGACAAATTTTACGGATTTCTTAAACAAGATAAAAGATTTAGGGAGTGGCATAAATAAATACATTCGTAAATGGAAAGGGAGGACCAATTCTGTCTGTGAGAATTGGGGAAGATAAAACAAAATATTTATTGGCGGGATTGAATTGGGGGAAAGGGCCCGGGGTGGTTATTAGTCGAAATACATGTCCAAACTTTCAATCTTAATTAACTAAACGACCACAAGCTTAAAGTCCGTTTCTTACAATAACTTCCCTGTCGTGGTATAGCAATTATACATATATATATATATATATATATATATATATATACATATAAATCAAACAAGCCGCAAGAAACAAATTCAGCACATGGATGGGATTCGAACCGTGCACACTGAAGCAGCGAGCATCCGCTTTGATCTCAATTAAATAATTTCTTAGGCCACTTGTCTACGCGGAAGAGAAAAAAAGCGACCGAATAAACTAGCTTTTAAGCTACGATCCGCAAGGTTGATCGGGACTATGAAAGAGAGAGAAAATTAATAGGGAATTCAAAGGAGAAAGGAGAATTGTGGTAAACACACAGCGAATATACAATGTATAAATCTTTCAAGAGTGCGGAAGAATGATGAAAATGAATCCAAGAAACTGCAAGAAACAGAATACGGGAAATATTTTTTTCGGAAATAATATTTCCTAATTGTCAAAAAAGGGAAATATTAAATATAAACAAAAGAGGTTTAAATGAGATACGTGATCAAATAAATCACGGACACCTTCTGTGTCAGCAAAGGGGTAAATCTAAGGATTAAAGCGCTTAATTTCCTAACTCGGATCAGAGTCTTAAAATGGTCTACAGTAAGCCGTAATGAAAATAATAAAAATTTTGGGTAAGACAGGAAATTAATGATGTCAGCAGCGTCGACGTCTTATATGGGGTAAGTTTCGAAGGGAAGGTAGCTCAGGAAAGTGAAGATGCAACAAGGGAATATTTTTAACCTCAGATTTCTTGATAGGGGGTGGAGTACTGTTCTAGTTCAGGATGCTGATGAAGGAGGACTGGTTTTGCCTCAGGGTTCCCGATGAGAGAATACTGGCGCAAATTCACGGAAGAACCACAGTTGTAAGGAGCTGTCAACTGACTGGAGTGATGTCCATGGCGGAGGGATTCTAGCCGTGGGTACCCAAAGAAGCTACGGAGGATCCAACTCGTGCGCAAGTGTGCTGTACTAACTAATCAGCGAAAATCTCTGGTCATATATGTGGTCAGCAGGCGGCGGGCGGCGGGCGGCGGGCGGCGAAATAGCCTCAGGCCACTGCATGTTCTCCTTGGATGTAAGGGAGGGGGGGGCCGAGATAAGGAGCCGGTCGAATAGACCTTTGGGGTCCTCTCTCGTTTCACGCGTATGGGAGTCAAGCTTAAATTGCTCCGGCGCGAGAACTAGACTTCGCAAGGTAAACACAGCTGGTTTAATAAAGACATGTTCACCTGATTCCTTCCTTCCTTGCTTCTCACTACTTTTATTACAAGATTATGGCCACGTGGTGCTTCTAAGGTTTCAAGGTGGACATTCTGATCCTATTAGACTCTATTCTTCCACATGCCCTGATATCTGATCTCTCTTATTTGGTTCTAAACCAAGAAAGGCTGAACATTTTGGAAGTGAATGTTAAAATCTGTTGAATTTATTATCCTAGGTTGAAGATAGAGCCCAGATGGTCAAAACTGGATTTTCTAGTGAAAAATAAAAAAAATTAATCTAGAAAGACAATAAATTTTTGTATGATGCTCTTTATGGACACGAAACCTGGATCATATGGTAGCATGTGCCTCGATCTCTAACTCTTTTTGCTAATAGCGAGAAAGAACGATCATCCCAGTAGCAAATAAGTCTATGAGAATATTCAAATGTTGAGCAGACTAAAAGTGTATGGTTTTCTAGGTGATTGGTATGTTCTGTGAGGAAGAAATGTAGTAAGCATTTGCAGAATTTCAGATCATAAATTTAAGAAGGATGAGCCTTATATCTATTCCTTATAGAAATGGAATCATTTCAGGAGGTAGGGGCGTTAAAAGAAACAAACCTCACTGGAGTGAAAGAGACCATGGGCTGCTAAGCTTTGTATCATTTGTAAGGGACTAATAGCAGAAGCATCTGATCAAGTGAAAAAAATGAGATATAAAAAATACTTCCCTTGGATAAAACAAAAAATAAGAGCTGTGTTTAGGTTCATATTTTTGCCAGCAATTATAAACGAATTAATTCTTAAATTTTTAAAGAGTGGGTGTTTACATGCATTACAGACAACATACCTGATATTTTTAAACTCTCGTCATAATATTTTGGATCGGTGTATTATCCAAGGCAAAATTAGAGTCCGTTTAGGTTATAAAAATCGCACATTGTTTTAATGCAGATGCCTAGACCCTCGTTCACGATGATTCGAGAAAAACTGCTGGAAATAGAGTTGGCGTTGAAAATTATTGGGGAGCGTTCTTGATTTCAGAGGACTACAAAGTGTTCAACCAATGTGTCGAAGCTTCTAACAACGCAAGAAGATGCATGGAGATTTTGCCCTGAAATTAACGTTGAATCTAAAATATTTTTTCATTGTGACTCCAGATGAGTCACAATGATTACACAGTTTACTTTCCCTTTTACGTGTCCAAGTTTTTGATTTTTTTTTTAAATACTAAAGTGGATCAGTAATATTTATTAGATATTAAAATTATAAAGGAATAATGGGACAAAGCACTGGCCTCAAAATTATTTAAATTTGTCTGATTAACGCTACAACGCGGCATCGCACAAATATATTTTAGTTAGAAAATTAAATCAAATGTGGAATAATCACTTTTCCGAGTAGTGCTAAATAAGTTATTTATTTTGTTAACAAATCGAATAAACTAGCATTTTTCAGCTTCCAATACTAACTAATAACAGTATAAATGAGAAAATCTATGACCGATCAAAAAGGGCGCGAGGAAAATGAAACTAACGGATGGTGATGATTAGTCCTTTGGAAAGCATGTAAATAAATGCGTTTCCATTTTGCTTTCGCATTTTACAGCCATTGCAACCCCATTTATCCATGCAAGTTATGACTAGAGAAAGAATATATTTTGTATTCTGTCCTGTGAAATGAATGTGGATGCGAGAGAAGGCAACAGGTTTTGAGCACCACTAGAAAGTAAGCCTTCATGAATTATAGAGAGGTTTAAATAATTAATTCATTCTATCTGGGCATGATTTTTCTCGTATATATTTATTTAGCATATTAATAGTTCTTTATCTAAAATTAAAGCCAGAGACATCTAATCTTGACCCCTTTCAATGCAAGGTAACTATAATCTGAATATTCTTCTGATGTAGTTTATATTTGGTTGGACTTCATATCGAGTCTTTTCTTCTTCAGGTTGGATTTGATTTGATCCAACGGTCTTTGCTACTCTGAATTCTATAGTTCTTTTTTATTATTATGATCATTATATTATTTAAGCATGTATAAAGGGTGCAAGAAATACCCTTTATCCATACAGTCTTCCATACGTGCCGTATAATACGACAAAACAAGGATGGCAACCACTGGCATTAGAAGTAGATCACCAATAAGAAAGTTTTGCTTGCATCAAAAGGGGTCGAGGTTTGATTTTAAGTCCCTTTGATACACGTGACTTAACCTTTTGGGAAATGGTTGATTATGTCACTTATAATAATAGTTGTAGATTAATTCAATGGTTGCTCGTCTCATCCTAGCTTTTATGTTCTTTTCTTTCTTCTATTCCCTATTCCTCCCGAGCCTTCCTAGCACACATGCGTCTGGGTTTGCATTTGCTTTTAGATGTGGTGGTAAAATTTAATCTCTTGAGCTTTCAAACTGTTCTTCTTCTATGTGTGTATTTCAGGCAGATTAAAATTAAAGAGAAGTAGCAGAGATACTCATATTCATAAGGGCACTAACTACATCTACAATTTTATCCCTGTACGATTTAATCAAGACTGCCAGAATACTGACCAAGAATAAATAATAGTGACAGATTTATTCCGAACACAATGCATTTTGTGTCTCTCTAAGAAATGAACATTATATTGCATCTTTTAGTGCACGTATTTCAGGGCGACCTCTTCGTTGGGAGCCACACATGGCAAGCAAACCAATCAAATATTTTTCTCTTACGAGGTTATGGGATCTTAGACTAAAAAAAAAGGCCATGAATAGTAGCGCGCACTAGATATGGGAGTTAATATGTTTTTAATATTGTCTATCATTGCGGTTAACGTCTAAATATGATAGATGGCCAAATAGCTTTACAATATTGAAATCTTCTATGCCATTCTTAGCCTTAATTTGATAAAATGCATATAGCGACTCTTTAGTTTTATCTTCAACTTAAAAGAAACTTATTTCCCCACTGAATATTTAGTAATCAATTTCTGTAAATTTAGTGAAATGAATTGCATTGAAAATGTGGTATGATTAGATAGTGAAAGACAGCTGGATCAAATAGACCAAGCGAGAAGAAAAATCAGGAAAGAACACGTTTGGGTGTAGTTAGATTAGCTAAAGAATTACCCCTTTTGATAGGAGTATATGAAATGATTAAAACATAAATGGCAGCAAGATTACATATGTATACATTGATTAAAATATAGTGGATACCCTTCCATAAAATATAAGAAATTTTCAGCCAAAGTGAGTCTCACGATTAGATACTTTAACGTGAAAATGGAACTGTGCAAAGAGAACATAAATTATAAAATTTAATAAACGAAAGAGTAAATAGTAATGAGAAAGATTTAAGGCCTTCTTTTGCCTTCACTACGACCTAGCCCTCTAAGAAATTAACGCTCATGAACGAAGTGACGAGGAAGGCTTCGTGGAGAAAAACTTAAGCTACAAAAAAACTGAGTAGGATCATTAAAACACACCCAAAATAGAAGCTTATCCTCCTTCATTAACCATCCTGAGTAGTTTTTTAGGTCCTTGAAGGACATATTCGAGGAAAAGACTATCAGGAATCTCTGTATTAGGCTGATAATTAATTGAGATTAGAGAGTTTTAGAAGGTGGTGCTAGAGCAGAAAAAGATGGTAGAAAACACATCGGTTCTCGTGGAATAACCTCCAAAACAAATGTCGGCTGGCGATAGATGGTGATATTTCAAAGGAAAGAAGAAATCCAGCTATTTATCTTCATTCAAAGCAACGAAGAATGAGAATCTAACATTTATCTCTCATTAAATCTGAATGAGAGTAGGGAATTTACGTGTTTTGCCAAAAAATTGAAATATGTTACTACACATTGGTCATAGCACAACTTTGTGTCACAAAAATAAGTAAGGAACAATTAATGGTATGAAATATCAGAACTTACATCTAAATACCCTTAAGACCTTTCTTATCTCGCCAAAGAGACTACATTCATTGCCATAAAGGAGACATTAATGGGAGCCTGGATCCCAACCCAATCCCCGAGCTCGAATCTCTCTACTAAAATTGAACTTTATTATTTGCAACCCCTACTCAGAGGGAATTAAATCATTCTTCTGTGGCACTGATCCTTACTACAAGTTAAATTTTGTGATTGCACAATTTTCTTAATTGCTGTAGCCTTTGTTGTTTAGGATAGATATTATTTTTACCTGCCTAATTATTTTTAACTCAATGCCCACATACTCAGTTGGATTGTGTCTGTTACCTATCATTTTATACGATTAAAGAATCATTTCATGGCTACATATTTATTCATTATCATGATTTTAAGTGCATACATGCGGATTTATATAGGAAATAATAGTTTGCCATTCTTTACTCAAATACATCTTTCTCCTAGTTTTGGTGGCCTATTCCCCTCATGTTTACTCAAATCAGACCCATTATTATTTTATGGCAAACGCTTCCTTAGGAGATTTCCGAAGGTTTCTTCTGGAATGTAGTAGGCAATCGCCAGATGGTGTCTTTGAATAAAAAAAACTTCTCAGTTGTTGTACTTCCATTGTCCTCTAAAGTTCACTAAATTATACATTTACAGTAAGTGTTTGTGATATTTTTTACAAACATGTACTTGAAGGTAAAATATGCTCTAACAGGTTTCACTATATTAATATAGCAGTTGTTCGTTATTGTTCTTTTGGCTAGTCATATTCTTTCTTTCGTTTATTCTTCTGTTTGATTTGACATTCCCACTTTTACATTGAGTGAACCTGATCTTGCTGGATTACCAAAATTATACTTATATTCATAATAACTCAGACATAAATAAGGTTTGATTCTATTAAAACATTTCCATTTAAATTGTCAGAAGACAAACCAACTCACCTACCAAATCGGCAGATGAAAATAAATTAACAATTGAATTTTTTTAAAATTCTGAAACCGATCGTGTCAGAGCTGCTGTATGTATTAAGAAAAAAGATATTGAGTTTTCTCAACATTTGCGATAATACAAACTCTTTTCTTATTGTATTATGTTTATATTCCTCTATCGTAAGTGTCTTTGATATTATTACCTAATAAAAGAGTAAATATTGATTCAAAATATATGCTTTTGCAATGAAATATTGTCTCAGATGTTAACTGAGATCCGAAAAATAGTCATTATGAAGTTCGAACTTGAATCCCGTCTACTTTGTGTGGTTAGCTCTAGAGAAGTATGTCTATCAAAGTGCGATTTCAATCCGTGATGTTGATATTAAGCCAATGTTCGCGTGGTGTGGACTAAAACATATGTAGGGTAGAAAAAAATAAAAATAGTGGTAAAAGAGAAAGATAGTAGAAGATTAGCAAAGGGATCCATGGCCCATGGCGATCAGCCCTATCGCTGTCATATTGTGTCGTTGTGGTTCTGCGTTCAATCATTTTATGTTATATTTAATTTCTTCTGATGTTTTTGTTTACATTTGTCGTTGTTTTTTATTTTTACATTACTAAATTGATGCTTAATTTTTGGTTTTCTTATGTGTTTGTTGTGAGTTTGTGTTGTTTTCATGCTTCTTATTTTATTTCTCGCTTAAGTGTCGTGATCGGGATGTAGGGGAATGGTCACTTCCCCCCCCCTCCATCCCGTTCACTCGTGATGCAGTACCAAGGCGGTTACCGCAAGGACATCCGCCCCAGGCATCGGCGAGTCTAAAGCGTAACCACAACGTGGCACAACTCGGTGCCATGAAAGACCCTAAAGGTCAAAAGGTAAGATCTCCCCCAGGAGAGTGAGATCCAGTTTCACGTCGAACAAGAAATTGGAGACGGGTTTCTCCCAATCTCGATGGCTAACGAGGAGCCGATGTTTGACTTCGTGGGAAAGACCGTTTGGAAAAAGAACTTTCCTGGGGCCGGCCTCAAGCCCCTCTCCCCCTTACCACTCCCCCAGTGAAGGTGCGAGGTATAAATAAGGAACTCTGAGGAAAATCGAGGTAGTATACGTCAGTCTCTAGGTGACGAAGTCCTCGGATCCAAAACCGAGCTACCGAGACTGGAGAGGTAGTGTACTTGGCTCGCCAGACCAAGAAGTACCCTGCAAGAGAGGCAGGGCTACCTACCTTAAGGGGCTAAGAAAAAGCTCATCCTTGAGCTAAGTCCCTGGTTATCAAACCAAACGATAAGTGAACTTTGGTAAGTTCGACTTACTCTCGCCAGAGAGACTCTTCATATCCTGGTGCACCTTAAACACCAGAGGTATTCCTCGTCCTTGAGAAATTAAGAAAAAAAAGGAGGTAGTATACGTCAGTCTCTAGGTGACGAAGTCCTCGGATCCACAACCGAGCTACCGAGACTGGAGAGGTAGAATACTTGGCTCGCCAGACCAAGAAGTACCCTGCAAGAGAGGCAGGGCTACCTACCTTAAGGGGGTAAGAAGAAACTCATCCTTGAGCTAAGTCCCTGGTTATCATACCAAACGATAAGTTAACTTTGGTAAGTTCAACTTACTCTCGCCAGAGAGACTCCTCATACCCTGGTGCACCTTAAACACCAGGGGTATTCCTCGTCTTTGAGGAATTAAGAAAAGAAGAAGGTAGTATACGTCAGTCTCTAGGTGACGAAGTCCTCGGATCCACAACCAAGCTACCGAGACTGGAGAGGTAGTTTACTTGGGTCGCCAGACCAAGAAGTACTACCTTAAGGGGCCAAGAAGAAGCTCATCCTCGAGCTAAGTCCCTGGTTATCAAACCAAAAGATAAGTTAACTTTGGTTAGTTCAACTTACTCTCGCCAGGGAGATTCCTCATATCCTGGTGCACCTTAAACACCATTGGTATTCCTCGTCCTTGAGGAATTAAGAAAAGAAGAAGGAAAAGGCTCCCCCTCGAGCCCGTTATTCGGTGGTCACACCAAACTTTAAGTAACTTATTCTCGCCAGAAAAACCCCCCTCTGTTATCCTCGCCCGGGAAGAAGACCCTCCCCGAGTTCAGTCCTCGTCCATAAGGAAATAAGTAACGAAGGAGAAAAGCTCCTCCTCGAGCTCGTTACTCGGTGATCACACCGCACTCCAAGTTAACTTGATTTAAGAAACAAGTTCGAAGCACTCTCGCCAGAGAGACCGCGACTGCCTAGGTGTTGCATAAAGCACCGTCTTGGTTCTCGTCCTTAAAGAACCCTTCCCCCCCCCGGAAGAACGTGTGGACCCCCAGCTGCTACCATCGCCAAAACGACCGTGGAATTTCGCCCATCTACAACTGGACACACGGCTCGCGTCGTGAGTCAATAACATTTCTGAGGCCCTTTAAACTCCACATGAGTCCGTAAGCCTAATTCTTATATTATTGTTTTGTGTAGAGAAAACGTTAACCAAATTTTGGAGGGTAAACTAATTTAATTAATTCTTGTTTATAATAATATTTAGAGTATTGCTGTAGTTAATGTATAAAGGTTGTGTATTCAATGGTTAAAGATAAAATATAATTTTATTTTGTGAATTAGTGGGCGTTTCTTTTATATCCTTACGGGTTTGGTAACGGCTCTGTTCTTTAAGATATTCTTATAATATCAATATATATTAGACACTCTTAGCACTCTTAGAGACTAGAACAAAAAGGAGGGGAATTCTACGACACTAAATAAAAGTGGTGTCAGGTAAGTAGGGTTTTTATCAGAAAGAATTCTACGACACGGGAGATTTATTACCCATTATCAGTTTTTCCTCGGGTTTTTTTACTTTTCACCCTTAAAATCGCGCTTCTTTTCCGTTTACCATAAGATTTGCAGAGCGTTGGGATCTTCCATGGCTTCTTGCTCTTCTGTTGTCGTTAATCTTTCTCTAAATTTTTCGTTCAATTCTTCTATTATTTTTCTTCCATATGCTTTGCCTGCTTTTCAATAAGTTTATTTATGGATTTCACACACGCCCTCCTGTGAAATTTTTCTTGCCTTACTTTATTCCTTCTCTGAACACCTGTAATTCAATATACACATTTATTTTGCACTGTCTGAATTTTCTCTTTGTTTTATTGAGGCACATAAATGCGTGCAGGTACGATGCAAGAGCCTGGCGCTTACTAGAGCAGAATAAATTTTCTTCTTATTAATCTTTTCTTTGCATAAAAAATCGTATCATTTGCTTCCATTTCGGAAGAATTATAGTTATTGTATCTGAATGATTAACGGATATTCTCAAAGAGGACCGGACCCTGTTGCCATTAAGCTCACTAGCGATTGTCATACTGACCTTTATGTCTATTTCAATATCTTGTTGGGGATCAGCAGGGATGAAGGCAGGTTGGCGAACTACTATTAGTACATTAGTGATCCGACTAGCATTGTCATCTGCACGGGTGGCGTTAGCTGGGACTGCACTGCACTGCACTCAGAACAACTTATATTTATTGATGTGAGAATGAAAAAAGGAATAACTACAACATTAGGCAGGATAGTATCAGGAAATATTAGCTAAATCTTCCAAAATGAGAAACTTATATATTTAAAACGCATACTCATAATTAAATAATGCATCTTACTGGATTTAACTTATGGAAGTAAAACGTGACTGTGAATATATAAAAAAACAGGGTGAAAGTTAAGTCATATCAGAGATAAAAAAAAAGTACATCTTAGAAATAATATCCAAGGACAATAAAATAGAAACATAAGTACGAACACTGGAATCGATGACAAATCAACTAATGAGTAATATAAATTTGCTAAATCAAATGTTAAAGATAGTACCGTTATATGTATGTACATAACACTCATCGACAACCAAAACCTATCTTAGGGTGTCCTTGATATAGCTATGTGCGCTTATTTTGTAAATCATATTCATTTTGGTATAATACATATATGTAGTGTCCATGATGAAAATTAGCTCTGAATGTGGAAGGTTATGTTGACGATTTGTACCCTTTCTTATGGCCTTGTAATTATGGCTATGACGCCAATGACCTTCCGTCGGTAGATCTGGCACAAACTCAAGTCGGAATCACTCTTGGTAAGAAAAGATTGCTTATAGTTTAGTACATGGTGCAATCTGGCGTCAAATGATGTTTCTTGCAAGGGGTTCGATCGTGGAAGAGGGCGGTGATACTAAGTGATCGCAGAAATTCAACGGAATTTGCTTGCCCGTCTTCGAAACCCGGTACGACGCAGTGGCGGAGAGCAAAAGAGGATTTATGGTTTTAGCTTTATTCAAAATACAAGATATGCTCAGAATGCCTGCTCTAAATCTTACAAGGGTTTTGATATGGAAGAGGGAGGGGGCCTCGGCTAAAAAGGGATTTACCAATAGGATACTACTTAGGAGGAGTTTTTTTTCTAATTTAATGGAAGTCTTCCAATTTTATATTAGTTTGGGGAAGTTTTCACAATTATTTTAATTGGATCTACCAATGCTAACATAAGAAAGGCAGGTTGATATCTAACTTTCCCTGTTTATTTGCTAATTTTTCGACCAGTGGACGGGCTTACAACCTTTCCTATCCTATCTTAGAAGTGGGTGGAACCGGTGAATAGAAAAGAAATTTTGTATTAGTATAACACATCACTAAGAATTTTTCCTCATCAGTGTTATTGTTATTTTTGTTTAAATGGTGGATTCTTGCAGGAATACCATCGAAAGGTTGAAAGGTTAATTACAAAATTTATTAAACCTGAGAAAGTTGGATATTGAGAACATCTGAGCCTTTAGCATTGTTTGTGTTATGGCATGCTTATATGTATAGCTAAATTTTTCCGTTGCATCATCTATGGTAAAAAAATCAATTCCAAAGTTGGGTTATACATGAGAGACTGGAATAAACACAGCTAAGCTTTGGAAAAAAGTTTAACCTTTAGGAACTGCTATGAGTTACATTCGTATTCATCTATCTATTTTCTATCGATAAACAGTCTATCGAATTATATGCAAATATGTTTATTTCCTGAGTATGGAAGTGAGAGGAGGGCTTTCAGTTTCATCTAACTATAATATAGTTACTTTCCCTTGTAAAGCACTTAACACTACTCCCTTTCAAAAGAAGTGTGGAAAGTCGAGTTCTTTACTCTGCGTCGCACATCCATATTATTATTTAATAATAGAATTTTCTATATCCTATGATTTACAAAATATGTTACAGCAACTAGTCAAGAACAAAATCAACGTACCAGTTTTCGTACAAATTTATTGAACAAAATGATAATTCGGGAGTAAAATAATTAAAAAATAAATGTTTTAATGATATTCTAATAATGGACTTTGCCTTCGATGAATAGGCTTAAGTTTCGTTAAAGGGTTTTTTAGCCACTGAAAATGGTATTTGGTTAAGATTTGGACTTTGGCGAGGGTGAATCATTTGTAATTAAGAATAAATTAATGATTGTTATCTTAATAGAGTTTATGCCTACGCAGAACATATTTGGGGGAAATTTTACTAGTCTTAGCGGGTAATGTTGCTTTGTAGGTAGGGTCGTGTTTTTAGGCGTCGATCTTAGACGGAGGTGATGGGGGAGACAGGCCACTATTTCGGGAGGTTCCGGCATTCTTTGGCCTATTTTGATTGGGGGTAGGCCTACTGTTCCAAGAAATTTTTCTTGTAGGTGAAGGAGGTCTCACTAATTCAGCTTTTCGTTTTCAAGCGATTTGAGGTATCAATATTTTAACGTGTTAGTTGGGTCAACAGGTAGGCTCGCTTCTGATGGGGCGGGTTTCTTCGTGGACAATTTTACTGGAGGTGAATCGTGTTGGGGATATGCAGATCGAGCATCGGGGCATTCCTTTTGGAAATGGCCGGTTCTAAGGGTATTTTTAGATCATCTCAATTCACTAGTTTTGTGCGATCTAGATCCTTAAGATCGACAAATTCTAACCTGTTTCAGCTGAGGTCTTTCATTATTCTATATGGTCCATCCAATCTTGGGTATAGTTTCGCCTTAGTGTCTGGGGGAACGATGCTTCTAATATCTATATATATACGTTGTTTTGGGATGGTACATAGTAGCGGTTCCGAATAGTACTTTTTTTAATATTAGCAAAGCCTTTGACCTATATATATATATATATTTGGAAAACGATACAAGATCAATTGTTACAGTTAATGTAGTAGCATTATAAGACAACTGATCTATTTCAGGTAGATTAGATAACTGATCTACATGAAGTAGATCAGTTGTCTAAATATGCCACTACCGTAACCGTACGAATTTTTCTTGGATCTTTTCCATCGTTTGAATGTATTTGGCTAAGAAAACCCTGATAATATATTAATAATAATAAGGGTTTTATATTACGGTAAACGAGTCTAACATGAAGGGGTAACTTTGAAACGAGTTTTTTTTTACTAGTGTATTAGCTATCGTATAATGTCGGTTCCCAGTTCGAGGACGAAAGGATGTCTCGCTGAACTTGAAGTAGATCAGTTGTCTAATAATGTTATTATATTAACCGTACCATATATATATATATATATGCAAACTTTGTTGAAGACCATTGTGTATTTCCCCTTAATTAATTTCCTTGGGCAACTTTCTCTTCTTTTAACTATCTTTTTTATTCCATCTTGTAGAGGGTGGATCACTTGTCCTCTATTTATCTCTTTTTTAACACGTTAACTGCCAGACCAGGTTTCATGAAATGCCCGTGGGGGTTTCTCCCCAAAATTGTATGTTAGTGACAGAGGAGAGAAGTACATATGTAATAAACATGTTCTGTACTAACTTTAGTATTGTACTCTTATATTTTCCCTAAAAAGATGGCGGTCAAATTATGGTGTTAATCCCAGAAGCCATGTCACCATTTATTGGTGACAGGCAATTTCTAGTACTTACATTTCTCTTTTTGGATTTCACAATTTAAACATAAAATGTATGCTATTTTAATAATATGTATTTTATTTTACTTAATTTTTATTCTACTATTTTCAGACATAGAAAAAAAACTATAAAGTATTATACATTTCACAATAAAAATTATTACTAATATTAAATTTTGAATAAAAATGGAAGCAACTAAACGAACAGGAGAAAAAAGGAAAATCGACAAACGTGATGAGAGAAAGAAAATTTCAAAACTACTGTACATTGAAGATATGGAAGATTCTTTTATGGATGTATCAGATGATGATTCAGTATCTAACCCAACCTATGAACCCCTTCAAAGGCTCAGTGATGAGGAGGCGGAGGCAGAATTAGAAAGATGTCTGGCAAACCTTGCTGGCGAAGAAGACAAAGAAATGGAAAATGAAGAACAGCATGAAGAAGAAGAAGAACAGACACCAGGATTTTAGCTCCAATATGGTCAGACTACAGAGGAAGGCAGCTGAATTTTTCATTTACTGACGAAGAAGGAGTACAGGTAACATTTCCTGAACCAACTACCTTGAACCCGGAAGATACCTTCAAGTTGTTTGTTGATGACGAAGTGTTGCAAGTACTTGTCAACCAAGCAAACCTTTATGCTGAGCAAGTCACTAAAAAAAGAAGAGATAATAATTCATTGACACCACATGCAAGACATAAAAAATGGTTGCTAACGCCTAAAGAAGAAATTAAAACCTTTTTTGGATTGATTTTTTGGATGGAGCTAGATCGTAAAGGCACCCTTGCAGCCTACTGGAGCCAGTTACCGCTGTACAAAAGTAAGTGAAATACCTAGCATAATGCTCCGTAACAGGTTTGAGCTTTTACTAAATTGCTTTCCCTTTGCCGACAATGAGGAAATAGAAGAAGGGAACAGACTAAGAAAAATTCAGCCCAAACTTCATATACTTCGTAGAAAATATAGGTCATCATATACTCCCGGAAATGAAGTCGTCATCGATAAATCATTTATCTCGTGGAGGTCCCGCCAGTATATCTCAAACAAGTCCCACAAATATGGAATTAAGCTTTTTAAGCTTTGCTCAAAGAAAGGATTCAGATAAAACATATCAGTCCTTTCAGGAAAGTCGGCAACAGGTGTAAGGGAGGTAGGCGGGCGAAACGAGTATGCCAAGAGTTAATGTATGAACTTCTTAATCAAGGTCGGACGTTATATGTAGATAATTTCTACACAAGCTATGAACTTGCAGCTAGTTTTCTGAAACAGAAAATGCATGTTGTGGGAACTCTTAGGGCATGCAAGAAACACATGCCAAAATAAGTAATGGAGGCAAAATTAAAGAGAGGCGAAGAAATCTCCAAAGAGTATGAAAATGGAATAGTTATCCAGAAATGGAATAACATCAGAGATTTTAGGATTTTTTCCACTAAACACGCACCAAACCTGGTGGGAATAACTAAAAAGCAGTGAAACAGGCCAGGAGAAGATGAAGGAAAAAGAGAAGTTGAGGGAAAAGAAGAAGAGAGTCATCAAGATAATGTATCAGGTCCATTAACTGCAACTTAAGCAAATATTCAAAAGGCAACTTGAAGAGTAAGAGTAACATCAACTACAAAACCTGAAGCAGTCTTAGCATATAATGAAGGAAAAACGGGTATAGATTTGTCTGATCAGATGGCGTCTTACGCCTCCACATTGCGATAAGGTGTAAAGTGGTACCGTAAATT
Organism: Ceratothoa steindachneri; assembly: GCA_963969495.1. Lineage (NCBI taxonomy): Eukaryota > Metazoa > Arthropoda > Malacostraca > Isopoda > Cymothoidae > Ceratothoa > Ceratothoa steindachneri. Next base: position 65,487,913 of record OZ018322.1, on the reverse strand, counting down.
AGGGAAAGAATTACTTTTAGGAATAAGTTTCGCCAGTGCTCATATATTATATCAAGAGCTAAAAAAACACAAAAATGTCACTCAGAACATTAAGGGAGGAAATCGCATTATCTTGTTTATCCATAAAAACACCAGGGAAATACAGTAAGACAGTAGGTCAACAGCATGTTCTTGAGTTAATTAAACTTTCCTATCAGAAAAGCAAAGCTGTGGATGCTCTTGCAATCCGTGTCTGTGTGTAGAATGTTTTGCAGAGTTACGCGTACTTAAAAAGAATAAAAATATGTTTTTTGATCGATGGTATTTAATTTTTTTTTATAATGTACAGTAGTGTACTTGATAAAGGATTATTTTTTTGTAATACTTATATAATTTGTTTCTAAAATGTAATGTGAACTACTTTTATAATGTATTTGCACTTAATTTTAAATAAAAAACTGAGAGGTTTGTGCACCTAGCTGGGTTTAAAATTCAAATTTCACAGTCATCTATATGTACCTTTCAGTTAACATTAAGAAGCCACGATCGGAAACAAAAATATTTCTCTGGGCGCCGTAAGTATTCTTTTACCTTAAAATATACATAGAATGTCACCATATATTAGAGACGAAGCACAGATGGAGTTTCAACCCTCTCAGGTATTTGGTGACGTGGCGTAAATTGAAAATGGCCTGTCATGAATATGTGTTGACATGGCAGTTAAAGTGTTAAATGAATGTTTGGTAAAAATCAAACTAAATTGCTGAGCTTTCAATCTCATTCGATCATTTTCAGGGCGTTTTGTTATGTTCTTGCTTCCTTAACCAATGTAAAGAATGGAGTACGGATCCGACAGAATAAAGATGTTAGAAGCCATTTTAATAAACGAAGATAAGCCTGCCATAAGCAGTTAAGCGACAAGCTGGAATCGAACATTAAAATTCCACTCACCAGACTGGCCAATTTCCTCTAACGTTATTCTCAACCTAGGCAGAATAAATACCCCTTAAAAATCGTCCAGAGAGAAGAATAGAGATGACACAGATTATTTCCAAGTTTCTTAAGGATAGATGAGGGAGGAAAAGAAGACGAAGAAGAAATCTATACGTAGAGAAAGAGATTAATACTCGACGACGACTAAGAGTAAATAATTTACCGAAGCAAACCAGAGAATAGAATATAGTCAATTATAACTAGGATAGGAATAGGAACGAATAGATAAAGAGATAGAAACCTATACCAGTATTTAGTAAGAGTATTTACTTAATAACGGTTTAAACAGCTCATAAAAACCAAAACTACTTTCTAACTTTATGACGCTAGCTAAACTACCTAAAATGGACAGAGATAGGCCTGACCTACAGGCAATTCGCATTTCTTTGCAAGCCTCTTTCTTCCTTCAGCTTTGTGCATCTATTCGTTTTTGACTATCATATTCGCACACGGGACTCACAGTGATACGTGGGATAGGGGTCACGATAAACTGTTATAGTTATAGTTAGAGACAAGAGACACATCGTGGCTCGGATTCCACGTTAAGCTGTAGGTCCCATGACTAAGTCCACTTTTGTCTCCTACTATTTTCTTCGCTGTCCTACCCTCAAACTTTCTTCTTCCTCTCCCTCTCACTCCTAACCGCCGTACTCACAGTGCTTGGAGCCTACTTCGGCTCTAGACAGTGTGACTATGGGGGTCTATAAAGGAGTAGCGGGCCTCTCTTCCCTTCCTCCTTGGCTGCTCCATGAGTACCAAGGGGGCGGAGGAGGGTCGGAAGAGCTGTTCTTTGTCTCCCACCTCTCTTTTCATTTCATTTTATTTCTTTCATTCTGCCAGATCTTCACTCACTCATTACATCGGTAAAGGAGGCAAGAACATATCAAAAGGCTCCGAAAATGATCGAATAAGATCGAAAGCTCAGCAATTTAGTTCGGTTTTTACCCACACATTTTTTTAAATGAGAGATGAATAGAGGACAAGTGATCCACCATCTACAAGATGGAATAAAAAAGATAGTTAGGAGAAGAGTTAGTTGCCAAAGGAAATTAATTAAGGCAAAATACACAATGGTCTTTAACAAAATTTGCATTGGAGAAAGACTGCTACCCACCTACATTAATATATATATATATATATATATATATATATATATATATATATATATATATATATATAAATATAAACAAATAAGATAATTGCGACAAAATCTAGCAAACCTCTAGAGGAGGGAAGGTTGTATGATCCAATCGAGGAAGAGAATTTGCGTAATTCATCCGAGAGAAGAGACCTAAAAGAAATAAATGAGACCAAAAAACAAAAACAATGTTTGAATGTTGTTATATAGAAGGGGTGGCCTCGATGAATATAAAAATATTTTTTTATATTATAACAGATTCCTAAGCATATTTTCCTCAGCAGTGTTTTCGTTACTTTTGTTTACATAGCGTATTCTTGCAGCAATGCCATCGGTAGGTGGAAAGGTTAATTAAAAAAATTATTAAACATGAGGGAGTTGGATATAGAGAACATCTGAGCTTTTAGCATTGTTTGGGTTATGGCATTCTTAGGATGCGAAAATTTGCTGTTTCATCTATGGTCAAATTATCATTTACAAAGTTGGGTTATATATGAGTGACTGATAAAAATAGCTGAGCTTGGAAAACAAAATGTAAGCTAAACTTTCATTCGTATCCGCCTATCTATTTTCTATCGATCTATCTGTCTATTGAATTATATGCAAATACGTTTGTTTTTTCTAAGTATTGGAGCGAGAGGCTTTCTGTTTCATCTTGCTATACTATAGTTCATTTCACTTGTTAAGGCACTTTACAGTTATACCATTTCATTTAGCATTTTGAACCCTATAAATGTGACCTCAATTAATATCTTTATATATTTTTGTTTGCAGATTTGTGTTAATATTGCAGTTTGAATGTCGATAAAGTAGCTAGTTCCCTAATGTCGGCAGTGCACCGTTGCTAATGTAATACAGAATAATTATCGGTTATAATTTGCCTGTGATCTTGCTGATCAAGACTGAGATGGCCGCTGTATGTACAGCTTGTTCAAAGGGATTACGAGAATGGCTCAAGCAAAACAAAAGGAAATAACATTTGACGATTTGATGATATGGAGAGAACAGAAATACCTTTTTTGCGCATAGTTATCGTGAGAGTATTTTAGTTAAGCACAAATACAAGATGGTTTACCCATGTTTATAATTAACGATACAATCCCTGCCGTACAACAATGATCTTTGCATTTCACTACACCAAGCGTATAGTATCGAAAGTACCAATGAAGAAGACGAATATTATTAGGAAGCCAATACTAGCACAATTAAACATTTGGTGCTACTGACCAATACAGTTGAACTATTAGCCTCTTGTGTTAAGGAAAAATTGTCTGATTAAGAATTTAGTTAGGGTAACATATTTCAGGAAAAGGAGTAAATCATTAGTTCTTAGTTTACAGTTTAAATCCATTATCTTTTTTCTAGGAAAATGATAACATGATGATGATCCTTTTAGCTCAAGCTTATAAATCAATTCATAAAAGCGAAATCTAAGGGCGGTGCTGCTTCCCATTGGAAACCGAAACACTAATCTGAAATTCAGTGTACATGAAAGATTGTTAATGAGAAAATCGAGGTATGTCTAGATACCTTAAGATTCTTGAATACAATTAAAAGTTATGCGGTGACTTGAAAGTTATTGGTATCTTGATGTTGATGCAGTCAGGTTTCACATACATATTTCAGCTGTCTTCTTTGTCTTTAGCTCAGCTTGTGAATCTTACATATTAAGTGAACTCAAGCTATCCTTTGCGACAAGCTTACCAACTAGAAATTACAAATATTTCGAATATATCTCCAGTCAATTCACAAATTTCTTTGTTTCCCTTTCTTCATATAAACCTAGTTAAACCTAGTATTAGAAAGGACAATTCGGGAAAAGACGAGAATAGAAAATCGATGGCCTTTATATACGTGTTATCAATAGAATGCCGGGCTTAATGACCTTCCTCGAATGCCAGTTCGGAGTCACTTTGAAGCTTTCTTTGTTTTGTTTTGAAAAGTTGATCTACATATTTTTTCAGCATTCCACTGTGTTGGATTGTTTTTTTTTTGTTTTTTATTGTACTTCAGTGAGTTAAAACTGCAAAAAATTACGCTCGTAACGGAGGATATTGATTGATGAATATTGTTGGAATTATTTATTTAAAATTATTTTTAAAATTGTATTCAGGTAAGGAAGCCAAACTCCGTCTGTACATAATCCAGACAATGACATTTGCTGTACATTCAGATACCCAAAGTGCGTTTTTTCTTAAAAAGAGTCAACTTGACTCTTTTAGGGCACTCCTCTGTCATTGTTTGCGTCTTTCACCTGGTTTTGAGATTTATCCTGTTAATTTCCTTATAATTATGTCAGCTAGATCTAATCTATTTTGAAAGTAATGATCAGGCAACTTCCCTATACATGTTATTACAGTATACTTTCTGGTAATTTGGTCTACAATATCGACTTTATATATAGTTTTTTGATAACATTTTACTATTTCTGGTGTTTTCTTTGCATTATCATCTGTTAGATCATTTGAGTGGAGAGAGCTAAAAGAACATCTAGTTAGCCTTACATTGATAAAGTGTTATATCATAACAATTTTAAATTTTACTTGGGTAACACTCTTACTTTTACTTTTTTCCTGCAACAAGCACTTCCCTGAAAATTTCATTCATTGTTCCTACTAGGCTTGTTTCTTTAACCTTCTGTTGCTTGACGAACTTCCAAGATGTAAAATAGTTATCTTCTGTTAAATTTCTTTCTCTCTTCAGATAAGGGTCCATCAGTCGCATAAAGACATAATCAGAAACTCGTGCATCTACAGGACGGGACAAATCTGAGCAATCGAGTTACTTCGTAGAATCAATTCCTAGACATGGACTATGTAGGAAACGAAACCCATAATTTTCAATCTAAAGAGCGTGCAAAGGCCTAATATTTTATGATGGTATACCTCGTACATACAGAACAGCGATACATGCTTCTTTCTATCTCTTCACCACTGAAACTGAACTCTTTATTTACAGTCTCCTATTTCTTAATGTGCTGCACATTAATTTTGTGAATGACCATGTGCCATACACTTCAGGGATTAATAACAATTACGCTTTTATTTGCATGCCCTGTAAGACCAAGCTTTACCTTAGAATGGTTTGTTTTGCCCTCCTACTCGATTACTGTATATTTGGTGTAATTTAGCTCAATTATGTTGCATTAAGAGCAACAAGTAGGGTCATATTCATTTCTTCGTCTTCTACTTGTTCTTCTTTAAATCTTTGCCTTTTAGGCTGCCCTCGAAGTGATGCGTTCTGTCTTCTATTGTTACCAACTGGAAATATAACTCAGTTAGCCTTTTCAACTTTTCCATTATTTGGCAAGTGCCCCTCCGTGCTCTGCTTATTCCGGAATTCGAATATGAACTCATATAAAAAGGTGTTTTAATATCTCTTATAAACCGTCCCGATGGAACCCAGTAGCGAAATAGGTCAGTAGATTTCTACCCCAGAATATGATTTTTCATCTCTTAGTATGAAAATCAATTTCGCTACGTTCAGGTCATCTCTAATTCTTCCAAGGTGTTGTTAGGTGCTTTTACAATGTTCTTTCTCCTGCGTCCTCACGCTCCTGGTATTGTTTGTTTAAAGCTGCTTATTGTACATATAAGCTCTTCGATCGTGATGATGGCCTTAATTCCCTTGCTGGTGCTGCTATCTATGTCGACAGAGTAGAGGAGGTTTTTTATATTATTTGATTAAGTTCTTCTATAATGTCCTTTTCAAAGTTTATTTAGATGTTTTCGTGTTCTTCTTCACTGAACTTAAAAACTTTCTTCTACTTTTCTCTCAATACTCGTTCAACATGGGCTTCATCTTCTAATTTCTTTCCGCTCTCATCTTTATTACTTTTCTTTCCCATGGCTGGCTTGTCGTAGACCTTGTTCATCGATTTCAAAAACTCTTTCCATGATCTTTCTTCATCTATCTTGTGGATTAGTCCGATCCAAAGTTCATCTTGTTTTCAACAATTAATATGGTTAGCTCTCTCTTTTTCCTTTGTAGATCATTATAAAATTCTGAACTCACTCATATTTCTACGTTCTTATATATTATTTCTGTTAACCATAAAGTTCTGGATGGTTCTGTGAGTTCTGTTGAGGATTACCTTATTCTCTGCGATTATCAATGTTTCTCTAACTTCAGGTTTTTATGCTATATACATTTTTATTGATCTAGGTTTGGATTTTCGGCCCTCATTTTCGTAACATTGCCCTATATAACATCTTCAGATTGCTGCCTGCACCGTTTTTGTTAGTGTCTGATTGTGCACTAGGCGTTTCTGTCTCATATGTAATTATTAATGCTATTTTGAATCAAATAATTATGTATGGAAGTGAATGCTGGACCCTTACCGCCAGAAAGGAGTCACAAATACAAGCTGCTAAAACGCAGGATCTAAAAAAAACAACGGGAGTCACGAGAAGAGATAGAATAAGAAATACAACATTATTGCAAGAGCAAAAGAGACCTCTTATTGAACTTCATTGAGAAAATAGGATTGCAGTGGTATGGACTCGTAATGAAAACTCTTTCTTATCTTTGATCTTTTATCAAAAGCAGGGTATACAAATAATACTCAAATCAAATCCTACTCTTAGTTAATCATAAAATAACAGCCCGTAATCTAAACTAAATCGCTCCTTGCCCAAAGGACTAGTGCTGACAATTGTCGTTCTTATAGCGATGAAGGACAACTCTAGCGAAAACACTGTCGATATTTGCACTATTACACTTTTTTTTCTCATATAATCTTGAGTATACAGATGTCACTCCCGATTACATTCTTACGAGCAAATTTAACAAAATTAATAGTTAGAATAATTGTAGTTTTTTCCAAACTTTTCTCAGCACGTAATACGATAACTCACGGATTCAGTTTCCCCAAACTTTAAATTAAAGAAATCTTGAACTATTTTAAGTAATAATACTTATCAATGTTTTATAAAAACTCTTAAATAGCATTAAACATCCCTTTTTCATCGTGTTACCGAAGGGGTTACAAAACTAGTGTCAGAGACCCTCAGTCGTATGCAAGAAAAGAAATTAGCTTTACATAGAATAGGGTATTGAAGAAGAACATGAGAGGCAAATTCTGATATTTTTTTTCGCGGAAATATTTTTAAATGGAATTTAGACCGCATTTGTGGGAAATCTACAACATAGGATGCGTTAGGTGTGATTGAATATTCAGAATTATTATGGATAGAAAACTGAGAGATGTACTTAAGGGAATTCTGTTGAAAGTTGGGCAATAGATGAGGAATGATGAGGGATGCATTCTATTTATGTATTTTGGCATATGATTATGACAAAATTTACTGGCTGAGAGAGTAAGAGCGAGTTATAAATGTTAAGAGCTGGTGATAAAATCTGCTGGACAGGTTGACTAAACTTAAGTGAAGAAGATATTAAAGAAAGGGTATTTTTGGTTTAGGAAAGGCCATATTATGATATTAAAGTCGTTGATAGTACCAATGTTCAGAAGCACAATTTTTAGTAAATAGGATATTTTTTTGTCAATGATTGCGCTATAGATAATTGAAAAAGCGACCACACGGATTTAAATTATAAGGAAACTATTGGATAATCAGAGCGGTAATGAATACAAAGTCATAAAGAAGGATGTTTGAATGTTTCTGGTGCACTAGAACTGTTAATTTTGTCAACTTTCAAATTACATAAATGAGGGTTCGTAAAAAGCTGGGTGATTTTGAATAAGTGTGGCGCCTCCATCTTATATTATTATAAGCTATAATATTTCTTATTATGATTCTAATATTACGCTAGGAGTAATATTTCGATGGCAGAGTGGATCTAAAACCATTTACAAACATAAAACTTCTATTTTTCACCCTGATTGTGCAACTCGAGAATTTTTTCCGGTTGCCCTCTTTAATTGTCCTGAGACGCCTAATATAATACTCCCTTATTTGTTTTTAATGTCAATTTTATTTTGCACGCGTTTTAGGTGACAAATACCTGTAATATTGCATGGGGTAGTTGTAATATAGTGTCTTAGGAATATTATTTCGATGGTGGAGTAAGTTATGCTTGGTCGTGCGTTTACACTAAATTTCCAGAACATCCCCGTCACAAAGTTTTGGCCATAAAATCTATTCTCTAACGTTTTTAGGCTTACCATTGCGGTAGGTTTATATTTATCTAAGCAAAGCTACCATGAAAAGTAAGTAATTATCGGCGAAGACAAGCAATTTGAGGAGTCATCGGTGATCATAAATTGCTAACCTATCCTAGCGAAACCTAACAAAAAATTGCTAAACTTAAGCTAACCTTAGCTTACCTCTCTTTTATATAACAAGCTATCTTTAGAACTAAACTTAGTTCAGGCCTAAAAAGGTTAACGAATATTAACATTAAAAACAAACGCGGAGCGTACTTTAAACTGTCACGTGGCATTTCAAGATGAGCACGTAACTTAGTCCAACTTTCGAACGAACATCAAAACGCGTTAGTCCGACTTGTAGAATTTCAAGATGAAATATTATCAAGTTGATACTTTATAATATGTGATAAACATTTTCTGCCATAGAAATACTACTCCTAGGACACTATTACAACAAAACCAAGCAATATTATAGGCTTTAGTTACCTAAAACGTGTGCACTAGTCTATTTCAAAATTAGCTTAAGGTTGTAGGACGACTTATGAATTCCAAACATATTTTTTGTTTTTTAATATAAATTAGTTCTGCTTGGTAATTAGCGAGTTGAAATGTGTGATTTTCTTTTAGGTTTGGGAGAATTAAGTGATTATTATATTTTTAATTATTATAAATTATTCACTGTTTTTTCTTATTAGAAATGTTGAATCATACTCATAATTGTACTGCAGATTAATTGACGTCAGTGTTCCCATCCTAACCATTGGCAATTGACCTAAAATAACATTTACATTTATGACAAGACTGGCGATTTTAACACATATGACGAACCCGATTAAAAATAGTAGAGTCGTTGACTTCTGAACTCCGTCTCTATGTAACATCGTGAAATATGGATTATTGCTCAGAGAACAAAGTAGTTAGGATGTGCGAATCTTCTCACCAGCCATTCTTGTAGAGGACATTTACCCTAAATTGCTTGAAAGGTTGAATGGAACGAGCAGTTGTTTTGTTGCTCACATTGTAAATTTGCGAGTCATAAATCTTAAACAAGATCCAAGTGATCTGAGAGCAGGCCAATGGATTTGATTCTAACAATGTTGGTACTGGTTGACCGTAATCTGATCTGTTTGTTTGTGCCTTCCAAACTAACGAGTCATCCCTGCGACAATTGGTCACAACACTTGATGGTTATACCTTGTCCCACAAAAATGGACAGGTAATATTGGAAAGCCTCCTACCTCACTGAGTGACAATGTCGGAAAGGATCTCTCTACTGATCAAACGTACGTTTAGTACATGACACAGCCATAAGGACAAGAAAGTTTCCCACATATCTGGCCTTTCTTGAAATGGGATGAGGGAGCCATTCTTGGTTGTAGACAAAAGAAAACAGCCCCTTTTTATATAAGTTTCAAAAAATGGCCTTAAAGGCAGAACCCTCAATATCCTAAGGCTGCTGATATTGGAATATATTTTTGCTTTTTAAACATCAAAGTAAAACATTCTTGGGTGGAAGCACACGCCAAATCTTGTTTTGGCTGTGGCTACTTAAGCTGCAAAGAAAGAGTGGGGTGGCTGCTGTTTTATCGACTAGCAAGCGTTTAGCATGGTTTTCTTTCAGCGAAATGATAATACTGTATAACACGATTTTTGCTACAGAACAGAAAATAAGTGATTCTAGATGATTTTTCGCCACTGATTACTAATCTCTCTTTAGAATTTGCATATCACATCTATTTTTTGTGTAATTATTTGTAATTACGAATATATAATAATAATATATATTTAAAAATAATATATACATTTAATATATATATATATATATTAACATTTTTAATATATATAAATTAGACTATATTTAAGCTCAAATATCATTGAATTCGAATTATTAGAATTTTTTCAGATTTTCAGATTAATACATACTTATTTGTGATAACTTTTCTGCTACTGATAACTGGTGACTGGCAAAGAAGATAACACGTTTATTAAAATTTTGCTCTGATAAGAACCTTATGATAAGGATCTCATATTGTGTATCGTTTGCTTGCTCAAGTTCGTATTTGAAATCTTGTCATGACTTCAAGTTCTAGACGCGGATGTGTAAACAGCCCCAACATATTTTGTTATGTTTGTGGACAATTCACCCCAATGCACAACGGAGAAAAATAGAAACAGCAGTACCGATGAAGCAAGCCTACAGATACTATTTTAGATGCCTTGTAAGTGACCAGGATAAAGATTGGGCCCCTCATATTTGTTGCACGCAGTGTAACAACAAGGTTGACAGCTTGGTTAAAGGAGAAGAGGAAAGCAATGCCATTTCCTATTCCCATGATGTGGTGTAAGCCCTCAAATCACTTTGACGATTGTTAATTCTGCATAAAAAATGTGGCTGAATTTTCAAAGAAAAACAATTCTGAAATTATTTATCCAAATTGTCCATCATTTCTTCTTGGGTTAGAGTTGGGATACACAAAGTACATGTGCTTTTTATGTCTATGGGATAGCAGAGATGTTAAAAATCACAATAAAAAGCAAGAATGGCCAGCTAGAGAAGAACACATTGTTGGCGAACAAAGGTTAAGCATGATGCTCTAGTATATCTAAAGAATGTTCATATTCCACCTCTTAACATTAAATTAGGGTTAATGAAAACTTTTTTAAATGGTATGAATCAAAGAAGTGAACGCTTTCAATATTTGAAAATCAAATTCAAGGGATCATTAACTGATGCAAAAATAAAAGCTGGAGTTTTCATTGAACCACAAATTCGCAGAGTTGTTTCTGATGATTCCTTCACTTTGTGTCTCAATGAAAAGGAACGCAAAACATAGACATCCTTTGTGGAAGTCACTGAAAGCTTTCTCGGCAATTTTAAATCTCCCAATTACCGAGAAATAGTAAACAATATGCTGGAAACCTATGAAAAGATGTAGTGTAGAATGTCACTTCAAATGCATTTTCTGCTTTCTCATCTCGATTTTTTTCCTGAAAATCTGGGAGCACTTAATGATGAACAGTGTGAACGTTTTTATCAACAATTTTGTTAGGGAGCGAGGTACCAAGGAAAATTTAATCTAAATATGATGAGGGATTATTGCTGGTCTTTACACAAACAAACTTTGATTCCTCACAAAAGAATACGAGAAGGCTACAGCAAAGTTTCTTTAAACTTTAAGTGCATAACAAACATAATCAATACAATAAAATCTTCATAACTTGGGTGGGAGGGACGTAACTTCGCCAGTAATGTACACTGTCTGTTCTAAGCCAGAATAAAAAAGGAAAGTCCCCCACTTGTAAAATATTTTTGCTTAAAAAGTAAAAAAATTACGGAATAAAAAGATTTTTTTTATTTATTAATCGGAACAAATAGTGAAAGGTGGGGAGGGTCATTACACAAAATCTAGACGTGATAGAGAATTTTAGGTTAGAGATTCGGATTCAGCGCACTTAACCTAATTAGAAACAACCATTTATATGTCTGTAACAAATAAAAAGTTAAAATTTGTTGCCTAATGTAATTCAAGCACTCTTATGCTTAGAAGACATTGAGAATACGAGCGCTTCTGTCCTAAAGATTGGTGACATGAGGGGTGGATATAATTCAACACTTAGAGATATTTTGGTAAGTCTGAGGAAGATACCTTGGATTAACATCCTTTGATAAGTAAACTAACTACAGCGGAAGAAAAGAAGTTCCTTGACAAGTCTATGTAAGTTCCACAGCGGCCTGTTAATCTCAGTCACTATACAGGTGTGTGAAACAAGTCATAGAGGCGAACGTGAGGGTTATATCGAGGGCCAAAAAGCAAGTAAGTTGCTGATGTCCAAAAACGAATCAAAGCAAGACTTGATGAAACTTGTTTAATTAATTTTTACTGAGTTAATAAATTTCCAATGTGAGATGATTTGGGCAGATAAAATAAATAAATAGTTTTTTTAGAGAGCAATTTATAGACGTTTTGTTTAAAATGTAGATTTACCAAGCTAAATCTGGATCAAGGACAAAAATAATAGCCAATTTGAATTCCTCCATCCGAATACATAGTTTTAGAATCCCTCATTGAACGATTTGGAACACCTAAAACACTCGAGTGAATTTTTTTTGAGATAGAAAGGGAATTTAAGAAGAATTGGTGGACATAGAGTTAGGGGGGTAATTTTCAGGGGCTCCACAGTGCTGAAAAACGAGTTAAAACCTGAGTTTATTATGTGAGTGAGTGTTTGAGAGAGAAAGGGCTGCCTGAGGATTAATGGCATGAAAGTTCTTTATGGATAGTATTGCTTGTGACCTTCTGACTCGGGATGAAACATGAATGTCACTTGTCGTGGACAAACTAATGTGTGCATTTGTGCTCGATTGTGCATATATGTGGTTGATTAGATCGTTAGTTTTACTGGCGTTGATATTAGCCGATTTAAAATTGTCTTAACTTGTTAATGAACACTTCTAAATAAGTAAAACCAATGGCATATATAAGCAGATAATTGAAGCCCATACTTCATTTTATTTCACTATTCCACCTCACCTAATACTATCACGTAGAATTTTCTGATATTAAGAATTAATTACACAATAGAAAGAACATTCGAGTTATTCCATGTCATAAAAGGGAATTTTAAAAATGGCTTGAGAAAAATTAAACAATAAAAAAATATTAACACCATTATAGACACCATTGCAATTCTATCGGTCTTAATTACACCTCTTTTCGAGATATGAAATATGTTTTATTTTTCTGCACTTTCTCAGCCTCGTGTTATTTTACTAGAAATATAAAAATCATAATTTTAAGATTCCAAATCAGATCTTTTATTTTATTAATGAAAAAAAAAATAGAGCTTTAGAATCAAATGGTAGTTCCACATGGCAAAACTAAAATCCTCACATATTTTAGAGGAGAGGAAGAACAGAAGCTTGAAAAGCTTTCATGTCATTTACTATCAATATCTCGGCACCAGGTTTATGTAGTTTTTACCACCGATAAGCAACATCTGATGGATACCTCAATGAAAACATAAATTGAGGAGTTGCACGACGGATCCAATGTTGCTACAACATTTGTCATGTGCAAAAAATTGCCCAGAATCTAAAGACAAATCAAATGACGAAGCAGATTGAATATAACTTGAATTTATTGAGTGTTGCAGGTGTTTTTTCGCTGGTTTGGCTGCACCTGGACTAGGTAAGGAAAAAAATAGAAAAGACATTATTTATCTTATGTGCGAATAGTTTCCTTGTGATAATTTGCGTCCGCAATCTTGGGGACAATTTAGACCTAAAATTGCTTTCTCTACTCAGGCGTGGTTCGACTTATTCAAAGAGATGCATAAGGATTCTTGTAAACTTGCTCTATAATTTTTCTCAAGTATTCACATGGAAGTCTGAAATCAACTCTATAACTTTCTTAAGCATTCCAGTATTCATTAAATTTTGTATTTAGTGAAATTTAAGTCACATCTTTTCTGAATAAAATATGTCAAATACCACGTACACTTTTCTCCTGGGTCCGCTACTAGACAATTCGATTAACTAACTTACAAATTCATCAGTGATTTGAAACATTAAGTATCTCAGTTACTAAATAAGGAATGGACAGTGTAGTAACACTGTTTCACAGTAGGAGGCAAATTAGGCCACATTCCGCCTAGGCACTTGCAGGATGAGAGCTAAGATTAAGTATTGTACGCTTTGCTTTTTATAGCAATTGTTCTAGATACCTGTGATAAAGATTCCATTTTAAAATAAGCGTGCAAACAGATATGCACAAAATAGATCCAAAAAGGGATAAAGGTTGTTAAAAAACAAAATTATTTTTCTCACATTTACCACAAATCATTGTTTTTACTTCCATTTTCAACACCAACCATTAGTCTATACAGGTTCTATTTCTCTATGTCGACTTTCTGTGTCAGCTTTGTCATTCGCCCTTGTAATCTTTGGTTCTCTCACCGACATCTTTTCCCCCATGGTTATAATGATTTCCAGGGCAGTTCTGCTTAGCAACTATCTATGTATATTAATTACGTTTTAGAGAAAAGCAGAAGATATAAATTTCACTGCTTAGTTTTCCCACAATTCAACCTAACTCAATCTACTTCTTTGATTTTAGCAATGTTTACTGAGTATTTAATTAATTTTATTTACTTACTCTATTTATTCAATGTGTAAAATGTTCAATATATGATTGAATAAATTATTTACTCGTGAATTTATTTTGTTAAAACTAATAAATACTGAAGAATAATGTGCATTTTTCTGACTAATATTGTTATGATAAATAAAACTCACATATTACAAGTTCTGCACTTAATTAAAAGTCTTTAATTATTTCATAATAAATTCCTAAATTATTATTCTCGAAGCAATCTATTTAACTCTACATTTGTTAATATTCTCCTAATTGCCTTGTCAACGTTTGATCCCTCCTCTTAGTTGAGCAATTAATGATATGTTATATCTTAGTTTTCTGGTCACAGACTATTATTATGCATCTTAATAAAAGGCAAGTAATTTTCTTCGAATAAAGTAGCAAACGTTACTGCAACGAACAAAAAAGACACAAAGCAAAATATGAACAAAACATCCCACAATACCTTCTAAATTATATATTAAATAACTTTACTCATTTATTCAAATAATAGGGTAAAATTTCAGGTCGGTTTTAATGGATTCGGACTTCTAAAACGGAACTTCAGCCCTTTTCATTGAGAAAGACAATTCATCAAAAAGTATTCTTATCCTTCATACCTTAAAAATATTCTTATATTTTTCTTGAAACTGTACTAAAAGAATTCCACTAAAATTTATCCACGAAGGGAAATGAAGAACGAATAAATCTTTAAGAGCAAAAATGTGCACTTTGTAAGAGAATAGAAACTCTCTCATTATTTCTTAAGAGTCTTTGGAAAAGAAAAAACTTTAGTGGTCAAAGTTTTTCCAGCGCATCAAATAGCAGAGCGGCCAAAGATTAAGGATTACATTGAAAACTAATCGTCATATGAACAGCTAAATTTCACTAATCTAACGGATTAAATCAAAAATTTCCAAAATACAAATGCTATGTTTTATATCAAATGCATCAGCAAAGGGCCTTGACCGTTGAATTTTTAGTCGCGTGCACGCGATTCTATAAGCTACTATTTCTGCCCGTTTGCTGGTCGGTCGAATAGTAACCATTTTACTTTTCAATGTTGTTTTTGCAATAACTTGGTAACCATTCGGCCGATTTCAACGAAATATGAAAGTCTTCTGTTCTTATATTATTTTTCGAATGGCAGAATTGTGAAGGTCTTCCTAAGCTTACTCCAGAAATTATCTGGCAATATCTTCGTAATTATTCGGCCGATTCTAATGAAATTTGAAAGCCTCAAGATATTATACATTCTCTTTCAAATAATATAATAGCCAAGGTCCTCCCAATGATTGTCTTGGAATTTTTTACATTCTTATTTGAATCTTATTTTGAATTCTTATTTTAATCTTATTTGAATATGTATCTTAATCCAAGAAGGTTAAATATTATAACATTGATCATTATCAAAATTACTTCTACTTTCACCTTGGTTTTTCCAATCAGACAAATAATATGCAATGGCTTTATGAAAAATTCATGATAGATGAAGAAAAAAGACAAGGCCCAAAAAACTAGTGTGAAAACAGAAGATGTATTTGAATTCATTACTAAGTCGTAGAACGCTATAAACCCATTTTACCAGCTCCTTCACAAAACATATAGAATTCGGTGACCAACCTGTTATCGGTAGTATTTAATCTCTGATGCCAAATAATTGAAGCCTCTTCCCTCTTTCTCTATTAGCAATATCTTTTATAAATACGACTGGCCCACCTCTATGATGCTTTAGATTAAACATTCAAAACTATTAACAAGACGCTCTGCAATTTCATACCAAATTATAATCACACCATTAAATAACAGATATTCTTGGATAATTAACTCAACTATATTGTTTTCCGAAGTATTTGCTCCCAGGTAGTATCACTGAAACTATCACCCCTCTCACACACATTAAACCTACCTTTATTATTTGCATCAGCATAGAGCACATGAAAAATATCTAAATAATATATACGTTAAACACGCGTAGCAGCTAAATAACTCCATTAGGTAGCATTAGGTAGATATATTAAAATTGATGAAACTGCACCGACAACTCGTCATCAATAATGCAAATTTCAACATTGATGATTGAAAGTGTAAATTACCGTTTAATTTACGGTCCTCACCTTTCCGACAATTTTGGGATGAAATTTTGTGATCGAGATAAAAAATTTGCTTTTCATTTCTGTTGTAAAGTGTGTTAAAAATCTAAGAAGATGATGTAAATGTAAAATCAATTCACTATCTTTTGCTATACCGATGCTGTGGCGAGAAGGCAATGATCATGTGACGATTGTTAGTTTTGACTTAATGAATTAATAGGTAAGATTTCTATTGTATATTTAATTATAATAATATTTTAATCTATCCTTTTAATATATAGATCTAAAGACTATGTTTTACTCCATCATATTTAACTTTTAGTCATTTTATTTCAGGAGTAAAGAGAAAAACAAGCAACAGGTTTTTTATCCTTATCTTCCCTCTGTCTGTCAAACGACCAGGTCTTCACGGCCGAGGTACCCATACCAGTATTACCAGTTAGTCTGGATATTTTTAAAGAAGGTGATGAGGAATATGGATTAATGGTAACTTCATCATTTATGCCTGCAAGTTTGGAATTAAAGCCCAAATGAATAACTTGACCAGAGACTTGGGTATATCAAAAGAGTCAACCCAGTTACTTGGTTTAAGACTTTGTGAAAATAATTTACTGGCTCGAGAAACAATCTACTAGTGGTAATGGCGCAGATATGAGGAGTTTCAAAGTTTTTTCTCGATTCACGAAAATACTATGCTGGTATATTGCAAAAATTTCTCTGGATTAATTAAAGCTTCAGGCGTCCACTTTAAACAATATGAATGGAGACATTTTATAGACACATCAACAAGAAGAATAGGAAGTATATAGGAAATAAAGGGGCCTCTGTTCCAGTTTCACACTCTGTTTAATTAATTGAGAATTATGATACCATGAAGACTTTCCTGGATTCTCTGCTATCTCTATGAATGGAAGATTCGTGGGGATCTAAAGGTAAGAAATACATATAAATGCAATTTATTTCTTAAAAAAATTAATAAGTAGAGCATCATAGCTACTTTATCTAAAAACACTGACCTAATTTAAATTAATCTCATTTTCAAATAAGTTACATTTATGAGACAAATCAAATTTGTTATATATTTTCCATTTCCGAATAGTTATTAATTTCAGGTTGTGTCTTTAATAATAGGAAAGCAAGATAGCTACGCAAAATATCCCTGCTTCCTCTGTTTATGGGATAGTAGAGCCGACGAGCGGCACTACTAGCGAAAAAGATGCCCATCTCTACATAATTTTAATCCTGGTTCTCATAATGTGATATATCAACCCATCGTCAATTCTAAATAAAATTTTCCTTTCGCCTCTTCACCTCGGGATTAATGAGAAGTTTTGTCAATGCATAAAAGAAAGAAAGCCAAGTATTTCTTTTTTTGGCCCCAAAGTTTACAAAAGTTAGTGTGTAAAATAAATTACAGGTATTTTTGATGGTCCTCAAATTATCATGCTAATGAAAAACCCTGGTTTAACAGAAGTCATGAGTGAGGCAGGAAAAAATGCATGGCAATCTTTCAAAGCACTTTCTCATTATTTTCTCTGGAATCGTAGAAGTACAAAGTATGAAACAATTGTAGAAGGTTTAATACTTTTAATACACAAAACTTTCAAATCTTAGGAGTGAGAAAGGTAAAATTTTATTTGTTAAGATCGCATCTTGACTTCATCACAGAAAATTGTGGAGATTACAGTGAAGAACAAGGAAAAAGGTTCCCTCAGGTCATCAAGTGCATGATGGAGGAAAGATACTAGGGAAGATGGAACAATAATATGCTAGCTGATTTTCTTTTGTTTGTTTTTAAAAGAAGGTTCTTTATTTATTTTTTCATGTTTCATTGTAATTAGCACAAATTATAGCAATTGTATCACTGTATCCTATTTTACAGTTATATTCAAATTTTACCTTTAAAAATTACTTAATAAATATAAGTAATGTTAATATTTTAAAAATGATTGTTGTAAAAAAACTTGACATGAATAGAAAAACTAAAGCCAGATTTGGATTCAGCGAATTGAAATACATAATAATCAGTTGAATAAAACCTTGACAGCAAATCTTTCTTTCAAACGTAGGGCTGTGTAATTGACGAAGATTTGTCAGTAGCAATCTACCATCTACTCATACTGATCTAAAAGATGTGAGATGAAGTCAAATCCTATGCAGGTCTAAGAATCATTATGACCTAATGGTACAGTGGTACTACCCAACTTTAACTATAAATATAGTTAATCCATGTCTTTTGCCACTGCAGATATCCTTTGAACACACTCGGTTAGATACCACGTTAAAAGCAACCCAATTTCAAGATAAAAATATATATTTGGAATAGCAATTTCTTATCTAGTCAATAACTAAATGAAAAGTAGTATAAATATTAAGCCACATACCATTTTTAGGTAAGAAATTGTAAATTGAATAAAACCTGCTTGGTCAATTTCAGGAATGTAAAATTGTTATACTTTGTTAGATTTCTTCAGTTAGTCAGGTAAGGTTACATCAGTCGCATAACGTTAAAAGCAGACATTCATTCATTAACGGAACGGAACTCCTCCTTACAACATAAAGAAAGACATTCACCAGGTATTTGCTCTGTTTTTCAATAGCTGACCATTACCTTGAGCAGAATTTATCATGTCTTAAAGAAAAAATGGAGTAAAAGGACATCTAGATTTATTTGAAAAAAGTTGTTCATCAACAGTAATCCAAAATCCAGATTTGTATGTTGTAATACAGTTATCTATGAACATATTCTAGACCAGTGAGAATACAGCAAAGATTTCAAGAATTGAGTTGATTAATGATCAAAGCGGAGGAATTGACGCTATTTACATAATGACACCAGCCAATTTGGCTCTAAAGAGGTTCTATATACACACCACTGAGACTGAAATCCTGATTTTTACCAATTTTTGAGCTTCGGTGATTGTACATTTTCTAACGTGTTACATTATAAATTTGTCAATGACCATTCAGCATGCACTTACGAGGCTACCAAGAATTGCTATAATTTGCATACCATGTATATCAGGCTTCCCTTTGAATGTTTTGCATCGCGAGATTACTTGATCACTATATATTTGATGTAATCTGACTAAATTCTGGTCCAACAGGAGCAACAATCAGAATCATATTCGTTTTGTTTATCTTATAAACGTTTTACTTCGCATCGAATTAATGCGTTCTATATTCACTTGGTACCAACTAGAAATATATATATATATATATATATAGGGTGACCACCCAAAAACGGTCCAGCACACACCTTTTGTGATATATCCTTCATTCATTCAGTAATTACGCTTACTTTGCAGGACATGTCAGAAGCAACGCCTGTGAGCACAAGTGGATCTCAATACGAGCTCCAGCAAAGAATATACTGCGTCAAACATTACTACAAGAGAGGCTCGTTCAAGAAAGTGCAGGACATTTTCGTTCATCAGTTCGAATGTAAAAAAGCTCACTCCAAGAGCAGTATTCAGGACTAGTTAGACCACTTTGAGAACTATAGGACAGTGGATAGCCTCAATGCAGCTAGTAACAACCGTTCCTGCCATTTAGGATGCCCCAAGAAGTGTACAGCTGAGCTGGTTGAGAGATTGAGATTGTCAGTTCAGCGAAGTCCAAAAGGCTCTATTCACTAGAGAAGTCAGTCCCTCAGTATATCCCATGAGGCTTGCAGTAGAGTGATAGTAATAGATGTAAAAGCCTACTCATTCAGAATACAGACGAACCAGGCCCTTACAGCCTCGGACATGAAGCAGATAAAGGCTATGGCAGTCAAGATATAGGAGACCCTAACTTTTCTTACCTTACTTTAGACCTCAGATGAAGGTAAATTCCATCTTGAAGTAAAGGTAAATTCAAAGACAAATGTGTTTTGGCGGACCTCCAGACCAAATTAGGTAGCGATCAAGTCTCTAAACTCCCTTAAGTGCACGCTATGGACTGCAATCTCAGCCAGATTCATCATTGGACCATTCCTCTTCGAGGAATCTAGCGCGATAGTGTCAGTCAGCAAGGAGCGGTATGTTTTGGTCCTCAAAACTTCGAGAGTGAGTTTCAGACCCTGTTATCATCTCTTATGGGGAAGTTCTGGTTCCAGGAAGATGGAGCAAGTTCTCAGACCTCTAACCTGTCGCGAGAGTGGCTAAAAGTGAACTTCGGTGGCTCTGTGATCAGTCTCAAGACTGATTTTTAGTGGGTACCTCACAGCCCAGACCTTAGCCCCCCAGATTTCTTTCCCTGGAGCTACCTTTAAGAGAGAGTGTACGCAGCGAGACCGAGAACCATCCTGGAACTCAAGAAAGCCATCATGGGGGAGATCAGAGCCATTAGTCGGTTGTTTGTAAGGACGTCATGGACAACTTTGTGCTGCGCCTCAAGAAATGCGCATAGTTAAATGGATGTCATCTCTAACACCTGCTCAAGAATAAAGCAGAAAAGTCCAAAGACACTCATGATTTAATATGATGTTTCTAAACAAAATAAACTAGTTATCACCAAATTTTCATTTAATCCTTAAGAAATAAGTCTTATCGGAAGTTGGGGCCCGTTTTTAGGAGTGACTTAAGAAATAAGTCTTATCTAAAGTTGGGGCCCGTTTTTAGGGGTGACCTTGTATATATATAACACAGTAAATTTATTTTAATATCAGTTTATCTCTTTTTAAAAAATTATCTGAATATGATTCAAAGCAATATGTTGATTTTATTCTTAGTTATTATTTATGTGGAGGAATAGAGTTAAATAGGATCTCGAGGTCCATCTTGATCCCTTAAAAGAGCAGGGTGGCCTTAACCCTAAAACAAAGTGCAGGATAAAAATGAAATAATCGGGTGAACACGGCTTTATTAGACCATCTGTTTATCTTAGGATGCCTAATTTCCGCGCCTGTGGCGATTTAATCTCTCCTTTCCTACTCGTGACGCGAAAAAAACCCGATGGGCTATTCGACCAGCTCTTTATCTCGGATTCTCCACACCCCCACCTGGAAGCCGGCGACTTTAAATCCCAGGTGATCACGCCGTGGCCCAAGGCAATTTCTTCGTCTCTCCAATATCTATATAACTGGAGGTCTCCCGCTGGATAAAGAGAATAGCTTGACCCGCACAAAGACACATGTCGTTCTCTTGTTGGTACCTACGGCTAGAATCTCTCTACCATAGACGTCGTCCCAGTCATTTGGCAGCTCCTTACAACGGCCATTCTTCCGTGAATTCGCGCCATACTCTCTCATCGAAAACCCTGAAGTAAAACTTGTCCTCTATCAGCATCCAGAGGTAAAAGCAGTACCTCCCCCAGCCATCGAGAACTCTAAGTTAAAATATATTTCCTTGTTGCATCCTTGCCTTCCTGAGTTACCTTTCCTTCGACGCTGCGGATCTCATTATAATCTGGTCTTTCTAAATCAATTCTTATTATTTTAATTTCGGCCTAGTGTAGCCCCTGTTTATGACTCTGATCTGAGTCAGGTAATTATCCGCTCTAATCGCTTGGATTCACCCCTTTGCTGACACCGAGTGTGTCTGTTACTTATTTGATCACGTATCTCACTTAAACTTCTTTTGTATATATTTCTATTTCTTTTTTTTTATTAAAATTTATTTTTGTAGCATTCTTTAAATAACCTTGAAGGACTCCGCCATCATTCAACCTTTAAGCCAATCTGCATTCTCTTATTTTGATAATTATTACCCACACACTAGGGGAAGAATTTATGCCCCATTCTCATTATCTCCCTCCCCAACTAGTCGGACCAAGCCATTAGTGTATAATTGTACTCATATATATATATATAGGTATAATTGCTATACTACGAAAATTTATTACAATTTATTAAGAAAATATAAACATATGCCTCTTCCTTTCATTTAATTACTAAATTAATTCATTGTTACCCGTATGCACTTCTATCTCACCTTCTTCACTTTAGGAAATCTTGATTCTAATCTAGCAAGAACAAAAGATTCTGAATGATCTGAATCAAGTTGACTTGCATTTCTGTATTCAGTTATGTCCTCTTGGATGTCATTCATAATTGAAAGCATTTTCTCTGGCCTAATTTTTAGGGGGCGGCCTAATTGTAGAACACTTTCAATTTACACAATGCACTACGAGATAACAACAATAAGCCATAGCGACGAGCGTTGAAGGAAGGAGTCGTGTTAGTGGCAAAGGTAGAAGGGTGACTGGACAGAAAATGCGACTAGCTAAAGTGTTTTGGCGATACGAGGGGACGTTTTACAGTTCAACTATAAATAGAGTCCAAATGATTCCTTTTGACATCCTAAGTAAATACGGAGAAAATTGCGTTTATATCTGTTTGGGACAAACGCCTATTATGTATTTATGTTAAACACTAAAATGATAAAAAATCAAGAAAATATTCTCGACAAAGTGCCATAGGAAAGACTATGAATCCTATGTGAAAAATCGAGAGGAGTCAAAATCACTCCATTGGGCAATTTATTGTTAAAGCTGATCCAGGGGAGAACTAGAGATTCATTTCAACATTACGAAAAAAAATTCAATATAATTTTTTTTTCTTTACAAGAGTACTTCAATACCTTTCTTGCACGCCTATTTAAACATTGAACTACTCAATAACAAACGTCTTATATATATTAGGATTACCTCGATATCTTTTAGAGGACTGCAAGAATGGAATTTCGCAATATAAATCCTGGAGACTAGCTCTTTTCTGTTTAATTTAGCCGAACAAATATTTAATATTGCTTTCTAATTTTAAGGATTGTTTGTTTCAATTAATACATAAATAAGAGAAAGCTTGAAAAAAGTGTTAGAAAAAAGGTTGGAACCTAACTAAGCTTGGGGAAGTGTAAAAGGGCTATAGGTACATGAAACATGTAACCTAAATGAAGAAAAAACCCGCCAATTTATGAATCGTTGTAGTTTTGAGATTTTCTTTACAATTCTGTCCCTTGTGAAGTCCAAATCCCACTTTATCTTATAAACCTCTTCCATTCCGCATTTTGCATACCATTTTTTTTTCTCATCTATAAATTGCTAACCAAACGTATTTTTCGTGTAACCTTTGAGTTCTGAAATATTATGTTTCAAAATTGAGTATATTACTGAAAACAACGGAAAAATACTTAAATTATCAGGTTATGAGAAATTTGCTTCTATGTATGTAGAGCTAAATAATAAAAATTTCTTCGTCTTTTATTAGGTACATATTTCGCGAATGTGCAATTTACGTTCCCGAAATTTATAAAAGACATTCTTAACTTCAATAAAGCTACTGCAAAGAATTTCATGTATTTTTAACTGGAATGTTGAAACAACCATTTTGGAAAAACTATTCTGAAATTTTAGCTCTCGATGACTTTAATCTTAATAGAGAATAATATAAGGATAATCTTTTTAGCTGTGCCACAAAATAATGCTACTTTTCTCTGTAAGATCATAAATATTTCTAAAGTTTGCCATATTTTATTAGCTTTTGAAAATTATTTTGATTATGAGTATCATAGTGTTTTATGAATTGGTTGCTATTATGAGAATGTTTTATTTAATCAATGGCTATTATTAATCTAATCTTAACTTTTGGGAACTACCGTAGTGCTGATATGCTATGAAAATGTTTAGAATTTGCATATTTACATACATATTCAGGCGATTGAGAAGAATTTACTACGGAATCCTTTGAATTCACTTAGCTTTTTTCGAACTTCAAAATTAAATTAGGGCAGATATTGTAACCCCTTTAATATGAGTTTTACCTTTATTTTTCCATAAATTCATGCTCCACTCTATGTCTCTTTTTTTTCTTACTAAATAATAATCCAGATTCATTAGCGTAATTAATCATTGAATAGAGTAATGCATCTTAAAAAAATGAGCAGGATGGCTTTCAACTACGATTTAACTTTTTCTGTGTTAACAACTAGAAAAATAATGAGCCTGAAGTTTATAACATCTTATTTATCCTAAATACGAAAGCAGACCTTAATTATTCTTATTGATTTTTGTGTTAAATATTAATATATTTCAATTTTATAGTTAATTAGTTGTCCTTTGGGTGTCTATGATTTAAAGAAATAAATAAAATGACAGATTTCTAAACAAGTTGGTTTTTCAGCCCAATTTAAACCTCATCTGTATTCAATTTACAGAGTAAGTTTGAAGGCAAAACAGGTTATAAACACTATTAAACTTTGGGAAGGAGTTGAGAAATTGATTACTCCTTAGCTGTAGTAAATTTTGTTAGAATAATATTTGGTGGAGTATTTAAGTGATGCTTGATCTCATTTATAATAAATAGGCATATGTTTATTAATTTGTTTAAATAATATGATTTCCATCAGTTGCTGCATATTCAACTTTTCAATACTCTTTTTTATAAAACAATCATTTAACTTCAATTTAAAAATTTCTTTAACCCTAAATTGATATCGTGGGGTCTAGGTGGACCCCACGATAACGCTGTCTTCCTTATATTCAAAGGTTCTGAGTAAGCGATAATTCTCAAAGTCCAGGTACCTTTTTATCACGACACGATAATAAAATAAAAGCAAAGGAATTCTGAAAAAAAACAAACGTAGTCTTGGCACAGTACAAAAACAGGTGAGTTGGGGTCTACTGGACCTCACGATACCATATACGTAACAGTAATGATTTTTGATACACATCCCTAAAACTTGCTATATTTCATATTTTGTAATGAAATATCTAACTTTATAAGAAATTATATAATAATAATGAAATTATTGAATAATTATATTTATAAGAAATATATATATATATAACAAATATATATATTATAATGAATAAATATAATAGAAAGCACTATAATAATGCATCTTATTTTCATACCATGGCGAGCACTTCACAGAGAAAGATAAGAACGAATGAGGATATTCAGAGGCAACTTATGGATCTACGTATAGATTCTGAAAATGAAGACAACCTATTATTGGAGGAGGTCTACGATACCGATGAGGGAGATACGTACATTCCCACGTTATCTTCAGAATCTTCTGAAGGTGAGGAAGATTTAGATTATGCCAAGAAGATGCAGATGGCACTAGCAAAGTGACAAAGAAGATCAAGTACACCAGCACCTTT
Organism: Ceratothoa steindachneri; assembly: GCA_963969495.1. NCBI lineage: Eukaryota > Metazoa > Arthropoda > Malacostraca > Isopoda > Cymothoidae > Ceratothoa > Ceratothoa steindachneri. The sequence goes on along the minus strand of OZ018322.1, from coordinate 65,462,377 downwards.
TCGTCTACAAGTTCAACAACGTTCATAAGAACCGGTACGCTAAAGGAGCTCGGTGCTAAAATTCTCCAAACCAAGAATTGAAAGCACCAGTAAGTACATATAGAGTACGAAGACCGTTCAACCCAGACCCAATAGAACATTGCCGAGAAACACCCTAAGTATTGGAGTTGTCGGTCCAAAGGGTCTTTTCAGAAGGGTCAACCAACATGAGGACTGCTTGAACATTTCATTGACGATGAAATGCTTGATGTAGTGGTGACACACAAACAATGCATTAATAACAGTGGCATCTGCGAATTATTGTGCAACCTCTGCCGCAACAACAATGCACACATGCAAAGAGGAAATAAAAGCTCTTCTAAATGTATTGATTTTCAGTGGTTCCCGCAAATGTAATCATCTGACCACAAGTGAGATGTTCAATCTCCAGACACGTCATCCATTTTACCGAACTGCAATGAGTGAGCGTTGGTTTTATTTCCTGTTAAATTCTCTACGATTCGACGATCCACTACGCGTGTAGTCAGGAAGATAACTAACAAACTGGCACCGATAAGAGAAGTGTGGGACGCCTTTATCCAAAATTGCACAGATAATTATAATCCGGGAGAACATCTTACGGAAAAAAAGAATAGCCAACTACAGAAAAGGATGGAAAAATCTCTATGTATGAGTACACATTTTACATCTTTTATCTTATGATTTTTTCACTTTTTATGATTTGGTGAGTTACATTCACAACAAATGACAGAAATACTATGCATTACCAACAAGCATTCCAGGTCGCAAGTTATTCTCTGTGATAATTACAACACTATTTGATCAAACTCATATTTATATCAAAATATGTCTATTTTTTTATTTTTTGTATTTACTACATTGTTAATTGGATATGAATTATAAAACTAATGGATTTTTCATATTAAAAATAGACCAAAAATACATAAAATAGTCATTAAATTACCATAAAATTGAAAGCGAAGTAGCTATATATATTTTAAGTGTGGGGTCAGTGGACCCCACGATAACAATTATGTTACGTGCAAAAATGATACAAATTAAGTGTTAAGCTTGTTTCAAACACTCATTTCTCTTGTGACATCTTCATTCTCTTCAGGTGATTTGCAAAACTGATTAAAAGAATGGAATCATATGTGGCTATGTTGATTGAATTGAAGGAATACTAATTAGATGATAATCAAAATTGTCAAGGTTTCTATAGTACTTTTTGCGATATGTGTCACGCTTTGTCGTCATGAAAGTATAACTTTCTTCATTTGAGTTAAGCTAGTTTTTATTTCTCCAGGGGGTGCGTGGTAAATTATCAAGATGCGCATAACATTTCTATTTTGTGACACTCTGATTTGGGTTATGATGTTCAAAATGTATATCTTTTCTCACACAAATCCGCAATAGAGATTTTGGATTAATAACAATGGGTAACCCTTGTTTTGTTTCTTTAAATGTTTTTATTGTTTCTAAAGTGGTTTAACTCTTGATTCCAGAAATACCATTTGAAATTGCATAGCATCGATATTTTTGGAAATAATTGGAACCTATTATATTAAACTAACCTAAATAGCTGCGACAGTGTGCTTTATTTGGAATATTTACATTGTCCATGAATAATACCTGATAGTATTTTTTCCTTGTATTCCTTTATAAACTAAGGAAAAAATGCGATTAAAAGAGCTAACCTACTTAAAGAGCACTGAAGAACGTGCTCTCTTACTGTGAGCTCCCCGAACTTTACGCACCATTGAACATATATAGTCCCACATCATAGCAGTATCGCATCTTCCTTGGGTTCTTTTCTCCATTACAGCAATGTTCTGATGGAACCGCTCACCATCCTTCTCACTCACTTCTCCCAAATTTTCACGAAAAAAATTCAAATGTGAATACAAAGAGTGCACCTTTAGTGACATCCTAAATTCTTATGCTTTATAAAGGTTTTGCTACCAGCTGCTTCTAGTTTGGGTCTTTACTTTTACTAAAGAATCCATTAAATATATTTCGAAATGCACACCACCCCTGACTTTTGACATCACTCATTGTATTCTCAAGTTGCCCTGACTTTAACATTTTCCTTACTTGCGGTCCAGTAAGTATACAACCCTTAACTTTTTCCTCTGATAGCTTTGGAAAGAGTAGTCAAATCTCTTTAAATGATTTTAAACCATGATCTAATGATTTTACAAACTATTTGACCAAACTAACTTTATATGAAGTGGAGCTAACCTAAATTTGGCAAGCTTTAGAAGAGGCTGTCTCATAACATTTATTTTTCCTGTCTGCAAGTCAGCTCGAGGGGGCCACTCAACCTTCTGGTAATATTAACGATCAGCCTTACTGTCCTATAGGCAAAGAAAACATGAATAATCGGTGTATCCACCATGCAATCCGATTAAGAAGGCATATATTTTAAAATCGCCGCAAACGTCCCATTTAAACTTAGTATAGTTTACCTTATCTAGAAGCCTTTTTAGGCAGGGATGGATACTGATTCCCATTATGTAATAAAACAGCTTTGAAGCTTTTTGTAGAACTATCTATGAAAAGTGGCCATTCTTCAGGGTTGTTATCAATTCCACTAGCTGTAAACAAGCCATTAATATCTTTACAAAAGCAGATATCCTCAATTATATCAAAGTATATATAGAATTCCTCATGGCGCTCCTATAAACAGATTTGATTTATTAAGTCTGGATGCCAAAAGCTCAGCTCCTGACTTAGTGAGACCCAAGTCCCTGATGAGGTCATCTAGTTCACGTTGATTTGGAAAGTGTGAGTGTGTACTCATTCTTAGCTCAAACGTTTCATCCATTTTTTCATTGTTACAACCTTCCAACTCTTCTGATGAGACCTCCATCATACCCTCGACCTGAAAAAATATGTATATAAAGAGATGCATTTAATAGCTGAAGCATAAATAGGGATTGCATGTGTAATCAAATTACAAGAAACCTTAGCTAGATGTTTTGAATATTTCAGTATTGTTTCTGTTACAAAGAATATAGCTTAAAATTTGGTAGGATTTACTTACATATTCTGGCGGCCATGGAACCAACAAGGTATCATGTGGCACAGATCCAATAGAGGATAAAATGTTGGGACATGAAAGGGATTTTTCCCTCAACTTTTCTGTACTTTAATATGTCAATCATGCAAAAATAGCAATCATCGTGATGAATTTTTGGCTCTCGTTAAACTCTCAGCACAGCAAATGGTATTGCTTTTCTTGCACCTCTCAGCTATGTATCTAAATTTGATCGACAACTTCCCCACCCATATTACATGAGGGGCCCATAATTTTTCTTGGTCACCCATACTCATTCCAAAGTACACTCTATAAGCAATCCATTACTTTGCACATTTCACAATTTTATGTGATACACGCTTAGTTCCAACATAGAAACCACACACGGAACATAAAGAAATAGTGAATTTCTGCATTCTCTTGTTGCCATAATCAAGAAAGCCAATATTTATCATATAAACAACCTGAAAAAGAAAATAACTAAATTAGCGAAAAATGTATGTGTGCTTTACCTGTACCCATACACTTCCTCATATAAAGATAGAATAGTAAAAAACTAAGGATCACTATGAAAAATATTTTCAAGCAGTACCTCCATCCAGAACCACAACTGCTCCTTCCTTGAAAAGTAGAGACTCAAGAACTTTTCAATTTGGTCTCCACATCACAAACAGAAGAAAGCTTACGAGACAGATCAAAAGCACACCATAACAGAAGATAAAACCACAGGGATTTACAATACCACGTCCCATTGAGACCTATCGTATCATTCCGGAGAACACTGAAGCTTGACCTGCCCATGTTGCTAGTACAAGAATTCAGAACCCAGATCTTGTCCTTTAGCTTTGAGTCAACTTCCTGTTAAAATTCATTCTACCAGACGTCGCAGGACAATCTCTCATACTTGCCATGGAAAAAGACCCCAAATTCTTTTACAACAAAATGCTCAGTAAAAATATTACCTAAGCTTCCTCGACTTCTGCCTTAGCTCAAATGTGGTTTTGTACGAAAACATGATTTACTATCAGAAAAATGGCGCACCAATGGGATACTTCTCTCTGTAGACATCACTGAGCTGGTCATGCAGAGGTTTAAGTGACTAAAGCTAACCGGTCCCTTTTCTACTGCTATTTGACTCAGTTACGTCGAAGAAACTTTTGTGATCCTTCGTAAGCTAATCGCATCAGACAATCGCCGTCACATCAACGGTATCTTTCTTGAAATAAAGTTTAGGATAGGGATCAAGGCTTAAAACTATCCGTATTGGATGTTTCGGTTATCAAACCACATTATATACTAAGAAAAAGCTCACAGACCCTTTTGGTTCTTCTCTGCATTCAGATTTACAAACACAGAGAAACACGATCGTCACACCGTAGAGCATGGCTAAAACTCAGTACAGCGGTGCCTAATAACTGGTCAAGAGCAAAAAATCTCAAATCGGTGTTTTCAGATATTAACTATCACAACCGCTGTGTAAAGTATGCAAGAAGACTAAGATATCGAAAGGTTAAGGGACAGAGCAACAGGGCCACACTCTGTTACATAAGCATGACATCGGAGAAAGGGACAAGACTCAGCTGTGCATACTGCAGCTACAGAACCAATGCACCTTATTAAAGATCGAATGACCAATTAACCAAGGTGAAGGACAAACAGAACAATGCTAAACAATTCGGTGTATTGTATGAAGTTAGATGCTACGTTTGCTATCAAGTACATCCGAAAGACAGGCAAACAACTGCAACCAAAAATTGAGGAGTACCAGAGAGCCAACAGGAAGAACGACCTACTATGAGTTATTGAATCACAAATAAAACTTGTAATATCACATGAATTTAGAAGACGCAAGTGTTTTGGGACGTTCGACAAACAAGAAGTGCAAAGAGTTTCTCTGAAGCTTGGTTAATGACGACCTTTGGATTAACGGGCACTTAGATATTTATAACTGCTACAACATTCACTTAACAGAAATATTTCTTTGGATTAATATTTGAATCAACTCCATCCATTTTTTTGGTTATTTTTGGCATCCTTCTGTCTCGGAAGACAATGTAGATTGCGTCATGGAAGTCATGCTGTGGTGGAACTGCAGAGCAGAAGGGGAATGCACATTCATATCCTTGAACAGCATATCCTGTTGCAGCTGCTGCCTGCATAGACGATGTCGTGTGAAACCGCTGACTCTGCTCTCTGAGTGTTTTTCTTTCTTCCCATATCTCCTTCTTACGTATTGTTTCTGTCGCAGGGACAGCAGCACTGGAGTGACATCTCCAGGATGTAAGGCAGAGCAAAGTGTATGTAGATTCCAGGTTGCCTAGTAGTTAAGATCTTCTTCTCGGCATCGCTGGTGTCAAGAATGCAGAGTGGTACTTTTGGCACCTGGTTGAACGCAGGAGCTGCTGGAGTAAGTAAGCACATCGCACTAGTCCGCCTTCAGGGCTCCAATAAGGATTTGGAAGGTTTACTCGCCTACACTTGGTCATGGAAATCGGTCGAGGATCTCCTGCGCCGCGCCCGGCTAGCCATTGGCTGCTAGCGGCAGCTTCGCAAGTCCTATTTACAGAAGGAGCCTGCGCTTCCCATGCAGAGCTAGGTTCTGTGGGGCACGGCATATCCGGCTCAGTCAACCTTTTTTGTTAAAACTTTGATTTGTGTATAACTTCACAGGCCTTTACCTGATTTGCCGTATTTGCCGAGGCCCCATCATGATTTACCTACCCGTTTTAGGGCTATAAAATAAGCCCTATTCGATAATTCTGTGAATATTCAACGCTCATTTTGTGAATATAGCCAAGTCGGGATATATTCCGACAAGCAAACAAATTTCTCAAAAAGAACGGGCCCCAACAAACGTGGTTCCACCTTTTGGCGAACTCCACCACATTAGCTTAGCTGTGGGCGAAAGAGAAAATTCAAACTGGAAAAAAAACACAAAACAAAAAGTACACCCAACGAGAAAGAAACCACCCAGAAATACGAAAAAGTAACAACCAATAATAAAATAATAATGTAAAAAATACAAAGGAAGAGATGGAAGCAAGGGAGATTGGTAAACAAATTTTGAAAATCTAGATAAATAAACACAGAGAAAGGCATCAAACACAGAACAACTTAATATACAGTAAGGTGTATGGATTACAGATAAATCAATATCTAAAAAGACCCAAAAATATATTGTGGAAGGTAATGAGATTACGATTGATATCTCGATGAAAAAAAGACGAACAAAGCATGCACCCTAGAACAAATACACATATTACCGCAAGCATGCCACAAGATAACAAATGAAAAATTCATTTAGAAGTGCTCTGGGCATAAACAGACAAAATAAATTGGTGTTAAATCGTAATGGTTGGCGTGACAAAAAGATCATTTACACACTATAATATGAAAAAAAGATCTCGATAGAGTGATATTAAAAAAAATTTGGATAAGATTTATAAAATCGGATCTTGATGAACTACATTCAGATAAGATACAAGAGCGTAATAATCGGGATAAAACGTAATCGAGGGTAGAGCATTTAACGACATTCATAAGTCCTATATCGCCATTATGTTCAAGATGATAATCGGATAGTTAATATTTGGCATATTTAAATGCTAAATGCTAGGTGCCACGAAGCAGGTTACTCGAACACTCCAAGCAGAGTGGATAAGACTCTGCAAACATACCTACAGCAAAATATTTTGCAGTAAGAGCGACGAACTTGGGAATTATTATTTATTAGGATATACTATTATTATTTATAATTATTTACTATGTATTATAATTAATTATTATGATTAGTATTAATATAATATTTTACTATCATTTAGTATTATTTAAAATTATTTATTTGAAGGACTATTCATTATCATTACAGCTACCCACTTAACCATTTCCACCTGTACAGTGTTCGATCCAGTAGCCATCGTGTGTTGTGAACTGCATGCAATCCTGGGATCACAGAGCACCAGGGCATGAAAATGATAGGTGATCACCCACTCTAATCGTTAGTGAACCTGCTTATCACTACTTCCCTTTATTTTATACCCTCCCATGTCTTTCCGCCCTCTTCCGGTATCTACAGATGTTTTTGATGCCTGGTTCACTTTCGTCCTATCACGAGGCTTAGTTGAGCGGCAGGGTTCCTACCTGCTGTGAAGGCTGAAAGCCCGCTGATAATTAACACGTAAGGAGTGTGTTGGGTCGTCAGCTCTGCTCACCTTCCTCCGGTACACATATAAGCTGGCTACACCGGCCCCAGCATCGATGGCTGAAGCGTGACGCGTCGAGCCGTGCCTCCCCTTCAGTCTTGCTATCAGACATCTTAATATTGGGGTTGTTGGCGTCACTTACCACATTTGTTCACAGGCCTTTACCTGATTTGCCGTATTTGCCGAGGCCCCATCATGATTTACCTACCCGTTTTAGGGCTTTTGCAACATTACGATGGAAAGTGATAAAAGAGGAGCAGTAACTCAGAGAGAGAATGTGGAGAAATCGGTTACGAAAGACACCGCTACGTACGAAGAGTCCGAAATTGAGGTCTCGTTTTCCTGTATAGCGGAAGGTCTTCTGGCGTGACCGTGCCCCAAATCCTTTGGATTCGCTTCCATAGCTCTGTAAGAGAGGATTTTACATTAATTGCAAACACGTATGTCTCCCAGAACTACGTTGTGAATGTTTTTATATATAAAGGAACACAGAAATAGCTTGACATACTTCACCTTCAGGGAAATCGTTCGGGTGGTGCTTAAAGGTCAAGTAGGCATATCACTTTTTTCTTAGGGGCCTCTCACTCTCGTCGCTACCAAAAAGCGGACGGTGTGAAAAACACCAACGGCGATGAGGTTGCCAGTGAATTACTTAATGGCCTCTTATACCGAGCTTAACTCCTTGACTGGGATAGAGATATCATTCATTTCCTGAAATGCCGTCCAACTCACTCGCTCCATTCACTACCTATGCAGTTTTTCAGGCGGCAGTGGCTCTGAAAATATTAAATGAATGCAAAAATCGTCGCTTTCTTTCAAGTTCATTGGTCAACTTCCACTCAAAATCATGCGTAAACTCATCCGCACTTAGGAAACCCATCTCCAATCGTCGATCTGGTATTTAAGCCCCTAGCCCATGTGATGAATCGTTTAGTCCCCACGAAGGTGGTGCCTACTCTTCAAATCCCCGAGCAAAGGAAATGACCTCAAAAACCGTGCCGCATCGACGAGGCAAAAGTTCCCTGCCTCCTATTCGGCTGAGCTTGGAATGTGCGCAGAAATAACACTATACCTATATCCAGGTGCACCTGCATGGCAACTGCTTGAAAGGATATCCTTTAACAAAATTAAAAAAAATAAGACTTCATGCTTGGTGTAAATCACTCATCTTCCTGTCTGGCCGCCATCGCGTGGTGGTGGGCTCGCAAACTTTTATACTACGGAAGGGTGGGAGAGGGGTACACGTCCAGCATAGTCCCCTGTAGAAAATTAGACACTGGCTACTGAAGGTTGAAGAGGTTCCGCAGATCCTCCTAGTTGGCTCAGAAAATTCCTTCTAAGAAATATGCTCTCCAGTCCTAGGTCTGTGGAGATGTGGATTACTCCTCGATGAGAACACATCGCGCGAATGATTCGATGCTTGCTGGAGCCAAAGTCACAGGTGCTGTAGGACCAACAATGTGCTGAAGTCGCTGTCACATACGAGGACTTATCTGGGAAGTTTGGGCTGGTTTTGCGTGTCTTTTCCTCTATCGGCCTCAAAATCTTTAGAAGGCCAGGTGGTTTCGGAGGCAGCAGTCCCATTTTTGGCATCCAGACCAACTTCAGGCACAGCTTGCCATCAAAAAAGCCTTCGTGATCCTGAATTCAATAAAACCCATAGGTGATTCAATTAGCACTGCCATTAGCGATAAACATATTTAGGATTTGTTCTTGCAATGAACATGTCAGGGTTGCCTCTAATTTTAACCACCACTGCGCTTTTATAACATATAGCGTAAAGGTCCGTTCCTCTTATTGATTTGTCTCTCCACGCAGTGACCTAATAAAGACTTCTCCCTGCAATGCAAATTTGACTATTGAAGTGTGACTTAAAACTCCTCTCAGATAAAATTGAAATGTTCTTCGCATCCTCGTCTAAGCTAGGCCAGCGTGCACCGAGAATGATTCTTCGGCGTGCTCATTCGCGTGGTCAACACAAATGATATTACCAACAACGAATCACAAAGAATGTTCATGACTATGTTTCTCCCTCTTCTTTCCTGTAGAAACGATGTCTTTTGTTTCCGTAGCCTTCAGGTAGAGCTTATCATCCTTGGATTAGAATCTCCCACAAGACCCTGGCATCTAGGTATATTTAACCGAGGATCAAAAATGAGGTTTGTCGCTGGGTTGACACCTACGTACAATGCCAATGCGTAAAAGTTACATCGACAAACGCTCATCCATGTCTTTCCCTCAACGACCATCGTATAGGCATTCATGCCGTTGTGCATGGCAGAAATTTGGTTCATTTCGAGCATCATGCTGGATCGTTCCATTTTCACAAGGACCATTATGTCAGCTGCGTGTTTTCTATAAGGTAACATATTAATGGAGTTTAATTAAAGAAACCTAGAGAGGGATACGAGACTCAGAGCTCAGACCACTGCATAATTAGAACTCTCCCTGGTTAACCCTTGGCCTCGGGAATGCTTGGTTTGAAAAAAAGGCTCCTTATTAGCCGATCTTTTGTAAGGCACTGGGAGCCACATGCCCGCCGAGCTCATCAAGGGGATCTTCCATACCATCTACATATCTGACATAGTAGCAATCTTCAGTCTTACCATGAGACACATGAGGCAGTCTCATGGTAAGAGCAGTGTCGCCGTATGTTTATGAATGTAATAGGCAAAGTTTTATAAGTACAACACTAGATATTTTTCTAATGTATCACATAATTTATAGTCGAATTATGAACTTTTTATAACAGCGTATGATTAGAAGTATCTGCTGATTACCTTAAACCTTTGACTTCATCTGTACATATAAAAAAAACTTTTAACATGTTTTCCAAAGTAGGGTTGTTTTGTCCATTAGGTCTTGAACAAATCTTATTTAAATTTAGATTTTTTTAATGTCCTTGCATTGTATTTCCTACAATTACTTCATATATTATATTTATACTCGTTATAATCTGTTATTATACAATTTGTTCGTATATTTAGGTTGAAAACTCTATGGATTCGTGCTAAAGATCGTTAAGGAAAAGTTCGCTAATTTCAATATTTGCATACAATCACTAAACACGCTCACTTTTTAATATTCTTCAGCGTAATGCTGTTTCCACTTCCACTTTAAGGTAAGTCACAAAATTATATACTCTTTTTCCATTGTTTTTGACCCTAGACTAGTTTTAACAAGTGAATTAAAAACAGAATTTCGTTCTTGTATGTAAATTTTATGAACTTCATCAAGTTTTGAAAAGCTCATCTTTATTTGCCTCTGCAAACAGAATTTAAATAAAAACTATGGTATGATTGGAATTTTTTCTTAGCATGCGCTCAAGAAAAAGGCGCAAGATTTAAGCGCGAAAGACTTAAAAATATATTTTGAGGGCTTAGTGTTTCCGAAACACTTATTGATACTGCGCTATGTGATCGATCATTTAATTTCGCAAATTTCATAATTGTCAATAAGGCTTGTTATATGTCGAGTTATTTGAACGATGGTTTGTTTCATTCCATTTTAAACAGCAAATTCAGTCCGCATTAAGAATTTCCAATGTACTTCTGGTTCTGCCATCTTAAAAATAATTATATTAAAAATTAGTGATAATCCAACGAGTGACAAAGTTAATATTCGAACTCAGGAATTAATACAGAGTTAAATGACTTTGAATATTGAATAATATCGTTAAAATATGCTTTTAAAGGTACAAACAAACTGATCTGTTATAATTTTATGTTCCATTGATAAAAAATATACTATTATTAGCGAAGGACTAGGATGTAATAAGTCAATAAAAGGTTTCCAAATTTGGGGGAAACAATTTACAATTACTGTAGTCCAAATATTTTTCCATTTTTGAATAAAAGAAATCAAGTAATCAATAGTGAAAATATAGATTAAATACACTTCACCAATTTTAAATAAATATCACTTTGGAAATTCAGAGACTAGAATCATCTAAATTCTTACCTGGAAATGGCTTTAGGATTCGAATAAAGGTAGGGAATTGATGTTGGCAATCGATCATATCCACATCGTTTCAATTTCACTTTACTTTTGAGAATTTGTAGAAGTGTTACAGTAGGAATACTTACATCTAATTGATCTTCACAAGAAATTATTGACTAAAAAAGTCAATCATTTCTGGGCAGAATTTTATTTAAAAGTTAAACTTTTATTTGTTGGCAAATACTCTTTTTACTTTTATAGAATTGACCCTCATAATTAATGCATTTGACGTCGTTTCCTCTTGTAAAAAGAGCGTTCCTTTTAATGCTTGGATTTAATTTATGAAAAATATAAGTAGTCAGTGTGGTTGTAGTTAAAAAGCCATGTGCTCGTTTTGATATCAAGAAACTCATTGCATCTTTCACCCTATAATTCGGCTTTATTACCACTCGAAGAATCTTGTGCTTATATATTTTTTTCCGTTGTGTAATTTGTACTTGCTCAAATTACAATGTCAATTTAATGACTGAGCTTTATCTTATGGTTGTTTCCGAGTTAATTTTCTTTTATGTATATCTTTCATTTCTGCTGATGGTGTCTGGGAAGGAGCTCCAATGTTTGGATCAGGATTTTAACCTAAGTAAATTTAGAATTTCCCAATGTAGTTACTTCAATAACATATCATATCCTATTGGGTTGTGGCCGTATGCACGCAGGTTTCCTAACCAAAGTTGAATTAGCTAAAGTTTTCGATTTTGCCTTGGAAAAACCTACACCCCTCATCCTCTGGTATCTCAGCCCTTTTAAAATTCTTTGATTAGCAGCTCCTGAAATGGGGCAGTCATTATAAGCCTCTTAATATAAAAACTTAGTTGTCTTTTTCATCAGGTAACTAGCTCTTCTACTTATCTTCCTGCTATTTTATATTTTTTCACTCCTCTGTATATCATTTTTATGACGAAGATTTACGCATTTTTTTTACTCTTTCTTGCTTGTAATGTGGCTGGATGTCTTTCATTGGCTAATTTGTTCGTTAATGGATCAAACACAAATTGCTTCGCTAATTTTGAACCCTATGTTTATTCTGACAGTCGTTTGTCTTGATGTTGCGCTACTAGCCTAGTAATGTGATCTTGTGATGTTATGAAACAAGCTTATCTTATCTAGCCATGCTCCTATTATATTTCACAGAGGATCGAGTGTATTACGTTAATACCAAATCTTACGACTAGGGTGGCGAATTTGTTTATTGCAGTTATTTCATTTGAATGCTTAAGTGGGTTTCGTATTTGTTTTAGCCTTTTTATATCTTCATCCTTTGTTTTGCCTCTCATGTTCTATTCATCGCTATGCTTGTTCTCTCTGTTTTGAATATATTTGCAAGCTTGTTCTTGTTTTTGATCTTTTATGGGCGTTACTTCATTGCGGTTAATGGTTTTGCACATGTTCTTCCTTAAAACCATTATTGTACAGTGTGGAAATTGCTAATACCGAAGATCATCCTTATGGCTTCTGAGAAGCTTTTTATTTTATTGAAGATTCATTATTTGTTTTTTACATTTCGGCATATACAATTATTATAGAAATATTTCTACCAATAAGCATTACCAATTTTTTCTTAATATTTCTGAAACTATTTATTGCAGAGGAAATAAACTTAGCGGTTGGGAACGATGAATTAGTAGAAAAACCCTAAAAATATAAAATGTTTAATCGAAAAATAAAGGAATAATATCGTTTGACGAAGAATTGCAATAAGAAATAATTCATATCCCGAACAATTTGATAACTAAGGGTCAATAGTATAAACCTTTTTGCTTAATGACTCTCCTCTTTGAGTTATAATATTTGATTAGTTTCCAACAAACTTCGAATGGAATTTTATTGCAAATGCTATTTATTAAATCGATGAAATGGGTGTATTTCAGAGTTCACGAGCCATTAGTTATTGTCAAAAGTTTTCTATCGGTTTAATGTATTCTGACCATTCGTAATATAGCCATTACAAATACACTTACATTATCTAGCTTCTTTCACACAGGAAAAAACAGATTAAGATAAGAGGTTTGATCCGGCGAATACATTAAATCCCCTTCCTTTTAAAAGTCCTTGAAAGGCTTGTGAGAAGCTGTACTCTATTTCACTTTTCATCTTCCAAAACCAATGAGATCATACGGTAAATCAGCTGTAATACACATATGGCATCCTCCTCCTAGAAACGGTACCCTCCCTTATTTTCGCTCAATTTCACACCTATATACCGGTCACTCATCCCTTTTACCTTGAGTCTCCAACTGTGATACCATCTGGATCAGAGTAGATTTCCCTTCCATAACTGAATTTATTTTTCCTCTCAATCTATCCTCTAACTTTGCCAACTTTTCCATGTTTTTGATAATCTTGCGCTACATTTTGAGCATGTTATTCTCTTTAGTCCTCAGGTAAAATTAATGTTTCTGGAAGAATTTATTGTCCACAAAGAATGGTTGAATTTTTTATAACTGGTATGGAAGCATATATATATTTTAATTTCTTCTCTTTTTCAACATCAAATTCTTGGTTCGTGACGGCATATTCTAATGCCATCAAAATTAAGAACAGGGATGACAAACCATGGTGTCACTACCTTCACCGTGTGACTGACTCAAACTTTTTCTCTAAGGACTCGTCCAATTTCTAATCAAGTCCTATTTAAAACACTTCATTTTTAAAAGAAAAATCGATGCACTGTCCTCTTACTCATCGAATGGTCTTTAGCTATAAAGATATCATGCAACTTCTTTTCTACTACTCTTTTGTGCTGATGGATCATTTGATGTTTCTTTTCTTTGACAAGGTCACTATTTTTGCTTTAAATATTTTGATAAATAAACACTGGAAAATTACAATGTTTATGTTCGTTTTACGTTGTTTCTTTATTTTAGATGACTAAAATTTTCTTTAAAAAAAAACTCCGCCCAGGCTGGTTAATCCATTCCAGGAGAAATGTGACTGTCTCGATCTCTTCAACTATCGTACTATTCTTCTGATCTTAACTATCTCCATATTATTTTAGTTTATCTTGAATACTCATTTTATTAAACTTCTCTATTGATGTAACGTCTTTTTTTAATAGCTCTTATGGATTCCATAAAGCTTTCTCCACATATGATCTCTTTTTAACTTGCCCAACTATGGTAATCCTCTCAGCGGGATTACGGTTAATCTTTCGCAATTGCCCGAGACATTTCTTAATCTTTCCTAAAGTATTTGCATAACAAGCTATTGCCTAAACTACCATGTTTCAGTACTAGTAGTGCTCTCTGTAACCTCATAATCGACTTTCCTCTATAATATGTACAACCATTTACACCGTCATCTATACATCTATTTTAACTGTTTTCTACATCAAATCTTATGTTTCACAGAGCTAGTCTCTGTATAAAAACACGCTTTATACTTTTCAGTAATGATTCCTAAGTTTAACTTATCACTCTATTCATTGGTATACTGGTTACTCGTCTCTCCACTCTTCCACTCACGTTCCTGTAATTCCTACCATTGTCGAATCTAAATAGTCCCATTTTCTGCATTACGCTCCATTAGTATCACATTTAAAGCAATAACAGTGTGTCCCTCTTTCTGTTAAATGAAGGTTAGCAAAATGCAGTTTATATAGTTTTCAACTAAATATTCAACAGATGAATATCAGCTTTTCTGTCAAAATTCACTTTTACCAACGACGCCCGCAATTAATTTTTATTTGCAAAGAGCCACCTCAGATCATACATGAAAATTGCACGAAATATCAATAGCCAAATATGTATTCAGGAAACATTGGGATCTTCTTCAGATTTAAAAATTCTTAAGTTCCTTCTACTTGCTAAAATTTATTGGGCTTAAATAACCTTGTATTCAATACTGTTTATATCCATCTTTACAATCTCATTCTACTAAATAATTAGATTACATACAAAACAAAATTCCTCACCAATCACGCATTCTCTCCTTCTATAACGTACTCGTGTCTGCAACGTTCGAGGCTCTGAATATCGGTTGATATAATGCCTATGTTTATATTGATGCTTTCATGCAGTCTGTTCTAAAGAACTTACTATATTAATTCCTTTATTTTAACTCAACTATGTTATACTATCAGAGTAGTATTTTCCTTAGAATATTATGTTGAGATTTAGAGCACCAAAAGTACACAACATGGGCACACTTTCACTCACTTAATGGCTAAACTGCGGAAATGTCTCCTTTGTCCAGTGTTTTCATATTCTTTCAACCGCACCAGCTTAGAAAGGCAGGCATTTAAAAGTTTTATAACCAAGAGATAGGAAAATTGCAAAGATCGCTTAAGCACTAGCACTTTTATTCAGTAATTTATCCCCACTATTTCCATGACAATAAATATATCTTTTCATCGAATACACATAGTAACCCGTGCCCGCTTGGAAAGCCATCGCGGAATTTTTCAAACTTAACTTTTGAAAAGGTAGATGTACATATTACTAATAATGACTTCTAACCACATGGCTGATTTAAATTCTATTGCTCCCTATCTTAATCTATGGGGGCTCCTATGCTTTTTTATGATACAGTTAAGAATCTGGTCATCACCCTTGGTAGTTAATTACCTTTTGGTCACATATTTTTCAAATCAAATGTTTTCAATGTCTGTAAATACTCTATCTAATTCTCATAACTTCTGCCTCTCCCTTTCCTTTATAGCGAAATCAGCATTGGGAGAGGACAATTCATGCCTTCGTTGAGTCTTAATTTGATTACTCCAGATCTTCTCCAACCGTGATATTTTTATTAATCATCTCACTAGCTTTCCGATTTGCAATGATACATAAATCTTAAATGAGACAGCTCACTCCTACCCATCATGCTTAATCATATGCCCTATCCCAGCAGCTAAGAACCCTGTGCTCCCCCGAAGCTCCCTTACAGAATGTTTCTCGTAGTTGTCTGCTGTTTGTGGTATTTTGTTTTTTAGATTTTCCCGGATAATTTTCATTGTACTGTTCACTGTTATGCGCTCATTAACCTTCTTTGGCGCCTACAATCATGGTATTAAGGAAGGACACCCATCTCTATTTTTTTCACTATCGACTGATGAGAAACCTCTAGAAGCCAATCTCTTGAACTGTCCCATACAAAGTCGTAATTATCATACTATGTAAAATTAATCCTCTGATCTCCACAGTTATTCCACCTCAAAGACGTTAAATACTTCTGCATGAGAAATTTAGAAGCATCACTCGCAAGAACAAGCATCAATTTCAATATACCAATGTTCCACTGATATATAACAATTCGCACCTGGATCTGATTCTGAACCTACTGTCACTACTGATACTGCTGAGGTAGCCCATACAAGCCAGAAGAGGGCGACTAAATGGTGCAATTTACGCAGACCACCTCCACGACCTGACACTAGACCTGAACTTTTACAAAGAATCTGCCTAGCTATTGGGTTCCTGTCTTTAAGATAAATGCATACTGGAACCAGGGACAACATTCTATTGGTATCGGAAGCCCGACAGAGAAATTATGGAATTTTTATCCTTTGATGAACCGTATTTACTGGTCTAATGTAACAAAATTGCTGACCGGCTAAACTTAATCGGTCTAAAGTAGGTTGCTATGGATTGGAGACATTTCATTGACGTATTTAACAGAAGTTTCAATGCAGTTGCTCTTAATAGCGGCATTAATTTTCATCGATCCCTGTTGGATATTTAGCTAAAACCAAAGAAACCTGTAACCGCATGGACCGTCTGTTATCTGCTCTCAACTTACACGAACACAAATGTCTGATATGTCGACATCTTAAAGTTGTTGGACTCATTCTATACCTTTAAGGGGGATACGCAAAGTATCCATGTTTTATTTGCTTTTAGATAGTCGGGTTACCCCCAGCATTATGTTAGACAAGACTGGCCGTCAATCCAAGGATTATAACCACGTTTACACAACTTGCAGCCCCACTCTCTGGTTGAATCTGGCAGGGTATTGATTCCACCCCTGCAGAGAGCGCTCGGTCTGATGAAGAACTTTGTCAAGGCAATGGACAGGAAATGTAGATGATTTTATTACTTTAGGCAGAAGTGTCCATGAGTCAGCATGGAAAAACTGTATGCAGGTGTATTTGATGGTCATCAAATAAGGGAGCTCACTAAGGACACCAGTTTTGATGAAGCATTGAATCCTGCTGAATTATCTCCCCGTTTTTTCCCTTATGTCAGTCAATGCAAACTGCCTTGGTAACCACACAAGTCCTGAGTATGAGAATGCGGTTGATGAGTTAATGGGGAATTCCCACAAACTTGGTGCACTCATGTCAGTGAAAATGCACTTCCGTCGGTCTCATCCTGAATATTTTCCCGAGAATTGTGTAGACTTCAGTTGAGAACAGGGTGAGCGCTTTTATCAACATATCCGTGTGATAGAGTAACGCTACCAAGGGTGATGGGATGGAAACATTTTAGCTGACTACTGCTGGTCCCTGAAAAGGGATTTGTTGTCTGCTAGACACAATCAGAAATCCACAAAGAGACCATTCATCTATAAGTAGCTTTTTTGTATGTTTTACTCTTTTTGTAACAATTTTAACATTTTATAAGCCTTCTATGTATAAATCATTCAAAATTTACTATTTTGTATACATTCGCCTACAAATAGATCGGAATATAGGAATTTCTGGCATGTGCTTATACCTCAAAAACTTGATTTGATTAGATAAAATGAGCATAAATTTTGGATTCAGCGCGAAAAACTGGCCTTAAATCAGATATTATGTATTAGATCTTGAATAAAGCACAGAGCAGTGTTATATATACATTACGCACTTACGTTAGGAACTTTTAAACGCGATTTAATTTAATTATATGCCTTTCCATCTCTATGCGGCCAGTAATAATGCTGTGCTCTAATCTTAAGGACATCTTCTCTTTCACAATTAGTTCCATTGAAATCAGAATTGAACTGACAGAATATCTTTAATTAAATTTCGTAGAAAGTTTAGAAAACAAGATTCTAATCAATCGCGATGTTTTGAATCGCATTAATATGAGAAAAAGTCCTTTTAGTTTCTGTGATAGCAAAGAAAAATGACGCTAATTTTTGCAAATAATTCAGTTAAAAATAAACAGTAAAGGTAATTTTAGAAATATCATTACAGCAAAATTAAAAATTATACTAAAATGCACATTAAATATAATTTCCTGCCGTGGTATTGAATTTTATTGCAAACACACATATGTATGTTTATTATGATAGCAATATTTTGACAAAAGGGACTGATTAAAAGATATATGAAAATGTTTTTTTTAAAAAGTGGAGTATTAAATTCCCCCATTCTTTCTCATTTTGGGTAACGATACATAAAAAAGCTACGTAAAGAATTTATAAAAGCGTTAATTAAAATTGAGGTTAAGAAAGTGAAATCGAGGTAGATAAAAATGTATTATTTCTCAGTTTTCTTTCTATGAAATGGTGTAAAGTATTTTCCTTAGTGTTTAGGAATAAGTTGCTTCTTCTTTAGTAAGTCTCCGCTTGATGGATCTTTATTTTGGGGTCAAAAATTAAACCCTCCCAAAGATAATAAAAAATATTGACGAGGGAAAGATAATATCACAAAATTAATTTACTTTAATTAATTAAGTTTAATATTTAATAGTTCAAAACCTTAAAAAAACTAACGTAGCCTAAATTAACGTATCATTACCAATATAATTCCTTCGAAGTTAGCCTAAAGTTTACTGGCTGTATAAGTGAACGCAAAATACTAAGCAGGTAGAGAGCGACCGAAAATACACTGAACGACTGTAAGTGTCAGCGGAATGTTAGAGAGCATATGAGCAAATGTGTTACTAAAAGATATTTGAGGCATGGTCCTTAATAGCGACCCTGCGTGGTAGATATTAAAACAGGCGTTACCTCGTGTATTAGGTGATCATTCAACTGATAATATGAGCCTTAAAATGAATTGCGTCCACGAATTGCAGAAAGTATGGAGATAATGAAAATTTTGAGTTTGCTCCTCTGTGATTTGAACTGATGAGGCCCTGTAAGTTGTATAAGAGGCGAATGTGAAGAGAAATAACCAAAACATGTTATAAAAAGAAGGCCAAAAACTAAACTAGCATCAATGTGTCTTAGTTCGGGTAATTTTCGAGCAAGAATTTGCGTTTACAAACCAGGAAGAAAATCATAGGGAACAAAGGAATTAAAGTACAATATTGATATTGATACAGATTATTTATTTAATTCTCCACGAATTTTGGGTGCTAAAATTTCAGAAATCCTCTCTTCGCAATTCTATTCCAATGCCGATTATTGCATTTATTTAATATCGTTGGATTTTTGACTCCTTTGCTTTTTTTTATTCTTTCCCTTTCTTTTATTAAAGTAGTATTTTTGGATCTAAACGCTAGCGCCCATCTTTGATTGAATTTAATTGAATTTAGTATTTATGCGTTTTCCCCCTCAATTTTTCAGAAGTTTGCAAATTTGCAATCAAATATCGTTCAAATGGCACCAATATCTCCATATTGTGTGATTAAGTAAATCTGTCCTCGTTGATTATGAGAAAATATTTGAGAGCGAGAACATTGTTTTATTCGACAAACAGTGCTAATTTCAAGGCTTCTCTCCCAATCTTTGATCTGAAATGTAAAGCAAAACTCACCGAAATTATTAGTTTACCTCTAATAAAAATTTGGGATCAGGTAATTACTCCAAGCATGGGGTAATTTATCTTTATCTGCAATATTTGGGGGATGCTCATCTCTACTGTCGCCTAAATGCCGCTAATAAGTTATAAATGTTAGTATTTATCAAAGAAATTTAAAATAATTTGTAACTTGCCACCACAATTAATGGATTGTTTTGTGTATGAAAGTGTTTATAGCCACTTGCTGAGACATGTTTCTCTACTGCTTATTAATTAGATGAAGAAGAAGGGTCTTATAAAAAGTATTTCAGAGTAGTGGGTGTGGTGTTTTTATGAAGTGGACGAGTTGTTCAATCATTGATAAGTTTATTTGGAAAAGCTAAGTCAAAGAGTTTAGTAGATACATATAAGAAGTCTTTTCCACGATCTTTCAAACGTGGCTCCACGTAATATATGCATGGTGCAATAGTGCTATTGTTGAATAAACTTATAAACCATTTGAAATTGACAGTAATAGATAAATGTAGTTATTTCTCTGAAATATGTAAAAATACTTTGAAAAGCACCCAAAAATGTTCGGAGGAATTGTCTCTTACAAGTCAAACAGATGAATCTTGTTTCTCGCAAAAATAAAGTTTCACTGAGGACGTGGATCTCTGGAACAAAGATGGGTGTTTGGATTAATTGAAACCACGAGAACACGTGTCTTAGAGTATATAGAAATAGTGAAAAACAGAAGCACTGAAAAATTAGCACCTATTATTTAAAAGATTTTGCTACCGGGATCAACAATTTATAGTGACGAATGTAGAACATACCACAAAAATATTGAAATAAAACTTGATTTTGTTCCCAAGACCTTAAATCCTTCCGTAAACTTTGTAGACAGGTAAACAGAGCAGAACACTCAAGCGATTGAGTAATAATTGGACGAGCAAATATATCATATAAAGAATATGCATGGATGCAAGATGGACTTTTTCATGCATATTGAAAATATGTTTTTGAATACTTCAATGTCTAAGGCCTGATTTTTATTAGGAATAAACTGACTTGTATTGCTATTCACTAATAAATTTTATTAATGAAATTTAATAAACTTAATCTTATCACTCATCATGTTTCATGGGAGGTTTTGTGGCTGTTCATCTTTAGCAGGTAAACGTTAGGGTAGCGCAATTATCAGATTGACACTAAAGTAATATCCCACTTTCTAGAATAAAAGTTTAGAGAGCATTTATTAAAGTTTGCCTTTTTTATCGTTTATGAATGCTAAAATAAGTAGGTTATACCTTTCTCTTTCAGATTATAAATATATTGTTCATAATCTTCTTCGATATTCACCCATATGGCTTCCCATTTAGAGATCACATAAGACATATTTTACTCTATGAGTTTCAGAAATGTGGCAATTGAAGTACAGTGGCGAAATCTATTCAGAGTACCTGGAATTATGATACAGTAAATGAAAGAAGTTGCACGTGATGGTTTTCTTGTTTCCTTACTATGGATTTGAGTGGAAAATTCCGATCAAACAAGATCGTCCAAAATATCGTGCTTCCAAAGAGTTGGAAGCTGTTGTCATAACATATCCTGCTACAACTTCTCGCGAATTTGTAGACAAATTTAATATAACCCATAAGACTGTCCTATACAAACTGAAAAGGATTGGAAAGGTTTCAGTGATTGGAAAATGGGTCTCCACCAAAATAAACATGAGGAATCTGCAACAGCGTGTTGCTTGCTTTAAGTTATTGCTTTGACGAAACCTCAGCCACTATATTTGGTTCTGCTTTTTAGTGGTGATTAGAAGTGGATGCTTTATTATAACGTTAAGGGACACCATTTGTGGATCATTGAGGTAGCAGAGTTTCTCAACATATCAGAGAAAGACTTCATCTAAAAAAGATCATGTGGGTGATGTATGGTGAGATATTGAAGGAATTCTGCATTAATAACTGTTATCAAACAATTGGATAATTTAATTTATAAATAAATCAATTTCGTTTTTTGAAAGACGCTTTGGCTCATAGGTGACCCTTCCTAGTAAACAGAAGCGGTTTCATCCTCCAACACGATAAAAGCTGTCTTAACAGCGTTTGAATGATCAAACATCCCATCAGGAGCTCGATTGGGATATAATGCTTAATCTTCCATATTTTGTTGAGCTTTGTCCTTCTAACTTTCATTTGTTTATGGATTAAGGAAGTCTTTCGATGATCCTAGGTTGACATCATGAGAAGAGGTTAAAAAAGAGTTATATTTATATTCAAAACCTAAATTTTTACAAGCGTGGAATTTAGGAATTTCTTCTCCATTAGAATGAAGTTCCATTAAGTGATTGCGGTCATGTTTTGGATAACTAATTCCATACTTATGAGTTTTTATTTACTAATCTATACCTTAAATTCGGAAGTTACTTTCGTTTCAACTTAATATAATTATCAAATTTGGGATGATTCATCTTTATATGATTCCAAGATTTTATCGCAATGCACTTTAATTCCTTCAGCCGAAAGGCAACGCATAAAAAGCAACACAGGATATGGGTATGTATAATTGTAACTGCTGTCAAAAAGAGTACCATTTCCTCGTAAGGTCATAGGGCATAGTAAGCACTGCTAAATCAGTACTCTATAATCGTTCTTTGAGGTAAGCATCTGCCATGCTCTTCAGCGACAGAAGGGCGCCATCGAAGAAGATATGAAAAATCGAAAGCCTTCCGAGAGCCAATAACTCCGCCCTTCCCCTATCTTATAAATTAAAGAAAAAGATTTAATAATCTAGAATCCGCTTAAGGATCTGGATTCGCCCCAGAATTTAGAACAACTTTTCTCAATTCAATATAAAACGCTACGAATTTCATTGAAATGTTTTAATAACTTTTTTAGATCTCTTGTAGACGATTAAAATAATGGTAATCAGATAACGCCCGTCACGGGTAATAAATGGATATTCACAAATAGTTTATCTTAGCATATAATTTATAGATATTTTAAATCATTATCGACCCTTAAAATGAAAAATTTTATATTATATATATATATATATTTAAAAAAATCGGTACACTAGGCTTCCTTCTTATAATTTTTTTTATTCGGAATTAATTTAATTTTGCGAAGAAGGATTAAAGAATAGAATTTGCCTTAAATGACACCTTTTACAAATAATTATTTTCAAAATAGGATCTATTATTTAAACTAGCGACTTCCCTTTTCTAAAAATGAAATGGCCTTTTCTTTTCTTCTTCATTATTTATGAAATTCCTTCTTGGAATTAAAAGTAAAACGAATGGAGAAAAAATATGATTAAATTATTCCAAAATGAGCCTTCGTAAAGGGGCATTTTTAAATTTACTCCACCTTTCCAAAAAATAGTTTTCTTTCCTTATTTATTCCTGGAAAAATACTGAATTGAGCCGTTTAAAAATGAGGCTGCATTAGTGGAGCAAAGTAGATTCTTCGGCAGCAAAGTTTTATTTTTTATTTCACCGATCCAACTAAACTATTATTTCTCTCACTCTTCTGGTTATTTGTCAATTAATTTAATGTTTATTACGGGAATCATAGGCAATTATTCGTCCTTTACAGCCAGCGATTTTGCCATTTTCTGGCTGATATCATATTCTGGAGCTTTCCTGTAACATGATATAAAAAGACTAACGTAAAAAGCAATTATTAAAATTATTTACTTATATACGAAAAAAAGAATTTCAACCTAAACCGCATTCTTGAGTTTGCTATATATGTCGTCCTATACTGAATATATTCATATCTTTTATAGTATATCTAATTCTAAGTGCTTCCTTACTATTTTTTGTAATCATATTTCTCTTTTAAAAGTTTCTCTGTCTTTTTTTACGAGAAGCTCTATTTTTTGCTAAGATTAGCCTAATTTCACTTATACATTGTTTTTGGTCCTATATAAATTGGTATTGAGCTTGATATAAATTCCATCTAGATCGCTTTTACAATAAATCCTTCAAGACCCTATTTATCTCTTTACACTTCTTTTCTTTTTCATTCTTTCATTAATCTCTCTGAATCTTTTCCATTGTTTTCTAGGCCAAGATAGACCAAAGCAGATATAGTGCGTTATAACTTGTAATTATCAGGATAAAAGCAAGGCAGCCTGAGATAGCCTAATTGCAGTGGTTGTGGTCTTCTTTGGAATTAAGAAGACCAATAATAGGGAGATGCTAGAGACTCTAGACAAGTAATAGGCTAGAAATTGTTCCTGACATTCCATATCAGTAGAGCTAATCTTGCTAGTTAAGGGAGAAATTTGATGTTTATTCAGAGGAGAAAGCTCTGCGTTACCCTTTAGGGTATAATGATATTTGAACACCATTATCCAGGAGCTTATGAATAAAAGTTGATGTTAGACTCAATTTGTAAACTTTTACGTGAAAGCGTTATTTTTGGTTCTATGGTTGTTTTCTTTCCCTTACTTGAATGAAAGCATTTAATTTTATCCCTCTGAAGAAAAAGTAAACAATACTTGAACATAAAGATTGCAGTTGAGACTCTAATTCGCCCTCAGATTCCCAAGCTTGTGACCCTATTCCGAATCCACTTCAAAGAATACATATTTTAATTTAGGCCAAGCCTAAAATAAATTAAATAAATTAAAATAAATTACAATCCATTATTGCCCTTGCGACGAAGTAAAACTCGTCATTGTGGGGCAGAAAGATACAGAAGGATGGGTGGTGACTTGCATCGGAAGATTTTATATTACTCAAAAAAGAAGAGAGAGAGAGATGGAGGCACCTGTACCTGAAGTTACTGCAAGGATGCTGTAAGCCCACCATTGAAACGGGCAATGAATTGAACATTTGCAATTTTACCGTCGTGTCGGTGAGGCTATTTTATTTACCTTACAGATTTATAGACACGTATCACACGAACGAATCAACCATGAGCCTTTAGTTCTTTAGGAGTTAATAAGCAATAGAGCAACTATTTTCAGTCAGTTAGTCTGCATGATTTGCAAGGACAGGAAAGAAAATTAAGGAGGAATTAGAAGAAAAATAAGAATTGCAATTGGCCTTACTCAGTATTTGATTATCCATGAGATGGCCGGTAAAGGGAAATCAAGGTTACGTATGATTTAAAGCCAAGCCTAAAACACGACGCAAAAATCCTTTTTTGAGCGACGAACAAACAAGGAATGGAAGTAATGGTGCTACAATTGAATATTAATATCACCAAGCTCACTAACCTCGTTTGCTTTTCAGAGGAATTTAACGGGCTCTTGAAAAAATAACCGCCATGAGTAAAAACTTTTTTTATCCAAGTCAACCTTTCTTTGAGGAAAATACTAAAGCTTAAATTAATCCGAAATGGACAAGAAATCCAAGAAACAAGTAAACAGGACAAACAAAAGGACAATACGAGAAAACAAGGTCTGCTCACCAAAGTTGCCTGATATAACCTATTCTGATTTATGACCTCACGACCTTCAAAACTTTCAAAAATTCAAGGAATCCGTTGGCAGGACCTTGACAATTATATCATTAGAAAGAGAATGTAAAACAACATGAGGGGTTTCAAATTTCGTTAGAATCGGCAAAATAGTTATGAAGTTAGTGCCAAATAATTCCGTGGCTAATCTTGCGAAAACTTTGGCAATTGTATTATTCGAAAGAGAATGAAAAAGAACAAAAGGTTCCTAAATTTCATTAGAATCTGCAGAATAGTTATAATGTTATTGCCAAACGAAAATAATTCCTGGGCTAACCTTGAAGGACCTTGAGAATTATATCATTCGAAAGGGAATGTGAATCAACAAAACAGTTTCAAATATCGAAGAAATCGGCCGAATAGCTATGATGTTTTTTGCCAAATAATTCCCGGGCTAACCTTGGGAGGACCTAGGTATTTATATCAAAAGAGAATGTAAAACAACATAAGAGTTTCAAACATTGTTAGAATCTGCCGAATAGTTACAATGTTTATACTAAAGCAAAAATGCAAAATGGTGACCGACGGAACGACCGACTAACCAACCGACCGACCGATCGACATAGTGAAAGATGAAAATTCCGTATGTTAAGCCGATGAAGTGAAATATGAAGACAGACCAGACAAAACCCAGATACTATACAAGAAGAAAAATACTAAAAATATACAGAAAAAATATGACAAAACAAACCCTTCAACTAGAACTCAGCTTTATCTTGAGGGATTAGGTAGATCTATTGTTGCCTAGCGGTTGCCTACCAATTCAATGGTCTTCCCATTTCTCCACTATTCTTTACTCTCAAGCCATACGTTCTTCCTCACCAGTTTCAAATCAGGGCAAAGTAGACCAATTTTTACATAATAATTGCCTAACTATTTATAATATCCAAGACATAGAAGCAAAATTTACAATTAATGAAAGCCATTTCTCTTCTTTCTTTAAAAAAAAAAATGAAATACTACTATTCATGAACAATATTTGCCTTATATAGCATAGGTTGATCCAAAGAAATCGGCCCCCTGAAAAAGCTGCAACTCTTAGAGTAAAATTTCTTTTGTAAAATTTCATTAATCATTCGAAGAAATAAGTTTCAAGTTTGTAGACTGGTGTAGAATTAGGCCAAAAACTCTAAATAATTTAATGCAGAACTTCATTGCCCCATCAATGGAATGCTTGGAAACTGAATAATCTACATAGCTGCTTTAAATGAGTCATTTTTTTAAATAAATATTTGATAAACCTGAATTCTACTCTTTCGAATGATAGTTTTATGAGAAAAATAATAATAAGAATATATCGATTTTTCTAATGAGTACTATTTACATGGATCACCAAGTATAATCAACAATCTGTCGGTCGGTAGTTAGACATATATATATGAATACATTTACTGTATTTCATCCTGATTCATGCGTTTTTAAGTTAATTAAAAGCCATTTATTCGAAAAATATCAAACGCATTATTAAAACTTTATCTACCCAAGACCCCTTAAACCACACTGGCTAAAATTGATTAAGTTTGGGGACAATAAAGGCGCCCGTTATTCTGTTTCTATTAATAAAAAGAAAAAGTTTACCCTAATAGAAGTTAGTGAGATAAGCAGATAATTCACTCTTACCGGTCTTTTATGATAGAGCATTTTTATTCGGTAACATTTCAGTTTCGGGGCGCACGGTAGGTGGCGCTGTTTATAGGCTACAATTTTGAGCTACAATATATATCTTATGACGTCAGACGGTAGCGTCAGATGTGAACAATTACGGTGTTATATTTTTTTGTATAGGAGTATATACTGGGAGGCTACGACCCCTAGACCACTCAATTAATTAAAACTTAGGATCATCGCAGAGTGGTCCCCCCGCAGTGATATCTCCTTCACGAGCAGTCCTTTTGAATTTACTGGGGTTTTTCCCCCAACAGCTTTTTACTGGCAGAAAATCCTAACCTAATAACAAACAATACTCACTTTTATAGGTTTCTTGATTATTTTATGCGCCTCTAGATAATCTAAAAGTTTTTCGCTATCATACAAAATAAAGCCGAATTCGAATAACGAAGAAGCACATGGAGAGCACGAAAACGCAATAACGAAATAAATACATTTGCAAAACGAGGCCTATTTATAAGCCACGACGTGGCCAGTAAGAGACTGTTATCGTTCATAGCAAACAAAAAATAAGAAAATAAAACAAAAAACAATAAAAGACATCAAGAAACCTCACCTAACTTAGAAAAAACTATAAATGAGCAGAGGCGCAGATATTTAGTAAATAATACAGACTAAAAGTTGCAAATCCCCCCAAAATATAACACCGTAATTGGTCACATCTGAAGCTACCCTCTGACGTCATAAGAGATATATTGTAGCCCAAAATTGTAACCTACTAACAGCGCCACCTACCGTGCACCCCGAATCTGAAGTATTACCTTTTATTCTATCAAATAATAATAGGAAAATATATTTAAACATTAATCATATATTATCCATAAAAAAATAACTTGCCACAGGCCAAAAATATTGTCACCCCACAACTTTAGGCTTATAATCAAATTATTTCTATGAAAGATAGTGAACTTTCTCATAATTTCATTTTCATAGGTTCAACCAATTTCACTTGGGCATTTTGTTTTATTTGTTTTTTTATTCTAAAATCTGCAAATTACGTGGAATCTCACACAAAGACACTATAAGAAGAAAAAGACTATGCCCAAGGTAAGGTATGTGAAACGTTTAGAAAAGTGTACATATAACATAAGTAGCCAAGATGTAAAAATAATTATGGCAAAGAGGACTAGGGATATTACTCAATCAAAGATACCCTTTCTAGGATCCTCAACAAGATTTATCTTCTTAGTGTAAAGAAATTCGACGGCATCAAGAGAAAGTTCTCTTTTCCAGTTGATTTTGGAGATTCATTACTAATTACAGTACATGTGGTTGGTTGACTACTATATACTTAATGTGGAGTAAATTCATCTTTTGGTATTTATTGCTTTTCCTCTTTTTTTAATATTTGCACCTCCTGTGAAAATAAGTTGTAACCTGTATGTCACTAACTAAACGGGTTTAACTTGATGGTATTCAGATGAGTTTACCCATAATATTAAAGCCTCTCTTAACCGATGATTTTTATATTTACTTTCCTTTTGACCCTTTCATTCTCGAGTTCTATCTACAGACTAACGCTTGGTCCTGTTTGCAACATGGAGGGGCAGTAACGCAAAAGCACAAAATGGCAGCATATTTGGGATAATTGCGCTCTATTTCGTTATCTACTCAAGTTTTGTGATCTGCTTTTGGTAGTGTATTTAATAGCGTAAACACCGTAAATGGCTATTTTTGAGCAAAATTTCCCTTTAAATCGTATACAAACCAAGGGTTATGAAACGTTACTCGAAGCATGGTCGACTCAATTCATCTCACCTCAACTTTACCTACAAGCGGTGAATTTTTTCATGAAGAGAATCTGCATAAGTAGGTAAATTGGTTCTTCATAAAGAATAAATAAATAAGAAAAAGAAATATAAGATATAAGTATAACTATGATAATATAACTATCCTTCATCATAATCGTATTCCTATTGGTACTTATAAATCGACTATCAGTTAGTTAATTACATATAGAAATGATTTATAGTCAAATTTCTTCGAATTAAAGGACAAAAGAAAGTTTTAATTATGTTTTTCACTCTAGTGAATTTTCAGGCGTTGATTAACAACAAACCTTTGGATGCTCGAAGTAAACCATTAACAGTGTGTAAACTCTACTCGTCGAGAGACACTACAAATTGCTGTAGAGTTGCTCGTCCTTCGGTTTTCTCCACGCTTGGTAGTGCCTTTCATTGCACAGTTTTTGCCATAAGTATAGTCAGGAGTAATATACAGCTTATTACTTAATATGAAAACTCATCATAAATTGTTTATACATCATGAAACGGAATAAAAAGCCAAACCGATACAAAGATCTATTCAACCCAATAGAACCAATATGACTCTTTAGGTATGGGAGAGGCAAAGGCGAGCTTTTAGCATTTTCCTCCAAAATT
The DNA here is from genome assembly GCA_963969495.1 of Ceratothoa steindachneri. Classification (NCBI taxonomy): domain Eukaryota; kingdom Metazoa; phylum Arthropoda; class Malacostraca; order Isopoda; family Cymothoidae; genus Ceratothoa; species Ceratothoa steindachneri. Next base: position 65,433,014 of record OZ018322.1, on the reverse strand, counting down.
TAATGTTAGAATTAACTCGTCGTTTTTCTGTGAAACAAAGAAAACTAAGAAATGCTTTTCTGCAGATTTGAAGTACTAGACTGTAGAAAATTATTTCATAATGAAATGTAATTTTTTCGTATTAAACATTACTTAAATGAAATACATATGTGTGAATGCATTTCTTTCAACAAAACAAGCAATCAAAACAAAGAATTAAAAAATTTAAACCCCTTGCATCTCCAAACTTTCTATAAACAAAAAACTTGGCAAGTAGCGGGTAATCCTTTTTCTCTTCCTTCTCTTTTCGAAAACTTGTGTTCTTAAGTCTTTTGTGGGCAATTTTCAATCACTTTTATAAATATTAGTTTCAATTTCAAATATACCGCTTGGCTTTAAATGTTTACAACAAATAAACTCCAAACCTGAAATAAAAATAAAAGCTTTCAACGATGATGTTTTTAGTAATTGAAATACTAAAGACATTAATAACTTTTTTTCTTTGGAAACAATTGATTCTAGTTTACACTCATTCACGTTTAAATTTAGCTTTATAAATAGGAGATAAACTCGCAAGAAACAGAATGCTCATCGAGGAATTTAGTGGAAATGTATGATGATATATGGCAGAATTAAGTACCAGTAAAAACCACAAAATCTACTGGACAATAAAAATTTAGATACTTACAAATGGAAATTAGACACCGTACAATAAAGTTAAACACAGAATGATATAAATTAGACAAGAGCCAATAAAAATGGTGAAAAGAGGTTTGTAAAGGAAGTATCGAAAAAAGGGATATTTTGAGTGACAAATTTAAATGCACGTCATATTGCGGAGGCTTTCATATCATTTATGTGATATAATAACACAAATAAAATAAAACGCTACACCATGGATTTAAATTTCACATCCAACATTTTTGCGCTATATTAGGGCTCTTTTATAGAGCAATGAATCCAAATAAAGTGACTTAATTTCTCACTAGTAGTTTTCTCTTCTTCTCTTTTAAGCATCCTCTTTGTCTGCATTGATAATCATAAGAGTTCAGAAAAAATTTAGGACGATAACTTTGCAATGATTTTCTTCTCTTCGTTTTCAGTAAAGAGAACACAGGAATAACGCGTTGCAGCGAATCCTATTTTCCGGAAGCTGTCGAGGTTAGTCGAGAAAACAATAGATTTTCAACGCCATTGTCGAGGTTTAATCCCAAGCAGGAATGGACTGAGATAATTAAAATCCTTTTAGGGAGCTTTCATCTAACGCGGCTGGGCGTCGAATTGCGCGCAGACAGTTTCATCCGAATACGTCCCCAATCGCATGGCGATTACAGAACCCTCTCTCTCTCTCACTTGCTTCCTTCCTGCACAAACCCCATTATTATTGCTTCCTCAGACATTCAAAGGGGAGTTTACTATTCACGCTTTCTTGACGTAGTGCAAGTGGTTATATCTCCTGAGCCAAGGAAAGAGTCACGCTGTTTTGATCGTTAGCAAGTACAGTACAGCCGATCATTTTATTCCCACACCCCCAAACCAGAACTTGTCCCTCTCGGTCTTTTCAGTAGATGGCTCACTGATCTTTATGCGAATTTCATTATGCGGCATGGGAATCCTGCTAAAAGAAATGGACGTGTGGGGCAATTTATAATAATAAATATTTTTCCCCATCATAGATAATTTTGTTAGGAACACGTGCACTATTTCATTATTTATTTCTCACTATGCTGAGCACAATAAAGGACACCGATTTAAAGGAAAATCGAAAACATACTCTTTAGAAAGTGGAAAATTGGGACATAAAATTGTAGAAAAGGTATAAAATAATAGTTTATTATGGAAGAATGACACCACTCCTCATCCATATTCAATTCAGACAGTTTTTTTCTGTTAGGAACAAGGTACGAGTGAGGGTGAAGTTTCTATCATTTTTGTGCAGCAAATATCACTTATCCTTCTTAGGGAGATTAAAAAGATTTCAAGTCCAAATTATTTAGATAAAATTGACGACGAGAAAATAGAATTATGAAGTCGCCTTTTACCTCAAAGGTTCAAAATACTTCTAATAAAACGATATGTGTGAACCAAGTCATGTGTATTTATTGATTTTAAGTAATAACCTTAGCATTTAGAAGGAGTTATTGGATTTTGAGGCTATAATAATATTTTTCCGTAGGAAATTCTTCTTAATATAATAAAAACCCTCCTTGCATCTCAACCTGATTTGAATTTCCTACTTTCTGGCTTACTACTCAATTCTATTATACCTGTGGTACAATTACCATTGTGCCTTATTTTAATGGATTTTATTTGACTTTGGTACCACAACAGAAAGTTGTATTCGCAAAGCATATTTAATTCCATTTCTTTATCAAGCGATGACTAAAGTATATGTAATACGATTACTGGGAGAGAGGATGGTAGGAAATTGATTGCCAATAAAATTTAATTTCAGCTGCTCTCCTATCTCATTGTTCAATGCAAGCGAATTTTGCAATTAAAATATTTGTCAAATATAAAATGGATTTGGTAAAGTTAATTAAAACTTTATCAATAAGACTTAATTTATTATCTTAAAATCAAAGTGCTACTCAATAAAACCAATGTGACGAATTAATAACTAGAAATAATGAGAGACATTATAAAGAAGAACAAATATTAAGTCTTGAATAGAGTTATATTCTTCCTAGGAGCAAAAAACATGATATAGAAGCGTAAAGGGTGATAGAAGCCTTTGCTATAAATGAAATTTGATATTTAGCACAAACCATCATTCTAAAACTTTGAACTTACTTGTTCAGAGTTTTTCAACAGGATGATGTGAAAGTAAATTTGTTATCCTGACAACAGTAGCTGCAAAACACTGCTTTCAAAGATAGATTAGAAACGCACTAGTTGTAATATACAACGGATCTTGAAAAGGTTTTGTTGCAAAATAAAAGAAATATAAATTAAAAATATAAATAACACAAATATCACTAATATTTAGCAACATAGTTTCCATTTAGGTCGATGCACTTCTGTTAGACGATGTTTCCACATGACAAAGCCATCTCTGAAAAACTGACTTTTCGAACTGCACCATATCTTGACTTCACATTTGCTCTTCGATCGATTGAAATCTCATTCCTTTAAAATGTTCCTTAATCTTAGAAAACCAGAAATAGCCTTAGTGGTAATATCAGGGCTATAAGGTGGATGTGATATGGTTTGCCACCGAGAATCCCTGATAGTTTCTCTTGTTTGTTGTGAAGAATGGGCTGGAGTATTGTTATGATGGAACATGACTCTTTTTTGGAAGCTGATATTCCCGTAACGTTTTAGGCCCCCAGGGGCAAAGGCATTGCTAAGATGAAGATGCTCTGTTGAAATTGACTATGCTGATCCTTTGGAAATATCGATTTCTTTCTCAATAAATTCAATGCTAATCCTAAACGGTGCCCACCTTTTCTACCTTGGGGTTGATGTGGATGGTATTCCTTCTCTTTCCACGTCTCAAGGTATTCTCTACCTTCTTTGAAACGTATTATCAAACTCAAAACAGTGTTTCTATGCTGGGTAGACTCACCATAAGCATTCTGCAAAGAATCGACAATAGCAGCGGATTTCGAGACAAAATTTAGTAAAAATATGATAACAGCTCAGATCTCGAAGGTTGCTTTTCATTTCAATGCATCAGAGAAATTTATGACAGATTTGGAGGTATCATCCCAAACCTAAGATATTATCAAACATGTTTTAACTTGAGAATTTCCGATACTCTTTTAAATTAAAGGCTTGCACCAAATCAGTTTGAAGATCCCTCGTATTAGCTTGGAATTCTAAAAGTTTAATTTACATAGTTAAATAATTGCATGGAGCTAACAAAGACTACTTATTCCACCTGTAAGTCCAGTCTCATTCTATATATATATGCTAGTAGTCCTCTTTTGGACATTTTCAAATGCTTACTCACTCACGCGAATTTCAATCCACAACAGGGCTCCATATATAAACAATATCATTATTCGTAAAATAACCGTCAATTTTGTTTTTTAAATCTATTCAAACTACTAACATTTACTCTTCCTTTCTGTCAGTGCGTTCCATTTATCGATGATTTCAAAGGTGAAATTTTTTTTTAGTTATGTTCGTTTGAAACTTCCATCTTTACAGTTTAAAAATGTTGTTACGTGTGATATCATGGTCGTACTTAAAAAAAAATCATAATTTACGTTTTCAAATTTATTTAAAATTTTAAATACTAGAGTAATCCCAAAAGTAAGGTCTCCAAAGCACTGAGGACAGAGGCAATTTTTTTACGCAGCTGTTGGCAACACATTGTGTTTATTTCGCATGCACCTGCGCCTGCCCCTGCGCGTGCCTTGCTGCCACGTTCAGTCTTTTCTAGCCACATTCAAGTATAATGTCGCGGAAAAAATTCGAAAATGGTCGAAACTCAATCGATTAAAATTGTTAAAATGTTTGTGAAAAACGCACCTAATGTAAATTAGATTTGTGAATACCCACCTTAAGTTGATTTATTATAATATCCTATATTGGTATGGAATTTGCCCATTATTTGGATTTAGGTTTGTTCTAATATTTTGTTTCTCTTTTTTTCCAAGATCTTTTGTTTTTCGGAGAACAAAATTTGTTTTCTTTAAAGATTGCAAAGGTCTCTGTGGCCCAACACACTTATGACCAATTTGGTGATTTGGATCAACCGGTACTCCAAGTAACCAACAAAGTGAGTATACCTTTTCAAACAGTAAACCAATCGATGTAAAAGTTTCTAACTAAAATTTGAAAAGTTACCACATTTAAGTCTAATTAGTGGGTTTAGGGCATTAATTGTTTTGTTTAATTCTTCTACGAAACCACTGCTAGCATTGACTGATTCAAAGCGAGAAGAGGGCATTTCGAGTGAACTTTCCTCTCTAGAAGACACAAGAATTGATTTTTTACGGAGATTTATTATTAATAAATAGCAAACAGAATTGATTTTATCACCCGAGAGCCCTAAACTTGAATGAACAAATGAAATACAATAAATAGAGCATTTGATTGATATAATAATTCACTGCATCAAAAGTGGTAGCAATATTTAAGATTGTGGTTATGTTAAGGTAATGCATGCTTTAATCACTGTCACTTATTAGCAATGCGGAAACGCTTAGTACGAAAATATTTATATGAACTAGATTAATTTAGAATGCAATTAAATCACTGCAATTCAATCGGCTTTCTCTGAACGAACATTCAGTGAATCACGCGGAAAAAATGAAGCTGTTTTTAGTATGATGAACCTCGATAGTTGGCGATGCGAATGGAAAGAAAAGAGAATCATTCATTGCATTTGGATAGGCAAATATCTCTGGGGAGTTGAACCTTGTCGGAGATATAGAAAGTTTTCTCTGCACGAGATCTTACGTGTTTTTTAATGTAAAAGCTTAGCAAAATTTCTCTCTCCTTCGTAAGAGAAAGCAAGTTTTGTTTAATTAAATTTAGAAGTATTCTATTCTTTCTCTCCTTTAGGCAAATTGTCTTACTGAAGTTCTGATCATAAGCAGAATAGCTTGAGTTAGTTCAGTTTTTCCATTGGCAATTCTCGCAATATTAACATAGATACCAGCGATAATCCAAAACAAGAGTAAAGGGATAAAGGCAAATAAGAACTGTGTCGTATAATTAGGCAGTTATCGCTTATTTCTCGATTTCTTCGTTTGTTCGGGGAAGGACTGTATGGGGTGAAAATGTATCGGATAAAAATTCCTTCTAACTTGATAATATAAATAGCCCATTAAATTACCAACTCAGAACGGACTAAGCCGTGGCGTAATGGCTAAGAGCATTGGCGTTTAAATCTACCGGTACTGAGTTCGAAACTCAAAGTCCACAACCTTTTATGAAGAAATCTCAAGAAGAAAACGGAAATCAAGGAAAATGCTTCAAGGACTAACTCAACAAGAAGACTCAAGATAAATGGATCGCCTCCAGAAGAAAATATAACCAACTCAGGAACAACTCATCAAGAAGCAAGAATGAATCATCAAGTCAAGATAATTGGACGAAAAATGAAAAAGATGCATCAAGAAAGAAATCGAAGATCAAGAACTAACCCAGCCAACACGAATATTAAATCATAAATAAATGGAAGATAATGTTTGAAGGGCCAACTTAAAGATAAATGAAATTTAGAAAAGTAAATAGATTCGATAAAGATAAAAATTCAAGTTAAATACATAAAAAAAACTGATAATGAGGAATGGTCCCCCCTATTGGACTATGACAGTCCAAAATAATAATTGAATAGAATTTCGTTGAGTGCGCGGGGTTTTTGTTATTCGAATAATTATATATGGTTGGTCGGGATCAGTATTATTTAATTAGGGTTTGGCGGTAGGAGGACTTAAACAAGAATTGCCAAAATAATCTTTAATTACATAAAAGAACATATAATGCAAATAATTACACTCTCTAGTTATTAATTAATTCAGCGAGGGGAAAATCATCAATAATTATCAATAAGTACTCAATAATACTCCGTGTATTATCCCGTAGGGTTTAGGAAGAAACTACGAATGGAATCCGAGCTTAAGGGGCACAATAATTCACTTTAGTTATCCGAGATGACTCGGAGGGAGACTACTTCAATAGTCTTGTTTGGAGGGCATCACACCTCCTCGACGAAGAAAGGAAAGGAGTAAATATCTTACTATTTTTTGTTTGGGGTGGGGACTACCCCAAGTAGACGCTTGGAGAAGATTCTCTAAGTAGACGTTCTAAAGGGGAAGATTCTCCTGTATACGCTTGAGAGGAAAAGCTCCTCTGGGGCTGAGACTGTGTGCTTCTTCTGGACGGGTCCTTCAATCCTGATGCCGTCCTTCCAAATAAGATCCTAGCTGCAGGCCGGTATGACACCGTGTTCTATCGTTCCAGGATAGGCGCCGTCAGTGGACGATTCCACAGACGTTTTGAAAGCGGCCGCTGAATACCTTTTGCATTTTTCGGGCTTGGTTTACCTGGGAACGACGTAAAGACAGCTCACCAACACGACCTGGGGTCTTCTTCAAGGAAGAAGGGCACGTCTTCGGTACTCTTCCTTGAGCGGATTCTGACGGAATACTCCTATGATTAATCTTATGACAGGAAATATAGAGGCTTTCCTGGAACTCCTATATTTGCTTACGGAAGCAATTAAGACCTGCCTTACCGCCTAGGCGTTTATAGCTTGGCCACGGGGTTTTGATGGTCCAACTGAACCGAAGAAATTCTCTGCTAATCTCGCCGGAAGTTTGCCGACGGGCATAGGGCATTGTTCTTCCCGATAACTCTCGTTTCGCATGACTCCTTTAAGCAAAATATTACTCGATTTCTCTTTCTTCGACAAACTGAATTTACTCTTTGCTTGTTTTACGGCGAAAACAAGAAACTCGACAAGAAGGCACCATTGATCGCCCTGTACAACTACATAAAATCAATGCAGGTCGTTGGAGAGGGGAAAAGGCAACTACATGCATCTTTCAGCAGTTACATTTTCAAAATTACGAAAGTTAGGATAATATAACCTTAATAAGAGGAAATATAAGATATCAGAAAAAATATTTTAAGTAATATAAGAAGCCAATTTTTTTCCTTTTCTTAAAGCTCACAGCCTAAGGCCGCCTTCCATTTCAATTTTCTGTCCACACAAGTAGTTTAAAGTTAGCCATAGCTTAGAGACAATGCAAATTCATTAATAATACTAAAGCTCTACCTCTATACTCAAAATAAGGAGAGCTCATGTCCAGATCAAATCACCTTTAATTATATTGTCTTTAAAAGTCAGTTTTTTATTAGGAAAACGTTTATGATAAAAACCGCCATAGCTCTTTCATTTACATTAGTCTACGGACAGTTATGACTGTTGGCTAAAATTATTTATCTTATAAACGGAACATTGTTTCAATTGTAAATAATTCAACAGAGATTTATGAAGGATGATGGCACATTTTGGATTTTTTTCCCAACGACTGAGACAAGCTTTGAAAAAGTAAACGATGCAGAGAAAATTAGGGAAATAATTATGTGTATGATGTTAAGCAGATGCTTTTATTCTTCGAGAATAATTTAAATTCTCTGAACTTCGAAAATATAATATGAAGGGATGTTGTTTGGTGTACAATGTAAAATATTGCTTTCAAATTGACTGAACCGTAGTTTAAAAATATACAGTAAATTAATGTTGCGGAGTTTATTCTAACTACAGAAAACGCGTAATTTTCTACCAGTTCTTGCTATAAAAATTGTATGTAGGGAATTTTGTGTGGTAGCTTTTGTCTCGGAGAAAAAAAAAAAATTGATATTTGCATTTTAAAATAGTTTCTCAAGTTTTTATAAAATAATAACAATTTCTATTCGAGAGAAAATATCTATTTACTCTTCACAAAAGGTTTTAATGTTTATTAAAATTTGTTTTCATAATTAATAATAGGAAGAATCCAAATGCATTTTTGGTTACGACGAATTCTTCAAGTTTGAATTGTTTTTAATCAAAGGGAATGGTCCTATTAATAAATACCATACACAGTACACGTCTGCGCAATATGGATTCACGTACTGTGTATGGTATTTATTAATATCACCATTCCCTTTGATTAAAAACAATTTAAACTTGAAGAATTCGTCGTAACCAAAAATGCATTTGAATTCTTCTTATTATTAATTATGAAAACAAATTTTAATAAACATTAAAACCTTTTGTGAAGAGTAAATAGATATTTTCTCTCGAATTGAAATTGTTATTATTTTATAAAAACTTGAGAAACTATTTTAAAATGCAAATAACTCTACTTTTGTTTATAAGATTTTAAGTTTTGGGAAGATAAAGTAAACAGTAGTGAGTTAGGAAGGTATGATGTTAGGTTGAATTTGCAAGTTTGACTGTTTAGGGATTTGGGATGTTATCAATATTAAAGAAATTGTATTGTTGAACATAAATAAGTTAAACATGTTAATGATGGTTGGGTACCTATAATTGAATGTTAGATATATTGTCAGGATATGTGGCTATAGAGATTTTGAGAGATTTGGTGGCTAGATTAACGAAATTTTAGTGAATGAGGTATGTTTTTTATGTCTCTCGATTTATTGCTTGTTCCACACGTGGAAAGGAAGATGTAATATAAGTGCTGTTATTTGTTAAGGCTTTTTTATTTTTGTGTTATCACTGATTCTTGTGTGGGGGTGGGTTTTGAGTATGATGGATGTATTTTCTTCAGGGTCTACCGGAGTTAGTTTGACTTAGTTTTGTGGTGAATTGTGCTCATATACTGGTTCCAGTTTGGATTTGGTTTCGTATTCATTTTTGAGGTGATTTTTGAGGTGTTGAATTTGGTATATTTTTATAGTGTAGGTGTTGTTTTCCTAAGTTTGCTTAACTCTTTTTTAATGTTTGATATATTTTGAATTTAGGGATGTATGTTTTAATTTATTTCTTAAATAATGGTGCATTTAACAGGCATCATGTAAATAATGTGAATAATTTTGCAAAGTAAATCATTAGCTATGAGTACATGGCCAGCATAACGGCGGCTAAGCGGTTTGAGGAACTCAGAGTGGTGAGACTCTGTAAAGAGACTCCCATGGAGTTCTTTGGATATGTAAACAGCCGTAAACCAATCCGTCGAACGATTGGCCCTTTGAGGAATGAGGATGGGGCATTAAAGCAGTCAGATGCAGAAAATGCTAAGCTCCTCAACGACTACTTATCTTCAGTGTTTACTGAAGAGTGTGGTCTCATCCCTCAGCCGACGGATTCCTACTCGGGGGAAAAGCTGCAAGATTTGGACTTCACCGAAGGAGAAATAAAATAGAAGATCAGTGACCTAATGACGAATAAGTCACCTGGCTTGGATGGGTTTGTACTTAAAGTGTTGAAAGAAGTAAGCGATCAAGTGCCACGTCACCTGAGCGCAATTTTCGAAATGTCAATCCGGACCGAATGCGTTCCTAGAGACTGGCGTGAAGCGGAGGTGACTCCTTTCTTCAAGAAAGGAGACCGTAGCCAACCGTCAAACTACCGACCTATCAGTCTGACCTCAATAGTCAGTAAACTCATGGAAAGCATGATGGCGGACAAAATTAGGTCTCATTTAGAGTCAAAGCTGCTACTGAAGAGATCCCAGCACGGCTTCCGAAGGCAACGGTCATGCCTGACGAACCTTGTGGAATTCTTTCACTTCGTGTTCAGTGAGCACGATCGGTACAAGGCGGTGGATGTGGTCTACTTAGACTTTCAGAAAACCTTTGATAAGGTATTAAACCGGCGCCTTCTCCGGAAAGTGTGAGTGCTTGGCATAGACGAAAAAGTAGGTAGCAGGCTGGATAGAGAACTGGCTAAATGGCAGACGGCAACGGGTGGTGGTGAATGGACAGGCTTCTAAGTGGGTGCCCGTTACTAGCCGAGTGCTTCAAGGTTCTGTCCTAGGAACACTACTATTCATCATCTATTCAACTATTTAACGACATGGACGGTAACATGGTTGCTAAGATTTCTAAATTTGCCGACGATATCAAGCTTGGTATGAATGTTGCAAAGGATGGAAATACTGCTCGCCTGCAAGATGATCTTCGAAAGATTGGGGAGTGGTCTGATACGTGGCAAATGCCTTTCAACGTAAACAAATGCAAAGTTATGCATTTCGGCCACCGAAATCCTCAATCACCCTATATCCTTAAGGGCACTGCTCTTGAATCCACAGACACCGAGAAGGACCTGGGTGTAACTATCACCAGTGACCTCGAGTTATCGAAACAGTGTATTGAGGTGAAGAAGAAAGCCCAAATGATTTGTGGGTATATAAACCAACAGTTTGGATATCTAAACAAGGAGATAGTACTGTGTCTGTACAACTTTCTCGTCCGACCGCACCTGGAGTATGCCGTACAATTTTGGAGTCCTTCATAACCAAAGGACATCGCGAGATTGGAACGCGTGTAAGCCAGGACAACCAAACTGATTCCCTCTATCAGACATAAAAGTTATGAAGATAGATTAATGGAATTAGATATGTCTTTGCTAGAGACGCGGAGATTACGTGGTCAGCTTATCGAAGTGTTTAAAATACTTTGAGGCTTCGACAGACTGGACTACGGGGATATTTTCCTGCTAAGCAAGGGGAGACCAAGAAATCACTGCTTCAAACTTGAACTGAAGCGATTTTACCGTGATCTGTGTGGGAAATTCTTCACTTACAGTATCTGCGGTAGTTGTACCGCACTTCCGACGAAAGTTGTCAACAGTGAATCTGTGGACCAGTTCAAGTTAAGACTAGATAAAGTCTTGCGAAATCACCGTTAAGATCCTCGCGAGTGATCTTCGAGGTTACCAACGGACACCTTCGAAGATTGCGCCAAAAGTACCCTCCTTGTTGGGACCGTAAGGTCTTCTACGGTACTTATTTTCCTTGTAGCCCCTTGTAGCTCCTTTTTCAAGTCAACCGATGCATTGATCTCGGCTTTATAACTTCAACAGATTTTTCCTTACTTTATCTTCGCATGTATAAACAAATCAATTAAAGAAATTTGGGCGTCCATTGGAACCTGCCGTCAACTCTATTCGACACTCTTCTGCCCTACTTTTCTGTGTTCGGCTCCATTGCCTCGAACACGCCTGATGACGTAGGAAGAACCATTTACAAGCTGATACCTATAGTTACCTGACCTCATATATATATATATATATATATATATATATATATATATATATATATATATATATATATATAAATTATTGAAGGCGACTGAGAATTTAGCGCTAATCATTTTTTTCAAGTCTCTCGATCTGTCCTATATTACGATTTTGGTTGTGAGTTAACCACTGGATAAGGTCATAAAATTCATTACAAAAGTAGTAACGGACGAGTGCAGAAAACTACATAGTTCACTGAGCTAAACAAAATATTTATTAACCAGACCGTTTCGATACACTCCTATCATTATTAAAAGTTGATAATGGTAACATAAGGAATTGAAGGCCAAAGTTTATATATACATTGTTATTGAGCTGTTAACAACTATATGAACGTACTTATAGGTAAGGAAACATCTTAGACAAAATAAGGAACATTTAATGAAGGTTGAAGCTGTCTAAAATGATTAATCTATAATGGAGACAGGACAGAGAGCGGGCAGGGATTATTATTCTGGGCGTGGGGACGTGAAGAAGGCACAATGAATTGTATGTTTGTTTGTGTATTTAATTTTGGCTGCTTTTCTTTTATGTATAAGGCTTATAATATAAGTAGTTGTCGGCGGTTTGTAACATGTGATAGGATTTCACTATTAAATTCGAGTGACTTCCGGTCCATCTATCTTCCATGTTTGCACTATATGTGTTTTTTGGGAGCACCATTGTTTAAATGATAGCTCATTCTTCGTGATATATATATATTTGTATATATATATATATATATATATTGTAACAATACCGGGTATTCGCTCTAGGGTATCATAACTACACCTCATTTGTCCAAGTCAATTTCTACAAGCCATTATAAAAACTGAAGAGACATATCACAACGAACCGAACGAGAATTAAATAGTGTTAATTAGTTCTAAAAATTAAATTCAATCAAAACAATCACAAATAAAGTTAAAACTATCCCAGTTAACAGAAAATACACATCGACTAATTGCAGACAACCCATATGACACTGAGGGAAATGGCCACAGCCTAATAATTATAAAAAAGGGATACATTTCGCACAGAGCAAGATAGTCCTTTTTCCCATAATAAGTTAAAGCTCTTTAGGAGAGGAAATAGAGAAAACTACCTCTCCGTCATACGTCCATTCTTAACGTACCTAATAATGCCCATCCATACTCTAACCAAACTAAACCACTCCAAATGCAAAGACTCCAAGCCTTAGCACGTCACCCTATAAAAATGCCCCTGGAATAGAAGAATCTCATCCAGAAAACTTCATTTTCAAACGAACCTAAAACCTATAAACCATATCAACTAAGAACTTGCCCAGAAAATATGGGACTCATTGGATAAGAACTTGGAAAATAAATTTTAATTAACGTAAAACTAGCGGAAGGAGAAGAAGATAAATCATTACACTTCAAACAAAAGTTTAAAAACAGTTGAAGAGAGATCCAAGAAGGAACAACCAATTTACAGTTGCTAAGATAAAAAGGACCAAAAAATTAAAAAGGTAAGCAATTAAAGCAAAAAACAAAAACACGCAAGTTGAAACAACTAAAGTCAAAAAACAAAGAAAAACATTGAAATACTCAGATATTCAATACTCAAATGAGCAAAGAAAGAAAACAAAGGCTCGAATGCTAAAAATAAAATAAAAAATATTATATTTAAAATATAATCATGAAGCAAAGTTAGAGCCTTTGCCTAGCATATCTGTTACAAACTCAGCATCATCCTCATCCAATCATTTCATAATTATTGCCTCTACTCATCCATATCATCAACATCACTCATTTCTACTTTTAAGCAAATTTTCATTATCTATCCTAAACTTTCCCACCTCCTCAGCTCTTTTGCTATCCCAATCCTAGAGGCTCTATTTGTGCTTAGCTAGTATTCATCGCCCCACTACCAGTTGAGCGATGAAGAAAGTTTTTCATTCATGTAAGTTCCAAAGTCTCTGGAAGGAGGCAAACAAAAAGAAGTATAAATATTGTCTTTGTAAATAAGAACAAAGCATGATAAGCAGAAAAACGGGTTACGTCTCTTCATTCTGACTATTGAGGAAAAATATGTCTTATCCACCAATTTCTAATTCGCGCTGACTTTAAAAATCTATCCACAGACTTCATAGAAGCAACGGAATCGTCTTTTTTAATAGGTTTTTCAAAGAAAATTGCAAATCAAAATCGCTAGGGTAATAAAAACATTTTAATATTTTTAGGAGCAGGCGCTTTTGATCCTAAACTTTTTAGTCTTGTGACTTTAAAAAAAACACCATTACTTCTGTCTTAAAATAAAGCATAAAAGACGAATGCATTTTTATATCTAAACGCGGCACCAATTTTCCCCATAGCAGACGGATAGAATCAGACAAAATGTTGGAATTTTATATATTTTGACATTAGGCGTACCTTTATCTCTTATGATTCTTAGGGTAGATTTCAGGGTATGTTAGTATTGTATGAAGAGGAATGTGATTCTTGACAAAGGAAAAGCATTGTGCTCTATAATAATCAATAAAATATTATATTTGAAGAATCAACATTCACTCCTTTAATATTTTAGGTAGTTTAGCTATCCGGTTATTTATTAAATGGTAACATACCAGACTAACTACTGGCCTGGTGCCTTATCTTTGCATCAATTCTGGTGTTTCGATGATTCAGGAACGAGTTGCCGCACATATCCTCTCCTGAACTTGACTAGGTGCAGAAAAAACGATATTTTAGCTTTCAGTAAAAATAAGTTTGAACTAAAATACAAATCTGCCTTCTTTGTTATAAAATAGAATAAAAAAATGAATACAAACTCTTCGGAAGATTAAAACATTTATGTTCTGATGGCACGCAGGAGGAGCCAAGAAATAAGGCTGATTAAATTCACATGAGTAGCCTCAAAGCACCTTATTAGTAATCTCTCATATATGAGGATTAATTAACATATAGAAGAGAAATATAATACAGGAACGCAAACTTATTCCAATCTGAGAAGCAGAATAGACACCTAACATCTCTCAAAAGAAAATATCTTAAAAATCGCCTGGGACATGAATGTTGTGCGACACTAGCAGAGCTACGTCACCAGTGATGCTCCAAGTAGCGTATTAAAGTTATCATAAAGGTTAATTGATTTTTCAAAATGAAATATCCAGAAAGCAAAAAATATCTAGTGCCTTAAACTATGCCCAGTAAAGGAGAAACAAGATCGTGACGGCGTACGACACCCTGTGGTGGCGGCCGGCCAAAGAAGAGACAGAGAAAAGCGAGTAAACAAAGGAGCCCACTAGACAAGATTCAATTTTCCCGGAGTCAGAAGAGAAAAACCTGCAGCCTTATTCTAGAGAAAGGCTAAAAATAAACAGGAAAATCTACAGCTAAAACTAATGCGTCCTACAAAGAACAAAGTCTGCTGACGAAATTCGCATGCTCTCTCTTATTCCTATTTATGACTTTACGGTCTTCAAAACTTTAAATAATTCCTGGACTAAACTCGAAAGGACTTTAGCAATTATGCATATCATTCGAAAGAGAATATAAAACAACATAAGGATTTTGAATTTTGTTAGAATTGCCCTAACAGTTATGATGTTATTACCGAAACAACCTTAAAGCTAAACCGGGACCAACCGACCGCCTGCCCGACCAGAATGATAGTAAATTCAGAAATTAGAAAAAGAATCAAAATAGAGCCCGGTCTCATAAAGGACCCAAGAAAGAGTGTTATATAATGGCCTTCCCAAGATATGCATTAAAAAAAAATTAAAAATTGCAGATAAATACAGACAGCTGCACAACCAAAGGAAATTTGTGTGGCAATATTTTGAGATGGATTAATGCTGACATATTTTTTTATCTCAAAACATTGAGTGTATAATTAACAACACAATAATGTCGAAACAAAATTAACGAGAAACAAATATCGATTTTGGTGATATACCCGTTGTAGTCATACCTTGAGGTGGAAGTGGCAACGGAATTTGAGGTGTGGACAATTGCCACCGGTTACCAAAAACCCTTAAGCAATTCTTGTAATTGCCTCGTGTATTGAGTAAATACCAAATACATAAATACCAAATTTGACGCGGAATCATCTTCTATTTCTAGGCCCAAACCTCCCTTATTTATTTTGGTAGGTTGTTAAATAAAGTCAGACATCTGCCTAGTTTACCTCTTCATCCCGTTCATTCATTTACTGAATCTGAAATTAACCCATGATCGATTATATTGAAATATCTTTCATAAACAAAATAATCGAAGAGCTTAAATCTATTATACAGCGAAGGCAATATAAGGACCGTTCTGAAAAACGAAGGACACTACCTGACAAAAAAACACAAATAACAACAACGAAATTAGCACACACTCTCCAGTCATTAACCATAAAACATCCTGCCATTTGGATATTACTAAGCCAAATTATACAAAATCAACACTAAGCCATCTAAAATAAAGGAATGTTTATTTTCAACCCCTCACTTAGCACTGGATACTTCCCAGATGAATTCAAGATGGCAGACATAATCTTTCTTATCAAAGCAGAGAAGCCTTCAACGAGAAAAGAGAGGCTTGGCTCTAATTTTATACTTGAATTAAGTAGTAACCTCTTTAAAAATAATTTGAATACTACATTGATGACCAGCCTGAGATAAACTCATAATATAACCAACAGTAATGTAAATTCACAGCATTACGAACACGGAGATGGCAGGCAGCTTAATCACTGAAAATATCTGCCAAGGAAAGAGAGACGGGAGTTAAATGAGCATCATATGCCATGATGTTTTAACGCCTTTGAGGAATTTTGGTAAAGAGGAGTTCAATTTGAATTGTGCAACTTGAAATAGGTGAAAACAAAAAATTGTCTGTAACTACGCGTGGCGATGTCATCCTTCATTATCATAAGTATGACAACTGGGCCAGAATTCTCCCTCCTCAGAAGCTTGCCTAAAATTAAATATCTAATCTCAACCCTAATTCCCTTGTACATTTTGGACTAAACAGCACCAAGCAATTTCACTTAACTCCACAGTTTATTAACCAACGTATCAGTCAGAACATTAAATCTCAATATAAAAATAGGCTGATGCAGGTTTACAATTTAGTTTGATCTGACTTATTTATACTAACGCCACTTAAGGGAGCGTGGCTTCGATTTTCTAATCTGAGCGCGGGGTGGAGCTTATAGGATCAAAGGGTATGTGCGAGTGTTCTCTACTAAGACTGCTTGACGGGGTTTATTTGGTCAAAATATAGGTTTTCATCGAAAGAGTATCTTAATTTGGAAACCTAACCGTGCAAGCAACATTTGTAGAGAGATTGATTATGTCTTTTCACGGATTCATGTAAACTCTGGCTAGTCAGATCAGATTTCGTTCTATGTGTGCAGAGATTTTTACACCATGTTTGTTTATCTCTATGGCTAGACCGTCGTCTGCACCTGTTCCTAATGCATGTATGTTTCTACGTTCGCGTGGCAGCACAACAAATTCACTTGCGTTATTACAAACTATTCTGATTAACATTGATATTGTAATCTTACATTATGTACAAGTATCTTTTTTTGTAATTCATTATTACAGAATGGTGTATTATTTCACTGTTCGATTTATGGGCCTGTTACAAACCTTTATAGGATTTGTGATGCTTCATAAAAATGTTATATATTTTTTACACAAAGAGGTATTCTTATTTATGAAGACTGCTAAACACTTTTAGATTATTTGTATGTGCGTAATTATTTGCGTACCCATCTCAAGACTTCCTAAGATTTATATGAGTCTCCTTACTGAGGATTCATTGTTGATCCTAATTCACCTTGCAATGTGCACTACAAATCTATCCTCAAGGTACCTCGCACTTCTAGCTTATCTAACACTTTATTCATATATTACAACTATTAATACCACTATATATTAGGCCCTATAAAAATTATACGAGGCAACTAAAGCAAAATAATATTTGTTGCAAAGATTACTTAAATAATGGAGATCAGGCGAAGAAAAATAATACTCGAGGTGAACCGGATCTGAAAATCAGAAGGTGGCACCTAAAATGCTAGAAAGTTTCTATCATCTAAGATAGAAATATGGATTTTTTGCATTATTGGTATTTATAAATAAAACCAAGAATTAGTGTAAAGTTTTAGTCATTAACGATGAAAAATAAGGATAAAGAAAATTTCCTTATTTATCTTGACTTAAGTGCCTCAATTACAAAAGTAACATTTTGTAGACAAATTCATGATGATAAACTAAAGAAATAAGAGAAAAAAGGAAGAAGATTTGCAAGTTATATTAGGAAATCTATTCACAATTTGATGAGTAAATTTGGATTTTAATATTTTTATATTATTTACATGATACAAATGAACAGTTGACGTTCCTTTATTAAATATTGATATTTTACTTAGTCAAATTAATAGAACGTATTCCTTGTCACTGAGAGTAATAATAAATCACCTGAATAATTTAACCTGTATTTTTTTAATTGCGTTCAAGTATAAATTTACTACAAAACCCAAAGAATTCGGAGAAATATGCATTAATTTAAGGAGCTTTTGATAAAATTTATTAACTGACGAAATCCTAATGAACTTTGATAAAGTATGTAGAGGTATCCCCTAGAATAATATTATTACCCCACCTCCTAAGATATTACCTCGGGAGAGAAAGCGAGCCGTTACTCCCCCCGCAAAATTCACACGAAGCATGACGCTGAAATTTAGGCTACCCCACGCCGTCTCAATCTTCTATCCACCTCCCTCCCTTCGGGACGGTAGATTAATTTGTAGGTTCGCTGTGAAGAGCTTTTATGGCTCCAACCGCTAGTCGTCCGTTGTCTGGCCCACTGATCCCTGCCGTTGACACATTCCCGCAACGAGACGCTCAGTTTGTCACGGCCGATAACGAGGGTTCAGAATGATCTCTTTCTCTCCCTGTTTTGAAGAAATCTGAGTATATATGCACCCTCACTATGATTACGGACATATTTGGTTAGACGACACTGCCCCGAAGGGAGTTAAAATGAACAAAGCTCTCTCCCGAGAAGTGTGAATGACGGTCGCAAACCACGAAAGAGATGGACATCACACCCCTATCTTCGGGTCAGGGAGAAGAGTCTCGTGAGGCAACGTCAGCCTTTCGGATCAAGGATTGGAGAAGCCGTGCTCCAAAGTTCTTCTGGCGACCTCTTGAGGACAAGAGGCCCGTTAGCTCGCTCAAGCCAAGTGTGCAGAAGTCACCCTCCCCCTTTTTGAAGTTCGTCCGTTGACCTCTTGGGGACAATAAGCCCACATCTCGCAAAACACAATTTAGAGAAAGTAGCCCCACCTGCTGCTGGTTTGTGGCTACCCCCCATGAGTAATCAGGGTCGCTACGACCTGCCCAACTTTGCCCCGCTTTACTCTTAAGGTTCAAAGGAACTAAATCACTTACTACCCTAAATCTCCCATTACAACCATTCGATAACCCATGTTATCTAATTAGTATTTGGAACCTAATTCCGCCTTATTCATGTACCCATATATATCCATATTTATTGTTGTGCCTTTATTCAGTGTGTATCAAAATCTATTTTTCTGGTTGTGTTTGGTATATTCCTTGGTCACGCAGCTGCCGCTATCTATTCAAAGGGTACTCTTAGAACAATAACAGTTGTTGCCTTGCTTAGCCTACCCTTAGAGCCGTGTGCGCATATTTCCGTACACTTTGCCATACTTCGACAAAGTATTTCGTCTCACAAGTAGGCATAGAAACCCAATGCCTTTTCGCAAAGGCTAGAAAGAGTGCCAAATTTACTGCCTACTCTAGGTTCAAACCCAATCCTATGTTAACTAACTTGATAACTAATTTGTCTAGAGCTTCTCTTTGGGGGAATGCAGAAAGCATAGATTATATGTTTGAGACATTGGAGAAAGAGATGCCTTTGTTAACTGTTTGTTATAGTTATTCTCATTTTACCGATTCCTTTCGATTAATTCTTTGTCTTACTTTGCTTGTCGATTATTTTTTGTATTTTTTATCATTTGTTTTCATTCCATAAATGAATACTTTTGAGAATCCCGTAAATCTTTCTCCACATGTTTTACAGCAGATATGGAGAGTAAATGGCTTACCATTGTGCCTTAGTTTCACTCTAAGGTAGGCATGATATGCTATTTTCACCAAATCCGTGATTTATACTTGACTTTCTGGAAGAGCGAAATGTTCACAGATGAAAGAAAACCTATTCGGATGATTATTACACGTACGATTCATTGCAATGCAATTCTAAACCTCAAAAGATGAATAAAAAAGGTTTTGTATGGTTACTCATCAATAGATGTGAAAAAAAGAAGTACTAAACGGTTGGATGATAGCGTTATTTTAGAATACACATTCTAATATAAATTGAGCCTGTCTTAGAAACCAAACCTGAGCAAAAAAAAACTAACTATATTTTAACTTTCACACGTAAGAATGATTCTAAATCAGTTGGAAAAAAGTTTTGAAACTCAGGCCAGTGTAATCAAGAAGTTCTTTGATTACTGGACTGTGTTCTGCTTCAATAATTAATGTAGCAGAGTAAAACTTTTGCCTTTTGTTACCCATAAAATTATTTGTAATTTCAAGTGGAATTTAGATTTGGCTCAAAGTTATATTGAAAGAAGAGACGTAATCAGCTAACACTCTCCAAGGATGTCCTGAAAGGATATCGAGAAATGACTAGTTCTCTAATCTCCAAATATTAAATAGAGGTTAAGCATTTGTTAACCAGAACTGTTTAAAGAAAAATGAATAATACCCATCTTTACCGTGGTCATAATCGTAAAGAATTAAACCTCTTTTTTATTGATATCAGGATAAAATCGAATCGTACACATAAACAAAAAACTATCATGGATTCGAATTATGGGAAAACTATCTAAACTTTTCAGTGTTTTAACATTGGCATTAGTAACTGGTTGTGTAGGTGTGGTTGCGTGTAAAGGATGAAATTTCTGTTCATGTTACGCCCTTAGTGCTTGAATTTAAAGCAGGATTAATGCATATATGCCGTTCATGCCTTTTTCCTTCAGCTCTTTTACTTGTCTACCTCTTGTGGACAAAATATGTAGAAGCCCAGTTCGTAAGTTTTCCTCTGCCAGTAAGCAGCATATCCATTAGCAAAAGTCCAGTTATGCCTTCTCTTACTTAAAATGAGAACTGAGTGCTTTATAGACTTTGAATCCCAGGAGCTACTTTACACCTTTCTAAGGTGTCAAGAGAGTCAAAATACATAATATCAATTTCTAATCTCTTATGGAATAAAGTTTTCTTCTGATTAAATCGTATATTTAGAGCAAGCAGAATAATATAACACAAGATGTAGTAAAATTTATGTTCTAAGAGATAGAAAAATAGGGAGATTTTATTATACATAAAAAGAGTGTAGGTTACGTACATTTATTAATGACAAAAAAATAAGTGTGTGATTCAAAACAGGAGCCCGAAAAATAACATCAAATAGAACTTAGGTATGAGAATAATTTAGTTTGATGAATGTGTAAAAAAAACTTAGAAATAAATATTAATGTTTGCGATGTGATCTTAAATTCAGGAGTAATAGCATCTACAGTTTTGAGACATGAAGATTTTCCGGATCCTTGACTGTGGGGACGACTGAGCACTTTGAATGTCTTCTCCCTTTCTCAACTCGACTAGGGCTATGAGGAAGCCTCATATAACCAAGATGAACTGAATGGATAGGTTGCAATTATGTAGTAAATATGGGAAAAGGACTGGTAAAGACTGAGTTGAACTCATATTTTCTGAAGAAGCAACCTTCTGCTTCTTTGGAGCTACTGGAAGATCCTGCGTTAAAAGGAGAAATAGAAGAAATTTTTTAGTCCTACTCTTACTAACAGTTTTGCCCAAGAACAATGACATGAACTCAAAATGGTACCAATATTATATGATTCATCAGCAACTTTTGCAAACAGTTTAGCTCAATTTGTTTAGGAGAACTCTATATTTAGAGGGGATAAGGCACGCTGTGACAGAGCAAAAACAATAATAAAGTTCTTGGCTAAAATACATCGAACGTTTACGGCCTTACTTCAAAAATTTACTAGAATTAAAAAAATTATAGAATATTTGCGTGATAATCAAAATGCGCTTGATAAAAATAAAGCAATTTCAATCAAGATATCGTAATCAATTTGGTCCCTAGCATGCCAAAATGAATTGAAGCACTCATGATGAACAAGAGACAGCATTGTATATATTGCCTGCGCGAAACTACTGATTAATAAAATTATTGATAAAATGGATAAATATATATATATATATATATATATATATATATATATATATATATATATATATATATATATCACCTTCAAATTATGATAGAAACATTTTAAAATAAAATGGAATATTTGCTTAGTTCTATAAATTTTCTTATAGGAAAAATCTAGTATTTTCAAAACTTATGACTATGACTGTATATACATATGTATGTATATTCTTTAAACAAAAGATTCCTAGGAAAAGCAGCGGAAATATTAGGTGGGTAATTAAAATAGCAGATTTCATTCTTAAAAAATTCACAATTGTAGGTTCGCTGCGAAGAGCTTTTATGGTTCCAACCACTGGTCGTCCGTTGTCTGGGCCGCTAACCCCTGCCGTTGAAACATTCCCGCAACGAGACGATCAGTTTGTCAACACCGATAACGAGGGTTCAAGAAGATCTCTTTCTCTCCCTGTTTTGGAGAACTCTGAGTATATATGCACCCTCTCTATGATTACGGACATATTTGGTTAGACGACACTGCCCCGAAGGGAGTTCAATTCAACGAAGCTCTCTCCCTGAGAAGTGTGAGTGACGGTCGCAAAGCACGGAAGAGATGAACATCACACCCGTATCTCTGGGTCAGGGAGAAGAGTCTCGTGAGACAACGTCAGCCTTTCGGATCAAGGGTTGGAGAAGCCGTCCTCCGAAGTTCTTTTGGTAACCTCTTGAGGACAAGAGGCCTGTTAGCTCGCTCAAGCCGAGTGTGCAGAAGTCATCCCTCCCCTCCTTTTGGAAGTTCGTCCGGTGACCTCTTGGGGACAATAGGCCCGTATCTCGGTAAACACAATTTCGAGAAAGTAGCCCCACCTGCTGCTGGTTTGTGGCTACCCCCCGTGAGTAATCAAGGTCACCACGACCTGCCCAACTTTGCCCCGCTTTACTCTCAAGGTTCAAAGGAACTAAATCACTTACTTCCCTAAAGACTAGGTTGAACTCATATTGTCTGAAGAAGCAACCTTCTGCTTCTTTGGAGCTACTGGAAGATCCTGCGTTAAAAGGAGAAATAGGAGGATTTTTTGAGTCCTGCTCTTACTAACAGTTTTGCCCAAGAACACTGACATGAACTCAAAATGGTACCAACATTATATGATTCATCAGCAACTTTCGCAAATAGTTTAGCTCAATTTGTTTAGGAGAACTCTATATTTAGAGGTGATGAGGCACGCTGTGACAGAGCAAAAACAATAATAAAGTTCTTGGCTAAAATACATCGAACGTTTACGGCCTTACTTCGACAATTTACTAGAATTAAACACAATATAGAATATTTGCGTGATAATCAAAGTGCGCTTGATAAAAATAAAGCAATATCAATCAAGATATCATAACCAATTTGGTCCCTAGCATGCCAAAATGAATTGAAGCACTCATGATGAACAAGAGACAGCATTGTATATATTTACTGCGCGAAACTACTGATTAATAAAATTATAAATAAAATGGATATATATATATATATATATCACCTTCAAAACTTCACAATTGACCTTATTAATTACTCAGCATTTCTGCTTTCTAACGAATATATTAATTCATAGATTAATCACAAAAGTTTAATAGAAAGTAATAGGCTGCCTGTGAAAGATATAGAAAAATTAGTAAAAAGAGAAGGACGTTGGATTAACTACGCTGAAGCTATAATCGGCCCTTCAATTCGTCATGCGGGAAAATATTGAAAGATAATCGGGGAAAACTAAAAGAAAAGCCTCACAATATTTTTCGCTAAACGTCGCTTTTCATTATTTTTTAATTACTTCTTCCTCAAAAATTTCTATTTTTTTAGATTGGTCTTTAAATATATATATATATATATATATATATATATATATATATATATATATATATATATATATATTTATATATATATATATATAATACATACATGAATGTTTATGCTTCTGGCGAGCCGGCAATATATGTTCAGCAGGAAAAGGAGAACAAACACTGAATTTAACATATATTGGCCAACTTTTCGGGCCCCCGGGTGCTACTTCTGGGCTAGAACAATAAAAACATGAAAACAATTGTTTTTACAAAAGAAAACAATGACAAGAGCTTAGGATTAAATGTAACAAGGGCTGCTGATCAAAATTAGCGTGCTTTCACTTTTCTGATTTATCCCTTTACGACCTAAATCTTTCAATAATGTCAGGACTAACCTTAGGAGTACCTGTGACAATTATACCATTCGAAAGAAGATATAAAACAACATGAGGGTTTCTAATTACGTTAAAATGGGGCTGAAAGTTATATTTTTATTACCAAAACTTAAAAAAATATAACGGGAACCGACCGACCGCGACTAAAAATACAAAAATTACCTCTCCCCCCCACAAAAAAAAAGCTGAACAAAATAATTTTGAGGAAAAATTTTTGTATATTATAAAATTAAAAATACAAAATTGATTAAAATTACATTAATGACGGTAGAAGTCGAAGAAGAAGGAAACAAGAAGAAGGAAACACAATAAATACAGTATTTCATATTACCTGATTAGGAGAAAGCTGTGATCTAACTGAATGAAATTTAAATATTTGTAACTAGGAAAGCTTTGATTTAGTTTTAGTTGTTTTTTTTTAATTATCTGTAATTTGTTGGTAGGAAGAATATAGTGTTAGCTAGGTGGTTATTTTAAAGGTAATTAATTACTGGCAACTAGTTAAATAAGAGAGTTTCTTTATTTTAAATTAAGCAATGTATAACGCCGTGGAACTAGATTCTTTATTTAACTGAGGCTGATTTTTAAATTAATCGGAATTCAATTATGAGAAGTTCAGGTTTAGAATTTTTGATGAAAAAAGAATTTTAAATTGATTATAATCTATAGAGATTTTACATGAATTAGAATGAAATAGGATAAGAGAATTTTATTTTACAGACAGATCAAAATCTTTTCAAAATATTCAATAATTCTTTCTTAAAAGCAGTGGTCTGGTATCTTAAAAGGAAAAAGGCGATATATAATCTCTTGCGGAAAAAAATCAAAATTTTGCATTGGGTTAAAACTATTATTAGAAATATCCTTATTGCAACTTATGTAAATGGAAAAACTTTAAAAATCTTTTTTAATTAAATAACTACCTGCCCCATATTTTCATACGTGCATTAGGGATTTTTTTAAATGTTTATGAAAGATAGC
This sequence comes from Ceratothoa steindachneri, assembly GCA_963969495.1. NCBI lineage: Eukaryota > Metazoa > Arthropoda > Malacostraca > Isopoda > Cymothoidae > Ceratothoa > Ceratothoa steindachneri. The sequence goes on along the minus strand of OZ018322.1, from coordinate 65,407,908 downwards.
TAGTAATCTAAATCCCTTTATTTGAGTTTTTATCAAATGTGTTACATCTTTAGTAAGTGGCATTTTTCACAGTTTTAGAGTGTAAATAATTAATCGAAAACCTCTATTTTGAGCATTGTAAGTATGTCAATCTTTAAATGTGTTTTTTTTAAGTTTAGCGAGTTAATAATCATAAACTACTATTCTGAGGTTTCAAATATTTCTTCAATCTTTCAAAAAAGGTTTATATAGCATAGGAAAGTAATAATTGCAAACATTATTGATTTTTTTTAAAATTAATATAATCTTTAAAAATTGGCGTGTTTCATAGTTTTATTATATTCCCCGTAAAAAACAAATAATCAGTAATCTTTTCTATTTTTCAAAGTAAAGAGAGAATTTATGATTCTCAATTCCTCATTGAAAAAAATCATAAGATCGCATAAATTTATACATCGTTTTCATAACCACGACATTTCTTAAACTTTCCTCACTTTGAATACAAATAATATTTCTCCTCTATTAATTCAAACATTATTAATCCCAACGTGATTGTTCGCGTAATGCAAAATGGCTGCGCCTCTCAAACGAGTCGTTAGATTCACAGGAGGCAATAACCCCTTTAGGTGGCCGTGAGGCCGTTTTCCTCGTTCCCAAAGCTGCCTCCTGAAAGTAAGACAGCATCAAAAGAGCTTCGGCTCCACTGCCCCCACACAAGGCTGGGCTGGGTTTCCCCGGGACGGTGATTCCTACAAAGACTAGACAGTTGCCCCTGTTTGGCGCGTTTGGCGCATTTTTCAGCCAACAGCGCCCGGAATTCGGGCTCAGGCTAGCGTACGGCCATTCCCGTGAGGGCGTTTACTTCGAAGATGGCCTCACATCTCCTCCGAGGTAGGCCTGGCGGACATATTTCTTCAATAAAATTGCCGCAAGGTTCCGGGCTAAATTAGGAGAGCTGCGGAGTCTTGTCTTATCCGGTTTTTCCTTAGCTTACTTTTTAAAACAGGAGACCATGGTGGGCGCGTGCCCACTCCCCAATATTCCGGGGTATAAGGGTTTTGCCACCTCACTACCACGGGAGAAGTGCCGGGAAGGAGGACGCACGGTTTTCATTCGGTAGGAATTTTTTTACCTCGTTTCTTTAAATACATTGTTACAGTCAGTATCAATTATGTTGCACGTGGACAGAAGGTATGCTGTTATTTCTGTGTACAATCCACCGTCAGCCGACTTCAACGCAGGCGAGTTACACCACACCGTGGCACGGTTGCCGAGTGCCTTTCTACTGGTCGGGAGTTTGAACGTTAGACACCCATTCGACTACTCAATCAATCCCAGTGGTCAGATCCTTGCCGACGTGATCGACGAACTGGAGTTAGGTGTCGTAAATTTAGATGATTTTACGCATCACTCTCCGAGAACCGCTTCATGTACCTGTCATAATCTATCTCTCTACTCTCCGGATAAAAAGCCTGATTTTGTGTTACGGACAGGTTATCGCAGGACCCCCTCCCGTTTCTAGAAAAATGGGACAACAATCTCAGACCCTGTATCCGCGGCGGATTCCTTTGCGAAAGCTTTCCCGGCATTCTCTAGACGAAATGCTGATACACTAGCAGTGAATGTTCGTCGTGATGTCGCAGAAGGTCGCCAACTGAATTTTTTTTTGGGAGGTGTAGATCCATTCAACGACAAGTTTACATTGAGTATGGTGCGTTTTGCTCTTGCTTCGTGCACGTAGACCGCCCCGTATGCGGATAATGTCCCTGCCTTGATATCTGTGTAAAAACGTCATGGCCTTTCTGTTAGATTTGTTCAACTTGATATGGGTCCAAGGTATACTCCCATACTCTTAGTGAATCGCTACTGTGCTCGCTTTTCACAAATCAGGGAGAGACCAATCTACCCTGGCCGTGTTCTGTCTAATCTCTCTGACCTGCCTCATGTGCAATTTTCTGGAAAAATTTTACATATTAGATTATTATTTTTTCTGGACGCTAGAGGACATCTGTCTTCCGCACAGCGCAGGCTCCGCAAGTTACACTCGACGTCGGATGTTCTGCTGGGATTAGAATATGCTGTCTGCGAGTCCTTCCTTTGTAGACAGCACTACGCCAGGCTGTTTTTGGATGTGGAAAAGGCCTATGACACCGCATAGTGATACGGTATCAGGGAGACTCTCCACTTGATGTGGGCTAAGGGACGCATCCCAATCGCTATCCCTGAAACTTTGATAGATCGTCGATTCTGCTTAAGAGTGGGGAGAGCCCTCTCCGGCCCATTGGAGCATGAAGAGGGTGTTCCGCAGGGAAGTGTCCTCATTGTCACACTCTTTGCCTTAAGCATCAGAAGTATCACCTAGGTGCTTCCGTAAAATATTATATCTATGCTCTACGTGAATGACGTTTAGATTTTTCTTCGTGCGGCCCAGATGTTAACGCTAGAGCGTCGAATCCAACAGGCATTCAACAGCGTTTCTCGCTATCCCGAAGCGCATAAGTTTCCGTTTTCCTTAACCAACACTAAGGTGGTGCATTTATGCCCACATCCACGGCTCTACCCTGTCGTGGATATGTTTATAAATGGAGTTTGCCTGGAAGTGATGGACTTGCTCACTTTCCTTTTTCTTATTATAGACTTGGGAGGCTCATATTTGTAGCCTCTGGGTGCCTTATACCCGCGCCATAGACATTCTTCATTTCGTGACGTTCAGCCCCTCGTGTGTGGATAGGGATCCTGTCTTAATTTTCTATCGATCTTTTGTTCGTTCAAAGCATGAATACAGATGATAGGTTTATCAATGCGCAGCTGAGCGTCAATTGTGGAAGGTTGACTCGATCCACCATACTGGCATCTTCCTGGCTACACGTCCCTTCAGCACGTACCCCAATGAGAGCCTACTTCTCGATGGAGGGGCGATGCAACTCGCTCTCGACGGTGCCTATGCCACCGAAAGACGCCAGTCATAGCCCAAACCCTATGTATTTTGGCTAGAAATCACTTTCTAAAGCTCGGTCAGTACCAATTTTAAATATTCGTCGCCATTTTACTGCTTCCAGAGTGTCTACAGCGTAGAGAGTATTGCGTCGGCTTTTTTGAAGAATATTTCGTGTCACACTGGGACCGTGTGAGTGCATACAAATGGCTCCAAGTCGCAAGAGATTTTCAGTTTCGACGCCTTGGTTACAATACACCCCTCGGTAGGGGAGATAACAGGTCGTGGCAGGTTCAGAAACCTCATTGTGATCTAGAGCAATTCACAAATCTCTCTGAGTGCTCTCGCGTCATTGGGAATCTCAACATCTCCCGGTTCCTAGTCTTTGTGACACCACTGTTTCCCATAGCCAGGAAGATGTCGACATTTTCTTTTGCTGGGTTCCTGAAAATGTAGGATTTGCGGGGAATGAGCGCTCCATAACAACGCCATGGAGCCCGTGAGGTCTAGGCGAGGAGACCATCGTTTTTCTTTTTATCACACCGATTAGATCGCAGCAATCCGGGCTGCTTGGCAAAGAAGATGGGTAACAGCAGAAGGGAACTTAAGGTTGTGTGCCGTTACGCCGTGATTTTTTCCCATGGACCTACCCTTCAATGCTACGATGGCTTCACGTTGGCTTCTATCGTTTCCGAATTGGATACACTCGCGGGACGCAGTGTCATTTGATTGCGCCCTCGCCGGTACCTTATTGCGACGACTACGTTGTCCCCCTGACTGTTCGGGACATTTGTGTTGAATATCCCACGCTGGGTGATCTTTAATTACGTCATTTCTCCTGGTACCGGGACGAGCCGGGTCGCTACAGTTTGTCCTTAGTACTGGGGACGTTTTTTATAAAACAGAATTGCCGCCTTAATGACTATTTGGAGCAGGCCGGTCTCCTCCACTTTATCTGATTCTCTTTTTTGTAGGTCGCATCTTCCTCCGCTGGGGATAGGCGAGCTACCCCTGGCGCCCGAGCACATTTCCTTCAGTTTGCTTTTTACTTATCTTCTTTTTTTTATTTGTTGTTTTTTAGCTTGAATCTTAACATTTGCTCCTGTTTTTTGTATTTATTTACCTGTTTTTGCTTGTTTTATCAATCTAGCCAAGTATTACGCTGGAGCATAATTACGGCGACTTTAAATAAACTTTAATTAAGCGAAATAATACCAGCTACGGCGACATGGCCTTGCCTTACAACCCCGAGTTAAAATTTCCCCCTAAAATATTATGAACAATACTAACTCTAAGATATTTTTCAGTTTTCCGGCCCACTAAAAATAATTTTAAAAAACACTGTCCTCACAAATATCTAAATTTTTCTACCAAATAAATTTTCAAATTGCTACCAATCCTAGCTTGGACAAACTGGTAAAAAATTAGAGAGACGCAGATAAGAACAAATATAACAACCCAACGGAAACATTTCCCATGCACGCTCTGATCTCTTTCTTCACTCAATGTAAGCAGATTAAAATTCCCAAACACGGGTATCACGTAATTCTTTCAATTCTGATCACTTGTGCAAAACAATTAAGCATGTGTGTATATTTTTATTCCATTTTTACATTTTCATATTAATATTATTGTTCATTTTCCTTTGTTTTGGATTTATGATAAAAAGAACGTATGTAACACACATTGTACGTTGAAAAACTGAAATATAAGCGAAGATATCTCGAAACTCGTCCTGTTCTTTGAATGTTAGACTACTTTTATATTGCTCTTTATTCTCTTGATTAATATGCGTGGATAGTGCGCTATAAAGGATAAGGGAAAACTAATTCTTTAAATGGACAGAAATTGGCTCTAAAATCCATTAGATATTGGCTTAACTCTTCTCCAGGTGCGAAGTCGTTCAACGTGATAAGATGAATTCTTAAGATTATTATTTTAAAGTTATACTCAATTTATTTTACCTTCAAAATAACTCTTCTTTAATGTACTTTATATTTCATCGTACATTATAACGCGCTGCGTGTTTCTGAATCTTAGCTAAATTGCCTCTACGGTCCCAACAGATGTCAAAAACAGGGTTTGCCCATTCGCTGAATTTTGGCCTTATATCTTATTCAATTATATATGTTGGCGAAATTTATTCGTGCCTTTTCTACATCCTTCGTTAAAAAGTTGTTGGACATTACAATACCCTCCCCTTGCTTTATGTCCAGTTTAGATGCCTCGTGGCTGTTTACAAATAGCTCACTAGATCAGACTATTGCTATAATAATCGGTGGAGCCTTTCGTTTTCCCATCTCTAGCTTCCGTGGATACGCCCTGATTCTATTTAAAGAGGTGTTAATTTTGATGACTAGTGACAACAATTTACCTTTCATAATGAGATTTATTTCGAAATTGATGGAGTGAAAATGGATAGTTTCATAGGCCCCATTTTTGCTGGAATTTTTATGACATGGTTTGATAAACACTTGTTCTGTAAATATTCCTTGATTATTACAAACATTTAAGGCTATCAATATGTTGACCAACCTTACCTGCTTTTTCATTCTGAGCTTGTTGCCAAAACTTTTGCGTCGCGACAATAGTATTTATCGTAACATTCAATTTTCGGTGGAATGGTTTCTATGTAGCCCTTATCGAGGAAACTAAGAACATTACTGAATAATATATGTATATTCCGTGAAAATGATATCCCTTCTGTTCCTAAAGTTGTTCGATATTGTTGCATGGACTCACAAGATTTTCTATCCAAATATTTAGGATGGATCTTCAAATTTTTATCAAAATATTTTATTTTCACCTTGATTTTAAAATCATTTTTATTAACAAATACACATTAGTCAATGATTTGAATTATAATGACAGGATCCCACTTGAAGATAAATAATGTTGCTTTAAGATCTTTTAGCTACATAACTTCTATTTTTAGATTTGCATATGATGATTCATAATCATTTTTATGTATATTTTTTTTGTACCTGAAGACTGGTTGTTACCAGAAACGTTGTAGCTTATATAAAGGATTGATTTCGATTACATAATCTTGTCAGTTATCCTTTAAATTAAATTAAATCTCTATAGAAGAAACCCTCTCGCTTACATATGTATATATATATATGAGGCAATATTGATTAAAACATTCCAAATTACAATATGTCGGTGGGCTTATTTAAATTTAATAACGTTATTCAAAATTTTCTCGGACCAAAACTTGGTGGAAAATCGTCACAAAATTACCTGTTCCTTAATCTAGGACTTCCTCTCTTCAACCCATCCCTTTCCAGTAACACGCGGAGTCAGTAGTGTTAAAGTCGCTCCTGCTTAGTCGATTTGGTTATTTTCTATTTCGTTTTATACCCTTTACTTATGAACCTTTTATTTATAGTAGATAGAGAAACTTAACTCTTTAGTATATCATCTCGTTAAACATACGGTAAAATAATTCAAATAAAACCAGTATACAACTATTAAAAGACAAAAGATTTGCTAAAAGAATTAGTTAAATTGATATTGATCGGGCATTAACCCTCAGAAACATGTAAACTTTTTTCCTATTGCTTTTTGCCGACATTTATTTCCTTGCCCACTCTTGATATAAGCTATACTTTGGGGCTATAACTACAGCAAATTTAGAAATTACAAAAGATCTTCAATGAAATAGGTTTTAATTAATAATATCTTCGTAGGTAGCCTGATCTATAATTTAAAGATGTGTATTCAATAAACACGTGTTAAGAACTAATAAATCAATTCATAGGTATCAAGTAAACATTATCAACCAAATCAAATATAAACGGTTTTAAGCAGCATACAACTTTTAAAAACAATTTATCCTAAAGATAAACTAGGAAAGATAAGCTTGACTCAGCTACGCTTTGGCTGCTGATCTTTAGATTTCTTTTCTAACTCTGTCTATATTCTCATAAAAGGTGAATGGCAAAATGCGAGTAAATCGGCATTCTCTGCTTATATCTATTGTAGGAATTGTAAGGGTGTTCTATTATAAATTTCGCACTCATAGATTGTTTTTAATTCCTGTAGCAAGTGACCTGATTACAAGCGAAGCTAATTCAAAATATTTCATTATAGTGATAAGTGAGGGTTTCTAGAAATTCATGATTGAGAACCTTATTAAATTCTTAGTCAGATGCGCCATCCGTGTGTCGCTAGGTAGACGAGAGACCACGACCGAATAATGAATTGCACATAAAGATCAGAATGAGAATAGCCTTTAGGCCGGACGAGAGAGATATCTGGTAGTATTTTGTTACAGCATCAATCACCGATTATAGAACCTCTCGAGAGTTCGCGTCCAAATAAGGTAGAATTGTAGGCAACGTCGGGCTTAATATTCTTTAGGCTTGGTTTCGGAAGTGAAGAGACATTTTTATCATTTGGTACGTGAATGAAAGTAGTGTTGTAATTGGTTATGTGCGGGATGATGGGTGTGTAGATTTTTACGCCGTAGGGTGTAAGTTCAAGCCTGACCAACAATAACAAGCCCCCGTAATGCCGCTGAATGTTTTGTCCAAGTCTGGTTGTGATCAAACTCGTGCCTCATAGGTGGAATCCCACTGACTTATCAACGTTACAGTGACAGCTCCATTGTATACATTTAAACGTTGTAAAGCCATGTAATGTAATTTGCCTTCTCGGGCTGTGTTCCTAACCCTCATATTCACTTACCGTAAATAAAATTTCTTAATCGTCTTTTGGAAATTTTTCTAGTTACGTTTTCTCATGGCTTTCCTTTTTCTATTAAAATAATATAAATATTTTGACAAATATGAACCATCTTCAATATACACATGTCCAATATCTATCTAATTAAGCCACAACACATCCCTAATACAAAATTCTACTTCACGTTGCAAATTCAAGACATCCCATATAATTCAACACCAGCTTGTTTAGTGGTTTATCCAGGATCTGAAAATATATAACCTTAAGTAAAAGAGACAATTGCAAGTTTCCACTATGGTTTCACCTAGTTATCATCCATTCTCCTAAAATTGATGGCAAACAATTTCAGATTACAGAAAGGGACGAGAAAACAAAAAGTTTAGTGCAATTCTTTGGATGATGATTTTTTGGGATCTTGGACATCAATCCCTTTAAGGTATAATTTAAATCGTCAGAGACCGAAGAATACAGATGATTGTGATTTCAAGGGTGGGATATACCTGTGCATTGTTGGTAATGTCTTCATCGTCAGACTCTCCCACTTGCCGTTTTAATAATCGTCTGTCTTCCCTGTTAAACCAGAAGAACAAGGTGTATACCTCCTAGTTCACTGATTGAAAATATGATGGCAAAACCTTGTCTTGGTGTCTGCATTCAGTTATCCTCATCACATCAATGAGACACTACCACTTTAGATTTGCATCATTAACAAGGCAAAGCTTTTTCGTCATTAATACAATACTACCGTTATTTTCCCACATTTGGCGCATTCAGGTGATGGAAATTGTATGATTTGACGAACGTACCAGTGTTCTGTAAAGAATATCGAGAAATGACATACACTCCATCAGCTTTGATAGTCTTCTGTTCAGATGTGTTTCAAATTCAATCCATTTTTAGAGCCTGACAAAATGCTACCCATGGGCGCCTCCGTAATTCCTTTGACGTTAATATCCATTCCGATTACTCATTTTCATATTTATTTCCTCGCAACCGTTTAAATTAATAATTTGAACAGCCGTCAACCGGTTGCTTAATTTTTTGATTTTTACTTTTCAAATTCAATTCGGAATATTTTTTTATACCATTATCCGAGTTTATTTGTATATACATTGTGGATGAGATTTTTTGTAGCTATGTATAGTTATATTAAGTTATGAATCTTATTTAGCAAAGTTTAATTTCAAATTCCTCCAATATCACTTCTCTATAACCAATATATTTCATTCATATTTTGTAAGAAGATTACATCTCTCCTGGCATAATTTATAGTTCTTCTCAATATAGAATCCTTGATATAGAATTTATTATTTCGATACTTTACTTCCAAACCTTGAAGGCTAAACAAGTTATTATGTATATCTATAAATTTGTCTGTTTCATATAGTCGTAGAATGACCAATATATATATATATATATATATATATATATATATATATATATATATATATATATATATATATATGTGTGTGTATATATTTTATATATATATATATATATATATATTATATTAAGACGGAGCGGGTGGTCAAGGCCAATTGAGTGACCTTCACTCGTCTCCCAGCAGCGGCAACGAGGGAAGAGATAAGGGAACGGGGTTCCCAATCGAGTGCGTGATAAGATTTATCTACTAAATCGAGTGCAATTGGCCGTTAGTATAATAAAGAAAGCGGCGGGACTTTGGGGCTATGAAACGAAGGGAACCAAAAATAATCTTTAATAATTATAATAGATATAAGATATATAAAAATGGAAAAGATTGCAAACGGATACTTAATGTTTACAGGAATCATATTAAAAAAATATGGGGAGCGATTAGATAAGTTCAAACGTGAGCTCACAAGCGGCTGCGTTGAGCCAATATACGAACATAGACATTAGAATCGACTGGTCAAGAAACCTCAATTTATTCTCTGGAACCAAGCTTAGGGATTGAGGCTTTATGAGTAAACGCTGGGGATGGGCGATTGTTTGAGTAAATCGTAATCAATGGAATTTAACCTGCAGGAGTGAATTCGAGGAATTACTTGGGCCAGATGACGTTAAAACCCAATACAACGCTAGCCAATTGACGAGGCAAAATTCCTTCGGTGAGAATTCTTGCCTTCGACCTCGAGAAGGGGGAAAAGAGTTGAATGGAGGAAATGACGTCTCGTGCAGATAGACTGGCCTATACTGACTTTTTCCGGCTGTGCCTAGCATTATATATTGGCCGGCCGGAAGCAATAATGCCTCAGGCCAAGGAGGGAATCTCCTCAATCAAACACTCCACCGGGAGATAGAGATGAACTCCAGCGGGGTTTATGATATTGCCCGGAGATAGGGTCAGCGTCTTCTTGCGCCCTTGCCCATAGAATTTTTGCTACTTCATTATCAGCGGAAGCATCTCGATTCTCTCACGGTTCCCACGACTTTGCTCTGCGTCACCCAACCTCGTGCCCGGCCTCATGGTTTCTCGGCCATATGGCAGTATTATAAATGCCCTCATTATATAGTTAAAGATTCGTACGATATCTTACTCGTTTAAATTAGATAGTGTCAATTCAATAAAAAATATAAAAATTGAAAGTTCTTCAAAAAACATAAAGTACTAGTTTGAAAAGGAAAATAGGTATTAACCACATACTCCAAATATAGAAAATATTTTAATTCTACTTAAACTATTGTGTATTTCGCAACAACCACATTTTTTTTAAATATTACTAAATTTATTATAAAAATAATTCTGAAAATATAACAACAAAATTTAGATTTCATATTTTGTTGGGTTGTATACTACATATACCGAGTTTAAGGATCAATTCGAAACGTTGTCTCGAGTTCAAGTTAAGAGTTAACTACGAGTCTTTGGGAATTCTTTCCTTGTATTCACTTTTGAGTAATGTGTATGGGGGAGGAGTTTTGTTGGAAATTATAAATAAAAAGGAGATTTTCTTGCCGTTTAAAATACATATCAATGGATTTTCCTTCAATCTAAGATTTTCTGACGCATTTGACCTTTTTTTTAAAGAAATTCATTCCAATGAGTAAAATAAACAATGTAAGTAAAATATTATTGATTGAAATAAGTAACAAATATGAAATAATATAAGGAAATATATTTTCAAGAACTTCAAAATCTTAGTAGACGGAAGTAAATGGCTATTAGTTTACGCAGGGTGAACAGTCAGCGGATCAAAAAAAAGAAACTAGCTTGATAGACTGCAAACATTAAAGCGTGCTTAAATGCTGCAAACTTTCTTTGATGTAAGTAAGGAGTAGAGTTACCTTTAAAATTACATCTTCCTTGGCGAGTACGCAAATAGCTTCTTTCTAATTCCTTCTCTGGAATTTTCCCGAGAAAGGAAAATGTGAAGACTTGTAAAATTCTACTAATTAGCCATCACATTTTCAAATGATGAAAAAATTGGAATAGTTTTTTCACATTTTTTAAAATTAAGATTCGGTATTAAAAGTAATTTATATGATTCTCATAACAATCAAATATATAAAAGTAAAATTCTAGAATTTTGACAAATATATTTTGGATAGCTAAAATCTGAGGTCACAAATCCTGGATAAATTAAGGTGAAATTCTAACTTGAATTAATCTTATTGTACTTATATTGAGACCTATACAATAACAGCTTCTCTGTCATTCAGGAGTTTTTGATTCAAATATCACTAGATGTACAAATATAAAACTAATGAGAAATTGAGGAATAAAAGCCCTATGTTGGTCAAATGCGGCCAAAACTAGAGATTCATGGGCATACAAATATTTATATAAAATTAAAAGAAGAGATTGTAAGGTGAATTGATAGAAGTAAGTATTTCTAATTTATTATGCATAGACCGCCTAGGTCGTGCTACCAACAATGTAACGATCACTATTTTTTTAAAAATTTCTGGATCTCTTAGAACATTTGACAGTGATGACTATACACTACTTCTTCACCACCATCTTAAATTCGTGGGTATGGCTAGAACTACCATAAAGGGACTTAATTCCCATCGTATCTTAAATAGTAAAATGGAGCCAGCAAAAATTACTTAGTCAACTCATTTAAGCGACATTCAACCAGAACATGACTCCATATTTAAACAATATCTTTATTCGTAATATAACTTTCAAGTTTGTTTTTAAAACATATTTAAGCTACTAGCATTTCCTGCCTCCGCGGGGAGTGCGTTCCATTTATTAAAGATTTCTAAGGTGAAACATTTTTTAGCTATGTTCGTTTAAAACCTTTGTCCTTTCAGTTTAAAACCACTATTACGTGTGTTACTATAGTCGTACTTAAAACAAAATTCGTAATTAACGTTTTCAAATTTAGTAATAATTTTGAATACATCGATAAGCTCCCCTCGCAATGGCAAAGTTTCGAAACTTGGTAGCTTTAATGTATTAAATGTTTCGATATACGTCTTATTTCTAATCAAGGGAATTAGTTTAGTTGCCCATCGTTGAATTCTTTCCATTTTATTGATGTTTACATGTGTATGAGGTGATCACAATTGTATCGCATATTTTAGTTGTGGCCTTACTAAACTTTTATATTGAGGTATGATTATATCTTGGTGTTTGTATTGAAAACTTCTCGCAATAGATCTAATCATTCGGTCCGCCTCCTTACACGCTTCGTCACACTATTTAACAAACCTAAAATCGTTTGAAACCCAAACCCCTACAACTATTTTTTATTCCACGGAGTTAAGATATTTATCTGCCATTTCCTAATAAAAACTTGGGTTACCTTCAACCTACATCAAAAACTCTACACTTGTCTAAACTGAATTTCATGTTGCATTTATTCAACCATTCGAAGCTTTTATCTAGATCCCGCTGAAGTAATTTTAAATCGCTTTCATTTAAATTTTATCCAAAAATTTCTGTTGTCCACAAATTTGGATAATTTACCAAATAGACTGGTGTCCATATGGTTTACATAAATAAGGAACAAAAATCGCCCCAACACAGAGCTCTGGGGCACGCCAGTATTTACATTTTTTCTCTCCGAAAATTTACCGTTTAAAACTACTCTCTCCTTACGATTACTTAGCCACGACTCTATCCATTGTTTGAGGTTCTCCCTAATTCCATGAGCAAAAATTTTAGTTATTAATCGCTTATGAAGAACAGTGTCAAATGCCTTAGCTAAGTCTATGTAAACTATGTTCAAAGATCTACTCACCTCATAGCTTTTAATCATGCTGTCGTAAAGTTCTAAAAGATTATTTAAACATGAACTTTTCTGCTTTAACCCATCTTGACTCTCATTACTGATATTATGTGCTTCTAAAGGATCTATCACTCTATCGTGAATGACGATTCCATTAATTTACCTATGATGGCTATTAAAATTGTATTAATAATTGGTCGGAATTCTCTTTCTCCATTCATAAAATACGAGTTGTATTCGCTTGCTTAAAATCTAATGACACGATACCTTCTAAAGATTTGTTAAAAAATTTCTTTAGCGGTCCCATTAACACGTTTCGAATTTTTTTTAAATGCGCCAGATAGATAAAATCAGGAATAGGAGATTTACTGGGTTTTATCTTACAGATATAAAAATATATTTCTTCTTCGAAGACATTGATATCGGTTAAAAAGTTATGCTCGTTAAATTTTATCACGTTCGTTCGTAGTATATCATGTTCGTCTTCGTTTATAAATAGTGATACACCTTTTCTCTTTCCGAAACTAATTGGTTATTGTCATTTTTGATAACCATTATTGTTTCCTTTATCGAGTTTCTATTAGATACATAATCGACAAACTTCTTAGGGTTATGATTGCTTTCTTTGTTATGTTGAATTTCCTATTTTCTTTTTGCGCTTTTTCTTTCCTTTTGCCATTCCCTTCGTCAGGCTAAGTAAATTTGATTTTTTGCTACGGATGGGTAATGCTTGTGACGATTGTATGTACAGCTTCTATCCTTCAATTTGACTTCGATATCATGATTCCACCATTTTGGTTTACCATAGTAATTTCGTTTGTTTTTTCGTGGAATGAATTTCTCATCTAGTTCTCTAAAATGCTCGGTGAAAAAGGACCAGCACTGATTAATATTTCCTAATGTTGGATGCGACTTGATCTCTCCAAACTTTCGGTTGAAGCCATTAAATAACGCACGTTTGAAATAGGGCATTATAATATTATTATTTTCTTTGTTAGAATTTATATTAATATCGAACCGTATTGATTTGTGCTCGCGTGAACCTATACCTTCCACAATACTAATACACGAGATAAGATTAACGTTGTTAGTTAGAATCACGTCATACGTTATTTTCCCCTCGGGTCGGTTCATTGATCTATCCTCATTTAACGTTTCTTACTTAATATTTATACAATTTTATCCCATTAATAAAGTGCAATTATTTTTAATGTTACTTCCAATAATGTTATATAATTCTGTGTCAACCTAAATTGTCGCGGTGATGGTCTGTACAATATAAATATATCTATTGGAAAGCCATTCGATTTTATTTCGGCACATATTACCTCGTCTTTGGGAGAGTCAACTGTAATTTCGGTTGAACTTGTATGATTTTTAATGTACAGTAGTACTCATCTAACCGTTTTTCCGTACGGTCTTTATTGATTAATTCATACCTTGGTAGTTGTAATTCGCCGATATAGTCTCTCCTAGATGTCTCCGCTCGTGATCCTTTATTGCTATAATATCGAAGGTGCGTAATGCACTTAACATTAATTTCGTCGAGCTTATTTTCAATACTCCACGCGTTACAGTAGTAGACATGTAAATTTGTTTTTCGAAAAGATACATTATTACTACGGCGTGGTGAGCCACTCTCCTCTATGAGTTCTCTACTCTCCGATGCTGTTCTGTTTAAAAATTTAGAAGACAAATATTAATTATTCTTCCTAACCTTGTCGCCCCCACGCCGTTTAGATCAAGTCCGTTTCGCCAGAATGGATCCATTTTTCGTAAAAGTCATTCCACAAATCCATGAAATACACTGCTTCTTCCTGGCAAAGAAGTTTAATAGAGTTGTTAATATAGGATGGTCTTCCATAAAAAACATTCGTGCACGTATTCTCGGAAGGATACCTATAAATGCCACGTTCCTTTGTAGATAAAACATTATTAGTACTGATCTGTATTATATAAGCTGTGTCTTGGTTATCTCCACTTTTAAACTCAACACTTTCTCCCGGATAACAGTACCTCCTCTGTTTGGTTGTTTTTTTGCCGTATAATTCCTCAAGTTGGCCTTTTAAAATAGGATGCCTTACAAGTCGAACTTCGGATTCATCGTCTTGTTCGGTACCAAAAAGGGAAAATTTGTTAGTCACAATTATTCGTAGACTCTGCTTAGGTCCACGAGGAGGGGCTAATTCTAGAACGGTAATGAACCCATTATTCTTTGTTCTAGAAATCCGACCAGGCAGGCTATCTCGAAGGGCTAGAATAGCCACGGTCGAAGGTCGTATTTCATCTTGCTCTGCACCTTCATTTACCCGAGTATCGGAATCAACCAAGGCTGAGGCTCGCTGAGCATCTTCCGGGCTTTCTCCAGACGAATCATACCCTACCTGACCCTCGAGCTGGCTTCTCAAGTACTGAAGATCAAATCGCAACACCTTTATATCCTTTTCGAGAGACATTATTTTGATCAAATCAATTGAAGTTTTCCTAGGATTATCAAGAGGGATGAACGAAAATGTGTGCGTCTGTGTGTGTGCGTGTGCATGATTTGTTGTTTGTCTCATAAATATGATTGTGAAGAATGCTTATCAGAGTGGTATGCCTGCAATAGGAATATTAAATGTGTATATGAACGATGCGGGTGTACAATTAGGATACAGAGGCAGATGTATTTGTAAATTCCAAGCTGTAATGTCGAGTAATCAGGAAAAAGATTCTTACGCTCTATAAAATTGTAGAAGCAGCGCAGAGATAAATCCATGCATACAGAACCGACCAGTTAATTCTGAAACAATGCGATCAAACCTCTTTCAATAAAATATGGAACGAGGTAAAAGAACAAAATAATAAAAAAGAGATAAAATTAGCTTTGCAGATAAACTCAGCTGTGTTCAACAGAGTATGGCAATGTAAGCAACTAACTAACTACTTTAAAAACTAACCACTCTATAAACATACATCCGTGTTGAGCGATGTAACTAACTACTTTGAAAATTAACCACTTTATAAATACACAGCCGTGTTGAGCAATGTAACTAACTACTTTAAAAATTAACCACTTTATTAACACACAGCTGTGTTGAGCACTGTATGACAATAGGCCTATCCCAGTGTTTCCCAAACATTTTTGTGGTGACCCTGAACACACATTGATTTTATCTTGGCGACCCTAAGTGATGAAATATAATTTCAGTATTATTAATTTTTATCCAATTGCATAAAGTTTACTGAATTTTACTATAAGTTACTAATTAATACATATAATATTGCTGTGTTGAATAACATCAACAGTTTTGGCAAATATTTCTCCATTTCCTCAAAAAGCTTCTTTAAATGATTTTGGAAAAACAATTTAATGTCAGCTAGCTTTATTTATGATGAATCTTCCAGCACTGCACTCACTTCTGGAAAAGTAGTTGTTTATCCCCCTAACAAATATTTCTCTCAAAGATGCAAGTTTTTCTTGAATCTTTTATCTTTTTACTGATGTCTACCATACTTTGATTTAAACCTAGGTTGCCAGAGATCAATTCATTTAAGCGGCTGATGATGTCGCCTAAATATGCCTACTTTGCCGCCTAAATAGAATCTTGGAAAAGTAGGCCGTCTTACGCTCCATTTCTTAGAGTAAACGTTTTATTTCAGTTTTAAGTTCAATAACACGTCCTAGGTTGCGGCATCGAGACAGCCAACAGGGGTCAGAGTGGAAAAGTAATTCCTGGTGATGAGATGCCATCTTTCGCTCATTTTATGGAAAATTCGCATGTCTCTTTTCTGAGATTTATAGAATTCATAATTTGGATAACATATAAAGCACAAATGAAGTTCTGGCTAGAATCGTTAAGAGGCCAACAGTGAATTATTATGAAATCAGGTTTTGATCATTTAACGAGTGACAAAACCTACTCGACTTCCCATCATCAATGGCAATCCATCAGTACACACAGCCAAAAGGTTAAACCAGTCTATGTTATGTTTCTTGGTAAACCTGTCAACCGTAAGAGGGATAACTTCCCCTCTAGTGGTTGTTGACAGGGCATTACAGAACATAAAAGCCATAAGTTGTGGTTCGCCAGCAATGTTGACAAATTCATCAGTCTGCAATGAAAATCTACATGCCATTTTCATTACCACAATTAATTGATACAAAATATCTAATATCAAGAAATCAATTCATCGTTTGATGTTGTGATTTGAAAGTGGTACAGGCTTAATTTTCATAGCTACATCTGCTCTACAAGTATTTTTTCACCATAGCAGATGATGCTGGTTTCGCCAGCTCCTCTCCAATGTTGCCCGACTTTTTGGATCGTGAAATATACCAAGCCTCTTCAAAGGATGCCAAGGAAGGTTTCTCCAAGAAAAAATCTGAGCCTGAAGGAGCATCAATCCGCCTTCGTTTTACCTGTTCCTAATTCTCCTTCCACTAACTTAGTAGTTTTTCAATAAAGTTTGGATGAAGAGAACACAGGTGACGTTTCAGTTAGTTTTTCTTCCATGATTTATTAGCAAGGAATTGCAGACATTGAAAACACTGAGGCAGCAGATTCCTTAATCTATCTCTCGCATGTGTGAACCCGTACAGACCTTGCGGAATTATTATTGATTTTTCCCAAATTTTAATTTTTTCTACAAAAAAAGCCATTGAAAGAAAAATTGATTGATTTAAAATAGATTTATTTTATACAGCAACACCCAACTATTTAACTTTTATTTTGAAAAGCCTTAGGTTACTTTGTAAGTATATTTGGTAATACTGACGGCACAACGCTGTATTGCACCATTTCATTGAAGTCACAGCCAGTTGTGTAAGTAAGTTGATATCTTGGCTTTAGAGTGCAAATAGGTGGATTCTGTTATTTATTGACTGTCATTTTTTAATTAATGTGTTCTTGTGTGTTTCAGATAGTTCATTAATATTTTAATAGATTTTAGATAAAAATTAATTATCCCCAAAATAGTGAAAGAGAGTTATTTGAATCCTCGTATACTTGGACAAATAAATTAAAACAGAAAGAACTAGCAAATACAGTATTTTAACTCAACCGTCAGTGTTATTAAGAAAAAGATAAGGTTAAAATTTATACTCAAAAAAGTCCAAAATATGTGGTCGAAAAGGAAAAACAACTAATGGAACAGATATAAAATTAATACAACAAGCTCTTAACAACAGATGAACATTTTGCTGAAGGATTTCTATTGAGCTACCAGCAAAGGGTTTTAGTCTTGGCCGAAAAACAGTCAATGAAGGATTTTGTAACCTGGATTGAAATCATATCACCCGAGAAAGCAGCCTCGACTCACGGAAACAATGATGACGTCACGCTATCCCTGGGCAACGAATAACCTTGAGGGAACTTCAGAACATTAGGGAAAGGAACAAATGACACATCTAGCTAACCAGTTACCTGCAATCATAAAAATATTCCATGAAGAGACTAAACTCCTTCCCACAATTTCTCCCCCTAACTTTATATGGTTAAGGTACATTGACGATGTATTTTCTGTATGGCCTAATAGCCATGATTTTAAAACCTTTTTTAATAATTTGAATAATTTGCATGTCTCCATCAAATTTAAATATGAATGGGAATATGATAATAGATTGCCCTTTTTAGATGTCCTCATTAATAAAGATCATCATGAATTAAAACTTCACGTGTATAGGAAACCAACCCACTCGAATGCCTATATACATTATTTTTTGTTTCACGATAATTCTTTTAAAAAATCGGTAATTTCTAACCTTTTCCTTAGAGCATACAAAATATGTCATCCTTCCTATTTAGATGAAGAAATTGTCATTATCAGGACCATTTTTCTAATTTATATTACCCCGATTGGTTCATATCGTCTGCCCATTTTGCAGCTAGGAAAACATTCTATGGTAATAAGCCTTCCCGCACTGACGACTTCAACAAATGTATAACATTGCCATTTAATAATAAATTAAATAGTTTAAAGGACATATTTGGAAAAGCGGGTATTAATCTAGCCTTTAAATATAATAATTCTTTAAACCAATTGATGATGGCCAGAAAACCCAAAGAACATCATAACATAGGAGTATATGCAGTACCATGCAACGATTGCCATAAAGTTTATATAGGGCAAACGGGGAGAAATCTATACAAGATATTGTACGAACACAAAAGAGATATTAGAGTGGGCAGCGAAAGTAGTGGAATATTTTGCCATGTTAGAGACAAGAATCATACGATTGATTTCATTGGAAGTAAAATGTTATTTAAATTGGCTAACTATGTTAAGAGAAGAATCGTAGAATCGAGCTTGATATCGTCAGTTCCTAATTTAAATCTATCTGAGGGTCAATTTTCTTTTAACCCTGTAATAAGATCGCAAATAAACAAAATAGTAAAATGCCAGCCTTTCAATATGTTTAGGCCTACCTCCCCCCCCGATTAGCCACAAGTAGGGGATTGGGGGAAAAAAGAGGGGATCTTGTGTTATGCTTATATGCATTTCTCTTATATTTTCTGCCCAGTGTCAGTTGAAAAAGGGTGTGAGATACACCGAAACTGTTCTAAATTAAATTGTCTTCGGAGAATGTGGTTTAATTCCTCATCTTTTCTTGCGATATTGCATTAATTTTTATCATATATATATATATATATATATATATATATATATATATATATATATATATATATATATGTATATATATATATATATATATATATATATATATATATATATATATATATAAATATATATATATATATATATATAAATATATATATATATTTATATATATATAATTCCAAAAACGTATCCTAGCGTACGTGTAACTATAGGGATAAAACTACAGTAATAGGACTAATTTTATATTTGAAACCAAGTTTCGACGAAATCATCCTTCATTTTAAGTCGCTAGTGAACAAGTGAAATACAGAAGTTGCTCAACGTACAAACACACAAATCAGTCCCGCTAAATTGGAAGTGCGAGAATGTGTCGGCATTTTTGAAAAACGAAATTATGAATTTCTTGCTTATTAAGGTATTAGTATTGAATTGGCCGTCAGAAGTATTAATGTTGGGAATTACATTTATAAGTGTCGATTTAAATTAGCGTCGATGTATATAAATGTGAGACTTATAAACTATTTTAGCATTATCAATATCAATTTGATGATTTTCATTGGAAATATGTAGAAATAAACTTAAGGAGAGGGCACCACGTCGCATTTCGCATTTGTATTCATTCATTCTCTTGGAAAATCTGCTTCATTCACCGATATATAATTCATTACATGATTTGCATGGAATAAAATAAACTCCCTGTTCTTTATCGATCGATCTATTTTTAGATCGGCTATTTCAGATCGTATTCTCGTTGTGGAGAAATGGCTACATTAAGCATCCTGGAGGAGTATAGGTACATTAAAGCCCCCCCTCCTCATGAGGAGAAGCGTGGGAAAGGTAGCCGGCAAAAATGCTTACCATGTGTGATCTCCCCGCCGCTGTGGGCAGTTGGAGCTAACATCTGTTTGAAGGCGACCACCTAAGGTCCTTAAACGACGCTCTAACGATCGAATTACCTACGAGACCCATAAACCCGTGGTTATGGAAAAAAAGCGGTGCGAGTCAGAAGGCACGCCAAGTAGCGGTGCGGTTGCGAGCCTATAATTTGCGAGCTGACTTGGGCACCCCAGTGCCACCTCAGGAATTCTCGCTCTCCCCAGATGCTAACTCACCATTCGCTCCTCCCCTCCCTTTGTCGCTGTGGCCTGGTCACTTCCCCCTTTAGATGGGGCGGCAATCTGCCTATAAATAAGCCCCGCAAAGAAAGAGAAGAGGATTATCAGAAGTCGATACACCAGAGGAGGATTAGTTCGTGAAGATCGATCCATCGGCCAGACAAGAAGATTATTAGTAGTCAAATCGCCAGAAGAAAGATTAGTTCGTGAAGATCGATCCTTCAGCCATACAAGACTATTTCCGTGCGAAACGATAGGATCAGATTGAGAAAATCGATCCCGCCTTTCAGGGCCGTATTAACCTAAATAGTCAAGTTTTAAATCAGTGCCATACTGAAGAAGCCTTTTCAGTCTGCAAAGAAGTCCGACTGAAGAAAAGCAAAGCCGCTCACACTCGAGTGATTCTCACATCTCAAGCACCGTAAGAGTGAGGGGAGAAGAACCCAGCCCCAACGAGCTCCCGTTCTTTAATTACGTTGAAGAAGCAGCCCCCGTCACAGGCGACAAGCATTCACTTCCCGACGAAATTTCAACCAGCGTCCACAACACTCCAAAGCAAGAGATAAGTCCTCCAGCGACATCCGGCAATCCCTAATACCTACCTGTAAGTTAACAATAACATTTATATCTCTATTGCGATAGTAGAAGTTCAGTACGTCCCACGTCTTAAAGGAGAGTAGAAACCATTATTCTTGAATCTAGGTCATATGTGTTTGTAAATGAGAGTACGTTAATTTAATCTTTTACGCTAATCAAATAGAGTCATGATAAAAATACTAATTGGCAATTGGTATGTTTACTGGAAGCCTATTTGTTTATGTTTTGTCATTGAAAGATCTTTGAGGCCAAAGATAGAAATGTGTTTACTGTTGGTTTGTAATATTTAATTTAAAATACATGTTTATTTTGGTAGATTCTGGTGTTTCCTCTTATCCTTATGTGTTTAAAAATAGCTCTTCCTTAAGAACTAAACCACTAAAATAGCACTCTTAGAACAAAGCCTACTTCATCATAGAAGTAACTCACGCCCCTTAAAGCATACCGATAGTAAAAGGGTGTCAAAGAGTATAGTGATCAAAGCCAAGGGTCATTCTACGACACTCGTACTGAAAGGCAACATTGATGTCGTTGGTCCGTGCCAAATTTTTAAAATTATTTAACTTGGGTGAGTATAGAAAGGTAATATATTTGTCACATCTGTTTTCCTTATAATTAGCTGGGGTAATAGATCGTTCTGGCTCTAGAGTGATACTTTTCTATAAACCAAAGGGGATATTACAATTCAATCAATGTTTGGATGATTGTATTAATTTTGCCTTGAAAGAAACCAGGATCACAAATGCGATTTGCTTTCAGGAACATGGACGAAACTACAGACCTTTTAACGGATACATATTGACAGGGAAAATAATTAATATAACATTAGAATTAGTGGGTTGCTGGGATACGGAACAATATGGTTTATCGTTTATTTTAGATATTTTTACATCCAGAAACGGCAATGAGTTGTTCAGTTCCCATTCTACTTTAAATATAATAATTGGGTAGATCTTATTCAATTTTTCAAAGAAAGAATGAAATATGTTATCATGGATATGCAATGTGTCACATATATCGTCTACATAGCGGAACCACGTTATGGGATTGTATAAAATGGGGGGAAATAGGTGCTTATAAAAATACTCCATAAACAGATTTTGAAAAGCGGTTAAGAAGGCAATGTTATGTCTAATTAATTTTTTCATCAACCCGACGGACGGAGCTCTTATCACAATCACGAGATAAAAACGTATAATCCAGCTTTTCTAAGCAATCAACAACAATGCCTTTAATAGCCTTATTAAATTGTTATCCATGCTTTCGAAGAGATGGAAAAATCACTTTCCCAATTCTAGGCAGGCCTTATAAATTGATAATTAATTTTGCATTAACGCAATTGTAATTATGCGGTTAAGAAAACAATGTTATGGCTAACTAATCTCTTTATTAAGCACTCGAAAAAAGCTCTTCTCAAAATCGCGAGAGAAGAAGGTATAATCCAGCTTTTCTAAGCAATCAGCCTGATTAAAAAGTTATCCTTGCTTTCGAATATAATGGAAACATATCTTCACCTATTCTAGCCCTGCCATATAAATCGAGAATTAACTTTGCAATAATGCAATTGTAATTATGGGGTTAGGAAGGCAATGCAAGCCCTTCATTATGCCCTCGAAAGAAGTTCTTCTCACAATTACGAAAGGACAACCTATAATTTAGCATTTCTAAGCAATCAAAAAGATTGCTATCAATCAGCCTTTTAAAATTGTTATTCCTGATTTCAAAGAGAATGGAAAAATCAATTTAAACATTCTAGTCCGGCCTTAAAAATCTAGAATTATTTTTTTTAGTAACGCAATTGTAATTTGATTGCATATAAAATCTGGATTATACGTTTTCCTTTCGTGTTTCAGAAGAGCTTCCTCTCAGGTCTTAGTGAAGAGCTTAGTTATCCATAACTTTGCCTTCTTAACCGAAATAATTAAAATTGTGTTATTGCAAATTTAATTCTTGATATATATATATATATATATATATATATATATATATATATATATATATATATCAAAAAAGGGAATTTAGAATAGTGTATGAACAGCTTAGCTATCCATAACATTGCCTTCTTAGCCGAATAATTACAATAGCGTTATTGCAAAATTAATTCTCGATATATATATATATATATATATATATATATATATATATATATATATATATATATATATATATATATATATATATATATGTATACATAGATATATAGATATTTATATATATATATCAAGAAATAATTTTGCAATAATGCAATTGTAATTATGCGGTTAGAAGCCAATGTTATGGATAACTGAGCTCTTCATGCTCTATTCTAATTTACTTATTCATAACGAGTTAGACAAGAACTCAATAGCATAGGCAATGTAAATTGTTTCAGACGTAAAACACACAAGTATAAATTGTCAACCTTATCATATGGGTCATAACAAGCAAGTATCAAGTATCGTTTAGGAGAGAAAATTCACAATTTTATGATGTTTCCTCTATTTTAGACTATTAAATATTTTCTCATGAATTAGATTGACACTCACAGTAAAGACCAAAATATTTTTAAATCAAATGGAAGGAGATAAGTTAAAGATTGGGAATAGTCGAGCGATTCACTTTTATTACTCATTTTGTAATAGAGAAGTTACATTCACTATATTATTTCTTAGAACTTCTGAGTTCTTCTTTTATATTTGCAAAATGTTCCATTCGAGCCTTAAAATTATTTTAAATTGAAAGACAATCGATGCCCCATAAGTATATAAAATTAACTGCCTGTAAACAGCAACTATGCTATTAATAACTTCATATTACATGTAAGAAGAAGACACCGAACAGATTTTAATGAATCGATGAGCCCATTTCGGATTTACCTTAAACGTCTACCTTCCGGGTAGACTTTTAGCATCAGGTGGAAAAGTTCCTTAACTGGCGAGGCGAAACTTTGTCTAACTCCCAATGCAACCATCAAGCTTCTCATTGCTTTCCACGATGACGGGCTTCCAGACAACCATGGCCTATCGTAATTTAGCGCAATCATTTGCGCATACAAAAGGTGGACCAGGTGTCTCTTCTTTCTTTCTCTCTGATCTCTAAAAATGGACCAAGTTTCTAGAGAAATATCAGGACTTTTTGGTTGGCTCTCTTATACAAACATATAACTGAAGGCTAGGTACGAACCCTTTGCCCCTAGCATATTGGATTTAATTTAAATCTGATATTTACTTTATTATTTGCTATTCACTTTTGATAGTTCCTTACATTTTCTTATATTCAAGTTAACTTTCCTAACTCTCTTTGATATTTTGGTCTTCCTTTTCGTACTTACTCAACCGTTCAAACAGTTTCCTAACTTTTAATAAATATTAAATTTAAGGTCACATAAATAAAGAAATTTTATTGAAAATAAATTAAAATAAATCTCTTTTTGTGTAATTATTTCTCGAACTCACCGAATACCAAATTTATCCAATTCCAAAGAAATTTATTTCAATATTTTCCCTTCAATTTTTTCCTAAGTAATCCACACTAGAATAAAATTATTTCATGTGACTCAATACAAACTTTCCATTAAAGAGATTAAATTGCATTTTATTCCTCTCTCCCATACAATTTCTCTTCTAAGGTAATCCGATTATACTTCTGGCAAAGCCACCACTTACGTGAATGCATTCATACTCAATATCTAATTTGCAGCCATCTTTGATTTTAGCACCTTCTCACACCCACTGGTATCATTCTGAATCTCATTGTAGAGATAAGAGTATTAGTACAAGAGAATGGTTTATTGATTTTATTTATAGCCTGAAAGTTCATTAATCATCTGTAGTTGTGAATAGATAAGGTTGTAAAAAAAACCATGAATATACATTTATTGGCATGTGCATCAAGCCATTAGACATTTTAATTGATGTTTAAGAAAAAATCTAAGGGATTGATGGTAGGGCGATTGATAATATCATTTTGTTAGCTTTTTTTTTTCTTACTCTCCTTTCACGCCCCCAAAATACGATTCATATCATCTTTGAATTATGGATGAACCTTATCCAATTATTATACCTAACGAGATAACTAGAGGTACTGCTGGTGAATGCTTCATCCAATTTCGCCTTATATTATAAGTGTTTAAAAAGTTTCAGGCAATATTGCGAATTTATGATTTGGGCCCTACTAGAATAATAACATAATTTTCATTTCACTGAATCACTTTAAGATTATGAAAACTTTTATTAGCTGGCCTCACACTAGCAACATTTGGGTGAACTAAATTCCTATATTTAAAGTCTGTTACCAAAAGGTTATTGGTAAGTTTGGATATCAAATTGTCTATCTTTACAGGGAGATAACAGATTTTAATTAAATATTCTAGCTGAACAGGCAGTATAGCAGTGATTTCTATTATCCTTTTAGAAATCAGCCACACGGCCGAATATTTAGGGATGTACAGATTGTCTTCCGTTACATATATTAGAACTAAAGTTCTTTGACAACATTTCTGGTTATTGACGCGAATTTATTTAGTGTTTTTCTTTGATAAAGATTCCTTGATGGACCTCTACCTGACTTTCGATCCCGCGTCTTTCTGGAATTTTCTTCATTTTCAAAATCGGGTTCTGAGTAGTTCAAGTCCTGAATTAATTTCAGTTCAGAAATAACCAGATCCATGAAATATGTTTTTTTCTATATAAGCTAAGAGACATTAATACATACTTTCATATGAATAGATTTCATATTGGTAAGTGAAAATGTGTAATAATAGGAGAAGCAAAAATTGATTTAGCCCAAAAGAGAAACGCATTCAAATCTTCATGCAAATCTCCATTTAAATCTCTATCTTCATAATCTATATCATGCATACCTTATAAATTGATAAACTCACAAATTAGCTTGGGAAGGAGAAATAATGCTAAAATGTCTCACAGGCAAGAGAAAATAGTTTATTTTGGGATGAAATATTTCTTCATTTTAACCGATAATTGTTGCCTCTCTTTATTATCTTTGTTACAGTTGCATGTTCTTTAGGAATTTTTTGTTCATTATTTGTTATAAGGCTTTCCTTACTTTCTTTCATCCTCTTGTCTGTACATCATAAGGGGAGGATTCTATTTTAATAACTCCTTCCTTTTTGGTGGTTGGGAGATAGTAGGAAGGAAAGATTCATCGACGGCACAGGTTGGTTTTATCCCCTTTTACTTATGTAGTCTGGGCTCAGGTCTTATTCTCCTTATATACTAGTACAGTGATTCATGATTAAATTCTGTTATTTCTTAATAAAGAACTGATTCAAGTTCTAAAAAAAATTTTAATTGGCTTTTGTACATTGCTATGAGACATTCTTGCACATCTTTTTATATCTTTTTACAAAGTTAGAGGTACAAGAGCTATATCGGTGCCAACGAGTCCCATATAATTTGCTCGAAAGTTATGTCGAGAACACTCGTAGACACTCACATGATGTGATGGGAAATTATTCGCTTAATTAAAAAACTAAAAAACAAACAGATGGTTTATTTTACAGATATAAATTGCAAAATCCAATGTTAAATACGTCAAGGATTGTACTATAAATTTTATTCAATGTGTCAGAATATAATGTAGGCCACGAGGATCTCCTTGTTAAACTAGGTGAAATGTTTGGCGATCCTGAAACTCAGTTTCTCTTCAGGGGTGCACGGGGAGAGATGATCGTAGAGATGTATTTAAAGAATTTGTCTAACAGTCAAGACTGGGTCTTCCTACTTCTGTGGCATGGTGCAGAGTCCTGCTACCCTAAGTATAACATTTTACTTGCCATCTCCTAGATCCAGAGTAACACTATCTCCTTCTTGCCATTGATGTAGCCATCCTGGCAGATAAACTAGTCATAACCTAGGTCTCATGGTTTACAGGATGCATACACTGATAATCACAGTTCAACTTCCACCAAAGCACTTTTTTCGCAAATTTTGGGGGAAGAAAACCGAAGTCAGAGAACACTTACGTGCAGAATTTAGAGTTGTGAATGGCTAGAATTACCTATCGTATCCTGTATCTACACGAACCAATGGGTAATTTGCTACTAAAGTTATCTTAATCTGATTAGGTTAAGCCGAGTTATTATCGTGGTTGTCTCTTTATTTCCCTTTAAAATTTTAAGCTTTTGTAAAGTATTTCTGGTGAGATGAAAACCGCCGAATTAACAGAGTTCACCTTTTTATTTATTTAAGTTAATTAGTTATAAATGGATTATGCAATTCATATCCCTTCAAACGACAAAGAGAGTCTTACATAAATAATGCCTCTCTGTCGATTATACTTTGCCTCAAGAATAATCCATATTCTATAAATTTTAATATTCTTCAAAATAACCCACTTTTCAGCTCTTTTAACCAGCCTATGTAAAATCTTTCATCTTTTAGTCTAGGAAGAAGAGATTCACAGATATTGATGTTTTTTTGGAAGTCTACATCAGACTAGTTGAGAGGTATCCATTTCCCCAATCATGAAACCTTGCATATCTCCTTATATTAAGATACAGAGTGGAATGAGTTCAGTGCTGTTGTTCAGCCAACTGTTCAACAGTTACAAAAGGGCTTTCCTTCACTGTTTTTTAAATGATCTTTATTAACTTACAATAGACATCCACAGCGGGGTTTTTCTTTTAAATTCTTTTTAGAGGGAAAATAGATGCATTGTATATTGCTTAACTTAATACCACCTCAAACCGAATTCTTTTGCTAGTGGTGAAAAATAATGCACTTCGAAGTATAGTTCTAAAAGTATATCCTTACTAAAATTTTCTGGAATATCAGAGAAAACGAGTCATTTTCTTTATCTAGTAGGACTCCTATTCACATTGACCAATGATTTTTTTAATAAATAACAATTTTATTAGCAATTTGAAAGGAGTAAATTGAAACTATGGCAGAATATAGGAAAAGAAGAAATACTATTCATTAGCACACTTTTACATGTATATACTCGTATTTTGGCTTCAACTAGATAAGGAAAGTAAAATCAAGTCACATTTATGATGGTTGGTTGTCGAAATGGACTTCCTATGTAGGTTGACTTAGCCTTGTTTGTCATAAAGGGTAACTAGTTGCGCCCCTGGTTTTAATCCCATGCTAATCTGTAGATCTCCCCTGCAATATACATAAGGCAGAAAGAATTCTTTGTAATATTTCATCAAAAATTATTAAATAATATTTGTTAATATTGAATTTAAAATTATTTAATTCACGTGTTGTAAAACCGCGCTCCATAAATCTTTTGGGCGACCAGTGCAATACTCAATGAGAGCAAGAGTTAACTCTCATTGACCATATCTATTCATAGTAGGAGTATCGTTGATGCATATAATCGCACCTTGTTTGAAAACGACGATGATGATAATATTAAATTCAATTTAATTTATTTATATCAAAATATGATTACAATGTTATGGCCACTACAGTGCCAGAAACACGCGCAGTGAATCGTCTATTTTAAGCAACATTTCAAATTCCAAACTGAAATACGATCGAAAAAAAAGGAAGGCGATCTGAGAAGATGTATTGGGAGGCGCATCAGATGGGGGACCACTTTATTTTTTCTTTTAAATTCCCTATATTTATGAGATGTAGCCCCTCCAACCCGTATCTCGCGTGGAGTGTGGTTAGGGTTTAGGTTAATATGTATGCCCTCATCCTTAAGCTCATTTCCTGGGACAGTCATCTCTGTATTCATCTTCTCTACCTCACGAGGACTCGCCCTGGAAAGCGTTGTTTGCTAGGGGCAACACCGGCTACTACAGAACAGCGCGCTGTCATCTTTGGTTAACATAAGGTGGGCCTGTACACCTGCTTTCAAAAAGAGAGAGGCCATTAAATAACACACAACTCACTCCAGTTTCTTAGAGGAGTAATCTTAAAACTCCCTTAAAGAGGCAGTGAAACCCGGAGAGCGCCGTAACTCATTTAGCGGCGCTTATAAAAATGGCGTTCAGTAAGTACACATAAGCTTTGTCCAGGTGACACAAAGTTTCCTCTTGAGCCGGATGACCACAGCGTTCCACGGCATCGCAACTTCCTCTTTAGAATTGGGATATAGAATTAAATAGGTGGTTTGAAGGGAGTGGGGAAAATGAAGAGAATGTATGTGGCAAGTCTACTCTGCCACCGGTGGGGCTTTACAAAATGAGGACATCGGCCACTCCCAATCACGTCCAGAATGATTTACAAAGTTAAAACTGACGCCTTTTTTGCAAGAACAAGAAACTGATGTTTATAGGAGTGTGCTTTTTAACGTTCTGAACTTATAAATTAAATGATTACGAAATCACTCGGTAGGAGGGCCTGATAACTTCCCTTTATTTATTTACTTCTCATAGTTTACAAATATACTTGTATGAGAATTAACGTTTCACTAACAGTTTATGGCTTACTCCCATAATCGATATTGAATCGCCAAATAAAGAAAAATGGTCTGAATACCTGAGATGATCTACATATTTGCAAACTTAATGGATAGTGTATATTCTCCAGCTTGAGCCACCTCATGTATAGTGTGATATGTAAATTTTTTGGCAAATATACATACTGGATATTATAAGATTTCGTGGTGACGCAACACTTTTCATTTTATCAATAATAGTAAGGGCTCTTATAGTGAAATATTTCATTAACGAGGGCTAAGTTAGCAGAAGGTTTGGATCAATTTAAGATTAGGCACCTTTGGCGGCTAATCTTAAATTGATCGAAGTACAGCTGCTTGATCTTGAATTGAATGAAGTGCAGTTGCTTATTCTTGAATTGTAAATACTTGAAAAGATTGGTAGTAGATCTTAACCTACCTTAACTTTGGTTTACTTTACTTTAGAATTTCTTTTCGTTTATTGTAATTTATCTTAACTTTAGTTCATTCCAGACACCGTCATAGCAGGATCAGTGTTGCAAACATCAATTTTACCTTTACTTAACCTAACCTGACCTAACCTCACCTAACCTAACCTATTTCAAACTTTATGTAATCATATAACTAAACATTATGATATTTAATTTATTCTTTAAATATTTTCTTTAAAAAAATCCATTCATTAAAAATCCGCAATATTTTCCTTTTCCCTTACAAGTCACTTTGTGAGTCGTTACCAGAGCGTAAGTGCATTTTTTTGTATTGTCTCCTAACCAGGTGCCTAGTTAATCTTCCAATGAGTGACTTTAGGTGCATTATCTTAAATTGAACGAAACGCAGATGCCTTATCTTGAATTAAATGAAATACAGGTGCTAATTCTTGAATTGAGTGACTTTAGGTGCCTAATGTTAAATTGATCCGTAGGTTTTCTAAAGCCACCATCGTTAATTAACCAGCTTTTGCTTAAATGTTTCACTATACTAATCTCCTTATCTCGTTCTCATTGTTTACCCCTTTTCAAAAATTAAAAGGCTAAAATTGTTTAAATTTTAACTCTCCGTCCCACATTTGGGTAAAGTGTCGACTATATAAAATGCCAATATAATCGAGTGTACAAGTTATTTCAGTTTTTCCACTTTATTAATTATTTTCGTTGGTAGCCAACGAAAATTAAATTAAGTCTAACTATACAATGGTCTTAAGCAAAATATGCATACATATGTACAAAGTTCTTTATTATTGACGTTTCACTCCCCTGGAGCTTCTTCAGGGTACTAAGAAACTAAGACAAGAAATGACAGACAGAGGAGTAACAAGGACAAGGAGGAAAGAAAGTACCCTAGGAGACCTTACGGTCCATTCAAAGAGGGTACCTTTGGACTAGCAATTGAGCAGGCACATGGCTGCTAAATTGTTTCGCGTCCCTAAACGGCCACTTTTCAAGACTTTGTCTAGTCTTGACTTGAACTGGTCAACAGATTCACTGTTGACAACTTCGACTGGAAGTGCGTTCCACATACCGCAGATACTGTAAGTGAAAAAGTTTCCACACATATTGCGGTTGTAACGCTTCAGTTCAAGTTTGAAGCCGTGATTGCGCGTTCTGTTCTCACTCAGTGTGAAAATATCCCGGTAGTCAACATTGTCGAACCCTCTAAGTATTTTGAAAACTTCGATGAGCTGACCACGCAGTCTACGGGTTTCCAGCGAGAACAGATTTAATTCCCTTAGTCTATCCTCAAAACTTTTATGTCGGATAGAGGGAATCAGTTTGGTTGCCCTAGCTTGTACGCGTTCCAACCTTGCGATGTCCTTTCGAAACGAAGGACTCCAAAATTGTACGGCATACTCCAGGTGCGGCCGAACAAGTGAGTTGTACAGGCATAGTACAATCTCCTGGTTACGGTATCCAAACTGGCGCTTTATGTAGCCTAACATCCTTTGGGCTTTCTTCTCTGCCTCGATGCACTGTTTCGAGAACTTGAGGTCGCTAGTGATAGTAACACCCAAGTCCTTCTCAGTGTCACTCGATTCAAGAGCAGTGCCCTTAAGGATATAATGAGATTGGGGGTTTCTGTGGCCGATATGCATTACTTTGCATTTGTTCACGTTAAAAGGCATTTGCCACGTGTCCAACCACTCCCCAATCTTCCCAAGATCTTCCTGCAGGCGGGCAGTATTTCCATCCTTTGCAACGTTCATACTAAGCTTGGTATCGTCGGCAAATTTGGAAATCTTGGCAACCATGTGACCGTCCATGTTGTTGACGTAGATGATGAATAGTAGTGGTCCCAGGACAGAACCTTGAGGCACTCCGCTAGTAACGGGCACCCACTTAGAAGCCTGTCCATTCACCACCACCCGTTGCCGTCTGCCACTTAGCCAGTTCTCGATCCAGCCGGCTACTTTTCCGTCTATGCCCAGCGCTCGCACTTTCCGGAGAAAGCGGCGGGGTGGTACCTTATCAAAGGCTTTCTGAAAGTCTAAGTAAACCACATCCACCCACCGCCTTGTCCCGATCGTGCTCACTGAACACGAAGTGGAAGAATTCTACAAGGTTCGTCAGGCATGACCGTTGCCTTCGAAAGCCGTGCTGGGAACTCCTCAGTAGCAGGTTTGACTCTAAATACGACGTTATTTTGTCCACCATCATGCTTTCCATGAGTTTACCGACTATCAAAGTTAGACTGATAGGTCGGTAGTTTGACGCATAGGCTGGGGTCTCCTTTCTTGAAGATCGGAGTCACCTCCGCCTCACGCCAGTCTCTAGGAACGCATCCGGTCCGGATTGACATGTTAAAGATAACGCACAGATGTCGTGATACTTCATCCACACTTTCTTCAACACCTTGGGTAGAAACACGTCCGGTCCAGAGGACTTATTCGTCTTTAGGTCAGTGATCTTTTTCTTTATTTTTCCTTCGGTGAAGTCCATGGCCTGCAGCTTTTCCCCCGAGTAGGAATCCAGGGGCTGGGGGATGGGACCACACTCTTTAGTAAACACTGAGGAGAAGTAGTCATTGAGAAGGTTAGCATTTTCTGCATCTGACTGAGTTAATGCTCCCTCCTCGTCCACTAAGGGCCCAATCTTACGATGGATTGGTTTACGGCTATTTACATAACCGAAAAACTCCTGGGGATTCTCCTTGCAGAGTCTCGCCACTCGGAGTTCCTCAGTACGCTTAGCCGCCCTTATGCTGGACTTCACTCTCCTGGCTAGCCTCCGGTACTCGTCGAAGGCACCCGAGATCTTCGATCACCGGTACGCATTTCTCTACTCCCTAAGCAGTTGGCCGATTTCTCGATTAAACCACTTTGGTTGAACAGAAGACCGACGGAGGCATTTCAGAGGGATGCAACTAGATTGAAGACTCATGAATTTAATTTTGAAATTGTTCCACGAATCCTCAACCTCTTCGCATACCGCTAGCCTTACATCAGTCAGCCCAGCACGAAGGCTTGCAAAGTCTGCTCTTCAAGTCAAGTTTCCTTGATTGACTGGCAACAGACCTTACCTTCGGGATCTTGACGCTAAATCTAACTAGCTGGTGATCACTGCCACCAAGCTCTTCGCCTACAGAGACATCCTCAACGATATCATCCTCAGAGGTGCAGACCAAGTCGAGGATATTGTCTCCTCTCGTCGGTTCTCTAACCCATTGAGTGAGGAACTCGTTGTTGGCGAACTCCAGGAGTAGCGCGCTCTCGCCACAGGCTGCTCTGGTTTCCCAGTCAACTTGTCTGTTGAAGTCGCCCATAACGATGCACACTCTGCCTTGAACAAGCTCACCCAGCAGCTGGTACAGTTCCCTGTCCTACTCAAAGGGTTAGGAAGGGGGTCTGTAAAGCAGCAGGGTCCTGTATCTGACAGGACCTATCTCTAGGTCAACGCCTAGGAGCTCGTGATCGGATATAATGTTGGAGTTCGTAGATTTGATTGTATCCTTGACATACAACATTACACCGCCACCCTCTCTTCTGGCCTATCTTTGTGGAAGAGTTGGTAGCCAGGAACCGTGAATTCGCCTTCAAAGTCTCGGTTTGAGGTTTTTATCCACGATTCTGTTATGGCTACCATTTCAAGTTCTTCCGTCGCTACGAGGCCACGGAGCTCAGGAAACTTGTTCCTGATTGACCTCGCATTGAACAGAAGAACTTTCAGGGAGTCCCCGACTGTAGGACTCCCTACGCTCTTCCGTTTCCCGGCTTGTTTTTTGGCGAGGCACCCCTCTTTGCGACCTCTGAGAAGGTCGTTCCTGGAGTGACACGGGCGTACTGGCGTACGTCCGCCCTCACTCTGGGCCGGATACACCTTTCGGTCCTCTCTACGACATCCTGGATCATGTTCGACAGAAAGGCCTTTCCTTTAAAGGAAAGATGTACCCCATCCCTTTGATAGAGATCATTTCTACCATAAAAGGTGCGGTACGGGTCCACAAAAAAGACCCCCTCTGCCGTACACAAATCTGCCAGGCGCCGGTTAAAAGAGACATTCATCGAGTGAGCGGTCCGTGTTGGACCTCTCCTCGGGAGCATCCCGACTACCACACGCTTGCGGGTTTTCAGCCCACAGTCGTCCACGGCACCCATGACCGTGTGGAGGATTTTATCTGTAGGGCCTACCCTACCTCCTCTCAGGTAGAGGTCGTTTCCACTGACCATCAGAGCAACGACTGAGCTCTCAGAAATCTGTGATTTCTCAGCCTCTACTCTGATGTGGTGGTTACCACATCCTGGCAGGCAGCTTACCTTCACAAGAGTGCGAAGGCGGGCCGCTAGCAGGGACTGCAGGCCCCGTGCTTGAGAATCACCAATAAGGGTGACTCTTGCACATTTGTCAGCAGGCGACTTATTCTTTCCTCTCGGAAGCGACTTGCCGCTTTCCTCTTGTATCTCTGCATTTTTCTTTTTTGTCTTCTTCATCTTATTTTTCTTGTCTTCATTTGTTATCTCTTCTTCCGTTTCTCTTTTCTCTTCTTCTCTTTCCACTTTCCCTTGCGCACCCGTAACGCTCGAATCCTCTCCATTGGGGTGAGCTGCATTATGGTCCTTTTTCTTCTTTTCTTTTTCTTCTTCTCATTGGCTCCGCATGGCAGAAGTGGGACTGCCAATGCAGTTTCACCTCCTTGGGCTGGAGTCACATCGGCGGAAACACCCAAGTCAGTGGGACTTTCGTCTCGAGCTTGAGCCGACTGGGCCTCTAGTTTAGAGGCTAGCTCTAGGATTTTTTTCTCGAGACGCCGAATCTGAAGCGCGTGCTGCGTTTCTAGGGTCTGTATTTTATTTTCCAGCGCCCTAGATTTTTCTTCAGAGGTTGTGAAGAGATCCTTGAGTTCATTGCAGCATGTCACTGCCTCTCGGATCTCTCCTTTAAGGATGCAGTCGGTGCATATACTTCCCGGGTGGCATTTCGAAAAACATCCTTCTGGGAAGTCCACGCACCACTTATCCTTTTGACATATCGCACATGTATATTTGAGTGCAGCTGGACCTTTTTTCCCTGTCATTTTGAACACTTTCTCTCTCTCAAAACTTTGTGACCAATCAATAGAAAAAAGGGGGTTGGTGAGTTCTCCCCGCGTGAGTCGCTCCCGCCTATTGATCAGAGACGTTTCGGATCTTTCAGAAGGCACGCTCCATGTGCTGCTCTTCGTCCGACCGAGTCGTCAAGCCTCGGCGTGCCGTGGCTCCCAACCAAGCAGCACAGACGGTCCCCGAAGGGGCCATCGATTTGTCACCAGGTGAACAACAACGAAGCACGCCCCTTACTAAACTCCTAATAGTTCCCTTCACAACGGCCAGGATCTCGGAGCAGCGTTCAATGGATATCCCGCCCCACCAAGAGACTCGACCCAAGGCTTTTTATTGGCCTGGCAACCAACCTGGGAACAAAGGGCCGTCACCTCGGACCGATGCTAACAGAGGCACCCGTCAACGGGCACTGGGAACGGTCAATAATTACGCGCCAGGGAAGGGGTTAACAGGGCACTACCCTTATCCCATTCATCGTGCCCCAACGCCTAGGACACCTCTAGTCCTAGTCTCTCGCAACTAGTGAGCGTCGATTGGCGTTGTTTATAGAGGTTCCAAAGCCTCTCTTCTGACGCATGAGGTAGCTGCAAGGTTCTTATATGTAGAGAGAGTGAAAAAGGGAAAGGGTGACATGATAGGAGTAGGCTTTTTTTTGTTTTTTTTCTTTTTGTATAAGTGGGAGAGATAGAATAAAAGTGAAAGAGGAAAAGGATAGAGTAAAAAAAAGAAAGGAATGACGCACTTAGTCTGGAATCTCGTTTTCGACCAAATCGACAAGGGAAGCCCTACCAGGGGTACCCAGAAGAGGTAGCCCCGCCGACATAGCTCGAAAAGTCAAAGGTACACACAAGCTCTCTTCCCGAGACAAGGGGGCGTCACCTCTCCCTCTACATTCTTTAAGAAAGAGAGAGAGAGAGAGAGATTCAGACGAGATACAAAGAAAAGTTAGGGCATTGCTATATTTAAGTTATGGAAGACAAATGGGAGAGAAAAAGTTATCAGAAACAACTTAAGAGGGAAGTTAGGCCAGTGGCTATACACCGGAGCGACGTGTACTTGATGCCATGTGTGTTGAGGTATTGAGTGTAGGGTTAAGGGGTCGGGAAGGCAGAGATGTGTCAGGCCAATCTGCCAGCTTGCAGGTGCGCAGTTTACGTGTGCCGTTATTTATTGAAACGTCCCTAGATGCTGACACTTACGTATATGTACGTGTGGGTATAGGGTAGTTGAGGGCTGCTAGTTGGATATTGTGTATTTGCCTGCATATTTGATCTCCTTCCAGTTTCGTTACTTGTCATATTAAACGTGTATAGTTGTAAGTATTTACTGACGTGACTTAATTTGTGTCATGTAGTATGGACATTTTCATGTACAGGGGAGAGGGACAAGCATACTTTATAGCAAAGTACTGAATGCGATATGTGCTTCTGTGCCATGTGGGGTTACGGTCGTTTGTGTTTTTGGTGCATTTGTTATTAGTGGTCCAACGTTTCTTGAATAGTTCTAGGTGTTTTTTTTGGGTGCCGAGATGAAATCTCCTCAGCATGTTGTTTGTATGTTTACCTTTGGAATGAAGGTTGTTTTGGTGTCTGTGAATGTGTAAGTGTTTGTCCAATGTTACCACAAGTATATTTGTGATTAGTTTGTATGTAAACTTTGTGGGGGTGGGGTATTGTAGGTAAGGGATGTGTTTGTATATGTTGTGTAGGTAGCTATCAGATGCTCCGTATAGTGTCCTCTAAGTCTTCTGAAGGTTGCTGGATATGAGCCACTTATCCTCGTTGTGATAGAACGGTCTGAGGCAACTTAAATTCAGCCACTGTCACATGTGTTAGAAACACATGCTACCCACGTGCATCTGCGAGAGGAAGCAGAGCGCGTTATCGCACACCTTAACCAATATTTAATCGAGGAGGTTCATTTCCCCGTTTCGCCTCCATACGTCGTTCTCGCCAGATTGAGTTAGGCTTATATGCAGATAAGGTATTTTCCCAGCGTGACTGGGGCATTCCCCCGAAGTCCCCTACTCAATTATCCCCTACGCCATGGAGACTACTCCGGGTACTTATACATAGCTTTCCCCGATTGAAGCAGATCAGATCCAGATTATCTTCACGAGGCATCACACCGATCCGGTCTCGCCTGTGCATATAGGAACTCTCTACCTCGAGAAATTCCTTATTGTCCAGAACAGGACAATATCCCTTGAGTCCCAAGGTTTGTGGCTTCCAGACGCCAAGTCAACAAGGCTCCCCTGTTTTTCAGAAAAAGAACAACGTAGAATAGCCATTGTTCTTCAAGCCCATTCGTCAAAAAACGGTTCTCATTCCCAAGACATCACGTCAGGATAATTTAATTTCTCCCTTTTTAACGTTCTTCAAGAGAACGCTTGGTTTCAACAATAACCTTCATTGTTCATCTAGAACATCCCCGATTTGCTGTCACAAAGATCGCTCGTACTTCCGAGCCCCACTTCGCTCTCACTCTTTAAAGACAGTCCTTCCCCTTCGCGAAGGACAACCCCCCAAAGAACCCTTCTGCTGGAAATCCCCAGTGGACCGAAGATTCCTTCGCATCGTCTTCCTCTGAACAACAACTTTGTAATTACGTAAGCTGAGCATCACCTTTAATCATCTAACCTATTGTCAACGCTACCCTGTGCTTTAAATGGTTAAGCGAACCATTTCCCCCCCCCCCTTTAATTTTTATTTGTTTACCTTTTTAAATCTCTCCAAATCTTAATCCTCGGATTGGTCAGATATTCCCTCGACCCTTTCCATTCTCCGTTTATGTAAACATTTTTTTGTGTGTTCTTGATAGTTTAATTAATAAAACTCTATTTTATTAATGATAGCCATATTATTATCCTTGAGCTCCGTTCGACTTCTTAAGAATATTGAAGATAAATAACCTCGGTCAATCAGATTACCACGCACTTGAAATATTAGAATAATTCCCTTAACGAATAGTTATATATGATATATTTAGATATAATAGAACCTTCCACCTCTAGTTATTGTTCCCCAATCGTCATGGTCAAGAAACCTGATGGCTCTTATCGGATGTGCATCGACTTCCGGAAGTTAAATTCGGTAACTGTGTTCAACGCCTAGCCTATCCCGTTGGTAGACCAAAACCTCCACCTTTTTGAAGACGCCAATTTCATCTCAGAACTTGATTTTTGCAAGACGTATTACCAAATTCTTCTCCGGCCTGATGTGAAAGCATATACCGCCTTTGCAACTGAGAAAGGCTTAATGCAATTTAAGCGCCTTCCTTTTGGCCTCACCGCTTGTAGTAACTATAACCGTCCCATGGGAAGGTTGTTAGATGGACTTCCGAATGTCTCCTTTTACTTCGATAACGTCTACATCGCTACTCGTAAATGGAGTCATCATTTTACCACCCTATTAGCTCTCTTCGAGCGACTGCGCGAAAATGGCCTCACCATTGGCACCAGCTAATGCCATTTTGCCCACGAAACCATAAAATACTTGGGTTTTAAAATAGGACAAAGTCAGTTAGGTCCACAGGAGGACAAGATTAAGGCAATCGCCGACATGCCCATCCCGAAGACTAAGAAGCAATTAAGATAATTCCTAGGATCAGCTTCTTACTATCGACAATTTGTCCCGAATTTCGCTGCAATTTCTGCGCCCCTAAGCACCCTTTTAAAAAAGAATTCCCCCGATCGACTACGTTGGAATGATGTCGCTGTTTCTCATTTTAATTAGCTCAAGAGTAAGCTCATTTCTGCCCCCATTTTGAAGTTGCCCAACCCGGAAAATTCCTTTGGGATTAAGACCGACGCGAGCAACGAGGGCCTTGGAGGTGTACTCCTTCAATATGAGGATGACGGAACGAAACATCCAATTGCATATGCTAGTCGCCAGTTATTCCCACGCGAAAAGAGATATGCCACTATAGAGAAGGAAGCTGTAGCGATTATATGGGTTATTGACAAGTTAAAATGTATTTCAGTGTTAAAGAATTTCAGATAGGAACTGACCCCCGCCCGTTGGCCTATATTCGGAATGTACGACACTCCAACGGCCGAATTATGCGCTGGAGTCTACTCTTGCAAGAGTACCAATTTAAGATAAATTATATAAAAGGTTCAAGTAATCACGTCACTGACGCACTCAGTAGGAATGCGTTACCAAAGAGTGTAGATTAATTTGTAATTCGTAGGATTAGGATCTCTATGTATGTATATACCGTCTTGTACGAATTAAAGTAGATTCTCCTGTAATATAATTAGTTAATGTATATGTCTGAATTTTGTGGCTAAATGTCTATTTTTTTTTCTCGTATATGTATATATTTGTACCCAGTAAATTACGTATAATTCTTTTGTCCCATATGTACTAATTTTATCTTATTTCATCGTTCCGTGTCTCTTTTATGGTTAAGTTTGTATTAAAGGTTAGTTTCCATTATAATCAAAAGATCAACATAATCATATGTATTGAGGTAATAATAGCTAGGTGCAAGAAAGCGAGTTCTCCACAACAGATCTTTATGGTTGTCCCTTCTCTCTTTTTTTTCGAAGTTAAAACTTCCCCTGAAATGGAGGAGTGTGATAGAACGGTCTGAGGCAACTTAAATTCAGCCGCTCTAACATGTTTCGAAACACATGCTACCCACGTGCATCTGCGAGAGGAAGCAGAGCGCGTTATCGCCCACCTTAGCCAATATTTAATCAAGGAGGTTCATTCCCCTGTTTCGCCTCCTTACTTCGATCTCGCCAGATTGAGTTAGGCTTATGGGTAGATAAGGTATTTTCCCAGGCGCGACCGGGGCATTCCCCCGAAGTCCCCCATTCAATTATCCCCTACGCCATGGAGACTACTCCGGGTACTTATACATAGCTTTTCCCGATTGAAGCAGATCAGATCCAGATTATCTTCATGAGGCATCACACCGATCCGGTCTCGCCTGTGCACCATAGGAACTCTCTACCTCGAGAAATTCCTTATTGTCCAGAACAGGACAATATCCCTTGAGTGCCAAGGTTTGTGCCTTCCAGACGCCAAGTCAACAAGGCTCCCCTGTTTTTCAGAAAGAGAACAACGTAGAATAGCCACTGTTCTTCAAGCCCATTCGTCAAAAAACGGTTCTCATTCCCAAGACATCACGTCAGGATAATTTAATTTCTCCCTTTTTAACGTTCTTCAAGAGAACGCTTGGTTTCAACAATAACCTTCATTGTTCATCTAGAACATCCCCGATTTGCTGTCACAAAGATCGCTCGTACTTCCGAGCCCCACTTCGCTCTCACTCTTCAAAGACAGTCCTTCCCCTTCACGAAGGACAACCCCCCAAAGAACCCTTCTGCTGGAAATCTCCAGTGGACCGAAGATTCCTTCGCATCGTCTTCCTCTACACAACAACTTTGTAATTACGTAACCTGAGCATTTCCTTTAATTATCTAATCTTTTGTCAACGCTACCCTGTGCTTTAAATGGTTTAGGGAACCATTCCCCCTTTAATTTTTATTTGTTTAACTTTATAAATCTCTCCAAATCCTAATCCTTGGATTAAACAGATATTCCCACGACCCTTTCCATTCTCCGTTTATGTAAACATTTTTTTTTGTGAGTTGTTGATAGTTTAATTAATAAAACTCTATTTTATTAATGATATCCATAAATTATTCTTCTTGAGCTCCGTTCCACTTCTCAAGCATATTGAAAATAAATAACCTCGGTCAATCAGATTACCACGCACTCGAAATATTAGAATAATTCCCTCAACGAATAGTTATATATGATACTCGTATTCCGGTTTGCTGTTACGTATGCGTTGTGCCTGGTATGCCATAGTTTCTGGGCACGGACCGGAGACGAGGATAATTTCGTCATCTGCTACGGCAGTTTATGTGTACCGTTTTCTTCTGGAGGGTATGGAATGTCGTTTGTGTATATGATGAAGAGTGTGGGTGCTAACACGCTGCCTTCAGTTACGTTAATGCATGTTGTAAATTGTCGTAAATCTTGTTATTGTATCATATGTAATACCTTCTATCTGTAATGAAGTGCTATAGGAGGCTTATGGTGCAGAGGCTCCCCTGTGGACTTTCCAATGTGGCGACAAATGACACATTTTATTAAAGGAATTCTTGACCTTCTTAGTGAGTGCTCTAAGGGGGCAATAGGTCTGTAATTGTCTGCTTATTTAGGGTATTTGTGTTGAATGTTCAGTAGGATGTTGTGAGAGGCCTTGGATACTTTCGGAAAGAAACCAGAGGGTAGATAGGCGTAATAGAGGAGTGTTAGTGTTAGATAGATGTCTTCTGGCAGATATTGTATAGTTGTAGTTGGGAGGCCAGCGGGGACTGGGCTCGTTTTGTTGTCTTTCTTATGCAGCGTTTGGTGTCCTCGATTGTGATTGGAGTGATAAATGTTGTCGAAGTGCCGAGCACCTCCGTGTTACTCATAGGAGAACGGTTTAAGCTCGTTGAAATGGAGGCGGCACCACTCCTAGACTTCCTGGAAGTGTTCTTGTGTCTGTGGTTTAGGAGACTATGTGTTTAGAATTGGTCCCAGATGTACCTGAATAATTCGAGGGTATCATCCGTGTTTGTGCACCTGCATTCTCTATTTTTAATTCTATAAGCTTCGGGGGATTCATATCATACATTCACTTGACGCACCTCCAGAAAAGGAAGGGGACAGCACAGCGACCTTCCTCTGCAGCTCGAATGATCTCGCCCCATGGACAGTTCCTATCAAGCTGCAAGCACTTAAAGATGAGGTCACAGAGGAGCGTAATGTTCTGTTGACGTGGGCCTCTGCCATAGTGATTGTCATATAAAGTGATGAGGCAATAAATGTAAGGGACTACCGTCTTATCTACATATATGGGAATAAACATAACTGATTCGTCACTTTTCTGAATAGTCCGGAGTGTTCTTCTGAATCTTTACACTGTTGTAAAGGAGACAAAGGATAGGAAAAAAACACTTACTCGGCCACGTTCCGACTTATGTTGAAGAAGCCCGAGTTGGAGTTTAAGCATTTTTACGTGGCTGGGAATGCCGCTTCCAATGCCTTCCTCCTACATTGGTTGAATGCATATGCGACTGTTTTGGCCTCCCTCCAGCTGATGCGTTGGTCGGCATCTTGCTGGTGTTCCCTGAAACTGTTGCTGAACCGCCTGGCCCGAATATCGTTCTTGTGCTCCCTCACTCCAGTTTGCACGCCCCTGTGTGTCTTTACAAAGTAAGCATAGGGCAGTCGCTGCTAGGCACCCTGTATACTACTGAGTTCTTATTGATCTCCGTCATTGTTTTGTAGAGGCAAATGTCTCCAACTGTGACACCAGCTTGAAGGGCGACTCTTGTGGAGGGTGCTATTTTTCTACCCATTGTGATGAACAGAGGACTAAGATAGACTGAGATAGATGTTTTATTTCACCTCACTTCCCCTGTGAAACGTCAGATATAAAGAACTTTCTACCTAGTGTGGTTTATCTTATTCTCTCTCTCCATTTTTTGCCAAAGACTCCCATCAACATATATATATATATATATATATATATATATATATATATATATATATATATATATATATATATTATTAAGCGTTACAGGAGTCGCCTTCTTAATCTTTGGATTCAAGATCATCCATAATTTTTCATGAATATAGTCCCAAAGGAAGAACACCTGAAGTTATATAAAACCTTTAAAATTTTAATGGTTCAGGAATGGAACAAAGAAGTTCTCATTACAAATCGGAATGAACTGTTTGCAGTAGTACATGGTATATGGTAGACTTTTCGTAGAAATCCCCGCATTATGCAAAATTTAATTTAGTCGAAGCCAATAGAATGCAAGTGTATAGAAATCAGGGGAGGGGGGGGGGGGGATTTACAGAAAAGTGAAGAGTAAACATTACTCTTTCTATCGATTATACCATTAATTCTTGTATTATGAATTAACCAGAAAAGAAAATTGTGGTAGTTAAAGCAGAAAAAAAATAAGTTGATTGCTTCCATAAACCCCATCTTCGGTATTGAGACCATAGTTTTATATGATCGGATTCTTTATCGCCATTAATAGCTTTCCCACAAAATGTGGTCAGCACCACCCAAGACACGTAAATTCTAACCCAATCTCACACAACGCAATAGGACCCATCATGTTCCATGCCAACTGGCACTTAATATGCGGTGCTATGTGTTCTAGCATCTTAAACATGCCCCTTCATACACACCATTTGCACTCTTGGCTTTGAAGGTCAAGGGTGTGCGTTTGACTCGTTCACCAATGGTTTACGGAATCATCCTGTCCTAAAACCTCATTATAAATTCAATGTATGAGGCATAACGAAGTATGTTTAACGCCCTCCTCCATCTATTTTGGGGTCTTTTGGGCGTAGAAAAGAGTGAGATGTTCCTTAAGTTGCGGTTGTTGGAAGGACATTACCACGATTAAACCATCCTTACCCTTGTGGTGCATTTAATGAGTGAGACGAACTTGTTTTAATTGACAGCGATTCCCTTATCATTAAAAAAATTATCAGATCTTAGCCGTCCTGTTAAGGACTAATACGACTTAGTAAGATTTTCCTCCACTGAACCAGCAATCTACATCTAGTGCGTCATTTGGGAGCTGCCGTTTTTAGCAATCGACTGGCCTGGCAGGGACCTCTGGTTGATGTTTGCTGTGCCAGTAATTATCCTAAGTTATTGTTTTATCTTGTGTGGTGACATACCTTTCTGTGCATAGGGAGGTTTACTTCTAAATGTTCTGAAATTCTTGAACGACAAAGAACGTGAGCAGTTGGAGGGGAGATATAGCTCACCTAATTCATCTATCCTTTTCTGCATTTCGAATCACAACTGAGTTAAAAGTGTTTCCATTACGTTGTTTATTTTAACAAACTTCTTGTGCATCGAACCACTAAAAATTCAGGTGGGTTACTGAATGATGTGCTAGCTGCACTGTAGGCATACGTTGTGTGAAGTTTACCATATTTGCATCATCCTGGTCACATTTAAGGCTGAGTGCTAGTATCGGGAGGATGGGTTAGTGCTCATGCCGTATGTCCCTCGTTTACCGGGCGCTGATGGATCCTAAGGATAAAAAAGGTTGTTAGATATTAACAACCACGACACATTACTTGACAGGAGGCATTATATTATAACAAAGAGATACCGTAAGGAACCTGACACCGAATTTTCGTCTATGGTAACTACTGAGATCTTTTCTAACGTGGCTATGATCACAACGCAATGTAAGCATAAATTTTGAGCTTTTTTTGTTGTATATGGAACGCTTACAAATGCAGAAAAATTCCATCTACCCTAGCTCTGAGTTTGGCAGGGACCTCCCTCTATATATGTTTTATGTGGAGGAGCCTCCTTTTTTACAACCTTATCTCATGCACCTGGCTAAAATTCCTGTCCTAGGAGAATGTAGCGGGTCGCGGGGTGCTTTTTGAAGGTCCCTCTGATTTTCGCGGGCCGGCTTGCAGGCGCACATTTTCTTGACGACTGGTTTCAGCGTGCTGTTGCAGCCCAAAATAAAATCTGGTGTCTATGGTGTGTCATCTTGACCTGGAGAAGATAAATATAGAACTAACTGCCTCAGGGTCTCCAGTCGTGACCTAGACGTTATTTGGCGTGACTTGGGGCAACCTGGTTGTTAACGAAACCTATCCTCTCTTTCTGTTCCGCCGAATAAAAATTCCCATTTTGGATACATCACCCAAATACTTTATGGAATGCATCTAGCTTTGATGGGCACCATAAAAAATATTTATTATTATTGAGATAAGTGAATTCTGGAAATGAAAATTCTTGTGGAAATTTATGAATTCCAGAAAAATAGTCTATGTATATGAGAAAACACTAGCAAACAAATGAATGAATATAAATAAATTATTTATAAATAATAATAA
Organism: Ceratothoa steindachneri; assembly: GCA_963969495.1. Lineage (NCBI taxonomy): Eukaryota > Metazoa > Arthropoda > Malacostraca > Isopoda > Cymothoidae > Ceratothoa > Ceratothoa steindachneri. The sequence goes on along the minus strand of OZ018322.1, from coordinate 65,363,038 downwards.
TGAATTCTGACTAAATGCTTGTTTATAAGAAAATAACATTCATATTTAGTGTTTCAAACCATGGTTGTATACATTTAGATTTAATGCAACCTGTCTCCCTAAATTTCTAGCCTGCGAAATATTATTTCAACATTTACATATCCTTTAAACAACCAGCCATTGAGGAAAGAAATTTTGAACAATGAACCTCGGCTTTTATGCGTTGTTGCATACTTAAGACAAAGTTGTCAAATTTGGTTGGCTCAATTTTCTGCAACTTTTTGAGAAACATTTGTGTACCCTAACTCATTTGCCCAACTTTGCCCACAAATGTTCAATGGAGCTGAAGTTTGGAGAATGAGGGGTCCATTCCATCAAAATCATCCATTTTTACAAACCAAACCTTTGAGACTCTAGATGTGTGGCATGCAGCATTGTCTTGTTGGAAAATAAATGTTTCGGGAATGTTTAAATTTAGTACTTTAATTTAGTGTAATAACTTTCAAAACATTGTTCGCGGTATTATCCAGCTTGGTCTGGGCGTGTTTATCAAACAAACTTTTATTGAACTCTGATGTCACGGAGATAGTAAACCTTCCAGTTTGGGGGTGAAACCTTACATTTTTCAACCTTTTCTCATCAAATGTTTATCGAGTAACTTAGGAATCTGTATGTCACACAAATTAGGCTTCACCAAAGCAGTGTGTCCATTCAAAATGTCTTGTTTTTGTGTGAAATTGTAAATGTTTACAGAAGCTAACACTCGGGCCTGGATCGGATGAAGAATGAACTTTCTATACAACTTGATTCTTTTCCTCGTAATGTTCTAGTAGTACAAAGCCTGATCAGTTCTATCAATAAATCCCATGTTGGCGTTAAAAGCTATGATATAGGAAGGAATATCTTCCTGCACAATGTCTTTTTGCAGTTTTTGAATCACTCATTCAAATGGGTTTGAGTCCATATTTGAAAGCATATATATATAGTCTTGTGTGACAATCCACCTAGGAGAGGGACAACTCCGAACTCAAACCCGGGCAGGTGGAGCTCGAAGTCTTGGTTGACAATCCGCCTAGGAGAGGGATAACTCTGAATCCAAACCCTCCACTGTCTTGTGGATAGACACTTCAGTCAAAGGCTAAGGGACCTCCCTGACAGAAAGGTGTTCTCATGCATTGGATTGTGCCATAGCCTCTGTACCATGGTCTTCCACTCTCTTGTGTTTGAGATCCCTGCCTAAGGGTACATTTAGGCATACTTTCCTATTTTTCATTCCTCCTCTTGTTTTACTCAAATGGTGTGTAGGGCAGGCTTAATAGATGAGCAAAGAGGCTCTGATGGCTTTTCAAGAGGTTGCTTTGGTCTATTCTTTTCTTTTCTCTTTTCTTTATTCTTTTTCATTCCAAAGTCATCATTACTGTCCTCCCTCAGTTGTTGTGGCGTCCTGAAGGGAATTTTGCCTTGCATGATGTGTCGGCTCCATCATGTTGACCAGTTTTTTTCCGACATATAATATTCAGTTAATGAAAGTTTTGCTATTGAATAATTTTGTACAAATTGTTGTTGTTGTTGTTGTACAAATTGTTATTTTTGTTGAAGATCTTGTTGCTAATATTATTTTTTTAATATCGATTTTAATTTTATCAGGAGATATTGAGCTCAACCCTAGACCTGGTCATCCTCGTCAGATAAAATGTCGTCTACTCTATATTAATATTAGGGGCCTACATGCCAATATTAAAGACTTGACTGCTTCATCCAAGTCTCATGACATTTTACTCTGTTCAGAGACCCTGGTTTCAAATATGAGGCATGTCTCTGAACTACTTATACCAGGCTTCAAAAAACCAATTTTACTTAGGCGTGATGCCATTCCTAGGGCTAGAGGATTGGCAGTTTACATTAGGAATGGTTACTCTGCTTCAAAGACCTCCTATGCTTGTTCTTGCCATGAGATGCAAGTTATGAAAGTATGTGGTAAGCAAAATAATTTTTATCTTTTTTCTGTCTATCGCAATCCAGACTTAGATGATACTATTTTTGATTGTCTGCTCCTTGCCATGGCCAAGGTACAGGAAAATGACCGGAAAGCCTGCTTTGTATTTATGGGAGACCTCAATGCTCATCATAGGCAATGGCTGTCTTCTGTCTCCCCTACTGACTGTCATGGTATCAGGGCTTATGATTTTGCGTGTGAGTCGGGTTGTGAGCAAGTCATTAGGGAGCCTACCCATTCATCTGGGAACTGCCTTGACTTGGTTTTCACTGATTCCCCTGGAGTCGTTACAAGTGCTGTTGATCCTCCTGTGGGAACTTCTGACCACTGTGCAATTTCTATAACTATCTGTATTGAGCAATCTATTCCTAATATAGCTCATACAAGCAAAGTATTCATCAAATCTCAAGTAGACTGGTGCAATATATTAAATGATATCTCCCGGATCAACTGGCCACTAATATATAAGGAGGTTGAAGCAGTTCGTATTTTGAATGATAAAATTGTTTCAATTATTGATAGACATGTTCCATTCCGTATGATCAGATATCGCACTAAGGACAAAGCCTGGTTTAATGATGACTGTAAGAGGGCTCATATGCAGAAACAAGAAGCCTACAACCTGTGGAAGAGGAGTAGATCTGCCTTTCTATGGGATAATTATGTGCACTACAGAACAGCAGCTCAGAGGGTATATAATAATGCTGAAGTTGAATTCAATACTACCACAAAGGGAACTCTTCAGCGCACAGCAAATTCCCACAAATTCTGGACCACTCTCAAGTCTGCTCTTTTTGGGAATGATTCATCTATGCCACCCCTTCTTAAACCTGATGGTTCCATTACCCTTAGTCCTGAAGAAAAGGCAACACTGTTGGCTGATGTTTTTGATAATAAACAAAGTGATGAGAATCTAACTCTACCTGACACTTGTTTCCCTGAACCAAGGTTAAACAAGATTGCTTTCCGTTCAAGTGAAGGAAAACAGTTACTTCTTGATCTGGATGCTTATGGTGGTACTGACCCAAATGGTATATTCCCTTTATTCTTTAAGAAAACTGCAGAGTATTTGGCTCCCAAGCTTTCCGTTATTCTTCGGAAGCTGGCGAGGAGTGGTAGTTTTTGCGAATGTTGGAGAATTGGTAACATCACTCCACTATGTAAAAGTGCAAGTGGTAGTTTTAACCCTACTGAATATAGGCCCATTTCTATAACTCCTGTTCTATCTAAGATTTTTGAACGTTTACTAGCTAAACGTTTAAGTACATTTGCCGAGCTTAATCGTCTGTTTCCCTTTTTACAGTTTGGATTTCGTAAGGGTCTGAGCACTTGTGATGCACTTCTCACAGTCTCCACCATTGTCCAAAAATCATTAGACTCTGGTCAAGAAGTTCGCTTAGTTGGCCTGGATTTCAGTGCCGCATTTGACCGTGTCAATCATAAGGCCCTGATATTTAAGTTGAAGCAGTTGGGAGTAGGTGGTGTATTTTTAAATACTATTGAACAATTTTTAACAAATCGACATCAAAAGGTTTATGTTGACAATAATTTTAGTGATGAGAGAGAGGTGCTATCTGGTGTACCACAAGGCAGTGTTCTTGGTCCTCTACTGTTTATTTTATATACCCATGATATGTGGTTTGGACTGGAAAATAGACTTATAGCCTATGCTGATGATGCTACTCTAATAGCCCCAGTCCCATCTCCTGAGTTGAGAGCATCGGTTGCAGAGTCTTTAAATAGAGATCTGGCTAAGATAAATGTTTGGTGCACTTCATGGGGCATGAAGTTAAATGCAAAGAAAACCCAGAGTATGATTGTTAGCAGATCCAGAACACTAGATCCTCCCCATCCAGATCTTTTAATAAATAACATTCCCATCTCCATATGTGATTCTTTTAAGTTGCTTGGAGTTATGCTTGACTCTAGGTTTACTTTTGAGAATCACATTCGATCTATTTCCTCCTCTATTGCTCAAAAAATTGGCATTTTGAGGAAATCTTACAAAGTATTTGGAGAGCAGACTGTTCTTAAAAATTGTTTTAATGCTTTTATTCTTCCGTGTTTTGAATATTGCGCCCCTGTTTGGAGTTCGGCAGCCAACTCTTATCTTAATTTATTAGATAAAAATTTGAGAGCAATAAAATTTTTAATTCCTGACCTCAAAGTTGATCTGTGGCACAGGCGAGCAATAAGCTCCTTATGCATCTTATATAAAATTTTTAACAATGCAGATCATCCACTGCATCACGATCTGCCCAATTTATATGCCCCTCAACGAGTTACCAGAGGTGTACTAAATGCCAATAGTAGGGCCTTTACGCCTATGAGATTCAACACAACACAGTTTTCAAGAAGTTTCATTCCTAACACAACTAAACTGTGGAATGAACTTCCTAGTGTTGTTGTTGAGTCCTTGGAACTTCAGAAATTTAAAGTGGGTGCTAATACATTTTTAATTAACAGAAACTTATAACTTTAATATTTTATTCATTATCCACACATATATAATATTATAATATTTTTAACATTATAGCATTTAATTTTTTTTTTTTTTTTTTTTTTTTTTTTGATTTTCTATTTATTTATTATGTTTTTCTTAATCTTTGTTTCGTTTTTTCCATACCAGGTTTCTTTCCCCGCTGGGGCCCTTGGGCTTATAGCTATTTGCTCTTCCAGTTGGGGTTGTGGCTTGGAACTTTAATAATAATAATAATAATAATATATATATATATATATATATATATATATATATATATATATATTTCCTTTATTTACATAAGCTACACTTAGCAGGTCTTGAATTTTTCTCTCATAGATTTTTCTTTCTCTACGTTCATGCTTTTCAGTTCCTTAGGTATCTTTTTAGGATTGCTCCTACCTTTTTAACAGGCCTCACTTTTATTACCAGAGATACTTGTACAGCTTTGGTGAAGTATAATAATTATCAGTATACAAAAGATGTCCCTTACATAAATTCCTTTGAATCATGGGAACTACCACAACTTCAGTTCCAGAGAAAATTCCCTCAGTTTCAATATGCTAGGTGTACATTTCGGTCTCAATTGTTACTCTATTCTTATTAGCTAACGTAAAGACTTTTATATCAATTGTTGACCTGTATGTTTTTATATACTGGTAGAAACTAACTCAGCCTTTTCACAGTAACGGAAATTCATCCAAACTAGGTAACTTTAATGGATAATATATTTCATTGAGCACAGTTTGAAGCATCTCAAGCATTTCATCTACTTTTTGTGAGTTGTGACTTAGAAATGGTTACCATATGATGTTCTTGGTTTGTGAATTGCCAAAATAAAAGTCTATTGTAGAACCTATCTCGTTTCACAAGTTGTGAGAAAACTAAAGTGAAAGCGAAAACATCTGTGAAGAGGCATAAGTATATTTTGGGGATGTAAAAAGCACCCATTAGAAGTAAAGTGACAATAAGACATTTCATTTCATTAAAAGTAACTACATACCATTGTTTCTATCTTGAAGAAAGCTTTGCACAAGGATTACAATAAAAAGATTGCTTTGCATATTTATTAGGTTCTAAAACCATGTGTTCAAAATTATTTTGTGGAAAATTTCAAAGAATAAATATCTCATAAAGGAGTATAGTTTCAGCAAACGTTTCTTTATTTTATCTAGTAAATAGCAAAATATTGTGTGTTTGCTTTACACTTTGTACCAAACAAAAACATTAGGAGTCACTGCCTCTGGAGCAGCCTCTTCTTACAAGTTACTACTCTTATTTTTAAATCGACTTGTAGAGTGGCGTAAGACAATGAAATTTTCATTATTGCTATAATCACTAAATACTGATTCATCTTATCATCAATATCAGCTAATTCATCTCCACTTTGAGTTTGAGTAATAACTTCAAAGAGTTCAGTTCCATCTAAACGGCGTAACTCCAAGTGTGAAGGGCTCATTTTGAAATGAGAGTAATAGTATGATAACTTAAATTATATTTTCGTAAGCCATAAAATGAAAAGGATGCCTGAAAGAGCAAGACAAGATACAATACAAAATGTTGGAACGAATAACGATTGTATCTCAAGAACGAAAACAATTATTATTCTCATTTTTTTAGGAATGACGTTGCCAGACACATGCAGCGAAAGGTTTAAGCAGGACAAATAGGTTCATAATGGATTAGCACTTCGGCCATATTTATTTATACTATTAATAAATGTTCTTAATGGCGGTTTATTTATGTCAATCTCGATATAGGAAGGTGATAAGTAACTAGAAAAAGCTCATTTTTAAAGGTAATCGGCGAATAAGCAGAGAAACCTAAAGAAAACTGTTTTGTCAGGAGATAAATTTCGAATAAATTTTAGAAAAAAACAAATACTTTTTCTAAACTCAGTGAACTAGTAAAGGTAGCCTGTCTCTTCAGTTAGTGAATCTGTCTTTTTATATAGATTATTTCTATTTTAGCGTAAAGATGACCTAGCTATCAATATAATTCAACACCAGCTTGTTTAGTGGTTTATCCAGGATCTGAAATTAATAACCTTAAGTAAAAGAGACAATTGCAAGTTTCCACTATGGTTTCACCTAGTTATCATCCATTCTCCTAAAATTGATGGCAAACAATTTCAGATTACATAAATGGACGAGAAAAGCAAAATTCTAGTGCAATTCTTTGGATCGTGATTTTTTGTGCTCTTGGACATCAATCCATTTAAGGTATAATTTAAATCGTCAGAGACTGAAGAATACAGATGATTCTGATCTCAAGGGTGGGATATACCTGTGCATTGTTGGTATTGTCTTCATCGTCAGAGTCAAGCTCCAGCAGCCTCGGCGTATAGTACAAATATTGAACATGTTTTTACTCGTATATGTTTTTCTACCTTTTTTATCGTACTTTATTATTCACAACTAGTTTCCTGTCACAGTTTTAATGATGATTTAGATTATACAATTTTGATGTTAATAATTATGTTGGAACTATTCATAATTCTAATGGTTCTCTTTCTTTTATTTATTTTTTAGCCATCCCGCTACTCTCTATATTTTATACATCCCTTGTAACTCATTTGTGACGAGACCCTGAGGTTGAGAACCAATGGTCTAACCACTTTAAAACGCTTGATGGGTCAGTAGAAATTCGAGTTTAAAAACATATATATAAACTAAACAAAGAAGATAAAATTATCTTCCAGACATTCACTATCCGAAATTTGAAAACAGGGTAGGGGCCCAATGAACTACTGAATAAATTCAGTATCGGGGAGAGAACACGTCTGATCGACACGTCTTTTTGTTTTGCATGTATCAGAATCACCATGGTAAATTTATGCGTCGTCTTGTTCTAATATTTAATTATTATGCTAATGACAACTAAATCTATCTCTCCATTTCTACAGCCTTGTCTTTTAGACTAATTAGAAACCAACTATTATTCTCTTAGAACATTTTATCTTTGGTTCATGTTTTTACCCTATACAGTAAAAAACTTACGCTTACTGTGCATAAATATTTGGGGATGAAAACCCATGTTGGCAACGTCTATAAATTTCTCTTGCTTTCCTAGTAATCTCATTTGTATCTCTTTACCAGTTTTAGCACAAGAGCTTTAAGATTTCCTGCTTTCTTCGTCTCACCCCTTCACTATTCTAGCAAACTTCTTGATGAATCAAAGATAATAAATTTTTGTCTTTGCAAATGGTTAAAATTGAGGCAATCCTTCTTCTGCTCTACAAAAGGACATTTCTCTCTTCCACCACTGCTGTTTCACGAACGGCCTGGCTTTCTAGTTGATAAAGAATCACCTTTAAGGTCTTTATTTTTAAATATAAGTCTCGAAATGTGTCATGCCCATATTAACACTTATCCTCACGCAACACAATTCTTGCTCTCATCTGCCAAACTTCTGAAACAAAAAAATGAAATTAAACATAATTCTACATCGCAAAAATAAAATGTTTCTCAAGTTATAATGCAAACTCGGAATAGTTGTATTTATTTATCTAGTTAAATTTTGTGAAATTCCTTACTATGTTGTTTTAAATTATCCTCGATTCAACCACACAAATCAAGGAACTAGAAAACCTTTCTAGAAGTACGAGATGAATTAATGTCGAATACATGGAAAAGACTTGCTTGACTTCGGTAAGAATGGATTTGTTTATTAAAACATCTCACTTTTCCTGCATTGCTTATATTCTTTGTTTTTGTTGTATGAGCTTTTGTAAGGATCTCGGGTTTAAATACTAAATTTAGAAATAGGATATAGGGTATTATATCGAAGTAAAGAGAATTAAAAGAAAAATTTATTCATTTTAAAATTTGCAAAGGTTTTTTGAATCCTAGGAAAAATAGTTAGAAAAAATAAACAATATTAATCTGATAATGTGTAAAATAAATGAAAAAATATCAAAGATAGTTTAAATCCGGAAAATACTGAATGTATAGAAAGCTACTTCTGTATATGGTCAGGCATATTAAGAATACCCTAATATTTTTAAGAGAAAAAGGGTACTCTATATGAGAAAAGAAGGAAGAATAAATCGTAGAAATGGCTAAATCAGATGGAAGGAGATAAGTTAAAGATTCTGAATATTCGAGCGATTCACTTTTATTACTCATTTTGTAATAGAGAAGTTACATTCACTATATCATTTTTTTAGAACTTCTGAGTTCTTCTTTTATCTTTGCAAAATGGTCGATTTGAGCCTTAAAAATATTTTAGATTGAAAGACAATCGACGCCCCATAAGTATATAAAATTAACTGCCTGTAAACAGCAACTATGCTATTAATAACTTCATATTACATGTAAGAAGAAGACACTGAACAGATTTTAATGAATCGATGAGCCCATTTCGAATTTACCTTAAACGTCTACCTTCCGGGTAGACTTTTATATGGATTCAAATATGGAATCCGAATTTAAATTTACTTTCGCCTCACATGGCGACTTCTGGCCTTCATTGTATATAGAATTAGGATGTTTTATAGAGATATTTACCTAAACACTTTAAAAGAATTGAATTAAATAATTGTGAGAAGTAACGTTTTAGGAGACTTGGGACTAAAAAAATCACCATCTAAGGAAATGAAATTTAAGAGTTGTTATAATTTAAAGAAGCAAAATTTTAAGAAAGGAGGAAAACTATTAAAGTTGGTACTCCATTAAAAGACAAATGATGTTTGATTGCTGCACAATTAGCTCCACATAAAGAGGCAAACGCACCCATTTAAGAGTGGCAGGAATTCAAAACAATCAAAAACAAAGATTCAATATGAAACCTGACAGATACCTTGGCGGCCAATGAAAGTATTATTTTGATATAATAAAAGTAACAGGAAGTTTATCTGAATTATTAAAGTTAACACTCCAAATACAGAAGTATTTCTTCTATAATAAAACTCTAGCCTGAAATCATCTAATCCAAACGAAATGAATATATTAAAACCCATTATAAATTATCGAAGTTTTGTGATAGAAAACTAGAACTCGAAACTTTAAGTGAAAACTTTAATCTCAAAAATGTTATATCAATAAGATCTAGCTCAAATAGGACAACATTTCTAATTCGCCCAACCAAGAAAGCAGTGATAGTAAATTTAGAAGATAGATCACTTCGGCCGAAGCACTAAAGGAAATGAATGAATACTTTTAGGTTATATGATAAGATGTTTTGGTGTATGAAACTTTAAGGAAGGTATGTCGTAGATAAACTAGCAAAGGAATTTTTTCCGAAATTTGACATTGCATTTACCATCAGGATAAAGTGCGCATAACACCTCGATTAATGATACCTGTTAAATTAATAATCGTTAGACATCAGTAATAATAATTTTTTCTTTCTGTTCGAAACCTTGAAATCAAAACGGCAAATAACAGATTGTTTTTGTCCTGCAGAGATAAAAATTTCTTAAAAGTTATTATGCAACCTTTTAAGATTATCTAGTTTTAACTTTATTTTTATTTAAAATATAAATTTTTAGTTAAATTCACGAAAAATTTGAATTTGAGTAAAAATTAGTGATGAACAATTTGAATATTTACAAAAAATACTAAAATAATTAATAAGATATCTCGTAGGTCAGTTTAAATTTCCTAACCTCCGTTTGCTTCCTTTGACTCGGAAGGGAACGTGTAAAGCCCCCAGGAAACTCTGCTATTAGCCTTGCCCTGAATAATACACTTTAAACATGAGTTGCACTCAATCGAGTAAGAGTGACTATTTTACCTTGGCCGAATTAAATCAACAAACTAGGAGGTTCTGGATATCAAACAGGATGAAACAAAATAATCTTTACTACTATACAAAACAAAATAAAATAATGAATACAGCATAGAAATTAAAAAAAACTAAATAGGCAAAACGTTTACGCACGTCAGCTTCAGGTGGGAGCCGTGAGCACGTACACACAAACGTACACGACCGACAAAGGGAAAACTACCGTTCCGGGTGGATCTGCCGCCCGAGGATTTTGTACACGAGAGAAGGGCTTATGGGAGCTGAGGGGAAGGGAAACAGCGTTGAGCTCAATTGCTTTTCAACGGTACGATTGGGCTTGCAATTGGCCGCTTAGTACTCGGACTGGATAAAGTTATCAAGGATAATACAACCTGTATTCTAACAACCACTACTAGCCTCGAAAGTCGGGATCGTGTGAGTACTTTGCCTTGGAGAAGCTGAGTCGAATACAAAAGTATGCTAGTCTCCCCGTTCCTAGTTCTTATTTATTCTTATTTATTTTCTTGTCTTCGAGCTCTTGGAGTAAAGGAGGCCGAGAGAAAGAATGCTTCCGCAACGCGTCCTCTTTGTCAAAATACTAGTCTCATATAGGCCAACGCTTAAATATTTATACAGGTTCGTCGGAAGTGAAAGTTACCGATGCGCCGGAAGTAGATTTTATTTTATCTATATAGAGGTGTCGGGAGTGAATTGCGACCTTCACGCCATATCGTGGAACCTTTCGTTATTACAACTAGGCTCTCTATATGGCGTTTTATCAAACGGAAGGTAGCTCAAAAAGAATCCGATCGCGGATTCTTTCCGCCCTATCTCTCTCTCTCTTTTTATCTCTAAAGAGATAAGATCGCAAACAAATATTAAATCACATTTTCTGTAAAATATTGGGTGTGTTTACAGCCATTTTATGCTCCTCAATCACTAAAGCCATTGATTTAGGAAAGCCAGTTCATCTTGAAACACGAGCTACGGGTCTATATGTATGGTCTTTTGCAGAAAGCAGAAAGTACATCACAATCTAAAATTCCCAATTTGCAACTCCCCATACCCGCTGTGCCTTTGTTTGGTTTAAATGTAAAATTATGTAAAATTCATTCTTTTTATTTAATTTCGCTCATTTCCAAATGAACCCTCTTGTTTGCATTTAATGCCATTCCAACTTAAATTAATGGTATCATTAAAATTATTATACTCTTTTCCCAGTACTCTACCACAAAGGAAGTAAAAATAGGGACAAAAAGCAGAAAATTGCCGGCGTTTATGACATGTATGGAAACGTTTTAATGGGCCCCATTCACTTAGCCTAATTTTAAAGGCTTGGAGATAGCCGAAGTCAACTTACCATAAAGCCCGATCACCAATTTTGTAACCAAAATTAAAAACGCATGCGAGAAAGATGGAAAAGGAATTTTTTGATAGTTTAGTGAGAGACTAATTTAGAGTCATGTTTGCCTGAAGACCCTATAATAGATTGAAACGCCCCAGTTCAGAACACAATAAGAGTAAATTATTTTAAATTTTTGTTTTAACATCATATATGGATGACGTAGAATAGAGTCGAATTCAACTCTTCCTCCGTTTCTCAGCTGAGGAGAATGACGGCTGTGTGCCTGGCAGATTTATAATACAGACAGAGTGCAAGTTAACTGAACTTTAGGTTGACCAAATAGTCAGCTATTTTGGAAGGTTCTAGTACAATAGAAAAACGAGTACAAAAATAACTTTGACAATATGCAAATTAATATTATTTCTGCGTATGCTAACAGGGGTTTTGAAGAAAGCTATACAACACATTAGACGTACATGAGTCTCAGCGTCTTAAAGGGGAGTGGACTTGGCGCGGATTGTTGCCATACACACAAACGAACAATACTGACTAAAGGGTCGCTCGAATGACCTTGAGCGTACACGAAGCCAACGATGGAGGCTTACCCTGCGGGATGGGGATGGAGAGTAGAAAGAGTAATTCCACAAGAGAGTTTTGCGTTGCTGTTACCTCGAGGATTTGATCTGAGGGAGTAATCCTTGCCTTCGAGCACAGTTCAGATAATAGTCCCTTAATAATGACTACTAACGGGATGTACTTAGAACTTGCCTTCAAGTTTAGAACACTGACTCGAGACTTGGCGCGTCGCATTTGATGAGCGGGTAACAACGAGTACGGGGTATATTTACGTGAATTAAACGATAGTACGCGGAGCTTGAGGGTTTCGGCGACGAATTGTGCAGAGTCCAACGGAATGCGAATAGCGGATACGACCGAGGAAGTGCAGACGGCAGGTACTAAAGGGGAGGGCAAGTGGCGGATCCTGACGTGGCAAGCAGGCGGCGGATACTGCCTTCCAACTCTGGTGCTGGAAGATTTATAGTGAGGTCAAATGGGCTTTCCTCCCCTTTGCAGACAAAAGGGTGGACCAGGTGTCTCTTCTTTCTCTCTCTCTGATCTCTGAAAATGGACCAAGTTTCTTGAGAAATATCACGACTATTTGGTTAGCTCTCTTATACAAACATACAACTGCAGGTTAGGTACGAACCCTCCGCCCCTAGCATATTGGATTTAAATTAAATCTGATATTTACTCCCTTATTTTATAGTTCCTTACCGTTTCTTCTATTCAAGTTAACTTTCCTAACTCTCTTTGAGCTTTTGGTTCTTCGTTCCGTAATTATTCACTTTTTCAAACAGTTTCCTAACTTTTAATAAATATTATATTTATATCACATAAATAAAGAAAGTTTTTTTGAAAATAAATTAAAATAAATCTCTTTTTGAGTAATTATTTCAGGAATTCACCAAATTCCAAATTCATCTGATTCCAAAGAAATTTATTTCAATATTTTCCCTTCAATTTTTTCCTTATTAGTCCACATAGAATAAAATTATTTCATGAGACTCAATACAAACTTTCCCTTAACGAGATTGAATTGCATTTTATTCTTCTCTCCCATGCAATTTCTCTTCAAAAGTAATCCGATTATACTTCTGGCAAAGCCACCTCTTACGTGAATGCATTCATACTCAATATCCGTTTTGCAGCCATCTTTGATTTTAGCACCTCCTCACACCCATTGGTATCATTCTGAATTTTATTGTACAGGTAAGAGTATTAGAACAGGAGAACGGTTTATTGATTTCCTTTATAGTTCGAATGTTTATTAATCAATTGGAGCTGATAAAAAATAAATATGTAAAAAACAACCCTAATTATTTAAAAAAAAAGAAACTAACATATCGTTCATTTTACAGATATAAATTGCAAAATCACATGTTAAAGACGTCAAGGATTGTACTATACATTGTATTCAATGTAATCGCAAGTGACTTCAACCGCTCCCGCTAGACGGTGTCAGAACATTAGGTAGGCCACGAGGATCTCCTTGTTTAACTAGGTGAAATGTGTGGCGATCCTGAAACTCAGTTCCTTCTTTGGTGGTGCACGGGGAGAGATGAGCGTAGAGATGTAGTCAAAGTATTTGTCTAACAGTCAAGACTGGGTCCTCCTACTTCTGTGCAGATTCCTGCTACCCTAAGTATAACATTCCAATGACCATTTCCTCGATGTAGAGAAACACTAACTACTCCTTGCCATTGATGTAGCCATCCTGGCAGATAAACTGGTCATAACCTAGGTCTCATGGTTTACAGGATGCATACACTGATAATCACAGTTCCATTTCCTCCCCCATCACTTTTTTCGCAAATTTTTGTGGAAGATAACCGAAGTCAGAGAACACTTACGTGCAGAATTTTGAGTTGTAAATGGCGAGAATTACCTATCGTATCCTGTATCTACATGAACCAATGGGTAATTTGCTACTAAAGTAATCTTAATCTGATTAGGTTAAGCCGAGTTATTATCGTGGATGTCTCTTTATTTCCCTTTAAAATTTTAAACTTGTGTATAGTATTTCTGGTGAGATGAAAACCGCCCAATTAACAGATTTCACCTTTTTATTTATTTGAGTTAATTAGTTATTAATGGATTATGCCATTCATATCCCTTCAAACGACAAAGAGAATCTTACATGAATGATGCATCTCTGTCGATTATACTTTGCCTCAAGAATAATCCATATTCTATAAATTTTAATATTCTTCAAAATAACCCACTTTTCAGCTCTTTTAACCAGGCTATGTAAAATCTTTCATCTTTTAGTCTAGGAAAAAGAGATTCACAGATATTGATGGTTTCTTGGAAGTCTACATCAGACTAGTTGAGAGGTATCCATTTCCCCAATCATGAAACCTTGCATATCTCCTTATTTTAAGATACAGAGTGGAATGAGTTCAGTGCTGTTGCTCAGCCAACTGTTCAACAGTTACAAAAGGGCTTTCCTTCACTGTTTTTTAAATGATCTTTATTAACTTACAATAGACATCCACAGCGGGGTTTTTCTTTTAAATTCTTTTTAGAGGGAAAATAGATGCATTGTATATTGCTTAACTTAATACCACCTCAAACCGAATTCTTTTGCTAGTGGTGAAAAATAATGCACTTCGAAGCATAGTTCTAAAAGTATATCCTTACTAAAATTTTCTGGAATATCAGAGCAAACTAGTCATTTTCTTTATCTAGTATTTCTCCTATTCACATTGACTAATGATGTTTTTAATAAATAACAATTTTATTAGCAATTTGAAAGGAGTAATTTGAAACTATGGCAGAATATAGGAAAAGATAAAATACTACTTATAGGCACACTAATACATGTATATATGATGGCTTCAACTAGTTAAGGAAAGTAAAACCAAGTCACATTTATGATGGTTGGTTGTCGAAATGGACTTCCTATGTTGGTTGACAGCCTTGTTTGTCATAGGAGGTAACTAGTTGCGCCCCTGGTTTCGATCCCATGCTAATCTGTAGATTTTCCCTTCAATATACATAAGGCGTTAAGAATTCTTTGTAATATTGCATCAAAAATGATTAAATAATATTTTTTAATATTGAATTTAAAATGATTTAATTCACGTGTTGTAAAACCGCGCTCCATAAATCTTTTGGGCGACCAGTGCAATACTCAATGAGAGCAAGAGGTTGGCTCTTATTAACCTCATCTATTCATACTAGGAGTGTCGTTGATGCATATAATCGCACCTTGTTTAAAAACGATGATGACGCTAATAATAAATTGAATTTAATTTATTTATATCAAAATATGATTACAATGTTATGGCCACTACAGTGCCAGAAACACGCACAGTGAATTGTCTACTTTAAGCAACATTTCAAATTCCAAACTGAAATACGATCGAATAAAAGGAAGCAAACTGAGAAGATGTATTATGAGGGGCATCAGATGAGGGACCACTTTATTTTCTTTGTTTTATATTCCCCATATTTATGAGATGCAGCCACTCCAACCCGTATCTCGCATGGAATGTGGTTGGGGTTTAAGTGGATATGTATGCCCTCATCTTTAAGCTCATTTCATTGGGGCAGTCATCTCTGTATTCATCTTCTCTACCTCAACAGTACTCGCCCTGAAGAGCATTGTTTGCTGGGGGCAACACCAGCTACTACAAAACAGCGCGCTGTCATCTTTGGTTAACATAAGGTGGGCCTGTACACTTGCTTTCAAAAAGAGAGACGCCATTAAATAACACACAACTCATTCCAGTTTCTTAGAGGAGGAATCTTAAAACTCCCTTAAAGAGGCGGTGAAACCCGGAGAGCGCCGTAACTCATTTAGCCGTGCTTACCTTAATGATGAGCCGTTCATGTAGAAAAATAGTGGAGAGTCCAAGTCAAGTTTAAGTAAGGAGCCTTTATTAGGTGGTTTGTCCAGTGTTGGGATGGTAGATGGTAACCACATCTACCGGACTAACATGGTCTAAAAGACACCACTCTACCATTTTTAGCCAGTTTTGTTTATCTTCAAATTTTCATAATTTACCATGGAGACCCAAAATGGCGTTCAGTAAGTACACATAAGCTTTGTCCAGGTGACACAAAGTTTCATCTTGAGCCCGATGGCCACAGCGTCCCCCGGCATCGTAACTTCCTCTTTAGAAGTATGATATAAAATTAAACAGGTGGTTTGGAGGGAGTGGGGAAATTGAAGAGAATGTATGTTGCAAGTCTACTCAACCACCGGTGGGGCTTTACAAAATGAGGACATCGGCCACTCCCAATCACGTCCAGAATGATTTACAAAGTTAAAACTGACGCCTTTTTTGCGAGAACAAGAAACTAATGTTTATAGGAGTGTGTTTGTTTAACGTTCTGAACTTATAAATTAGATGATTACGAAATCACTCGGTAGGAGGGCCTGATAACTTCCCTCTATTTATTTAGTTCTCATATTTTACAAATATACTTGTATGAGAATTAACGTTTCACTAACAGTTTATGGCTTACTCCCATAATCGATATTGAATCGCCAAATAAAGAAAAATGGTCTGAATACCTGAGATGATCTATTTGCAAACTTAATGGATAGTTTATATTCTGCAGTTTGAGCCTACCTCATGTATAGTGTGATATGTAAATTTTTTGGCAAATATACATACTGGATATTATAAGATCTCGTGTTGACGCAACCCTTTTCTTTTTATCAATAATAGTAAGGGCTTTATAGTGAAATATTTCATTAACGAGGGCTAAGTTAGCAGAAGGTTTGGATCAATTTAAGATTAGGCACCTGTGGCGGCTAATCTTAAATTGATCAAAATACAGCTGCTTGATCTTAAATTGAATGAAGTGCAGTTGCTTATTCTTGAATTGTAAGTACTTAAAAAGTTTGGTAGTAGATCTTAACCCACCTTAACTTTGGTTTACTTTACTTTAGAATTTCTTTTCGTTTATTGTAATTTATCTTAACTTTAGTTCATTCCAGACCTCGTCATGGCAGGATCAGTGTTGCAAACATCAATTTTACCTTTACTTAACCTAACCTGACCTAACCTCACCTAACCTAACCTATTTCAAACTTTATGTAATCATATAACTAAACATTATGATATTTAATTTATTCTTTAAATATTTTCTTTAAAAAAATCCATTCATTAGAAATTCGCAATATTTTCCTCTTCCCTTACAAGTCACTTTGTGAGTCGTTACCAGAGCGTAAGTGCATTTTATTGTATTGTCTCCTAACCTGGTGCCTAGTTAATCTTCTACTGAGTGACTTTAGGGGGCATTATCTTAAATTGAACGAAACGCAGATGCCTTATCTTGAATTGAATGAAATACAGGTGCTTATTTTTTAATTGAGTAACTTTAGGTGCCTAATGTTAAATTGATCCGTAGGTTCTCTAAAGCAAGCATCGTTAATTAACCAGCTTTTGCTTAAATGTTTAAATATATTAATCTCCCTACCTCATTCACATTGTTTTCCCTTTTTCAAAAATTAAAAGGCTGAAATTGTTTAAATTTTAACTCCCCTTCCCACATTTCGGTAAAGTGTCGACTATATAAAATAGCAATATAATCGAGTGTACAAGTTATTTCAGTTTTTCCACTTTATTTTGGGATTTAGGGCGTAAGTAATGTACCTGACTGCCTAGATTATGTAAGTTGCCTATTTCTTTAAATGTTTATCACTGGTTTAGCTTTTCCTTGTAAAAATGCCATATAACATCCGCTTCTCTGCGACGACCGAAGAAAATCTTGCAAAAAGTGGAACAATAAATGCTCTATGGAAAATGGGGTGAAAAATTAGTCTCGAATTTCAAAAGAGTTGGGCGACGGTGCCATACAGTTAAAAATGGATTATGAAACAGAATCACGAAGACCACCTTGTAAATCATCACAGGAAAGAATCTAGAAGGAGCACAACTGGTGAACAAGATGAAATCATAGATGAACTTTCACGACGGGCAAATGCAATTGACATTGGAATTGAGTTAAATCTTCACACCAGTGCTTATGGCATCAGAAGACGACTCAGAGAAGTTGGAAGGAGGGTAAAGGACAGCATATAAATCTGCATTGAAAGTGCTGATTCGTGCTGATTAAAGCGAACAAAGGTTGTCTCCCGCCCAAACTTATCAAAATGATGGAGTTGAATTTTAGAGGATGGAAGTGATTTGTTTCAGCTATGTAATGTGTGATTGCATGGTTTTAAAGGTTACATTCAAAAGAGTCATTTTGCATATTTATAGATATAGTTGCTGGATGCATAGGAAATGTTGTTTATTAGGCAGTTTCTCACTATTAATATACAAATATATAACAGATTAGGTTAAGATAGGTTAGGTGAATTTAAAGATTATTTTTCAACTTGATCGAGGCCAATAATTGCCGGTGACATACTTTGCGTTGTTACATTTGTTGATTTGCCCATTTTTGACGTTAGTATCTCTAATGTACTCATATTTTGAGGTATTTTTATGTCTTAAGAGAGAAAAATACTTAAAATTAAATCAAAACAAAATTATGCTATGTGGTCAAGAAACTGCATCTAACTTTGTTATGTTTCGCTAAAATTTCTTAAGTTTTAGTTATATACGTGTGCGCACGCTACACAATGTCACATACCTATTATTTAAATAGGAATGAAGTTAAAGAATAATGACAAACCGTCACCTAAAATGCATTGAACCATTTAGCAAACAAACCTTTGAAGAAATCACAATATATGCCGGTATAATGTGAACAAATTTATTTCCTACAATTTGCCATTAGCATCTTAGGTTTGGTTAGAATAGTTTACTTTAGGTCACGCCTTGTCGAAAAGGGCGTTTCTTTGAACCGTTTCTGTGTTGTTACTAAAAACCCGACAAAATACAAATTATGCCATCATTGTATATGAAAGCACATGTCGGCGTTGCGTTTTCATTCATTGATTCTAAGTATAAAATGAGGAATTTCATGCATCATTGCCATTACATTGTAATATTTATTGATGAAAATAAAATGGTCCTTACATTGCAATTTGAAACATACATGAGAGAAGATATGTAGATGTCGTGGTATGACATTACATTATCTCAATACCATATTATATCTATCAGGGAGTGACCAATAACTTGAAGGCGAACCGACAAAAGGATGAAAACCCACGAGTTCAGACGGGCTGAGTAGCGAGAGAGTGCAACAAGGTCAGGTAAATTATGGACAATGGCAAAGCTCAAGGTTATTTAAAGAGGCATGTATAAAAATATAATTTTATTTACACAAAAATAATTAGAGAATTCATGGGTAAAATTACCTCAGAGAATTAACAGGCAAAAATCACATCAATAAACGAAGGGGGGAAGATTAACTCAATTGGGTTACTGAAGGGGGGGGGGCTTACGGATGTCTTCTGTACGTGAGGTGAAACCGCTCGAACTTCAGAGCGGGAGGTTGGAGTGATGATGGTTCTCCAAAGGCAAGGGGAAACGCAGTAACTTCCGGTCCAGGGAAGAGTATTTCGGCCAACTGAACTAAGGAGGGCTTCGACAGGAGTTGAAAAGAAGTCGGGAAAATCACTCGGGGCGATCGTTCAGTGGAATTACCTCATGGCTGGGGCTAATTCTAAATACACAAAATAGTCCAGCTGTCACTTCGTTTTGTTGCTAGCAGTTGACTTGGAACCATGGGGAAATCTTCTGGGTTCTGCGCAAGACTTCTCAACTCTGTGTGTCTTCCGGGAAGTCGAGCGTTATTTATATCTGAGGCTCTTTCCGGCTTTAAGGGTTAGCGGGAAACAGCTCTACTCTCAAAGGGTTTCGAATCTTCTTACAGAGCTATTTTAGCCCGCATAAAGGTGAATCGTGGGGGACTCGATTCGAGGCTACCACTTGTGGAAGGAGGAAGGGGGGTTAGGCTTCCCACTTTAGTCCTAGCCAGGCCTTCTGCTGCACATGGGAGTTCCTTTCTGCTAAAGATCTTCCACGTGGGGATTCCCTTACAGTAGGTATACTTCGTATCACCCTGAGCACACAAATGAAGAGAGACACCAGGCATTATTTTTGGTTTTATGTGGGGATAGATTTCATACACCTGTCTGAGGGAACTTTTCAAATTTAAAGGTTCTCTAAGGCTCAGTTGTACGTACGGATTCTAAATGAAGAATTTCTCCCGTCTGATAAGTTGTTTTTCTAAGAAGAAGCTAGTCCCATAGAGGTCAATGCAGGAATTTCACTAGGATTATATATATATATATATATATATATATATATATATATATATATATATATATATATTAGACTAGCCCAGGTGTATTGGGGTGGTTTTTTATATTATTAAATTTGTTAGTCTCACCCACTCAAATTGTGAGCTTACCTATAAAAACAATTATTACAAAGTTTGAGCTCTGTTGAACGTGTTTTGCAATTAAATGACTTTTGTTATTAATTATTCATGCTTTTCCTCAATGCATATTTTCTTGTATTTGGAAATTTATCTCTTTGACCTTCGAAAACCTGTAAAAGGTACTGAAGTTGATCTTCATTTTTACTAAGATGATTATTGTAGCTCTCAATCAAGGCTACAGCTTTTTCTGCGTTGTTTTGGGTGAAATTCATAGTATTAGTATATTCTTTCGCTGCTTCATAATCACTTCGTTCATTCCATTCTGACAAGTTTACTTCTAAGAAAGAAGTATCGAACGACAATTTTGTGAAGAAAAGTCGACTGGATTCAGTTACGAAGTAAGCTGAAGTTTTGTCTGTGAGGCTTTCTTTTTCTCCCAGTGTATATTGTTTCTCTGGATGCTGTAAACCAGGCTTCAAGATTTCTGAAACCATCTTTGTTTTCAAGTTTGGAGTGACACCTTCATCCACGAAAGCAAGGGACACCAATTCTTTGCTTAAATACCAAAAGTGACGGCCAAGTGCTGTACTGGCCACAGATGCAAGTTCCTTATCTTCACACACTTGGAGACTTTAGCAAGTACGCTAAATGCTTGCATGGAGCAGTAGATGCAGTTGAAGATGTATACCAGTTCGGAACGTAGTACTGCATGGAAAATTCTGCAAATCGCTAGACTGATGACTGCTCCTTCTTGGGCATTTTAAATTGTAGCTTGAGGAGCAAAATTTTTATTGAATAAATCACCTTTGCCATCTAACGTGCTCGATGCACTGCTCCGGGCTGCTTGAAGTTGAGGCCTGCTTTGTCACCTTCTAAATGTGCCACTGATAGTTGTAAAAGTTCTTTGACATCTGCACCAGGATAATAACATTTCAACTGTTCATGGCAAAAATAAGCACAGCTTCTTTTCAAGGAAGACTTGTACTCTGTGCTTCATATCATGAAGTATTTATACTCTTCCATGAATCACGGAAACGCTTAAATAATTGAATATCTGGTCCGGATGAAGCACCAAAAACTTTCGAAATACGTCAGACACAATTAATTCATTAATATGATGCCTCCAAGCAAAAAGAAGAAGACTTCTGTTTAGTTTTGTTTCTATTGTCACACATGAAATTTTCTTAGGACCAGTGTTACTAGCAGTGATGTCAAAAACCATGGCCTTAACACTGTTTTTTATATTCCAATCTTCAAGACATTCCAGAACTGCTGCTGCCGTTTGATCACCTGTACCTGACATTAGTTTCGGTTTTTCCAAAACTTTAGAGTTGCTCCCACCAGACACTAATACAAGCAATCTGTCTTCATTTTCATTCTTAATTAAATTAGGCATTAAATTGCCATCCCAATTGACTGTAAGAGGCGCATCTGTAGTGAATGATTGCTACATACTATCTGTTATTTCTTTTCTTAATTTTTTCCTTTCTCCTTGCAGCGTACGTCTACTTATAGTTATACCATCAATATCTTTTCCAAGGGCTGAGACTGTTGCTGATATTATTCTCATTGCATTAAGATCACTCATCTTCGTTCTGTCTTATGCAGCCACTAAGTCATGTGAAGTAATTTTCTCATTTTTCCTTTTTTTCGTTTTTGGAGGATTAGATGGGCCAGGCTTTACTTCATCACTGCTGTTATCTTCTCTGCTTGAGCTACCTGTAAGCTGAAAAACTCTCTAATTTTCTCTTCTATGCAATTCTCTTTCAATTCGCTGTGTTTATTTTACTCTTCTTTTAAGCTTTTTGTATTCTTTCATTTCCGTTTTCTTGAGAACAATACCTATATAACCTCGTCTACCCTTCTCTCTCTGAGCTTATAGAAATCTACGGTCTTCTTCATTGGCTATTATTTCTAGTGCGTTAGCATGAGCTATATCAAACAAATTATTTGATGATTTTTGGAATGAAGTTAATTTTGCTATTTGAGTTTGATTTCGTCTTGATTTTGTTTTTTGGAGGGTTTTGAAATGCTCATATATTTTCTGCATCTTTGCTAACACGTGTTGCTTCTCTCTGGTCGGTATTTTTGCTGTACCCCATATTTCATATACTTCTAAATATACAACCTTACAGGCTTCTTTTACATTCTTTGTGCAATTTGTTAGGGTGAAAAGCCGTCTTAAAATATCACCATTTGACCGTAGTTTTGTCGTCTTAATTTCATCAAATATTTCTCCAATTAGCCATACTTCTGTTTTGCTTCTCCTATTAATTAAATGTGTCATGATGATATTCGAAAAGAACTGAAAGGACCAACAGCTGACACACACTGAGATAATACTGACTCTTCAGTGGCACACACAAGACAGAGTACGACACGCTTGAGCAGTGTGAAGTATTATAGCGGCCAGCTAGTGCCGTTCCTGAAAAGCGCGAAGTATTGGCACATTAGTTTTAGACAAATGATATTTCTATATGTCTATCATAACTTTCAAGATACGTATTTAATATAGTGACTAGCAAAATGAAACTTTTAATTTATCTTTAACTAAAATTTACTTTGAAAAATACAATAAAAAAATGAGTTTAATGCTATATTTCTCACATGCTAATATATGCGTAAACACTAATGTTATTTGTGGCACTAATACTAAATAGTATTAGAATTTGCTGCAAATTTGTACATATAATTTTTTCAACAAGCCTCACATAGAAAGAGGATCGATGCGCGTATCGTTTGCTCTTTCTGCTCTCCGTTTTCGTTGTATAACCGAATTTACACTTCGCTTCGGTGTTTGTTTGTTGCTTGTCTCGCTGTTCAGTTGAGTATTATTACTTCGTATTTTTCTTCCGCTCCGAGTATTAGTACTTCGTTTTTTTATTTTGCTCGCTGTATTATTTTCTTCCGTGCTCTTTTTACTTCTTTATTCCTATTGACTCCTCTCCGTTCTTATCTACCTTTTCTTTCCCTCAGCCACGCGGTCCCACGCGGTCTCTTATTTAATTTCCCCCTCCCCTAATTTCTCCTGCTGTTTTCCTCAGCCTCAAATTCTTCTGGATTATTTTGCTTTTTTTAGTTGCCTTGACACGTGCTTTGTACTTCGCCATTCTCGGCATATCTTTTTGTTACTAGATGTGTTTCTTAAATTTTTTGATTTTTTCTTCATATTATATTCTTCCCAGCTCATTTTTAGTTTGGCTGTTGCTTCCCTAATTTTATTTTTTTACTGTCTCCACATCAAATCTTTATCCATTTTATCCTACTTATATTTCTCCTCCCTCAATGATGGACAAAGCCACACTTCTTTCTCTTTATAGAGAGGTTAAGGTATCCCTCTCGGTTGGCTCAAGAATTAGAGCACTAGGAATCGCTCGGAATAAATCTCGTCCTATAAAAATGGAATTCCGTTTATCTTCGGTCTTAAAAAGTTATTTTTCATTGAACCGTCTACCCCGTCTCTCTCCCTCCCCCCTTCAACCTCCCCACTCTCAGTTTACAATGCGTCTCTACTCAATGTTAGAAGCGTCCCTAATAAAGTGGAGTTCATTCACGACCTCCTGACAAATTCGCGAATATTCCTCATTGTTTGCAGTAAAACGTAGCTTGATCAGAGTGATAGCTGCTTGTCGCTAGTGAGCCCTGATTACTACGTCTACTCCCATAACCCCCGAAACTAACGTGGCGAAGGGGTTGCTCTCATTCATAGTGCCTCTTTGTCTCTGAATACCCTTCCATTACCCCTCTTCTTTCCTTTGAGGCCCTTATCTTAGTCTCTTATTATGTTTCCTCTCTAATAGCTATTATGCTCTACCGCTCCTCCCCCATCTCCTCCCTTGATCTTTTTCTTGACGAATTTAGTAACCTCCTCGCAAGTCTCTCTCCTTCGGGTAATCTTCTCATTATGTGGGACTTCAACCTACCTGTCACTAACCCTAATCTACCTGCCTTCCTTCAGATCCTTGTCCTCTTCTTCCAGACTCAACACGTCTCTTCCCCATCACACTCCCATGGTAACATTTTAGACTTTGTAATTTTCGACTGCCAAATTTCTAACTTGACCACTTCTATCGTGTCTAATGCTCTTTCTGACCATTACCTTATTAATTTCAACATCCCAACCACCACTTATTCTCTCTTTCGGCCTCCTTCATCCCAAAACCTTATCAACGGCCAGCCTCCATTGACATCACATCCCTCATTCCCCCACCCCCGACGCTCTCGCCTTCTCTGACCAAATCCTCTCTTCCTTGGAGCAATCCCTCCTATCTTGCCTCAATGACCAATCATTCATTATTACTCCTTCGTCATCTCGCCGTCACAGCGCAACATGGCACTCGCTGGAACTCGTACGCTCGAGACAGTCTTTACGTGCCCATGAAAGAGCTCTTCGTAAAGCTCGCTCTTGTGGGCAAAATACAACTGCTCTCTCGCTCACTCAACGTCTTGCGACATCTCTCTACTTGAAAAAACTGAAATCTGCTAGTGAAGCCCATTCGCGTACATTGCTAGTCGACAATAAAAATGACCCCATGCCGTTTTCTGTCTGGTATCTTCTCTTACATCCTCACACCAAGTTCCCACCCCGATTACTCCAATCATCCTCTCTAAATTCTTCGCTGATAAGGTCATAAAACTTCGTGTCTGCCTCCCGAGATTTCCTGACGAGGCCTCTCTTATTTCCCTTGATCTCCCACTACCCCGGCCGCTCAACGTATTTCCTGCCGTGACCTCCTCTGATCTGTCTGTCTTACTCTCGCGCTCCAAAAAATCTGGCTCCCCTAGTGACTCGTCTCCCCCAACCTAAGCTATTAATCCTCCACCTGTTCAATACCTCCCTTTCCACTGGTGTTGTCCCTTCTTCCTTTAAATGTGCCCAAATCCGTGCGATCCTTAAAAAGCCGAAGTTTAACCCTTCCGACCCAGCTAGCTATCAGCTGATCTCGCAACTTTCATCCCTTTCTAAGGTCATTGAGAGAGTAGTTGTTTCGCGCTTAAATTCCCACGTCGTTGCCTGTAATAATGATGAAACCTACCAAACAGCTTTTAAAGTTGGGCACTCTACCGAAACTGCTCTTCTCAATGCTACTGATTGCTTCTGTACAGCTGCTGACCGGGGTTGTGCATCCATCTTTATTTTACTTGACCTCTGCTCTGCCTTTGATACTATTGACCATTCCGTTTTTCTTGATCGCCCCCACTCTTTCCATGGCATTTCTGGCGATGCTCTGGATTGGTTCCGCTCTTACCTTTCGTCTCGCACCCAATCTGTAGTGATTTTCGATGTCTCCTCTGACACCACTCACATTCGCTTTGGTGTCTCTCAAGGCTCAGTGCTCAGCCCTGTCATTTTTCATATCTACTTATTTTCTCCTAGCTCCTTCCTACGTAATCTCGGTCTATCCTTCCACCTATATGCTGATGTCACTCAAATCTTTATTTCCACTTCCCACTCGACCATTGCCCACTCTATCTGTGACCTCCTATCGACCTATTCTTCCATGTCGGACTGGTTATCGGCTAACTTCCTCAAACTTAACCACTGCAAAACAGAAGTTCTTCTGGTTGGTATCCCCGCTCTAGTATACAAAGTTAAAATCCCTCTTTCCCTCCCTCTGGGTGGAAACTCTTTCACTTTCTCTGACTCTGTTAGAAATCTGAGCGTTGTGTTCGATGAGCATCTCTCCTTCAAGCACCACATCCGGAATATTAGTAAATCTTCCCTTTGTTCCCTCCGTAACTTCTCCCGCATTCGCTCTCACTTCGATCGCCAAAGTCTTGAGACTGCTGTCCACGCCTTCATTACCTCCCGCCTTCCGTACTGTAACTCTCTTCTTGTAAATCTACCATCTTCCTTTCTACGTCCCCTTTAGTTAGTCCAGAACTACGCTGTTCGACTACTGCTCAGTCGCTCTCGCTTCTTACCTTCTAAACCCCTGCTTCAGGAACTGCACTGGTTACTGTCAGATATCATCCTCATTTCAAGATACTTCTCTTCACTTTCAAGGTCCTTCACCATAAGCGCCCAACCTACCTTTCCTCTGCTTTTTCCCAACGTCTCGCCCCTAGAGCCCTCCGGTCATCTTATGCTCCTCTCCTGAATACTCATCGCTCGTCCCTCTGATCAATGGGCGACAGCTCCTTCTCAGTTTGTGCCCCCAAGATTTGGAATGCTCTGCTTCCTAACTTACCACTTTCAAGCTACTTCTGAAAACACATCTGTTCAGGAGGGCCTAATCACTCAGCTGATCTTAGCCCACAACCAAACGTGCGCTCTGTGAAGTCCTTGAAGGACGCATGATAAGAAATTTATTATTATTATTATAATATCTGAGGGTGAGACAAATGTTTTTCAAAAAGTATTCTTGGGGGGGCCAGTCTAATATATATATATATATATATATATATATATATATATATATATATATATATATATATATATATATATATATATAAATCGGTAGTAGTTTTTCTTGTAGTCTTATTTTGCTGAAGACCATTGCATATTTAGCCTTAATTACGAGGGGCGGTCAATAAGTTTTGCGAATCGGTAAGGCAAAACAGAGTAAGGGGGATGGCTGTTTGTAGGGGTGTTAGAACAAGTTATGACAAGTCAGGAGCTGCAGCCGCACGCTCCTGCTTCGTCTATTTAAGAAGCAGCAGCTGATCGCAGATCGTCAGTTACAAATCTTTTAACAAAGGAGAAGGTTGAGCACCGCGCAGTGATCAAGCTTTTGACCGAAGAAGGCAAGAATGCAAAAGAGATCCATGATTGCATGGTTGCAGTGTACACCGCGACCACCGATTCCTATGCAACCATTGCTCGCTAGAATATGGAGTGCTGCCATGGTCGTGAGTCCCTTCAACATTACCCCCATCCAGGACGCTCGTCAGACGTCACCATTTAGAACAATGTGACCCGTGTGGAGAGGAGGATCCTCGAAAATCGACGGGTGAAGGTCGAAGAAATAGAGCGAGAACTTGGAATATCACAGGAAGGTGTTATTATCATCCACGACAATTCGGCCATAACCAAGGTCTCTGTCCGTTTGGTCCCAAGAAACCTCACGCCCCATGATCGACTTCAACGTCGTCAAAGTCCACAAGGCCAGAGTTGCACAAGTTGTCTTGCCCGAGTAGGGATTCGAGGAGCTCAACCATGCCCCTAAATTTTAGATCTGTTCCCTAGCAACTACTTTTTATTCCGCCAGCTCAAGGCTGCACTGCGTGGACGCCGGTTTGGGGACAATGAAGATGTCCAGCTCGCCGTCCAGGAGTGGATTTAACAGCAGTCGGGAGATTTCTGGTTGTCGGGAATTCAAAGCCTCAGGGACAAATGGCGTAAGTGCATTGAAGTCGAAGGTAGTTATATTGAAAAATAATACAAAACTTTTCCTCATATCTCGTTTCCTTATATCTGAATTGCAAAAATTAATGACCGCCGCCTCGTATTTTCGTTGGCAGCCAGCGAAAATTAATTAAGGGTAAATATACAATGCTCTTCAACAAAATATGCATACATATACATATATATATATATATATATATATATATATATATATATATATATATGGGGAGGAAGAGGAGGAGAAGCGACAGTGATACAGGGTTTTTTATTATTTACGTTTCATTCTTCAGGTTAACAAGAAACTAAGGCAAGAAATGACGGACGTCGTAGACGAGAGACAAAGAAAAGTTTAGGCATTGCTATAGTCAAGTTATGAAAGACAAAAGTGAGAGAAAATATTTTCAGAAATAACTTAAACACGGATATTAAGAGGTAAGTTTGGCCAGTGGCTCTACACCGCTGCGACGTGTACTTAATGTAATGTGTGTTGAGGTATTGGCTGTAGAGTTGAGGGATAGGGAAGGCAGAGATGGTTCAGGCCAATCGGCCAGCTTGCAGGTGCGCAGTCTACGCGTGCCGTAATTTATTGAAACGTTTCCTTATCCTAACACTTACGTATATGTACCTGTGAGTACAGGGTAGTTTTGGGCTGCTAATTGGTCATTGTGTATTTGCCTGCATATATGGTCTCCTTCCAGTTTCGTTACTTCTTGTATTAAACGTGTGTAGTTGTAAGTATTAAATCGCGTGCATTTATTTGTGTCATGTAGTTTGGACATTTTCGTGTACAGGGAAGAGGGACAAGCATACTTTATAGCAAAGTTCTGAATGCGATGTGTGCTCCTCTGCCATGTTGGGGTTGCGGTCGATGGTGTTTTGGGGGCATTTTTATTAGTGGTCCCACAAGTTTCTCTTATAGTTGTAGGTGACGAAAACTCCTCAGCATGTTTGTGTGTTTATCTTTGAAATGAACGTTGTTTTGGTGTGTGTGAATGTGTAAGTGTTTGTTCAATGTTACCACAAGTATTTTTGTGGTTAGTTTGTATGTAAACTTTCTGGGGGTGGGGTATTTTAGGTTAGGTATGTGTTTGTATATTTTGTGTAGGTAGCTATCAGATGCTCCGTATAGTGTCCTCTGAGTCTTCTGAAGGTTACTGGATCTGCGCCACTTATCCTCGTATTCCGGTTTGTTGTTACGTATGCGTTGTGCCCGGTACGCCATAGTTTCTGGGCACGGACCGGAGACAAAGATAATCTCGTCATCCGCATACGGCAGTTTATGTGTACTGTTTTCTTCTGGATATGGAATGTCGTTTGTGTATATGATGAAGAGTGTGGGTGCCAACACGCTCCCTTGAATTACGTTAATGCGTGTTGTGAATTGTCATAAATCTTCTTGTCGTATCATATGTAATACCTTCTATCTGTAATAAAGTGCGATAGGAGCCTTATGGTGCAGAGAGGCCCCAGTGGAGTTCCTAATGGAGCCACAAAAGCCACATTTTATTAAAGGAATTTTTGACTTCCTTAGTGAGTGCTGTGGTGCGTGTCGTGAGTATTTTTCATAAGTGCCCTAAGAGGGCAATCAGGCTGTAATTGTTTGCTTGTTTAGGGT